>CM068376.1:303190178-303911593 GCA_034769895.1 Magicicada septendecula | reverse complement strand
TTGAGACAATACCAAAATTTGTCACGCCTAGGAACTACAGGACACATGGGTGACAATATAGCAATTAGAAGAAAAGCAAGTGGAATGGGGAGAAGAACAACCGCATGATCGACAGGCGTAAAATTTTGTCTTTCGGCGAATTGCGGGGGAGGAGCCACCAAAAGTAGTGCGAGGAGTAGGGAAAGGAACAGCCTATCTGACGCTAAGGTTTGATCAAGGCAGGAATCCCAAAAGACGTTGCCTTGGAGAGGTAGGTCAAGAACAAATCAGGAAGAAGTCCGAAGTCTAACTTATGACTTAGGGAGGAGTTTTCGTAGTAAACTAGACGAAAACCCAATAAGAACGACGGTGGTGGGATGAAGTGGAGCTAAGATGGAGTTAGTGGAAATGGTCGATGTTATAAAACTAGGTGTCGGACACGAGCGGGCTCTTAATAGTTGAATATATCTTAACATCTCGGTATTTTAAAAGGTGTTAAAGCCGAGCAGAGACCTCATTTATTAGAATGCTCAATTGCACTACATAGTAGCGATAAATTCAGAGTAAAGAGACTTGTTAATTTCGAGCAAGAATCTCAGTAATCGTGTTAATCAGACTTTATAATATTCGATACACGGACGGATAGATGAGTGCGAAGAAATGTTGTGGATAAGTTAGAAAACCGTATCGAACAGATCGAAATAAACAATATAAAGAGACTTAACGTAAACCGAAAGTTAGTAAATTACGGATGGTATAAAGACACCTAAGACTATGACGAAGTGTTCGAATAGAGATCTAGTACGAAAGTGTGGATAGACGTGGTCAGAATTATGAACTAAATCCGCGACCGTACCATAACTAGTATACCATTCGCGTACCTGAACAATATCAGATATCGTCATTAAAAACATTTGTAAATAACATGCTGTGATTAAAACTAAATTACAAACATTTAGTACGGATCGGTATTGTGGTTAAGACACAATCGAAGACAGTAAAACGTGAAATGAATAACTCGCAGATAAATAATAGTACTTATCGACTTACGTTGAACATACAACTTTAAAACGAAAGTGATCTGAAAGACATTGACACGGGATTGCGGAATAAATGCGCGTGTGAATAGCGTTCAGTGATGGAAGTGCCTACATGGTCATCAGTCGCTCTGGAGGATGGAGAAGAGCCGGAATTTGAATAAAGCTACTACGCAGTCTTGGATAACATACCACAAGTAACGTAATTATTTATTTCTGATGTCTAGGTAGCCACTGACCTGTTTCTCAAAAAGAATGCACCACTGAGAAAATTATCAATATTAGATATAAATCAATTTAAAATTGAACGATATTGCAAAATCATATATATAAAATATGAATCCATTAGCTACAGTAATTTTACAATCTGTAAAAGAGTTCTTGATATAATTACTTATAATTGTGTTAGTATAAAATCATGGTAGTATAATGTAACGAAGTATCTTTGGAGTAAGTGACTAATTAATTATGTAATATATTGTTTATTGTCCAAGATGATACTAGATTTAATTTACAAAACGAATAACAAATTGCGTAGAGCTTGAGTAAATTGTTATGTGTAAGAGTAATTTTGGTGTATGTGTAACATTATTTACGGTTACCTTAATAATTATCAATATGTCACGTAAATATATAAAATAAGAAAAGGTGGAATCGCAGTCACAGTGATGTTGAGAATACCTAACTATTAACTAATAATATTTATCACATTGATCACATCTACACGGATAACATAAGGCTATGCATAACATTACAATCATGACTAACATTGTATGTGCTCAAGTTATCGACCAATCAGCATAATTATCATTTATTGTAGACAACACCCAAACACGGGGAATGTCAATTAAAATTACTCATTGAGGTTCGTAATGAATATATAACCAATAGACGTATAATAACCTGCTTAATTATTTCCTTATCAAATTTGCATAATCAATCAAAATTAATATATGTTAATTAATTTGCATAAAATTCACATTACAACATGGCGCTCCAATCGCGGGCATTATAAGAGACCTCACAGTATAAAACAACGATAAAATTAGTTAATTATTTTAACGCATTCACTAATTAATTGAATAATTAATTAATGCACAAATTTGCATACCATTTGGTATTATAAAACTTACCTTGTAAGTAAATAAAATTAAACTAATAACTGAAGACTCGTTGGGCACTAGGTTTATTCTTAAACCCTGACCCTGACAATTGTTTCAGCCGATTAAGCTATTCTCAAAGAGCAGGTAAGAACAACTAAATACCCAGAATATGATATACGGTAAACGTGTGTTAAGGGTGTGTATAGAAGTTTATGTAGCCACCACAGTCCTCCTGTCCTCCATCAAATCGACACTTCCAAAATCTTAGTTCTCCATCTGTCTCTCTTCTGTTCGATGCCCATATTCGTTCATTAACACATAACATAAAAACCTCCATATAAAACATTTGACAAAGTTTTTTCTCCACGTTGAAGTTGACTCACTTGTCCAATTCATTTCCTCAACATCAATTCATTTTATGTTTTCATCTCTGTGAATGATTGTCTAAGCAGTATCTACTTTCTATAACATGGAAACCTAAATAACAAAAACAGAACGAACAACAACAAATACTACTTTCACTACTACTACTACTACTACTACTACTACTACTACTACTACTACTACTACTACTACTACTACTACTACTACTACTACTACTACTACTACTACTACTAGCGTACTACCTGCTCCGGATAATACGAAGTTACTTGAGGGACAGGGAGGTCCGGTACGACACAGCAGATGGGCCACGCAGCAGAGAGATAACAGGAGGCGTAGCTCAAGGCTCTATCTTGGGCCCCGACCTGTGGAATGCCTTCTATGATGGAATCCTCCGGATGGAGATGCCAGATGATACCTTTCTGGTAGCATATGCTGATGACGTGGCTGCCGTGATCACCGCGAGAGACGCAGAGGAGGCGCAGCGCATGCTGAACCAGGTCATGCGCAGGGTCCGCAACTAGATGGACGAACACGATCTGAGCCTTGCGACGGAGAAGACAGAGATTGTGCTGCTCACTCGTCGACGTATACCCACAATCACACAGTTCATGGTGGGGGAAAAGGCGATAATATCAAAGCCAGCGGTGAAGTATCTAGGGGTGCACCTGGATACTAAGCTTTCCTACGGGGAGCAAATTCGATGTTCCTCGGAGAAAGCCGCTAAGGTGGTTGCTGTGCTAAGCAGACTAATGGCAAATGTCGGAGGCCCAGCTGCAGGAAGACGGCGACTGCTGATGTCGGTGACCAACTCGATTCTCCTCTACGGATGCGAGGTCTGGGCCGACGCACTGAAGCAAGAAAAATACCGCAAGCAGATGGCCGCGGTACAACGAAGAGGAGCACTTCGGATTGCAAGCTCCTACAGAACGGTGTCGGAACCAGCAGTGTTGGTCGTTGCTGGAGGACCAATAGATCTGATGGCTGAGGAGAGAAGGAGGGTCTACACAACCAAGGAAGACTTGGGGTTTGTAGAAGCAAGAGCAGTGGCCAGGGCACACTCCATGCGGAGCTGGCAACTACGATGGGAGCAGGAGAGTCGAGCTAGGTGGACGGCGAGGCTGATTGGGAACCTCCCTGAATGGGTGGACAGAACGCACGGAGAGGTAGATTATTACCTTACTCAATTCCTGACAGGGCATGGTTATTTCTGTACATACCTGCGAAGGATGGGTAAGAAGGAGGATCCGTCGTGCGTGTATGGCGACTCAGACTCTGATGACGCTCATCATACTTTTTTCGAGTGTCAACGGTGGGTGCTGGAGAGGCGAGGGCTCGAATCGGAGATTGGCCCCATGACGCCTGATAACATCATAGGCGTCATGCTCAACAGCAAAGAGAACTGGGACATGGTTGTGACCTTCGTGAGGATGGTCCTGCGGCAAAAGAAGCCTGAACTGGACCGTCTCACAGGTCGATGATATAGATAAATCTGTAGAAGCCTTGTAGGCGCAATACGAGGTGCCACCCTGAAGCCATACGAATAGTTGTTCCAGGGGGGGTTCCCTGCCTGTAACGTGGAGGTTTTTTAGTGGGTGCGAGTCCCACACACCGGGAGACCAGTCGGGTGTCTCCTGATGGTGCATAATGCATTTTTCCTCCCCCGCAAAAAAAAAAAAAAAAAAAAAAAAAAAACTACTACTACTATTACTACTACAAATACTACTACAACTACTACTACTACTACTACCACTACTACTACTAACTGCTGCTGCTGCTGCTGCTGCAGTGCTGCAGCTTTTAAAAACAACAACAATAATTGTGTTATGGTAATTTTTAAAGCAAAATCTGTTTGCCGATAGAACTGTGGAACCGTATTGTGCATCAGCTACGCGCAAATAAATTTTTACGTATGATCTAAATTTTTCTTGATACATTGCTACCATGCGTGATCCACGCATATTATCTAATATTGATAATTTTCTCAGTGATGCATTCTTTTTGAGAAACAGGTCAGTGGCTACCTAGATATCAGTAATAAATAATTATAATAATAAATAATAAATAATAATTGGATCCCAACACAGACTCTCAGAAGTGGACGTTAAATTATGTGTGTACTTAGCTGGCTACTTATACAACAAGTATTTCTGAGACAGTAGTGTGTAGATCGTCAAGCATTATTGTTTACTTGTACGGCTCCCGCAATATACACCTCAACTGGAGTTCCTTTCAAAATATTAAACTCATAAACTCAATCACAACACGTTTAACAATCGTTGTTGTATATTGCAAGTATAAACCAGCGAGTATCAACTGTGCCAAAGTTATAAGCGCTTACAGTTACTGTAGCCCTACTGACAAAACAATAAATACACAGGAATCTTGATAGTCTGAACTTTGGTTCCTGTAAACCGAACCTACCTTAATCCTTGCGCAACATACTTAAGTTTTAGTAAATGTTTTGAGAGTTTCAAATAATATTATAATACAAACACTTATACATTGGTAAATATAGAGTATTGTCTATTATTTAAAATAATCTAGTTTAAGTATCTAGTGGAACAGAGAGTAATATAAATTGATAAAAATGTTAAGTTATAACTTAAAAAAAGGCAAATAACACCTGAATAAATGACTTAAGTATCAGCGTGTACGGAAAAATGTATGATTAGTCCTGCTTTAAAAGCATAACACAAACTACTGACATTTTGGCGAGGTAATGACATTGAACTTCATAATAAGTTTGTACTTGGTTAGGAAAACCAATTGTTTTCGTGTTACTGTACCTGAAAAATTAATTCCTTTAATGATAATTTAGTACACGACGTTAATTCAATAATTACTTTCTGTTCATCATCTGCTGGTTTAAAATGCGTATGCTTAATAATTTGAGGTTTTTGGAAAAACCGAAACACTCCTTATCCCATTAGTCTGGATTATCAGGTTTGTAAAGTAGTTTGAAATAAATAGTTTTGTTTTGTGTAATCTGCAAACTTAATGACGCGTGTCTTCTGAATTACTAGTGTGCCAGCTCAGTGAATCCACTCGCGTGGTTAATAATACTTAAAAGAATTTGTTACCATTATTGTAAATGTCGCATGCACGTTTATGAAAATATATACTCACGTATATCGCTATGATCAGCAGCTGATAAAGATGTTCATGAATATGACATTGACTGCTCAACTTGTTTGCTGGAACTGCCTTCTCGTTCAAAGCAGCATTATTAGTTAATTAGGAATGCAAAACAATGATTGCTACACTGTAGTACAGGAATTACATAATAGCTAGCGCTAACTAACACACCTATTACCGATACTGACAGCGATAACCTAGTTCCTATTTGGTCATTAAAAGTAATCAATTATTTTTAAGTTCCATTCCACTCAATTCTGGGACTACAAACCGTCATGGATTTTGTTTTCTAATACAATTATTTTCTTCAAGTTTTCTCTCTCCAATTCCTTACACCCCATCACTCTCAAGCATTCGTCTACCTTATTGAGGCATACGTTCCTTCACTTTCCTGTTAAAAGCCACTTTTAAAAGGATTTTCAAGTTTGTATCTTATTTACTATACACGATAGATCTGATTTTCAATTATACGAGTTCTTTATGAATCTTCATACCTGCTATCTGTCCTAACACGTTATTCATGTTCCTGCAAAAAAGATCGTTCTCTAACGTTGATGTACCGGTACTGAATTATATTGTGGATTTGAAGTTTAGTACTGTTACAACATTCTCATGGATCGTAATATTGTACAGTGGAAATATAATAAGAGACAACAATGAAGATACGAATTATAAACTTTAATTAGACACAAACAGCAGTTAGAAATCAACAAAGGCACTCTTAAATTAGACCTAACAAACGGTAAAGACCCAACAAAGCTTTTAAATTAGACTTAATTTAAAAATTACGTGAGTGTAAGTCATAAACATTTATATAAATAATAAACGTTTTAAAATATGTGAAAATATTTCAAAAAATTCTTTTTTATACACTAATTCAAGTTAAATCTGTCCAGCACACAACAATAAATGGACTTTATTACAGTTTTTTTCAATAATTAACCTATTAATCACTTTCCCACTAAACCGCAACAATCACTGCAAACCGCACAGTAAAATCGCCAGGTGTAACTGAACTTTACCCCATCGAAATCTAGTATTTATAGCTCCGTCGCTTTGCATTGTGCTGACATAACCAGCAGAATAGCCGATTAACGTGTGGAAGGAGCATTAAATTATCTAGAGCGTTACGCAATGCTCGTCAAACGCCTGCAACAACTTCATGCGTTGCCGCACCTCAATGCGTGCAAGCGTCACGTAATCAAACAGCGATGTGGTACTAGCTATTATCTAGAGAGTTACGCAATTCTGCCGCACTGAATGCTTGCCAAACAACTTCAAGCGTTGCCGCACCTGTATACGTGCAAGCGTCACGTAGTCAAACAGCGATGTGGTACTAGCTATTATCTAGAGAGTTACGCAATTCTGCCGCACTGAATGCTTGCCAAACAACTTCATGCGGCTAGCTATTTCCTCAGTGTAGGATAATTATCTAGAGCGTTACGCAATGCTCGTCAAACGCCTGCAACAACTTCATGCGTTGCCGCACCTCAATGCGTGCAAGCGTCACGTAATCATACAGCGATGCGGTACTAGCTATTATCTAGAGAGTTACGCAATTCTGCCGCACTGAATGCTTGCCAAACAACTTCAAGCGTTGCCGCACCTGTATACGTGCAAGCGTCACGTAGTCAAACAGCGATGCGGTACTAGCTATTATCTAGAGCGTTACGCAATTCTGCCGCACTGAATGCTCGCCAAACAACTTCATGCGGCTAGCTATTCCCTCAGTGTAGGATAATTATCTAGAGCGTTACGAAATGCTCGTCAAACGCCTGCAACAACTTCATGCGTTGCCGCACCTCAATGCGTGCAAGCGTCACGTAATCAAACAGCGATGCGGTACTAGCTATTATCTAGAGAGTTACGCAATTCTGTCGCACTGAATGCTTGCCAAACAACTTCATGCGTTACCGCACCTGTATACGTGCAGGCGTCACGTAGTCAAACAGCGATGCTGTACTAGCTATTATCTAGAGCGTTACGCAATTCTGCCGCACTGAATGCTCGCCAAACAACTTCATGCGTTGCCGCACCTGTATACGTGCAAGTGTCACGTAGTCAAACAGCAATGCGGTGCTAGCTATTTCCTCAGCGTAGGATAATTATGTAGAGCGTTACGCAATGCTCGTCAAACGCCTGCAACAAGTTCATGCGTTGCCGCACGTGTATACGTGCAAACGTCACGTAGTCAAACAGCGATGCGGTACTCTCTATTTCCTCAGCGTAGCATAATTATCTAGAGCGTTACGCAATTCTGCAGCACTGAATGCTCGCCAAACGCTTGCAACAACTTCATGCGTTGCCGCACGTGTCACGTAATCAAACAGCGATGCGGTACTAGCTACTTCCTCAGCGTAGGATAATTTTTCTTACCAGGCACTATGTAATTAAGAATCACTAATCAAAATGATTTAATTAAATTGTAATCAGTTTTATTTAACATCTTGAACAGTTTCCCCCATAGTTACTTAACAGTTAAAAAGCCGCTCCCGTATAACATCTGTATATGTGCTTTCTTTAGTTTTTTCGTGTATGCGGCCGTTGTCTGTTGTTTGAACTTCTGCCAGGTGTTTCGCCTAAATCTGCGGAGCAGTCCGTCTTCATCGGTTACTTTTTACTGTTGCTACACTTATTTATATTGAGTCAGCGTGTGTTTTTGATTAACGTAGGTCCTGACAAATTGTGGCCCAGTTGTGTTTCCACTGATGAAATAATTAATCAGCTGTTAAGCGGCAGATTCTTCTCCTCTTCTCACTTCTAAACGATGATGCACTTGCTTAAATATAAGTTATTGCAAGTGTTACACGGTCGCCGTTTAAACGTTACTTGGAGAATAATCAGTCGACTCGAAAAGTGTAGAGGCTATCGTCACACGACGTTTTATAATCCCAGTAGCAATATTATTTAAGAATTTGCTTACGTCTTCAGCCCACAGGATTGAGGAATGAAACATATTTCATCCGTTAAACACACTTGTTGAATTTGCTAGTATTCGTCGTCGACTAAACTGTGTTTATTAATTCTAGACTTCTATAAAGTAAACACAAAATTCACACACACACACACACACACACACACAATCCATATAATGTGTGCATGTAAGTACTCGATGTATTACATATAATTATTTACGTTTATGAGTAAAGTTATTAAATTACTCAGGCACAGCTAAGAATTCTTTCTTAACATATCATTTTTTAATGTTCTGATTAAATGTTAATATGTATTTATACAACATGTAGCCTAATTGTATTTTATTATTTGATACAAAGTTTTCAGCCTTTCATAAGTTGACGTCGTATATTATTTTCATTTTACCCATTAGCCGCAAACACATTTTGTTTCACGTAAAGAAAGAAAGGTATAATAAGGAATGTGTTTCGCGATCACACTGAGGTCATCAGCAGAAACTTGGTGTACACCTCGCGCGGCGGAAAATGCCAGGCAGCTGCTGTCGGAATTTGGAACTCATTTCAGTTTGACTTGTTGGAATGTAAGGAATTTAAATTTCGGCGAACGGAGCAGCACTTCTTACCCAAGTTATCGACACGTCGAGAACGGTTGCAATTCGCCGTCGTTTGTCAATCTACTGATGTCACTTTCGCAAACTAGTTTAAGTATTAATAAAAAACTCTAAGCTTTCAATTATCACATACCGTACAGTTTTGCTAATTTCAGCACGTTTTGCTTATCTTTATATTCGTAAATGTAAGTTTTATTTCTTTAATGATAATTTAGTACATGACGTTAATTCAATAATTATTTCTATTAATCACCTGTGGTTAATCCATGTAATTGATAATATGACCTTTTTGATAAACCAGGCCGCTTCGGGTCCATTATTGGGTCCTAACCTAAACTAACTGGCTAAATTTTGTCTTACTAAATTAAAAATTTGGGTTGTTTATTGTCCTTTATTAAGGAATTTCTTTTTAGGTTTCTTTGCAACAAGATTCGATGGTTGAGTATCATTTAAATATCGTTGACTTTTAATAAATTTGACAATGTAGACAAACAATCTCAACAATGTTATTTGTAAAATCTCAACTACGTAGTGAAGACAAAATGTAATTTAATTCAACAATTAATCTCTCATTCACTTCAGTTTTCTTAATAAATACAAAAATCTATTCTAAACTATGGACAATAGTGAATTAATAGTGAGTGACTAATAACTAATGTTGCTAATTAACTGTAATTGCTAATTAATAATGCCATAATATACTCATAGTCACAGCTGAATTATGCTATCTGATATTGCTTAAATCATATTAGCACACCAAACGTACACATTAAACAGCCACCAACATAACTGATTGACTTTCCAAAGCTAGCAGGCCCTGTACAGATTTCCACAGGCAAGTTGCAGTTCTTATCAGTGGAAAATAGGCTCACATCTACATTGATCTAACATGATCTGGCTGTTTCAGACGTTTTCTACAACTTCTAAGTTTGTTTTATAGGTTTATTCAGAATACTATTCGTACTCAGTGCACAATGTTTCCTCTTCCAGTTACGTTAGAGAAATAAAGGACAAGGTGTTCCAGAAAAATCCGTAAATTTTATTTTTCAGTTTTGTTACTGTTCGTTTCGTTGAACATTGCCGTGGCACTGATGACTCCTTAATTCAGTTCACTGAGAACCTGTATATGAAACAAACTCGTGCTGGTCTGTCCAATTGTGTGACTTTATCCTTTCTGTGAATGCACTTCATCATCTCTGATCTTTCTTTTCATCATAAAAGCTACAGGCGAATATTCCTGGTGTTTTCAGGGGGCAAATCCGACTGTACAAAAACTGTTCTACTACTACTACTACTACTACTACTACAAAGAAATCCTAGTGGTAGTACTAGTAGCAGCAGCAGCAGCAGCAACAGTAGCAGTAGTAGTAGTAGTAGTAGTAGTAGTAGTAGTAGTAGTAGTAGTAGTAACTGTAGTGGTAGTGGTGATGGTAGTTTTTTTAAGGAGGAGGGGAAATGCATTAACGAAGTGTGAGACTTCCATCTGTAGCGGAGTACCCACTAAACCCCTCATACGTCGAACGAACAGTAGGCTGGGACCGTTTATCACACTGCTTCAGAGTAGGCCATTTTGCTGCGCTCGATGGAATCACATCTACATTGATCTATCCTATAGACGCTCGAAGTCTCACTTCTTCACTCGGAGGATGCCCTCTGGGCAATGTGCCACATGGTTCCAGACGTCCTCCCCTCTTATCGTGATTCTGACCATGTTATCTGGGGTTATCGTTCCTATATCCTCAACCAGAGACGCTCTTCTTGTGACAGACCTATTACAGTTGAAGAAAGTGTGCTCCACGTTATCCTCTATACCCGGACAGTACAGGCAGTCTGCAGACAAGGTTTTACCCATTTCATGTAGGTAGGATCGGAAGTATCCATGACCAGTCAGAAACTGCGTCACGTAGAAACCGACCTCCCCATACACGCGCCCTTACGTGTCTGGTCAGCATTGCGGTTTAGCGCCATCTAGTCTCTTCGTCCACTATTTGTCACCTGTCAAGGTTGCGGAGCCTCTCTTGGTGTTTTGCCATCTCCTCCCCGATCTCACCTTCTCTAAAGTGCACAGCTCTCCCCTCCTTGGCAAGCAGATCGATACAGATAAACCCAGATATCACCATTACAGCTGGTTCAGATACGGTGCGGTAAGTAGACGCTACCCTCAGAGCTCCTTCCTCTGCACCTGGGCCAGTCTCCTTCGGTATACTTTCTTGTTCAGGGCATCCACCCACACTTCTGCGCAGCACAAGAGGATTGACTGACCGCCGTCTACAGTAGGCGATGTTTGCAGGGTCTGGGTCTACCCATATTAGTCTGATGAGCGCCGTGACATCTTTAGCAGTCTTACCCGCTGGATGCCGTGTCTGGTGGAAGAAATACACCTTCGTAGCGAATAAAAATCCGAGATATCTGGCCACAGGCTTCGTCTCAATGATTACGTCTCCGACTAGAAAAGGCAATATGGTTGGAATCCTCTTCTTGGTCAGGATTACGACCTCAGTCTTGTTCAAAGCCAACGGCAGTTCGTGCACCGCCATCCAACAGCTGACATTCGGCATAACTCTATTTAGTTTGAGATGTGGCCTGGTCAACAGACCGAGCCGTGACGAGTTCAGCCACATCGTCAGCGTATCCGACAAGACACGTCTCCTCGGGCATCTGTATCCGCAGCAGACCGCCGTAGGCTACACTCCACTGGTCCGGCCTTAGAACCGATACCTGGGCTGTCCCAAAGGTGACCGCCATTCTCTACTGCCCTTCTCTGGTTGTGTATAGTAGGGCGCGATCTTTCAAGTAGTCGTTAAGCATCCATAAGATTAGTAGTAGTAGTGGTAGTAGTAGTAGTAATAGCAGTAGTAGTAGTAGTAGTAGTAATAGTAGTAGTAGTAGTAGTAGTAGTAGTAGTAGTAGTACTAGTAGTAGTAGTAGTAGTAGTAGTAGTAGTAGTAGTAGTAGTAGTAGTAGCAGCAGCAGCAGCAGTAGCAACAGCAGCAGTAGCAGCAGCAGGAGTTGTAGTAGTAGCCTAATAGCAGTAGTAGTTGTAGCAGCAGCAGTAGTAGTAGTAGTAGTAGTAGTAGTAGTAGTAGTAGTAGTAGTAGTAGTAGTAGTAGTAGTAGTAGTAGGAGTAGCAGCAGCAGCAGCAGCAGCAGCACCAGTAGAAGTAGTAGTAGTAGTAGTAGTAGTAGTAGTAGTAGTAGTAGTAGTAGTAGTAGTAGTAGTAGTAGTAGTAGTAGTAGTAGTAGTTGCAGCAATATACATACATATTTATTTATTGCTACTGCTACAGTAATTCGAAAACGTTACACTAACAGCTTTGCATAGGACACAGAATATGTAAACCTAAAGTTAGGTGGCCCCTGGTGACATGTTTGTGACAAATATTGATATTTTCGTCGAGTCGAACCCAACGTAAATTGTGTAAATTTAGTTAGAATAAAGTAAGAAGTTTTATTTCAATAATATCGCGTTTCGGAGACGAGGTTGTTGAGTAAATAATTTATAATGGTTCAGTGACTCTAATTATCCAGTTGAAAAACACGTCACTGCTTGAACCGTTGCAGTGACAAAAAACACTCACTGCTTATATACAAATACTCCATCTATAAGACAATAGTGAAATTAAAGCTAAACCTTAGAACAATTTTTAGCTAGACAATTAAAGCTAATTAAAGATAAAATCATGATTTTTAATTAGTCGGGGCAAGAGACAGTTCCGTTTGATTAAGGAATTGTTTACAATAGAAATGGCGGATTAAAAGAGAGAAACAAAAAAAAAACTAAAAAACTAAGCAAAATAATGGAGGTGTTTTTATCCAATAATACTTGTTGAGACAATGAATGGGAGTGAACTGCGTCAGACACAAAACCAATCACCGTAACGTACAGACTACAGCGTACGGCTACGCTAAATTGACAGAATAAAATACAACTACGCTAACGCACAGCTCTCTGCATAGCGTACAGTTGGAAACGTAGTTAATTTGGAACTGCTACGCTGCGAGAAACAGTTTCGTTAAATCTGATACCATTTAAATTATCCCGATAATTTGACAGGGTTATTCACTACCGAATCGTTAACAGTCTAAACGGAACTCAGCATCGAGTGTGACAGGTGCTTCGCAGCAGCTTCTACACTATGATAAAATACAAACAGAAAATTAAATTGCCAAAAAAGTAGCGGAGCCTTTGAAGACTTTTATTTGCATGCCTATACAAGCTGGTCCTCACGAATCACTCTCAACACAACTTTCTACACACTGACAGAGGAACCTTGGTGGTCCAGACAGTGCTAATCCAAACATCCAATACTTCCGACACGCCATAAGTAAATAATTGTAGTAGAGTCACAAATAAAGAATCCCAAATAAAAATAAAAGCACTATATCAATTGTTGACTATGAACGGAATATAAACGGTTAAAATTTGGGGGTAGGGCTTACATGACTTGAAAACTCAAAAAGCCATAATGAATGTCTGAGACGAAACAGTAGCACCAAGGTGATTACAGGAAATGACATTTTACCTATCACTTAATGTAAAAAATAAAGTGCAACGAAAAAACACCTTATTGCAATTAGTAACAGATTCGAAGGACAAAATCGCAACATAAAATTATCACTAGCATGGTTGAAGTTTGCTGAGGATCCTAGCAACGAAATTTCTGTAATAGACCACAGAATTCTTCTATCTGGACATCAGTATATAAAAAATGACTGAGATATTGGTAATATTGAAACTGCTGCTAGAAAACAAGTTCACTTTGTTCCGTCTGATTGGTATGAAACCAGTGGAGAAGCCAGAAGAAAGAATAAATTTGTGTCCAAGTAATGAAGCAAAATTAATTTAGATCCACAGCACACGTTGAAAAAACATTGGTAAGAAAGAAGAAAAATGAAGGTGGTTTAGCAGTGAATCGGTTTAAAACAAAGTAGACGAGATTCACAAAGGACAACCCGTACACAATGTTTTATAAGGATGCTCTGAATCATGACGTACAGTTTGATAAACTAATCTTGCCGCCAGCTAAAAAAATCAGCATTTTATGTAGGCTAAATTGTAGAGCTGTAGCATTTCCATTCGTAAAGCAAAGAAAGCATTACATTGTAGACCAGTTACTGTCTAGAGGAAACAAGATATCCTTGATGTCTCCTGTATATACCTCCAATTCATCATTAATGTTTTAAATCACTTAAAACTCAACAGATATCGAAGATATTGGACCACTGGAATACTGAAGAAGGAAACGAAGAAGGAGACAATTTGTCAAGTAGATTTATAAAATGGTAACGATATTTTAGTTGCACCGTTAAGGCAATTTAATTTAATTAATTTGTAATTTATTTTAATTTAATTTTGCTGGCCAATTTTAAAACACTTGTATTTTATTTTAGTACTTTCACAAAGGTATGATTTAATTTTTTATTGATTTTGTAACTCGTCATTAAACAAAACAATTTGTTAGTTGAAATTTGTAAAGTTGTAAATCCCGACATTACAATTCACTCGTTAATTACTAATATATTTGGCAATAAGTATTCAGATTTTGGCGCACAAACATTTTTTCTTGCTACAATATCTTCCTTCACTTAGATTTTACACACAGTAGGACGCTGATTATCCGGATTCAGGTCTAAAAGTTCGATCCCGGATAATCATAAATCCAGATGATTTGATATTCTAATATTGTAACGTATTGCCACGTTACAAATCCAGGGAACCCATCTTAACTGAACATCTGCCAATTACATGGGCTGCCTACGTTGTAACGAACTGTTATTAAAGTCAAATTAATTGAACAAATTACTTAATACAACTACAAGGAAACAAGGGAAGGTATTTTACTGATTTATGCACTCATTTTCATGTGTAACAAGACGACTTCTCTTTATTGACAACAGTTACTAAAAGATCCCATGACATCATTAATTAAACTAAAATATTTAAATGCATTTCATAAAACTTCGGGATCAAACTGATTATGTATTCTTATACCTCGGATCCGAGTTTACTTTAAGTATATTTATATTAAAGACTTCTAATTGTTTTCAGTTCATCTAGACGCTTGCAAGACTTCTTTTACCATTTGAAGAATGGTATTATTACTTGAAGTGATAATAAATTACATTTACATTTAAGGCGTTACAACGTATGATAATTGAATCTTACAGTAAACTCTTAGATTGTCTCATTTTAATTTTAAATAAAATTAATCGTCTTTGAAAAGTCTCTTTTTAATGTGAGTTGTGTATCAAATATGATTAACTCTCGATAGCCAAGCTATCGAGTCACCTTTACAAATGGGTCGTAGTAACCTCGTCCTGGGGTGTCTGTCTTGGGAATTCTAGGAGTCGTCGTCATCATCTGGGTCGTGTCTGCGGCAAGAATTAGGTCGGATGTTCACTGCGGAGATTGAAGTTCCTTTGGTGAAAGTAGGTGTAGATTCACGGAGGTCCTCGTCAGCGTCTTATGCATCGTATACGTGTATTTATGAAGTTTATGCAGATCACATCTTCAGGGGTGATGTTGTGATCGGATTTACCTCTTGAGGGGAGACGTCATCTTGCTTAGCACTAGTTAAGTTTTTGTTTTACTTAATTACATTTTCTTCTTAACACCTCTTTATATTATTCATACATTACACAATGCTCTCCACGTTTAGCAGTGGTAGCTAATATTCTAAAGTTAAAAAAAAAACAAATACATTTTGGTGGAGCTCTCGCTCTTACGTCTGTACGGTGTGACGGCAACATAGCGACTCTTTCTCGATTGAACTGGCACATAACAACGGAGAGGGGCAAGTACTCCGCGACAATATAGTTCCTATTTTTATTTAAGTTAACATTCTTATTACCAAAAACAATACATTAATTATACATATATAATTTAAGTGAATTATTTTAACTACTACTCGTGCCTTCAAATTTCTAATTACAAACATTATGATTTTTATATCTTCCTAAATTACAGACGACTCGATAAACACGTTGAGTCCGGAATTAACAGGTCACCGCATGATGACTAGCAAAGGGTTAATTGTGATATTAATAACTTTTTTACAATTCGACTTTTTTATTAGTACTTCTGTTGATTTTCATTCACTTCTCATTCTCATTCTGATTTAATACAGGGGCTTTAGATTTAATAGTGCGATTTAAAAATACTTAATCGCTCGCAAACTTAATTTTTATTTATTTACGATTACAGTTAGAATTAAATCGTCACAATATTTTAAACTCGCTTACTGGATATCCTCTTTATGGGTAACATTTCGTACTTATAGGGCAGCATACTGTACTAAAAATACGAAATTCAAAAAATACATAAATTCAGTAAAGTGTACAAAAATTTATATCGTCATTTCAAACACGAAATGCTAAACAGTAATTATAAAACCTTTCAAATAATCCAAGGAATATAATTTTAGTAGGAAAAAATTTTTAAATTTTAATTTGTTCAACAAAATTTATTGCAAACAAGCAAAACTGATTACTTGTAAAAAGTAATTTATTAAAATTTACAAAACTTTTGGAAAATAAAAAATATTTTATGTAATTTCGTATAAACAGATATACGCTTACAAAATCTCAGTGCCTAATGAATGTGTCCTTATGTACGCATGTGCCTAATTTATACTCATATTGTCTAATAAAACTTTCTTGTAAATAAATGTATTTGTAATGAACTAGGAACGTGTGTGCTACAATAATGGGGTTCTTTATATGTCGGCCATGTTTATTACCATTCGTGTTTCCATCATTCGTTCTAAAAGTCAGTATACATTTTATGTATACATTATTTATACATTACGTCTACACTTTATGGATACGGTAATGTAGTGCCACAGGTACACAGTGCAACAAATTGCCAAGCCCGAAAGAATTTGCTTAGATTTCTAGTATTGCGATACTGTTATTTTCTTGTACACTTTCTCGTTAAATAAAAGAAATATTACAAGCGTATATAAGATTTACTTCCATTATTTTTTTTTAGTTACCTACGGTAAATTTTGACGTGAAAACAGACGTGATAGCCGGTCAAACTTTCTTGTGTTACAAAATACCGTCAGATTTCAATCGCTAATAACTACGAGACTAATAATGCGATAACAACGGTTGAGGTCACAATGGATAGAGCATGTCTGTACGTGTTTGTTGTGCAGTGTTTGTTTTGCCTGTGACGTCATCGGGCTAGTGTAGGCGCCTGCGCGTGATTGTTGTGAATTAGCGTTGTGTAAAATTATAAATTAGTGTAGCGTGAGAACGCGTTTAGCTAGGATGTTGATTCGGGTGTCATTATAAAGAGCTTGAGAAGCACTACTAGGACTCAAAGTGAAACAATAAAAATATTCGCCGAAATATATATAGAAATCGGTATTAAATTGAAAATTGCAAAAAAATTAAAGTGTCGTCTCATATGAGTCGTAAATATGCGCGGAATTATAGAAAACGCAAATCAGAGGAAAGCTCGCATCAAAAGGAATTTAAAAAACCTAAAAAGTCCAGTGCCGAGCAAATGCGAGAGCTACGGCAGCATCGAAAAGAAAATGAAAAAACGGCGCAAAGCAATAACGTAGGTGGCCCGACAGTCCAAACGTCCACAGATCATGTGCAGACGTCGTTGGAAGGCAATACAGAAAACAGTGATAATATAGAGATCAATGGCAACGTGACAGCGCCAGACGACTATGTATTGCGATCACCAAATATCGTCGTGTTGTCAACGTCGGGCATCAATGCGCGTGCGTCGGTGGCGGGTGCTACGGTAGACTGTGATGTTTTCACGGAAAATCTACGGCGCGGACCTTGACTACGCCTTCCAAATCTTTTTTGGCGTATCAGATGATCGGACGTTCGGAAAATTGGCGTTTTACTGTATTACAAAGCCTACGTTTTATTGTTCCATTCTCCATTCTCCCTTATTCGTTTGTTGTTTGATTGACCGTTACATTTGTATCTATATTTATGTTAAACAATAAAACTACATAACAAAACACAAACAAATCTAATTAATTAAGCTAGACGGTCAATTATGTAGACGTCCTCGCCTCTTAGCGTGGCTCCCACGATGTTATCTCGAGCTATCCTTCCTGTATCCTCAACCAGAGAATCTCTTCTTGTGGCCCACCTATCACAGTTGAAGAAGGTGTGCTCCGCGTTATCATCCACACCCGAGCAGTACAGGCAGTCCTGCAGACAAGGTTTTACCAATTTTATGGAGGTAGGATCGGGAGGATCCATGACCGCTCAGAAGTTGCGTCAGGTAGAAACCGACCTCTCCATGTTTTCTCTCTATCCACGAGCTTACATTTTTGGTCAGAATCGCGATTCAGTGCCATCAAGTCTCCTCGTCCACTAGGAATTGTCTAGACGATTGTTAGACGTAGAGTACGTTATTCAAGCGAAAAACAGCGCTCCCTCTCCCACTAACTACAAACACTGGTTCCCGTGTCACTCACACGGTAACGTGACACGTTCTCTGTCGACGAGTATGTTTATCTTAGGAATAACAGTTGGCAGATGCTCTACACGTGTCTTGTTATCACTTTGCCATACCAAACCTCTTTTGAATCATGTAGTGAGACCCGAGACTGCATATTTTAATTAAAGCTGGATTTTGTGGATTCATCACTCTTACTACCTTTACTTTAATTTTTATTTTTTTAAAATTATCCCTTATAAGAAAAGACCAATACAAGTCCATATATTGTACTTGAAACAATAAGTATGATTACAGAAACACACAGCAGACCGAAATATGCTATGCGGGCGTACTAATGAGTCTGCGAGCTGCAGCTCACTCTTGTTACAACAAGGGAACAGTTTTAGTTTGTTTTCTTGCTTGATAAATTAGGTAACGTTCGGGCTTTTTTTACTGAGTTTAACCTTCGATGGCTTCTCTAATTCGCTTTTGACAGACGCGAATGGACTATAAAGCACAAATTAGTCGACATGCATCAAAAACGTAACAGTGGAAACTTCAGGATACAATATTCTAAAACAGTTTTCAATGACAGTTAAATTGACAGTAGCCTATAAGGTGATTGGGCCTGCAGTTTAATTTTAATAGTTCCGACAACACTCATTATTATTGACATACTGTAAAAAAATTGTGTGTGTGTTCGCGCGCTCGTAACTTTGATAGAGTTTCATTTATTTCCGTCTAAGCAAACGGCGAGTAAACCTGGCTGACGATAGGCGTACAGAATAACGCTTGGAACATGTATCAGGAATGAGATTTTTTTGATTTGCATATTAATAAGTAACATTAAAATCTGTGTTATTAGCAGTTATTAATCTTGCGAGTATGAATGTGTACTTTTTGTATACGTTTCATACAATTTTGGCAGTTTGTTAATTTATTATCAATTCGAACGCAGCACTATGTTTTCGAATTATTTATATTTTGTCGGAAATTAATTTAGTTTTTGGAATTATTATAGATGTAAAGGTCTTCTAAGGTGTCCACTTCGCCTTTTGCTGCAGACTTCCTACGCTTTGTGTACATTTTAACGTACTGTGTATCATTGAAAGCGTGTACTTCACGGATAGCATGTGACGATAGCCTGCTCTTATGTTGGTATAAGAAAAGCTTTAATGTTTAAGCAGCTTTTATTTTTTACTTTCTTACATACGTAGGGGCGTTTAGTTAAATACGTGTTGTCCTCGCGCAGAAAAGAATTGTTTTGATAATATAGATTTAATTATCTAAACTTATTCTGGTTAGTTTTTGCTGTAAAAGATTTTCCGAGAAATGGGTACTAACCCATCGCCGTAACCTCTAAACCTGGAGGACCAGATAGTTTACCGACGAGGTCATCTTCCTTTAGCATTTGATAAACGACTATCAAACTACGAGGTATCATCAGTAGGTATGTCCTTACGCAGTGCTATCAACTGGGCCAGATGAGCCACGGTTTTTTTATGAGATTGTTACTGTGTGTTATTCATTAACACCATTTTTTAATCTGGTTTGGGACAGACGTCCATGGTTTTATTTTCTTCGTATTTATACGATTGACTAGTATTTGTTTATAAAATAAATTCCCTGAGCTTTAACAGAAGCATGCCACTGAATGTAATAATATAATATCTGTATTTGTATTATCGTTGTTATAAAATTCTCACTCATAAATTTCCTTTATTGTACGACACTGCGTGCGTGTGTGTGTGTATGTGTTTGTGTGTTTGTAATAACGCGCGAGGTAGTTATTAATACAAACAATATCGCGTATTATTATCTGTATACACTAAGTGATTACAGATCCCGGCCGACATATTTGTTCTTTCGCGCAAGCGGTCCATTTCGCGCTGTGTTACAACCGATATTAATATTGCTGGCCGCTCATGCATAATATCTACATTTCTTGTTTATACCATTTACACTACAGTATTTTCTGCATGCAATGCTTTACATTGCTAAAAGGTGTCGTACAAATTGCTTTATGGAATCGTTAAAATGCTACCATCGCCCTAGGATCAATGATTTATTATGACTTAAAACAGGAGGGTCGAAATAAAACCTTTTAGACATTTCCAAAATTTTACTATACTATTTTTACGCACTATAGTAACGTCTACACACGTTACTTTCAATTACGTGTTTTTACAATGCAATATTATGTAATCGATTCGTCAAATTGAGTTGGTCGTACAAATCGCACCCTACTTTTCAACTACAACTTACCAATCCGGTTTCATTGCAATTTCTGCGTGTGTGCGCCTACGCTCGTATGTGTACGATTTCTTGTTGTATATCAGGTTCCAGTGTACTGCGAGTATGCTTTAAAAACTACTTTTATTTAACATTTTCTTAATACCTTTGTAACGGCTGCACCCTAAAATATAAAAGATTAATTATCTAATTACCTAATTATCTAATTACCTTTTTGTCCCTCCACTTACATTCGTATCCTTTATCAGCTCCTCTGTTTATCTAATTACCTTTTTGTCCCTCCACTTATATTCGTATCCTTTATCAGCTCCTCTATTTATCTAATTACCTTTCTGTCCCTCCACTTATATTCGTATCCTTTATCAGCTCTTCTATTTATCTAATTACCTTTTCGTCCCTCCACTTATATTCGTATCCTTTATCAGCTCCTCTATTATCTAATTACCTTTTTGTCCCTCCACTTATATTCGTATCCTTTATCAGCTCCTCTATTTATCTAATTACCTTTTTGTCCCTCCACTTATATTCGTATCCTTTATCAGCTCCTCTATTTATCTAATTACCTTTTTGTCCCTCCACTTATATTCGTATCCTTTATCAGCTCCTCTATTTATCTAATTACCTTTTTGTCCCTCCACTTATATTCGTATCCTTTATCAGCTCCTCTATTTATCTAATTACCTTTCTGTCCCTCCACTTATATTCGTATCCTTTATCAGCTCTTCTATTTATCTAATTACCTTTTCGTCCCTCCACTTATATTCGTATCCTTTATCAGCTCCTCTATTATCTAATTACCTTTTTGTCCCTCCACTTATATTCGTATCCTTTATCAGCTCCTCTATTTATCTAATTACCTTTTTGTCCCTCCACTTATATTCGTATCCTTTATCAGCTCCTCTATTTATCTAATTACCTTTTTGTCCCTCCACTTATATTCGTATCCTTTATCAGCTCCTCTATTTATCTAATTACCTTTTTGTCCCTCCACTTATATTCGTATCCTTTATCAGCTCCTCTATTTATCTAATTACCTTTTTGTCCCTCCACTTATATTCGTATCCTTTATCAGCTCCCCTATTAAGAATCTCTACATAATTACAGATTTTAATATCTTACATTCTTTCATCCTTTTTCTTTTTGCACTTATTCCTCTTCTTCCATCAGAGAGCATGCGAATCGTCTGTTCCGGTAGCAAAGGAAACGCGTCCACTTCACTAACGCTTGTTAGCCTTCCTGTACTTCTTTGTCTAATAGACTTATGTTGCCAAACTTCCTTGGACGACCTGCCACCCTGCATACTGTTCAGATGACTAATCCTGTGCCGTGACTGGCACAAAGCATATAGTCACGGCGCCGTTACGGTTAGAAAATTTCGTATTTCTATCGTTTTGCACGCCCGGTGCGTGTCGAAGTCATGCGCGCGCATTCTGGTGACTGAAAAGAGCATGTGGGTTCACTGACGACAGGTCAGTTCCATTTCCGCCACCGCTGATGCACTATCTCTCTCTCGACGGCGAAAAAATTTTCTCGTGTGCTCTTCTTTATATCTGTATGGATTGCTAATCCATAAAGTACCTCTGGTAAGTTGATTTAATAATTCTAATTGTGTGTAAAAAGGAATTAGGATTTAAATGTGTTTATGGCGTATGTGAGATTGTTTTACATAAGCGGGCGTGCTTGCTGTCTTTTTCTGAACGGCATGAATGACCACGTGGTGAATTTTAATGATGAATTTCAACTTTGAAAGTAATTATAGAGGTTCTGTTGTTAATTGTTATTTAATTAAATATTACAAAGCAAGATGCTGATCAAGTATTAGTAAAAAATAGCAATGCATTAATAATTAATATGTTATGTAATTCCGCCCACGTGGCGAAGCTTTATACGAAATCGATTGTGGTTATAACAGGTTAATAGTAACTATTTAAATAAGAAATATCATGCAGTGGCATCGATGAATGTTTATTTTTCGAGTTAAATTTGATTATTTAATCTGAATACTAACTGGTTGTAAGTGAAGGTCCAGTATCCATATGATTCGTGGTGTGTGTGTTAGAGCTCGAGTGAAGTTTTGTAAGCGTGAATATTGTGAGGGTTGCTACATAAGTCTGTTCTCCTAGGGTTCCTGACTCGTCGAAGTGCTCGAGAGATGAGGATGACTACAATTCCATCCGTGGTCATCTGCTGAGCAGCTAAGCTTTACCTGAATTTCGCCGTCGAGAGAATGTAACCTGGGAACCCGAATCTTTCACCCTCTATCTGCAATGAACTGTAACGGGGACTTCTGTGACCTTAAACTACACGCAGGCAGCTGATCGCCTTCTAACCACGGAATACAAGGTGACCATTTTCCATTATTTCAAGCTCGAGATTCGCAACAGAATTCACACGTGATTGACACCTTCAACAAATCAAATTACATTCTCTTTGAGTTTAACTTGTAAAGTGATATGAATAGACAGAACGTGACGTGTGCGTAGAAAATGTGCTCAGTTGTGCACTGTTTGTATTACACCATAGATTAATAAGGAGTCATAAATTGTATGCGGGTTAGCGGGCATCGCCAGCTCCCTTAATTTTTTTGTAACTTAATTTTGGGTACCTTATGATATAATACACACTTTTATTGAAGCAAGTCCGTCTGAACTACATGCTGGAACATTCATGAATTACCATGTCAGCCTTGCACTTGCTATTGTCGGGTTTTACTTTTTTTTACTTTAATGATGTTTGAAGTGGCTTACAGTTGGGCGGTGAATTTCGCTAAACCCTTGCGCTTATTATTTTGTCTTTGAAATTTATTATTTTCGAATCTTTTGTCTCTTTCACTCTTTCGGGTCATGTCTGTGTAAGGGAAGCCTGGCTTAGGCATGCGGCTGGGGTCCGGTCATTTTGTATTCTGTGTGACCTTACATTTTGTAAATTGCCGTTTTTAGTCTAGTCTATATTTCTAGTTAGTTGTTTTATTTAATTGTTCGAATTTAAGATTTCGGTTGATAGTGGGCTGGTTATGCTGGCTGACTTGCTGGTCACATGTGTCACTGCAGTATGTAACAAAGTGTTTCAAATTCTATTAATGCAGAACCAAGGGTCATTAATAATTATGAATGTATTTTATATAATAGATGTTAGGCTGTTATGAAAGGGCACACAAAAAGAATTTATCTGTTTCTTTGCTGTTTTAGCACTCATATAAGTAACATATCATTATTGATTATAGTGGATCACACTTTGTAACTTTTATTGTTTAAAACTCTGCGTATGTGATTATTACAATCACAGAATCCTATATTTCTGATGAGCTATGCATATTTTTAGGCAGTTTTCTTGTTCATGTAATGAATTTGGCAACACTGTACGATATAATCAAGATAATATAAAATTTAGAAAAAGGTTTGAAAACTAGGTACTTGCTGTACCAGATGTTGTGTGTGATTTTCGCAGTAGTGTGATGTAAAAACATCACACGTTTTTACAAAAATCATACGTTAATAAAATTTGTCTTGTTAATCAGGCTGTTTCATTTCCAAGTCCTGTCACAATGGGCCTGGTACATTTTAAGCTTCGTCTAGGTCTTTGGCCTAGTTTTTAAATTTTACGGGACGCCTTCCCCTTTTCAAAAAAAAAAAAAAAACTTTGAGGAGGGGAAATGAGGCGGCTCAATCCATCTCTCCTTGATTCCTCAATGCGACTTTGTGTACTGACAATTTTCAGCTCTTTGATACGTCTTTGTTGTAAAGTCTGTCTCTTCGTGTGCAGCCTTTAACAGATCGGAGAATCTCGTCTGTACCCTACTACTCTACCAAGGTTCACCGGAATACAAGTTTCAGGACAATGCAATAATGACGGCACAGACATTACCCTACAAATTGTCGAGTCTCTTTTCTTGTTTCCTTTGATAGCACTTGACAAATCGTTCACATATTGACTGAAACTTGGGCAACTTATGATCTACGTCATAAGTGATGTCACAACCAAGATAAGAGTGACACTTGTTCTATACTCTTATTATCTATCACAATCTTGGTTCGCGAGGTGTACAAGGTCCCACAGAAACTCTAATTTTCGTTTTTTGGATAAAAATTTTCATATTGTAATTTGAATAGACGTCAAGACTGAAATTTTGAATCACATAATTAACATCATCCTAAATCTTTGAAGTGATCCCATATTTTTACTTTGATTGTCCGTTTTCTTAATTCTTTATCTAAGTAGGCTATATTTGAAAAAGTGAAAAGGCTTTTGGTCTCCTAATACAGGGGGTAACGGACCTGCCTACTTTCATTTGTCATAGTGAACTGTTTTGTATACAATATACCAGTTATTACTATAGACGAAATTTCCTTATACACATAAGTTAGCATATACTAATAATTTTGTTAGAGTTATTTGTAATTATTTCAGCGCTCCGAAAGTGTAAAATTGGCACATTATAATAGGATTTTTCAGGATCGATCAGTGTTCTATGTAATTCTTTATTCCCCTGAACTTTATTCACACTTTAACTTAATGGTAAAAACGGAGACTCTGATAGAACTTGCTGCCCCGAAAGTGTGAAATTGGGACGTTATAATAGGATTTCTCCAGGTTCATCAGTGTTGTATGTAGTCCTTTATACCTTGAAATAAATTCACGCTACAACTTAATGGTAAAAACGGAGACTCTGATAGAACTTGCTTTGCTAAAACCCGCTTTCTCTGCCGTATATTTTTATGTTATTTCTCGACTAGTGGTACAGGTCGTTACCACTCCGCTATTGTTTTTAGAATTATCCGTAAGCCCCATTTGTTGATCTGGGTAATGTATTGATACGCTGACGACAAATAACACGTGTGTCTACGTGACACCATAAGCAACGCTCCAGAGACGCATTCCAGACGTTTGTCGATTATTCTACCGGAATCCAAGTTATTAAGGCACACAGACGAAATATAAAAGCACACCTTCCGAAGCAGGGAGAGTCAGTTTCGAAGCTGCAATATTGATGTGCGTTATCGAGGTAACAGACTTTCGGTTTAGTGTAATGTGTTCATTGTGTATTACTTAGAACGATAGTTTTAATAAGGTGACATTTATTATTTGTTACATTTGTGTGTGTTGAAAAAACTTTAGCTTGAAGAACTTTATAAGAGTGTCTTTGTTTACTAACAACTTGTATATTTTATTACCTCATTATATTTTATTTTTACATTAACGTATATTACTATGTATGCTCTATTTATATTACCTTACTTATATTTATACCTTCACACCTTATTTATATCATTATCTTATTATATTATATTTCAATTACATATTTTTTTATCGGCCATCTGAGGACCACATGCCAATTTCAATTCTTTATTCTTTGTTTTTTTCTCCAATATTCTTTCATCTTTTCACTGTGTCTCTTCTTCCTGTCTTCACTTCACTTTAAACCTGCGTTTTTCTCTCTCCTGCCCTGGACTCAATCCATTTGTAACACTTTTGCCCGAAAAACGTCTCTTTAATTTGCTTCTTCTGCGTGTATATTATTTTTTCTAAATCCTTTCGGACTTCTTTAATCCAACTTGATGTTGACTTCTTCCCCCACAGATATTTAAAGATCTGCTTCGTTAACCTATTCTCGTCCATTCTATATAAATGTCCAAAAAATAATAGTCTTCTTTTT
This sequence comes from Magicicada septendecula, assembly GCA_034769895.1. Classification (NCBI taxonomy): domain Eukaryota; kingdom Metazoa; phylum Arthropoda; class Insecta; order Hemiptera; family Cicadidae; genus Magicicada; species Magicicada septendecula. The sequence continues at coordinate 303,885,106 of CM068376.1, read as the reverse complement.
CTCGTTGTTTCTGTTATATTTTCTATAAAATTTTTTATATTTTTATTTTTATTTTTATTTTTAACTTTGTTCATTTTTATTACCGGTAGTGAAAGTTGTAATAGTGGGCAGTTTTTCGGTTTCCACTGTACAGCACGATGATCCGTGTGACATTGTTAGCAATACGATTCATGCAATTTTTGAAGGACCTGTTTATTATCTCCACGCCGATTAAACAGTTTAGGAATAATTCATTGGGTCAATACTTTTAGTTAATCCCCGGGCCTGAGATTTCTAAATCTTCATCTCCCGTACTAATTTTTCCCCTGATACCTGAAGACTAACGATTACTTTTCTTAAAGTTTCCGCCTTTACAGATTTTCGTTTTCTTTTTATTAAATTTCCAAAAGCACTGATCCGACTGTGTGTTCGACACAGTGGCGTAACTGAGAACTGTACGTAGCGGTGATGGAAGTGAGTGGATGAGAGTTAGGCTTTCCTCTATTTTATTAATTTACAAATATTGTAAGTCTTTTTAATTCATACGTCTTAAACAGTCATAGGCCCCATTTTGACGCAGACAACAAGCTTAGAAATAGGCTTACGCAGAGTGATTACAAAATTTTCCGAAATTTCGAATAGTTCTGGCAAAGGGATTAGTCCCCCCCCCCCACCAGAGATAAGCCACTGGTTCGTATATTCGGCTTTTAGTTCATTTGCTGTATAGTTTCTTGTAGATTCTCTAAACTTTTAGTTATACGCCCCATGTTTCTGAACGTCTTGTGGTTCCTACCTATTGTTCAACAAGTTCACTTCTACGTTCCAACCACATTTCTCATATATTACATGCCTTTTCACTTTCGACAAGCACCTGCTTTCTGTACTTTGTAATCATCTTGTATTCTTTGTTACCAATATTTTGCAATTTTCTTAAATGTAATTCTTTCTTCTGTTTAATGAGTTCTTCAATATATTCATCCCACGAAGGCTTTCTATTGATTATTTCTATTCCTAATGCTTCTTTAGCTGATACTTTTGTAATGTTTTGATGAATTTGTACTCCTTGCTGGCAGTTTGTAATATATTAATATGACACTAAATGTTATTAATATTTAGAACGTCCGCGGTATTTGTAATTTTAAAGAAAATATTATTTTATTATTAAAATCGTCCGCGAAATTGATGGAAACATGTTATCAAAAATTCTGGTTTAATATGCGAATTAACTGCATGTTTGGAGGAATATGATTTTGCACGTATGAAATGTTGTTTTTATTTTATCGTGTTATAATATTTTCTCTCTTGGTTTTCCATTATTGTACGATACAGTGTGAGTGGCTGTGTGTGTGTGTGTGTGTGTGTGATAACGCGCAGCTGCAGTAATTAATGCAAACAATATCGCGTACTGATAATTGCAGATCCCGCCCGACTGATACATTTGTCCTCGCGGACAAACGGTGCATTCGCCCTATATTACAAATAATAATGTTAATATTGCTGGTCTCTCTCGTTCTGTATTCACAGCAACATATGTGCACAGTGTCTGCACTTCTTACTGTATACTTGTGTCTGAATGTATTCCATTTTTCACATAACACAGTGAATGCTGTATGTACTGTTTCTTAATAGTCTACGTAGATATACTTACACCTAGGAGAGCCTTTATATGGTCTTTATACGTGTTCATAATGCAGACATACAGAACGTTCAATATGAAAGTTAACCTTTCATTGGTACAAGTAAGTTGAAATTATAAAAGTGTTTATTTTATAAGTAAAACTTTCTCAAAACATGGTCACATAATTTTTGTTAATTACAGTGCGACCATGCCAATCCAAACTAACTGAGAAGCAAACGAACCAGCTTATCAACCAATTGGGATCCTCGCGCTGGTGTAATGGAAAATAAATAATAAAATCATAGGCGTTGCTAGGGGGGGCCAAGGGGGCAGCCGCCCCGGGAGGCATAGCCATGAGGGCGGCAAAGTGAGCATTGACTTGACAACATTGTTTTCAGTTTATAAAACTACAAACAACTTGTTTAGTTGATATAACTATTCCTTAACAACTACAGGAATATATTTTCTTAATATAAGATTAAGAACTACAACAAGTTCCAAAGAGTTTATGAAGTCTTTTAGTCAAGTAAAATCGAACCCTGAGTGTTAAAATATTACAATTAACAATAAATCAACTTGAAATCATAAAACGGATGTTATTAGCGACGAGGCTGTTCATAAATACAGTAAAGGTAACGACGAGAATACTTCAAACTATGAAAGTGTCAAAGTACAGTTACAAGATTCAGTTGGTTCTAGTACCATGGGTGATGTTGCATCGTGCAGTCTTGAAATTACAGGGGATGAAGGACAGAACATTGCTAACAACAATGTAGACCGTGTTCCCGGTACTTCTCTACAAGATATGGGAGCTTGGCGAAGCGAGAAATCTCAATCCTTCCGAGATATAATGGTGAATAGAGGAAGATGTCAGTTACAAAACAAGAACAGCCATTTTCCTAAAGATGATCCTTAATTAAGTATTGGTTTGATAAAACCTTCAAAAATGGCGAAAAGGTAACACTTGGATGTGTTTTCCCCAACTAAAAAATATCTATTTTGCTTTTGTTGCAATTTATTTCCACAAAAAAATTATCAAAGAAGCTATTTCAATAGAAAAAATGGGTTTTCGTTGTGGCGAAAGTTAAATCCCCATATTCAAGATCATGAAAATAGTCCTGCTCATCGCTCTGCGTTTTTTGAATGGAAGGAAATGGAACGTTCTTTAAACAAAGGGGGACTTCTTGATGATATACTTCAGAAACAAGTGAGTAAAGCAGTTAAGACATGGAAAGAAATCCTCGAACGGGTCATTGCTACAGTACAAACTCTTGCACAACAAAGTCTGACACTGGTAGGACATAGAGAGTCAATTACTAACGATCCAAATCCTGGAAACTTTCTGGCTTTTTTAAAATACTTGGATAAATTTTTAACGTATTAAAATATATTTTGTTCATAACATGTTAAAATACTTTTTTATGCTTCTGATAAATAAAGCATTGACCCTAACGGAGACTCCAACGGACAAATTAAAAGTTTGGAGGAATGAGCTGTGTGAAAATGTCGTTACTAAGGCAGAGCAGGTATGTAATGAATGGAGTGTCAGTATAACAAAAAGCATAAGAAGGAAGCGCACGATGCCAGGGGAGTATGCAGACGATTCTGCATTAACTGTTCGGCAAGAAATTCGACGTTCTCTAATAGAAATTTAGACAAACTGTCAGTTAAAATTTCAAGCCGTTTCTTTAACATAAAAGAGTTAGAAAAACGCTTTGGGTTCCTCTGTAAATTTGAGGCGTACGTAAGTGATGTTAATATACATTTTAAGAAACAGCTTTCCCAGATCAATATTAAGCGCACAGTGATTGCAAAACTGTATCCACATGACCTAACCAGTGAAATATTGTTCAGTGACTTGAAAGACGTCATACTTTTATTTAAAAGGGATAAAGTTAACGGAGAACAAAACCTTTACACCTCAGGGACTGCTACAATTCATTTCTTCAATGAGATTAGAAGCCTACAAAACACTAGCAAAGCTTTAAACATTTTTTCTTACTTTCCCAGTGTATGTATCTTTTTGTGAAAGATCGTTTAGTAAAGTTAAATTTATTAAAGCTACCTATTTAGATTATAGTGATTTAATAACACACTTTGGAGCAATTAAGACCAGGAAAGTTACGTTATACAATATCTCGTTAAAAATATTTTTAAATATTAAAAATAAATATTAAGTGTTTATTAATAGAAGACGGAACCATTAACCTGTGATGGTAAGTGATTTGTTTTATTACTTTTAATGTAATTCTTTGTTTAACTTTATGTTGCTTTAGAATATTGTTTTGACGATGCACTTTAGACCTACAAGGAATCTGCATGTTTATTAGAACATTTACTCGTTACCAATTTTTTATATTACTACATTTTTTATAGTCTACATTTGTTAATAATAAATGTATACAAACTGAATACCGGTAGTATTATAATATGTAATTTTTTAATTTTGACTTACCAAAAAATTGTAAGACGTTTGCTGGAGGTGCTTTCTTATAAAAATCTAAACATATGCATTTATTAAGTACTTTGTTCATGGATGAACCCCAATTTTTGCTCTTTTGTCCCCCCTTTAATTGTGATGATGAGGCGGCCGACGATCTCCTTGCCTCGGGTGCCAAAAAGCCTAGCTACGCCACTGAATAAAATAATGTTGTGTACTATATTTAGGATTTACGAATAAAACGTCACAGTATAGTAATTGAAAAATAATTTATTTGGGTTACCAAGAAATGTGTTAACGTTTGTCAGGCTCCTTGTCTGAATCTACTCTTACCATACATTTTAGTACGGTTTATTTCCTGCTTTTTAGAAAACATATAATTTACCCTCAACTAATTCAAATTATTTTTTTTGTTACTTACCAACATTACATAACATACTAAAATAACATTAATTGGTTTTACTGATTTAAACGTGGGTCAGTTTCAATTAATTTATAACTCTTGGAAAATTCATTATTTTTTAAACAGCGCGGAAGGACTATCAGTTCTCTATTTGGAAACGTAGATAAAATTACAGGCAGTGTTCGTGAACACAATTTCCAACCTACGCCTAAAATTCGAATATAATTTAAAAACAATTATGTAGAAGAACGTATTGTTAATAATTTTTCGAAAAGGCACAAAGCAACGGAAGGACTTTTTGTTAGAAAAATAACTATCGAAAGCTTGAATATTGAAGATTTTCTCTGCCCCTTCATTCCGCAATTCATTGTATTATTAATAATCAATGTAAGTTTTCGCATACTGTCTGTATGAAAGCACTGAGCATCCCTAAGCATGACCAAAGAAACAAGGGTACTTTAAACCTACGAGTCGCTGACGTGGTATTGTTATTAAGTATACTACTGTTTAGGATATCCGACTTTTATAGTATACTGAACACAACTTTTCGACCGTACACAATTTCTAATCGTTCTCAGATAAGTTAGTAAATTTGGATAGTATAATAACAAAATAAACAATAAAACATTAATAATAATATTAATAATAATAATAAACAAAATAACAAAGCTCTCAAGAAGACACTGAATAATGCTTGCCACTCAAAAAGAAATTGAAAAATGCCCATGTTTTCAGGAGAAACCTAAGATGAGGACAGGTGTTATCTGGGTTGACGAAAGAAGGACGAGATATCGGTCAAGAATGAAGGAGATGTGGGTGAGGAGGAAGTGAGAGGAGAAGAAGGGAGGAACCAGTTAAACCAAACGTTGTCCACAATGGCTCATAAAAAAAATAAAATAAAAAAAGTAACATAAAGAAGCTAGGCGTTCTAATTAGTATAAAAAATTTGCTTTCACAGATTTTATGATTGTGTTACAAACCTCCACGGTCGGCCAGGCAAAAGTCTTAGCGGTTATGAGTCTTTTAATTTTTAATCTTAAATAATTAATTAAGTTTTAATCATTAATTTTAAGTTTCAATGATTTAATATGTACGATTTCATTTTCACTTCTCTCAATGCAATAAATTATTAAAAATTGGATCATCACATGTTTACGCGATTTCAAGCACACAACTTTCAATCATATCTAACTTAAACATCTAGGAACCTTCATTTAAACACTATGTTGTTTAATAACTGCGTAATTCCTGTAATATGACACCTGTGTACCTGTTATTATTAACTATTGTATGGTTACTGGTGCTTTTCCACGTGGGCCACTTAAAATCAAGTTTGTTAGTCTTAAAATCGTGTGCGTCTTTGTTGGTTTATTGTAAACCAATTCCCTTCAAAGAAATAGAGAGTGGGGTTCGCTTGATGAAACCTAGGAACAACTTGATAAGTTCACAACTTTCTGCGTCAGTTGTGTAAGACACCGATTAGCTGCTTCACTTTCGTTAGATCTAAAATACTTTTAATCAACTTTAATTTTAAATTTCCTAAAATTGTCTTCAAATAACTAATAAATACTCGATAACAAGCTAATAATGTTCTGCATTATTTACAGCTGTCCGTGAACGATAATAAATAATAATTTTAAAAATATTATTAAAATATTAATTTTAATTGGTATTTTGTTCAACGTATCTTGAATATAGACAAAACTATTTCAAGTATAAATGATTTTTAATGGGAATAAAAGTGGTGAATTTTCAGGAGTGTGATACATATATTTGGCCTATTCAACGCTTGAATATTTTTTGGCCCTGCTACTGTTTGCGATTGATTTTGAACCTATTCTTTCTCTTCCTGCAATTCATTCGATTACCATTCGTTTCTTTCTTATATTCATCCACAAGTGGCTCAGCATGAACAGTATTTTCTTTGATAACCCAAGAGCTACCACTACTGTCTGTACTCAAGGCACAGTCGTTTTATCAATCCACAATTAATCCTTAGTATCCTTCTTGGAATGTACGACTCTTCAACCGTGGGTATTTTTCCGTGCTCTGAGAGAAAATTCTATATTTTTTGTTCATAGTGTACAAATTAAATCATTTCAGTTGACTGTGATAGAAAATAACGTTACCGGGTACTGTGAATTAAAAAATAAAATCTGAATCGAATATTCATATAATGTGAACTTGTTTAGAGTAGGCCTACCTCCCGGCGGAACGAGCTGTTGCTGTACTGATGAAGTAGACATTCCGACGAATACGAATCTGTGACGATTCCCCCATGTGATGAAAGCCTAAATTACACAGTTTGCCTGTGTATTTATATACTGTTTAATTTGAAGTGTAATGTTTTGTTTTTTTATAATTTTATTTTACAGCATGCTCCATTACAATTGTGTAATACTACATGCTAAGATTTTCCTTATTTGAATAACAATGTTTATATATACTTACATCAAGTAATAACAAATACCTATTACATAACAATTTTACAATTATTTTGTGTGAATATTTGATTATTTACAATAAAATAACTTATTAGATTTAAATTGTACTAACAAATGTTTTGAATACTTTCAGATCTTTCTTAATAATATCTTCTTTTGTAGTTGGCTAAGTTCCTGACTTTTTTACACTATAGATTAAATTTTGTCCCTGTTTTTTAACATCTCCCACGCATATATGATGTGATCTACTGTTTGTTCTCCTGCATTGCACTGGCACATTGGGTCGTTTATTATCTTGAAGCGGTGAAGGCAAGATTTCGTTTTTCGGTGGCCAGTCACTATTGCCGTGAAGTTGGGGGTTATTTTGAGTTTTGTTTGTAACCTGTCTTCGATATTAGGGAAGAACACATTAGTTACTGTACCTTTCGTTGTTTTCTTTCATTCGTTTTCCCACTTATGTGTAGTTTCTTCGATCAATTCTTGAATCACTGCACTTTTGGGTACTTTGTCAAAGGAGATTGCCAGTTCATTATTCCGTTCTGCTGCTTTTGCTAACCGGTCTGCCAGTTCATTACCATACACTCCTACATGAGCCTTGATCCATTAGAAGTTTATTCTCCAGTTATTTCGCGTCGCTGTGGATATCCTTTTTCTTCTATAAGGTAGTTATGGCTGCTGGGATTATTAATTGAATCTATTGTTATTCTGCTGTCCGTATATATTTTTACTTTCTTTGGGTTTACTCCTTTTATATGCTGTAAGTCTCCGTGCATCTCTTCTAGAGCCTTTACAATTGCAAGTTGTTCAGCTTGATTATCTGAGCATCTGTTATCAAATTTGAGCATTAGTTTTCTTATTAAATCATTTTCTATGAATATGGCAACACCTGGACCTACTCCGTATGTCGAAGAAAAATGTCGAAAAGGTAACACTTGGATGTGTTTTCCCCAACTAAAAAATATCTATTTTGCTTTTGTTGCAATTTATTTCCACAAAAAAAATTATCAAAGAAGTTATTTCAATAGAAAAAATGCATTTTCGTTGTGGCGAAAGTTAAATCCCCATATTCAAGATCATGAAAATAGTCCTGCTCATCGCTCTGCGTTTTTTGAAAGGGAAGGAATTGGAACGTTCTTTAAACAAAGGGGGACTTCTTGATGATATACTTCAGAAACAAATGAGTAAAGCAGTTAAGACATGGAAAGAAATCCTCGAACGGGTCATTGCTACAGTACAAACTCTTGCACAACAAAGTCTGGCACTGGTAGGACATAGAGAGTCAATTACTAACGATCCAAATCCTGGAAACTTTCTGGCGTTTTTAAAATACTTGGATAAGTTTTTAACGTATAAAAATATATTTTGTTCATAACATGTTAAAATACTTTTTTATGCTTCTGATAAATAAAGCATTGACTCTAACGGAGACTCCAACGGACAAATTAAAAGTTTGGAGGAATGAGCTGTGTGAAAATGTCGTTACTAAGGCAGAGCAGGTATGTAATGAATGGAGTGTCAGTATAACAAAAAGCATAAGAAGGAAGCGCACGATGCCAGGGGAGTATGCAGACGATTCTGCATTAACTGTTCGGCAAGAAATTCGACGTTCTCTAATAGAAATTTAGACAAACTGTCAGTTAAAATTTCAAGCCGTTTCTTTAACATAAAAGAGTTAGAAAAACGCTTTGGGTTCCTCTGTAAATTTGAGGCGTACGTAAGTGATGTTAATATACATTTTAAGAAACAGCTTTCCCAGATCAATATTAAGCGCACAGTGATTGCAAAACTGTATCCACATGACCTAACCAGTGAAATATTGTTCAGTGACTTGAAAGACGTCATACTTTTATTTAAAAGGGATAAAGTTAACGGAGAACAAAAACTTTACACCTCAGGGACTGCTACAATTCATTTCTTCAATGAGATTAGAAGCCTACAAAACACTAGCAAAGCTTTAAACATTTTTTCTTACTTTCCCAGTGTATGTATCTTTTTGTGAAAGATCGTTTAGTAAAGTTAAATTTATTAAAGCTACCTATTTAGATTATAGTGATTTAATAACACACTTTGGAGCAATTAAGACCAGGAAAGTTACGTTATAAAATATCTTGTTAAAAATATTTTTAATATTAAAAATAAATATTAAGTGTTTATTAATAGAAGACGGAACCATTAACCTGTGATGGTAAGTGATTTGTTTTATTACTTTTAATGTAATTCTTTGTTTAACTTTATGTTGCTTTAGAATATTGTTTTGACGATGCACTTTAGACCTACAAGGAATCTGCATGTTTATTAGAACATTTACTCGTTACCAATTTTTTATATTACTACATTTTTTATAGTCTACATTTGTTAATAATAAATGTATACAAACTGAATACCGGTAATATTATAATATGTAATTTTTTAATTTTGACTTACCAAAAAATTGTAAGACGTTTGCTGGAGGTGCTTTCTTATAAAAATCTAAACATATGCATTTATTAAGTACTTTGTTCATGGATGAACCCCAATTTTTGCTCTTTTGTCCCCCCTTTAATTGTGATGATGAGGCGGCCGACGATCTCCTTGCCTCGGGTGCCAAAAAGCCTAGCTACGCCACTGAATAAAATAATGTTGTGTACTATATTTAGGATTTACGAATAAAACGTCACAGTATAGTAATTGAAAAATAATTTATTTGGGTTACCAAGAAATGTGTTAACGTTTGTCAGGCTCCTTGTCTGAATCTACTCTTACCTTAAATTTTAGTACGGTTTATTTCCTGCTTTTTAGAAAACATATAATTTACCCTCAACTAATTCAAATTATTTTTTTTGTTACTTACCAACATTACATAACATACTAAAATAACATTAATTGGTTTTACTGATTTAAACGTGGGTCAGTTTCAATTAATTTTTAACTCTTGGAAAATTCATTATTTTTTAAACAGCGCGGAAGGACTATCAGTTCTCTATTTGGAAACGTAGATAAAATTACAGGCAGTGTTCGTGAACACAATTTCCAACCTACGCCTAAAATTCGAATATAATTTAAAAACAATTATGTAGAAGAACGTATTGTTAATAATTTTTCGAAAAGGCACAAAGCAACGGAAGGACTTTTTGTTAGAAAAATAACTATCGAAAGCTTGAATATTGAAGATTTTCTCTGCCCCTTCATTCCGCAATTCATTGTATTATTAATAATCAATGTAAGTTTTCGCATACTGTCTGTATGAAAGCACTGAGCATCCCTAAGCATGACCAAAGAAACAAGGGTACTTTAAACCTACGAGTCGCTGACGTGGTATTGTTATTAAGTATACTACTGTTTAGGATATCCGACTTTTATAGTATACTGAACACAACTTTTCGACCGTACACAATTTCTAATCGTTCTCAGATAAGTTAGTAAATTTGGATAGTATAATAACAAAATAAACAATAAAACATTAATAATAATATTAATAATAATAATAAACAAAATAACAAAGCTCTCAAGAAGACACTGAATAATGCTTGCCACTCAAAAAGAAATTGAAAAATGCCCATGTTTTCAGGAGAAACCTAAGATGAGGACAGGTGTTATCTGGGTTGACGAAAGAAGGACGAGATATCGGTCAAGAATGAAGGAGATGTGGGTGAGGAGGAAGTGATAGGAGAAGAAGGGAGGAACCAGTTAAACCAAACGTTGTCCACAATGGCTCATAAAAAAAATAAAATAAAATAAGTAACATAAAGAAGCTAGGCGTTCTAATTAGTATAAAAAATTTGCTTTCACAGATTTTATGATTGTGTTACAAACCTCCACGGTCGGCCAGGCAAAAGTCTTAGCGGTTATGAGTCTTTTAATTTTTAATCTTAAATAATTAATTAAGTTTTAATCATTAATTTTAAGTTTCAATGATTTAATATGTACGATTTCATTTTCACTTCTCTCAATGCAATAAATTATTAAAAATTGGATCATCACATGTTTACGCGATTTCAAGCACACAACTTTCAATCATATCTAACTTAAACATCTAGGAACCTTCATTTAAACACTATGTTGTTTAATAACTGCGTAATTCCTGTAATATGACACCTGTGTACCTGTTATTATTAACTATTCTGGTGCTTACTGGTGCTTTTCCACGTGGGCCACTTAAAATCAAGTTTGTTAGTCTTAAAATCGTGTGCGTCTTTGTTGGTTTATTGTAAACCAATTCCCTTCAAAGAAATAGAGAGTGGGGTTCGCTTGATGAAACCTAGGAACAACTTGATAAGTTCACAACTTTCTGCGTCAGTTGTGTAAGACACCGATTAGCTGCTTCACTTTCGTTAGATCTAAAATACTTTTAATCAACTTTAATTTTAAATTTCCTAAAATTGTCTTCAAATAACTAATAAATACTCGATAACAAGCTAATAATGTTCTGCATTATTTACAGCTGTCCGTGAACGATAATAAATAATAATTTTAAAAATATTATTAAAATATTAATTTTAATTGGTATTTTGTTTCTACGTATCTTGAATATAGACAAAACTATTTCAAGTATAAATGATTTTTAATGGGAATAAAAGTGGTGAATTTTCAGGAGTGTGATACATATATTTGGCCTATTCAACGCTTGAATATTTTTTGGCCCTGCTACTGTTTGCGATTGATTTTGAACCTATTCTTTCTCTTCCTGCAATTCATTCGATTACCATTCGTTTCTTTCTTATATTCATCCACAAGTGGCTCAGCATGAACAGTATTTTCTTTGATAACCCAAGAGCTACCACTACTGTCTGTACTCAAGGCACAGTCGTTTTATCAATCCACAATTAATCCTTAGTATCCTTCTTGGAATGTACGACTCTTCAACCGTGGGTATTTTTCCGTGCTCTGAGAGAAAATTCTATATTTTTTGTTCATAGTGTACAAATTAAATCATTTCAGTTGACTGTGATAGAAAATAACGTTACCGGGTACTGTGAATTAAAAAATAAAATCTGAATCGAATATTCATATAATGTGAACTTGTTTAGAGTAGGCCTACCTCCCGGCGGAACGAGCTGTTGCTGTACTGATGAAGTAGACATTCCGACGAATACGAATCTGTGACGATTCCCCCATGTGATGAAAGCCTAAATTACACAGTTTGCCTGTGTATTTATATACTGTTTAATTTGAAGTGTAATGTTTTGTTTTTTTATAATTTTATTTTACAGCATGCTCCATTACAATTGTGTAATACTACATGCTAAGATTTTCCTTATTTGAATAACAATGTTTATATATACTTACATCAAGTAATAACAAATACCTATTACATAACAATTTTACAATTATTTTGTGTGAATATTTGATTATTTACAATAAAATAACTTATTAGATTTAAATTGTACTAACAAATGTTTTGAATACTTTCAGATCTTTCTTAATAATATCTTCTTTTGTAGTTGGCTAAGTTCCTGACTTTTTTACACTATAGATTAAATTTTGTCCCTGTTTTTTAACATCTCCCACGCATATATGATGTGATCTACTGTTTGTTCTCCTGCATTGCACTGGCACATTGGGTCGTTTATTATCTTGAAGCGGTGAAGGCAAGATTTCGTTTTTCGGTGGCCAGTCACTATTGCCGTGAAGTTGGGGGTTATTTTGAGTTTTGTTTGTAACCTGTCTTCGATATTAGGGAAGAACACATTAGTTACTGTACCTTTCGTTGTTTTCTTTCATTCGTTTTCCCACTTATGTGTAGTTTCTTCGATCAATTCTTGAATCACTGCACTTTTGGGTACTTTGTCAAAGGAGATTGCCAGTTCATTATTCCGTTCTGCTGCTTTTGCTAACCGGTCTGCCAGTTCATTACCATACACTCCTACATGAGCCTTGATCCATTAGAAGTTTATTCTCCAGTTATTTCGCGTCGCTGTGGATATCCTTTTTCTTCTATAAGGTAGTTATGGCTGCTGGGATTATTAATTGAATCTATTGTTATTCTGCTGTCCGTATATATTTTTACTTTCTTTGGGTTTACTCCTTTTATATGCTGTAAGTCTCCGTGCATCTCTTCTAGAGCCTTTACAATTGCAAGTTGTTCAGCTTGATTATCTGAGCATCTGTTATCAAATTTGAGCATTAGTTTTCTTATTAAATCATTTTCTATGAATATGGCAACACCTGGACCTACTCCGTATGTCGAAGAAAAATGTCGAAAAGGTAACACTTGGATGTGTTTTCCCCAACTAAAAAATATCTATTTTGCTTTTGTTGCAATTTATTTCCACAAAAAAAATTATCAAAGAAGTTATTTCAATAGAAAAAATGCATTTTCGTTGTGGCGAAAGTTAAATCCCCATATTCAAGATCATGAAAATAGTCCTGCTCATCGCTCTGCGTTTTTTGAAAGGGAAGGAATTGGAACGTTCTTTAAACAAAGGGGGACTTCTTGATGATATACTTCAGAAACAAATGAGTAAAGCAGTTAAGACATGGAAAGAAATCCTCGAACGGGTCATTGCTACAGTACAAACTCTTGCACAACAAAGTCTGGCACTGGTAGGACATAGAGAGTCAATTACTAACGATCCAAATCCTGGAAACTTTCTGGCGTTTTTAAAATACTTGGATAAGTTTTTAACGTATAAAAATATATTTTGTTCATAACATGTTAAAATACTTTTTTATGCTTCTGATAAATAAAGCATTGACTCTAACGGAGACTCCAACGGACAAATTAAAAGTTTGGAGGAATGAGCTGTGTGAAAATGTCGTTACTAAGGCAGAGCAGGTATGTAATGAATGGAGTGTCAGTATAACAAAAAGCATAAGAAGGAAGCGCACGATGCCAGGGGAGTATGCAGACGATTCTGCATTAACTGTTCGGCAAGAAATTCGACGTTCTCTAATAGAAATTTAGACAAACTGTCAGTTAAAATTTCAAGCCGTTTCTTTAACATAAAAGAGTTAGAAAAACGCTTTGGGTTCCTCTGTAAATTTGAGGCGTACGTAAGTGATGTTAATATACATTTTAAGAAACAGCTTTCCCAGATCAATATTAAGCGCACAGTGATTGCAAAACTGTATCCACATGACCTAACCAGTGAAATATTGTTCAGTGACTTGAAAGACGTCATACTTTTATTTAAAAGGGATAAAGTTAACGGAGAACAAAAACTTTACACCTCAGGGACTGCTACAATTCATTTCTTCAATGAGATTAGAAGCCTACAAAACACTAGCAAAGCTTTAAACATTTTTTCTTACTTTCCCAGTGTATGTATCTTTTTGTGAAAGATCGTTTAGTAAAGTTAAATTTATTAAAGCTACCTATTTAGATTATAGTGATTTAATAACACACTTTGGAGCAATTAAGACCAGGAAAGTTACGTTATAAAATATCTTGTTAAAAATATTTTTAATATTAAAAATAAATATTAAGTGTTTATTAATAGAAGACGGAACCATTAACCTGTGATGGTAAGTGATTTGTTTTATTACTTTTAATGTAATTCTTTGTTTAACTTTATGTTGCTTTAGAATATTGTTTTGACGATGCACTTTAGACCTACAAGGAATCTGCATGTTTATTAGAACATTTACTCGTTACCAATTTTTTATATTACTACATTTTTTATAGTCTACATTTGTTAATAATAAATGTATACAAACTGAATACCGGTAATATTATAATATGTAATTTTTTAATTTTGACTTACCAAAAAATTGTAAGACGTTTGCTGGAGGTGCTTTCTTATAAAAATCTAAACATATGCATTTATTAAGTACTTTGTTCATGGATGAACCCCAATTTTTGCTCTTTTGTCCCCCCTTTAATTGTGATGATGAGGCGGCCGACGATCTCCTTGCCTCGGGTGCCAAAAAGCCTAGCTACGCCACTGAATAAAATAATGTCGTGTACTATATTTAGGATTTACGAATAAAACGTCACAGTATAGTAATTGAAAAATAATTTATTTGGGTTACCAAGAAATGTGTTAACGTTTGTCAGGCTCCTTGTCTGAATCTACTCTTACCATACATTTTAGTACGGTTTATTTCCTGATTTTTAAAAAAACATAATTTACCCTCAAGCTAATTCAAATTATTTTTTTTTTTGTTACTTAACAAAATTACATAACATACTAAAATAACATTAATTGGTTTTACTGATTTAAACGTGGGTCAGTTTCAATTAATTTATAACTCTTGGAAAATTCATTATTTTTTAAACAGCGCGGACGGACTATCAGTTCTCTATTTGGAAACGTGGATAAAATTACAGGCAGTGTTCGTGAACACAATTTCCAAACTACGCCTAAAATTCGAATATAATTTAAAAACAATTATGTAGAAGAACGTATTTTTAATAATTTTTCGAAAAGGCACAAAGCAACGGAAGGACTTTTTGTTAGAAAAATAACTATCGAAAGCTTGAATATTGAAGATTTTCTCTGCCCCTTCATTCCGCAATTCATTGTATTATTAATAATCAATGTAAGTTTTCGCATACTGTCTGTATGAAAGCACTGAGCATCCCTAAGTATGACCAAAGAAACAAGGGTACTTTAAACCTACGAGTCGCTGACGTGGTATTGTTATTAAGTATACTACTGTTTAGGATATCCGACTTTTATAGTATACTGAACACAACTTTTCGACCGTACACAATTTCTAATCGTTCTCAGATAAGTTAGTAAATTTGGATAGTATAATAACAAAATAAACAATAAAACATTAATAATAATATTAATAATAATAATAAACAAAATAACAAAGCTCTCAAGAAGACACTGAATAATGCTTGCCACTCAAAAAGAAATTGAAAAATGCCCATGTTTTCAGGAGAAACCTAAGATGAGGACAGGTGTTATCTGGGTTGACGAAAGAAGGACGAGATATCGGTCAAGAATGAAGGAGATGTGGGTGAGGAGGAAGTGATAGGAGAAGAAGGGAGGAACCAGTTAAACCAAACGTTGTCCACAATGGCTCATAAAAAAAATAAAATAAAATAAGTAACATAAAGAAGCTAGGCGTTCTAATTAGTATAAAAAATTTGCTTTCACAGATTTTATGATTGTGTTACAAACCTCCACGGTCGGCCAGGCAAAAGTCTTAGCGGTTATGAGTCTTTTAATTTTTAATCTTAAATAATTAATTAAGTTTTAATCATTAATTTTAAGTTTCAATGATTTAATATGTACGATTTCATTTTCACTTCTCTCAATGCAATAAATTATTAAAAATTGGATCATCACATGTTTACGCGATTTCAAGCACACAACTTTCAATCATATCTAACTTAAACATCTAGGAACCTTCATTTAAACACTATGTTGTTTAATAACTGCGTAATTCCTGTAATATGACACCTGTGTACCTGTTATTATTAACTATTGTATGGTTACTGGTGCTTTTCCACATGGGCCACTTAAAATCAAGTTTGTTAGTCTTAAAATCGTGTGCGTCTTTGTAGGTTTATTGTAAACCAATTCCCTTCAAAGAAATAGGGAGTGGGGTTCGCTTGATGAAACCTAGGAACAACTTGATAAGTTCACAACTTTCTGCGTCAGTTGTGTAAGACACCGATTAGCTGCTTCACTTTCGTTAGATCTAAAATACTTTTAATCAACTTTAATTTTAAATTTCCTAAAATTGTCTTCAAATAACTAGTAAATACTCGATAACAAGCTAATATGACACAATGTTCCGCATTATTTTCAGCTGTCCGTGAACGATAATAAATAATAATTTTAATAATATTATTAAAATATTAATTTTAATTGGTATTTTGTTCAACGTATCATGAATATAGACAAAAATATTTCAAGTATAAATGGTTTTTAATGGGAATAAAAGTGGTGAATTTTCAGGAGTGTGATACATATATTTGGCCTATTCAACGCTTGAATATTTTTTGGCCCTGCTACTGTTTGCGATTGATTTTGAACGTATTCTTTCTCTTCCTGCAATTCATTCGATTACCATTCGTTTCTTTCTTATATTCATCCACAAGTGACTCAGAATGAACATTATTTTCTTTGATAACCCAAGAGCTACCACTACTGTCTGTACTCAAGGCACAGTCGTTTTATCAATCCACAATTAATCCTTAGTATCCTTCTTGGAATGTACGACTCTTCAACCGTGGGTATTTTTCCGTGCTCTGAGAGAAAATTCTATATTTTTTGTTCACAGTGTACAAATTAAATCATTTCAGTTGACTGTAATCGAAAATAACGTTACCGGGTACTGTGAATTAAAAAATAAAATCTGAATCGAATATTCATATAAAGTGAACTTGTTTAGAGTAGGCCTACCTCCCGGCGGAACGAGCTGTTGCTGTACTAATGAAGTAGACATTCCGACGAATACGAATCTGTGACGATTCCCCCATGTGATGAAAGCCTAAATTACACAGTTTGCCTGTGTATTTATATACTGTTTAATTTGAAGTGTAATGTTTTGTTTTTTTATAATTTTATTTTACAGCATGCTCCATTACAATTGTGTAATACTACATGCTAAGATTTTCCTTATTTGAATAACAATGTTTATATATACTTACATCAAGTAATAACAAATACCTATTACATAACAATTTTACAATTATTTTGTGTGAATATTTGATTATTTACAATAAAATAACTTATTAGATTTAAATTGTACTAACAAATGTTTTGAATACTTTCAGATCTTTCTTAATAATATCTTCTTTTGTAGTTGGCTAAGTTCCTGATATTTTTACACTATAGATTAAATTTTGTCCCTGTTTTTTAACATCTCACACTCATATATGATGTGATCTACTGTTTGTTCTCCTGTATTGCACTGGCACATTGGGTCGTTTATTATCTTGAAGAGGTGAAGGCAAGATTTCGTTTTTCGGTGGCCAGTCACTATTGCCGTGAAGTTGGGGGTTATTTTGAGTTTTGTTTGTAACCTGTCTTCGATATTAGGGAAGGACACATTAGTTACTGTACCTTTCGTTGTTTTCTTCAATTCGTTTTCCCACTTATGTGTAGTTTCTTCGATCAATTCTTGAATCATTGCACTTTTGGGTACTTTGTCAAAGGAGATTGCCAGTTCATTATTCCGTTCTGCTGCTTTTGCTAACCGGTCTGCCAGTTCATTACCATACACTCCTACATGAGCCTTGATCCATTAGAAGTTTATTCTCCAGTTATTTAGCGTCGCTGTGGATATCCTTTTTCTTCTATAAGGTAGTTATGGCTGCTGGGATTATTAATTGAATCTATTGTTATTCTGCTGTGCGTATATATTTTTACTTTCTTTGGGTTTACTACTTTTGTATGCTGTAAGTCTCCGTGAATCTCTTCTAGAGCCTTTACAATTGAAAGTTGTTCAGCTTGATTATCTGAGCATCTGTTATCAAGTTTGAGCAATAGTTTTCCTATTAAATCATTTTCTATGAATATGGCAACACCTGGACCTACTCCGTGTTTATTTTTACTGCTGTCAGTGAAAATTTGAAGTTTATCGTCGTTCTTCTCTTTGGTATGTTTTATTATGTTTATCCTAGGCGGATGCAGCCAATTCTTGGGCTCCATTTTATAATCGATCTCTGTTCGCTTTCCTTTTCCTTTTGTTATTTGGTACAATTTTGGTGTTTCCTCAGCCATTAATATGACGACGGGTGTCAAACCAGTGTTTAACGTGTTTTAGAATCCAATGTGTTTGTTTATACCCTTAACACTGGTGATACGTTCAGTTTCGTATATCATGCTATATGTAAATAAGACTGATTCTACATACCCAGTATTTGTTGGATAATAGTAAACAAACTTCCTAGTAGCTATATTATGCGAAACACTGTGTTTCCCGCAATATTTTCAGTCGGTTAAACTAAGGTTTTGTATTCGTTGGGACAACGTTCGGAGACCACAAATTTTATGTTGCAAAATGTACAGATGATCGTGAAATAACAACGAGAGCTAAGGCGACTTACAGAATGCGATAGAAAAATTGTACAGATAAAAAGTTTGAAACGAGAATAAATGTTGAAAAACGGAACTCGTGGGAACCACTGAAAAACTACACAATATTTGCAACGATCAAGGTGTTAAAACTACAACAAATACAACCGTATAATTACGTTGAATGGAAGAAATACAGACCATATAAATGTAAGGCTGATCTTCTACAAATTGCATTCGGTAGAGTAAGAAGTCTTCTGAATCGCAGAGAAAATAAACGGAATGAAGGGATTTGCCGAGTGCTTTATATGGAGCTTCGTGATGCGTGAATCAGAGGCATGTGCAATCAACGATACGTAGAGGAAGTACACGAAAGTTTTTGGATTCGGTTGTGGCATAGAGTAAAAAATATTAACTTGAAGTAGGTAACAAACAAAATGGTATTAAGGAGAATACATAATGATAGAAAATTGGTTGTGGTAAAGTGAAGATGAAAACAAATTGGATTGGTCGCGTCTTGCGAAAGGACTGTTACAGAAATTAAAAATACGAGGGAAGAGAGAAAGGTGAAGATATATGATGTGCTAACGGATTTGATGACGAGGAGAGGAACGGATGACGGAGAGAAGGAACAAACTGCATGGAGAGACCAGTTCATATGAACCCTGCCTTTGGACAGAATTTAATCGATAGTGGCAATCAAAAAAACGGGGGTGAATTTATTCTAGTTAGTTTTGGTTCCAGAAGGATATTTTATTTTGTAGTGTTTAAACAATGTATATGTTCTTCATTTCCGGGTGTTGATATTGTAACGAGAACCGTATCGAGCAGTTTAGAACGTCCCCTACCCGTCCGTCCTTGGTCAAGCAGATGTGCCTCAGTCAAGGCCGCGCACAAGTATGTTCCAGATTCTTCAAGAGCACGCTTGAATTACGCATTTCGTGGCGTGCAGTTAACGATGGAAAGAATCTAGAACACATTAGCTACGTATATAAGGGACAGAGGCTGGCTTTGGTAATCAGTTGACAGTGAGAGATTTCCTTAGTGTTTGTAGAAGTAGTGTAGCGAAGTGTTTTTGTGTTATAATTAGTGCGGAATTCTTTATAGTTGATATTATTATGGTGTGTGTACAATTTAAGGTGAATTATTGTACGAGTTGATTACGAGTTGTTATTTTTGATCAATTGAAGCTGGTGATTAGTGACTGCATTAGTGTCTGTATTTTGTTTTCCACTGTACCATATGAGACCGTCGTAACAATTCGTTTGTAAAGATCATTATTTATTTAAATTTTATCGAGCGTTTTAAAATTAATTTCCAATTGTCACGTGTTTAAAAATTGTGTACACGATTAAAATTATTTTAATTGGATGGATATAATGAGAATTAACGTCGCTTAATTAATAAGAGTTTACATGTGACTCCGCGCGACGTTAAAATAGATATTTCTTACAAATAGGGATTTTCCTGAACAGGTAGAGTTCATTGTATTATTCATTGAGGCTGTTTATATTCACGCTCACGTAGTCCTCATTCCGACTTCAATAAACATTTTTCTCCACCTCTCGACTCTATCTGTTGCTACATTCATTACTTTTTACTCATTTTATGCGGTTATTATGTAATACAAAAATTAATTTTTAATTGGTATTTTGTTCAATGAATTTTGGATACAGACAGTAACAATTCGAGTATAAATTATTTTTAATGAGCATAAAAGTGGTAAATTTTCAGGAATGTAATACATATGCCATGACATAAAACTAGTATAATTTTGATCGGTTTTTGGTTTTTGCGGTTGCAGTTTAATCTTTGTTTTTGTTGGCGGTTTCCGGGCGTTAAGCAGAATATTTTTTTTTTTAAGAAAGGGAAAAAGCTTTACACACCTTCAGAGGAAACCGTGTGTCCCCTGATGTGTGGAACTCTCACACAATAAAAAACCCACCTCTAATTCAGGCATTCCTCTCCATCCTGGAACCACTTAGCGTATTACTTCCTGATGGGGCCTATTGCGCCCTTATTGTGCACCTCCTAGTTGTCTTCTACTGCCCGTTGGGTTCAAGTTGGATCCGTATTTTCTTTTCTAAAAGAACACATTGAATAAATGCAGAAATGGTGTCTCATTCTTTACCTCGAAGAATAATCTCGACGACGCTCTCGGGCGTGAGCTGCCCGAGCACCATCTCCAGTGCCATCATCCTCTCTCTTGTAAATCTGCTACACTTGAAAAGGTGTACAAGGCATCTTCATGGGGAGAGTGACCGTATTGGCATTGTACCTTTCCTATTCTGAGAAGGTAGGCATTAAAATTGCCATTACCACTGAGGAAATGTGTCATATTGTAGTTAACCTCGCCTTGTTAGGGGTCAATCGATTCCTTCAAGTTCGAAATGAGCGTTGCGGTCCATCTACCTCTGTCATCCCTATTCCATCGATCTTGCCAGCACCGGAGAGTGAGCTTCATGCTTTGCCTAATCTATTCCGATTGGTTTTCCCTTCTCATTCCTTCCCTTCTTTCGAAATGCTTTCGCTCCATTATCAGCTGCATACTTGATTTGCTCCTATTAGGACAGCTTTGAATCTAGTCTCACCCCTATTTAACTGCGTTCTGTGTAAGTATAGCCTCAGTTCCTACTTACAGCTGTATGATTGTGGGAGTCCGTCCCCGGGTGAACAGTACTATCTCGGTATTTTCGGTGGCTAGATCCAAGTAGTGTTCTTCAAGCCAGAAGCCCACTCGCCTCGTTACCTCATTCAGGATTTTTTGTGCATCATCAGTGTTTGGTGCTACAATAACTGCCGCGATATCATCTGCGTAACCTACCAGGAAAATGTCTGGCGGCAACTACATCTGTAAAATTCTATCGTAGGATATGTTCCAAAACTCAGGGCCAAAATTGAGACCTGAGCAGCCCCGGCAGTAACTTTTATCTACGGGATCCATCTGTTGTATTATGTATTAGTACCCTGTTAATTAGCAGAATTAAAAGCGTTCTTAATATCCAGCGTTGCTAACAAGACTATCCTTCTAGTATAATGATTTCCCTGTTGGACCGCATAAAAAATACTGACTACATCTTCCACTGCCCCAAGACTTGATTGACCTTTCGGAAAGCCGTATTGACTGTTGCGCTTTGAATGGTTGCTAACAAACGTGGCTTTAGTAACATTTCCTGACACTTTCCAGCTGTACCCAGCATGCACAAAAGCCTGTAAGTTTATGGCGTGCCCGGGTCACTCTTACCTTTGCTGACAAGCACCACCTTCTGCACATTCGACCGTTTGGGCGAAGCTTCCCTCCGACAGTCAGCTCTTGTACATATTAAGGTGTATCCGTGGGAAGCAACGAGCAATCACCTTCAGAACTCCTGAAGGAACACCGTCCGGTCCTGGGGATTCCTCACTCTTCATCAAGCCTGCGGCCTCCTTCAGTTCCTCGTCACTAAATAGCGGTACTTCATCTGCTGCAACGGGACGCAGCTCATGTGCATTTACTGGGTGGGTCGAAAAGGGTGGAACCACAGTGGCACCCATACATGGCGGGTCCATGATGGGCTGATCGGCTGTGTCCCAAGCTTGAGCCCTGTAACCCAGCCCCCAGGGGGTCACTATTCACCTCAGGCTTTATTTTCTCTCACTTTCGTCGTTTGCTGCTGACAATAGATTTTTAAGGTAATATCTTTCTGCTCTGTATTCTGCTGTTTCTTGATCTGCTCTTTTCAATTCTTTTTTCTGTCCCTGTTAAGACTCCGCCTATGAGAGAGACACCTCCTCCTCAGAATAGAAGTCTCCTCAGTCCATCAGTAGACCGCCTTTCTTCTCCCAGATGACTTTCTTCCCCCAGGCATTGAAACGTCGCATGCCTGGCGTATCAACTTCATTGAGGTCTCCACTGCAGATTCTGGGACCTTACTATCTGACGTGACTCTGGGAGAGCCCACATAGTCCTCTTCCCTCTCTATTCCTGATACAAGGGTTTCCTCGTTGAGTTTGCTACCATTCCACTTTCGTCTCCTCGAAGACTTTTCTCCCCTTCCCCCGTTTTCTTTTATCATGGAGGCTAAAGTCTATATACTGGTGATCACTGCCAGTATATTCTTCTCGGACTTTTCAGCCAAACTAAAGACTATGACGCAAGCGTAATATCAGGAATCGTCTCTCTATAGCCGGGTCTTCTAAATCTAATTGACAACACTTTTGTCCCAACTCCTGTACCCAGCTGCAGCCGATATATTAGAGTTGATATTAATTTTGCTATCAACTACCTCTTCTGAATGAAAAATAACTGATCACAATTACTGATTCGAGTAACATGACTACTAACTGGTTACAGAATTTGCTTTGAAAGACACACATACACACACAAACACTCGCGTAAGCATTCATATTTAATATGTCCGCTTTCATTACAAAACGACTTTGAAAGTAAGAAATGTGATGATCCAAACCCAACCTAAGTGAAATATGCTAAATTTACCGAAAATTATAAATATAATAAACAGTGTTACATGTAACTCAATGAAGAACGTTTAATTTCATTTATAGAAATTAATGAGTAAAATAAGAAATAATGTAAATTGCGATAACAGTAAACAAGTCGTGTTGTACTGAACATTTTAAGTTTACAACAAACTATTTCGACTGTTACGTTATTTTTTTATTTTAACACTGAACTAAATAACACAGTAAAAAAATCATTAAAATTAAAAAAAAACTGAATGCATTGTTTCTATTTCAAAGTATAATGTAACAATTAATGATAATTATTTATCTTTTATGTAGCCTAGTTTAATTATTTTAGTTTACAAAAATAATTGTTTTTAGATTATTTTACTCTAGAGTTTCATTTCGCTAGATGTAATTTCATTACGTGTCAATACTTACACTTTTAATTTTACATTATTCTATTGGGAGAATTCCAGATGCTTGATAATCCGGATCACCACTGATACAATTAGTTCGGAGAATGAAGTTACTACTTTTGATATAAAAACTGTAAAGGTTGCTTATGTTATTGCTTCCCTATAAGCAAATAGAAGTGTCAAGGTTCTTCATAAGTCTCTTTGTTGTAGGAAAAGAACTAAAGGAACGTTCTCTTTTCGAATATGAAAATAAGTAATTATTTTTTTACTCAAATGTTATAGTTTTTTTTGCTGTACATTCCTTTTCTATATTAAATTAACTAAATATGTATGTGTACTAAATGCACAAATGCTTACTTAAAAATACAAAACAAACAAGTAATAAAGTTTCGTTTAATTTTTTTTTTTTTAACGTTACTTAAGGCTGTGCACGAGTTGGAACGGTAATGTTAGCTTTCTTTAACTTCTCTTCCAATTGGCCGGTTGTGTGCAAAAATTCAACGTCTGTACCGCCTGCATAGAACTCGCCGTTCACGAACACCATCGGCATCTGTCGAACAGTAAAATAACTTGAAATATCTGTACCCTAATTGTTATAAGGATTGCACAGGTCGTGATATTATCAGTGGAATAAACCACTAAAAGCCAGCAAAATCGAAGGTCGCAATTTCTATAAACACTCCTCAAAACCAGTCACACTTGTATTATTATAGCTCAGCTAGTTAGATAACTGCAATATGCAGGATACACAGGACGTAATAAAATTTGTCAAGGAAAAATTTATAGAGTCCGCAAAATATGAATTTGAATGACATTTCCTGTTATGAACGAAATAGTGGCTAGTGAAAGAAAACCAGACACTGTATGCGCACTATAAGATTGTGTAGTCCAAGTTAGGGCAGTCGAATTCAGAGCTGACACTGTATAAAACAATAATAAGGCCTCTTATTGCGCGTGAAATATGAACCATGGACTCTCGAAGGAAATACTTGGCGTTTGTGTTTATGACGACCTCTAATGTCTTATTCTTAAATGACGCAAGCAAAAATTACTTCATCTTTTATTCAGTAGAAACAATTTTACAAACACATAAAGGTGTGATTTTAAATACAAGCATAGACAAGTATAGACAAATAAATGACGTTCGCTCTAAACATGATACATTAAAGGCACTGGATTAAGAGAGTAAAGAGATTGATCATCATTTTGGGATAGTAAAATTTCTAAATTAAAAATACATAATGATATTTCCTTTTTAAATAATACTACTAAAACGTAAGTTTAATTTCTAATGATAGGCCGTATAAAACAGAAAACAGCACAGAAAGTATAAGTCTGTTCCATTAGTTACATAAAGCTAGCACAGAATGTCTGAGTAATTAAATTACTGAACAAGTGAACTTATAATGTAACCATCGAAGGTGTAGGGAAAATTCATTTTCCTATAAGGGGACCCGTAATATCCTACACATGAAGTGTTAAATGAAAAGGACATTTTATCCTAAACTGTTGGTTTTAGAAAACTGATCTTTTCCTGCAGCTTATTAGGCCTACACACTTTTTACAATTCGCATCGTAGGTATTCTGCGATGTTTGCATTTTTTTAGGAAATATTAATTTTCTTGTATTTTAAAGTTTATGTGAGTTATTTCTCACAATTCTTTATAACAGAAAGTCTACAGTTACTAAGATATTAAAAAAGGCTAAGATGCAAAATGTAGTATAGGGAGAAATACAAACCCTGAAAATTTGATGGCTTTAGCTCTTATTGTTCATGACAAAAATTTTCCTTATTTAACAAAAAGTAAACTTACGGGAATCGTCATCAAAGTTGTAACTACATGATCAGTGGAGTCGTAGACCATACTTCATAGCCACTAGTTATGTCTTCATAAAGTTTCCTCTTTATTCCGTCATTTCTTTGTCTTGCTAGTCTCTCATACATCTGTTTCCTTGGTTTCTTTTACTCTCATTGTCTTTACATAACAGAGAATTATTCATGTGTTTTCCCGAAATTAATGTTCAAGTTTTAAGTGCCTAAGACACTCTTAGCGCTTTACACTTAATTTTGTTTTCTTTGTTGTAAGTGACAATGGCATCATATCCCAAAATGTAATGTATTTATTTCAACAAGCACAT
This sequence comes from Magicicada septendecula, assembly GCA_034769895.1. Taxonomy (NCBI): domain Eukaryota; kingdom Metazoa; phylum Arthropoda; class Insecta; order Hemiptera; family Cicadidae; genus Magicicada; species Magicicada septendecula. The sequence goes on along the minus strand of CM068376.1, from coordinate 303,859,321 downwards.
TTTTATGAATTCTGGTCCAGATCACATTGTTCACGTTTTCGTTTTGATTTTGTGTACGGACATGGAAGAATTTTTTCAGTAGTTCAGTATGAGACAAATCTCTTTTTAGCCTCAGCGACACCTTGTGGCAGACTGTGATAATGTTTACACATTTGTTCAGACTCTTCATTACTGTTATATTTGCACTACGAATCAGGTCGTAGTCCACTGGACATAGTCCATGTTGTGGTTCAAATATATATGAAAAATTGACATGACGTGTCAGGTCTACTTTTAGAATGGTAAAGTATATTTTGAAAATTATTAATAAATACTTACAAGCATGCTAAAGATGAACTAATTATGTCACTAGTAGGTCACATATATATATATATATATATATATATATATATATATAAAGAAATACAACCCAGATTTAATTTGGGAAAGATGGGTATATCTACATTAAATGGAATCCTGTGGGAGAAACAAATTACTGCAGAATCTTAAAACAAAGTATTTAAAACCATTGTTATAAGTATCGTGACTTACGGCTCAGACGTTTGAACTGCTTATAAACACACAAGAACAAAATTAATGACAGCAGAGATGGACTTTGGAGACGTTAGGAAAGAGTATCCAGATGTGAGAAAATCAGAAATGAAGTCATAAGGACACAATGAATGTGAAAAATTCAATTGTTGATTTTATCCAAACCAAAAAATTACAATGGTATGGACATACAAAAAGAATGGCACAGGAAAGATTACCAAGGAGAGTTATGGAATGGACTACACTGGGAAGAAGGAAAAGAGGAAGACCACCTATCACTTGGATAGAAGAAATTCATACTATATTGTGGGATCAAGAAATTGAAGAAGATCTTTGGATGGACAAGCAGCATTGGAAGATGAGAATTCAATCACTTCTGTAATTTTTAGTTCCGGAAAATGTGTAAAAATTGTGCAGCCAAAATAATAAAATAAATAGGTCATATATACCGCAATAAAATACACGATTATTCACGTTTAGATTTATATTAGAATACTGTAGATTCTCTTGTTTTTCCAACAATAAATAGGTTATTTATGTTTTCTTATATCCAACTATGGATAGACTAACCCTTAAAATAGCACTTACCTCTTTCGATCCGACCATATATATTAGTACGTAATACATGTCATCTTCTTCGTTGGCTATCTCAACCACGGCGAAACGATGTTCCAGTTCCTCAAATATCTGATTACAAACAAGGTTTATGTTATACTTACGTAACACAATTTTTTTTTTTACAAATATTATTTACACAACTACCGGAAGAGGTAAAGCTATTTCACTAGAACAATCTACAGGAAAAGATCTGTTATCTGGCACAGTATCTTGAGGAATGCTCTATTCAAGATGAATGTATGATACGTTCACCCTACTACACATGTCGAAAGTCATTTTCAGAATCAGCGTATCTACATTATATTAGGTTTTTACTTTTTAATAGTAGTGTTTGGTGAAGAAAGTGCAAACACTTCCTTAGCATATTCGTTTTCGTTATATACGCTTCATTCAACCATCTTACAGAGGGGATGTTAATCTACCGGACAACCAGACATTCGTGATTTCTTTAAAAAAAATCAAAATATACATCTAAAATGCACTTTTATCTACATTTTGTCATATAGAACTGTACTTTGGAATACATTTTTGTATAAACTAAACTGCTTGTTAATTACTAGTGCCAAGACACTTTGGTATTGTTACGGCATCACAGAACAATCTACGTGTTTGTCGAATGTGCCAGAAGAAATTCGATGTAACGCGTGTGGCGTACGTGCTTGTAGACGCATATACGAGAAGTTTCTCGAAGGCGCCAGAAGCGCGGACTGTGTCAAGGCCGCAAGTAATTACGTCGTAACTATACTGGCGCTATCGAATAATCCAGTAATTTGGGGCGGTACTCAACGACGTTCAGTCAGTACAGCTGCGATATATTTCCAGAGCGGTTGGAGTTATTACTGTGTACGTTCAAGTAGTTATTAGTGAAGTGTTGCGTTTTATAATCGGACGGTATAATTGTAAGATAATTGAGTTTTAATATTAGTGGACATTTTATTGCGTGTGAAGAATTTCCATTTGATTTGTTGTAGAGACTGTGTTGTTAATTACGAACTGTTTTACTGTAACAATTAAAGGTGTGATTAGTGACTTAATTGGTGTCTTGTACTTATTTTGTTTCCACTGTACCTACGACGATCGAGTAGACTGTCGTAATAGTATTAATCAATTCGTCTATTCTGAGGTTAGGTTATGGAGATCATTACTAGAGCGAGCCGTAAGGAAATCTACATTACGCAAGGACGTTTGTGTGTGCGTGTGCGTGTGTGTTTTCAATGTAGTTTGCGCCGTTGTTAATAAATAGGTTCGGTGGATAACTACAGTGTATTCCACAGCAGTAGGGAGGAGAGTTTGATTTACAATGACCTTGAGTGAACTCCCAACAGGTTCTCAGCAAACGTACGTCTGAGTTCGAGCGTTACACGTTTTAAACTAAATTTCGAAAATCTTAAACTGAATGAAATTATTTTAATGCGAATAAAATAATTAATAATATTTAACAAATTCTTAATATGTCAAAAGTTTTTTTAAATTCTGTTTTTAACGTGCAAGTTAGATTTGGAAAATATATTTTTAGTTGAAATTACAGTAAATAGAACTAAATCTTAACATTACTAAGGCACATACACTTAAAATAAAATGTATTAATTATACTGTAGAGACCTGTACATATTATTAGACTCAAAGAAAGTTTTCTTATATTATTGTATTTTTAATATAATTTTTTGCCACTAAATGAACTGTAGAGCTATGTTGTAATGCAGTAAAGTTTCTAAATAGATTACTTATTATCATATATCCTCTCTTTTAAAAATTCAGTTGCAATACATTCAATATGTAAAAATTTCCTGGAAGGTGTCAGCTGTGCTCGTTAAGATGTTTATATCAGGTAATTGGTTTACTGTACTATTGAAAAAAATTCATTTCTACAGTTTAGTTTTTTGTGACCATTTTTTGTAAACTGTAATAGAGTTAAGTGTTTTTTTTTAGTAATGCTTGAAGTACTCTTAGTGAATTAAATATATTTCCCCGTTTTATTATAAAATTAATAATACAAATGTTTTTCCTTGAAAAGTAAGATAATAAGAAGGTTAATAGATCTAACATCTGGCAGAAAGACTTTGCTTCAGCTTATTAAAAATATAAACCGATCCTCAATGTGATATTCCAGTCAAATTAAAATTTTGCAAACGTCAGTCATCCGTATTAATATTTCACTCAAACGTGCCGAGTCTCTAGTCTCGAAACTATGAGGCGACTTTGGCTAAAAACTTAATACAAGCCCAAGAATGGCGTGAAACCTTGTCAGAATGGCTAAACCCAACTAAAGGGAAACCAACAAGCACATTTATATTAGTACTAAAGCGTATGTCATGGATATAACATAATCTATTGTTAAGAGATGGCTTTGCATTGCTATCCTATAAGCACGCACACCGCGTGAAAAAGCCAAAATACATCTGCTGTGGCTTAGGAAAGGCTGACCTTGGTCAAGAAGGTTTAAGTGAAATTTGTAAATGAATAGAGAAATGTCAGCTATCACGATCTTTTAATTAGGTCATAAAGAATAAGGTCTGTAACTTTACTTCAGGTTTTTCACTTTTTTTGTTCAGTCAGAACTCCTGAAAGCAGCAAGATTACTATATCGGTTTGGTCAAGATCGTTTTCGCCTATGTCTGTATGACGTTTTATTTTAATTTTGATCCTGTATGTAAGCGAGAAAGGGCTATTATAACGAACAACACTCCTGGCCGAAGTTATTGGGCTAGAGGCTTTACTCCCCAAGCCCCTAAAAAATTAAAATAATAATAATAATAATATTCTTTATTTAATCACTACATTTTAACGTTAACAAATAGACTCATAATTAAATATATTAACGAAATAATACACCATCTAATAAATAAGGTAATACGGCCTCTTATAAATTTTAATTTTAATTTTTCAAAGATGAACTCGGGTGGTTGAGTAAGACCATGTTAAAAAGGCCGCCTTATTTCATTGTAAAATGGAAAGAGTTATTTGTATAGCGAATGTGTATAATGACTTCCATTTTATAAATGTGATGAACATTGATTGTATTTCATCAGAACATTTTTAATGGCTAATATTAAGATTTCTTAGATTTTGTTGTCCATGAAGTGTCCTTTGACTAACTAATTATAAGTACAATACTTATAATTAATTATGATTTCTTCTTTACCGTAAATTTTAAGTATTATAGCCTATAATACTCACTATTCTATGGAGGCTGGGCAGAGAAACAACCCTCAAAAACGCACATAGTTCGTACACAAATGCAGTGAGTGCCATCAAACTCGTTGAGCACCCTTTTACGCAACAAATATTTGCTAATAATTTTAATAAATTTATAAAATTACACTGTTAGAGGTCGCTCACAACATTTCATTAATATGTGAATTTTATAAATAAACACTTTGTATAGTTCTAAAAATATTATGAATTTCCCACACAATTTTTTCACCAGTTACGGTAACTTCAGAGGTTAGATTTGAACTGAGGCTAATTTGAAACAGAGGAGTTGAAATCTAACATCTGAAGCTCGCGTAAGTGGTGAAACAATTGTCAATAAAATAAACAGTATCCGTAGAAAGTATCCAAGTGTTTGTTTATTACATTCAAATGTAAATCAATAAACGTTTTAGTTTCTAAATGCAAAGTACAAATATAAAGAAAATTATGTCAATCACGAGATCAATGTAATTTACGGAGGATAAAAAATACACTATTCTTTTGGCGTGTGGTGATTGTATTAGCCACATGAGAACATTCTTCAAAATGCGAAATAACAAAATCAGTAATGTTTTTTAAGTAGCTATGTTTGCACTCGATTTAATTAAAATTTTTTGTAAAACTGCTATTGTGTGGGACAACCAAATTGCATTATAAGATAATGTGTAAGAGGTGCAGCACTAAATAAAATCTGTTGGTTGCCTGGAAGCGCTCGTGTCTGAGTGGAATATACGCAATTAGAGCCAACTGTCTTCCAAATGTCTGGAGTATATACGAATGCCATTCATTATTTCATCAAGGTAACTGGATATATACAAATTAATTCATAAACAAACATAATGATGACAAAAATAGACGTCCCATAGAAATTTGGACTTTGTTTTCAAAACGAAAATAAATAAGCGGTCGTGTAAGGACCACGTTGTTCGTGGTGTCTACAATTCTTAATCAAACTTAATATATGACGGTTACACCACCATAAAACACTTAAACATAAGTAAATCTATAAAATATGCATACTTACTTTTAGGACCCTTTGGCATGTCTCGGAAGACGGCATGGTGAATACAACGAGCGGATTTTTTCGTGTACAGTCTGTGACAAACCTCTCTGTGGCTAATATCTTCTGCGGCCTCGTACCGTTGACTAAACCTAAAGCCATTGTTATCTTAGTTATTTCTATTTTCACACCGCTAAGTATGTTCAATTAAATTTACAATTGTAAGTAATTCTGACGAAGTACGTCATCGATGTGATTGGGCAGTGTTACAAAAGTGTTTTGTAATCATTTAGTTTACGCTACGGTTCGGTCTCGGGCCGTTCTCGGTGCTAGATGCGTTTGTAGTTTCTCTACAGAAGTGATTCAAACCCATCACTAATTTTAATATCTATATAATATTAAAAATTGTAGGTATGCTCTGGCGCACGTCTTATTCAACTGTCGTGTTGGTAGTTTAACAGAGCAAATACAAAAACTTAACAAGCAACGAAATGAATATAAAGTTTTCTTTCGATTTACTTTCGAACAGTACTACATGCAGAAAAAATACACACGAGCACTTGTAAAACAAGGACATGTTTTTACGGTACTGAAATCAAATTCAATCGTCTTCTGTTCTACTCGGTTATTTTAGTTTTTAATAACATATAAACCTACTAAAACAACCAGTAATTATTTCTAAGTGATATTAGTTGTTAATTTATTACAACAGTGCAAAATTATCACACAGAAAATTAAGAATTATCACCGACGGATTTAAAGGCAATATCTCGCTGTACCGTTTCACTAGCCGCTACTAAATACTTCCTACTGCATTTTCTGTCCATTTCTATGTCACACACGTTTTAGGTAGCGGCTATTCGATAGTGGCTAGTACATCAAAGTACGTGGTCACGTAGACTGATTTGAGGTTAAAAGTATTGTGCAAAATGCCGTTAGCGGGTAAGCGACGTGAGACTTTGAGACGCCTGTTGCTGACTGGTGTTAGAGAGCTTTCTGAGTAGTTGCTGAGTAAAATAAGGAACTAAAACAAACGCATGTGGGTTCGGGAATGAACATCTAAGAGGATAAACTGGGTGCTTCAGCAACGCTAATAAGAGAGTCAGCAATTGTACTCCAAATCGTACCATAACATCATTCCATACTAGAGTTTAAGGAGATGCTATATTTAGTGTCACTATTAATTTAAAAATTTAGAAAAAAGGACAGACCAATGGCACAATAAAAAACAGCAACAAAACCAAAAAGATGCCGAAACAAGCACGTGTTGACAAGGGATGTTACTGCATTGTCACACTGGGCGACTAGGACCTTATTGGGTAGAGGGTAGTGAGTCACGTGGGGCTCTAAGATTACTGACATATTATTAAAACGGTCACGCCGGGTCGTTGTGGGTTCAGGAGAAACAGAATAGCTGGTACCAATGAAGTCACTAACTACAAATTTTAATTAGACAGAAACAGCAGTTATAAATCTAAAAGCACTCTTACATAATAACTCAGGTTAAATTTCTCCAACAACAAATGTCACCCTATTACAGTTTTGCACTAATTAATGCAATAATCACTTCTTAACAGACCGCAACAATCACTGCGAACCCGCACTGATAAAATTGCCAGCTGTAACTGTTCTAAACTGAGCCGCTTCTAGTGTAGTATTTATTCCTCTGCCGCCTTGCATAGTAGTCAGATTGCGTAGGACAATCGAGTAACGATTGGAAGGGAACAGAACGTCTAGAACAAACCAGAGCGCTACGCAACTCTGCTGCACAGAATAATCTCAAAGCGACTGATACAGCCTCACGCGCTGTGTGCCCGTAATCACTACCCACTTTGCAACATGGTACTATTTCTTTCATCAGCGTGACAATGTATTAAAAGAATTACATTTTTATCGATTGTTAAAATGGAGACAACGTTCAATAGATGGTGTATGTAGTAGATGAAAGAACAAAGTAACGATGTTGGATAATATTAAGAGAGGTGGCTATAAATAGAGGTGTGGGAGAGGAGCAGTTAGAACAAACACGGTATATGAAAAACACCATATAATTTACTAATAATAAACTAATGTAACAAACGAATATAACTAATAATATATGATTAGACTGAAAAGTGTATAGCGTTAAATAATTGATGACAGAACTTGAACAAACGGGTATAAAAACCGAACTCATGACAGATACAAAACATACCTTTGGATGAAATGGAAGAACAGACAGATGGGAAATGTAAAATATAAAAAAAAAACAAATTCAGTAGTCACCGATTATGGACTGCGGTCATTTGCAACCCAGTTGAATAATACCTGGTCGGTTGCGACCGAGGTGAAAATTGAAACCGGTCCATTGCGACCCGGCCAGTTGAGATCGAAAATAAAGTCCTGTAAGCTCCATTACCAATATAATTCTATTCATTCCCAGTCTAACATAACCTAACCTAACCTAACCCAACCCAACACAACCCAACCTAACCTAACGTAACAAAAATATTGGAAAAACACAACTCGCACAAATAAAAAATTTACAGAAATGAAACCTCACGAAGTTTGAAATAGGAAAGTTTCTACTAGTTGCCAGAGACTAGGTTAGTTGCGACCAAGCAAGGCTCAATTGTACCGGGTAAGAACAGGTAAAAATGTCGTTTCGTCGCAACCGAACGAGACCGCCAATAATATTATTATAGCGTTCACTGGTTAAGCGATCCGCTCTGCTTATGATCAAATTAAGAAAACCAGAGCCTAATGTAGCAATATTACCCGTAGTGTTGCGTTTCGTTATAGAATATGTAACTACATCCGTTTGCAGTTCAAAATTTAAGACATACTTATAAAATTTTAATCATTAAAGTAAAAAAGTGTCTGTGTTGTAGTACGCTGTACAGCGACTGTACACCCGACAAACAACTCTTTATGGCGATAAAAGTTTAGACGTTAACAACGCTCTGAAGTTAATTAAGCAAAAGACTGAGCGAAAAAAGAAATTGAAAATTTTAAACTGGAAATTGGATGTATGTTTACTACAGAGAAACTCCAAATCAACGCAAGCGTTTCTAAAAAATCTGTAGCTTCTTCTGGCAAATAAAATTAGAACTATAATTGCAGTTCTCTTACTTGCAATGTGACCAGTTTAGATAAACTAACACAATCGATAATAGGCGAATATGATGACGATGGCTCAGGAGACGCGAGTAGTGATAAATTAAAAGAGAGGGAGAAGGAATAGATCTATTTTATTTCTGTTCAAATGGATTCAGACCTATGAAAATAGAGGCACTTTGTAACGATGTATTTATAAACGTAATAAAATAAACTAGAGAGTATTATATGTATAAATATTAAAAACAACAAAAAATTAAATAAATTGAACATAAATAAACGAGTTTTTAGTAGCTGTAATTTAACAAGAAAATGTAGTAAAGTCTGGAACGTAAGTTTTAACAACACAGTTAATTTACACAGAATTATCAATTATTATTATGTAAAAATGGGAGACGTATATTATACAGTTCTGTGCCAATGTATCAAATGAAAAATGAAGCCCTCAAAAAAATAATAAAATTTGAAATTTTTGACGAAATACGTTAATATGTTACGTTAACAAAACAGAGTAGCCTACTTATGTATACAGGAAACATACATGCTTATGCTTTACGTAGCGATAAGACTATTGCCGACTCCATTTTCTAACATCATTTGTTGAAATAAAAGTCGACATCCAGACTAATCAACAATCACCAGCGACCGCTGCTTTATCAGTTAACTATAGCATAACAGCTTATATATAACACGTTAAAATATTTACTTACTTTTCTACATTTTAGAATAAGTAATTATTTACCGTCGAGCAGTACTATTCCTTTCCTGGATATTCTAAGAAACTCGTTCCATACCGTTCGAAATCGAAGCAAAAGTTTTTTGATTGGACATCTGGGACCTTCATTTTCCTTCCCTTAAAATTCAGGTATAAGACATCATTAACACAGAATGAAATAAAGAAGGAAATTGTAAAATACACATAGGTGGAAATACGTACTCTAAACGTCTTAAATTCGATCACTAGCATTATACATGCAGCGTGATTAGCTTTATATCAAAGTAACCTATATTAACCATTTATATGATTCTATTATTTCTTATAAAAAATAAATATATTTATGTATATTATAACTGCGTGTATAAGCGGGAAGTCGCTTCCAGATATACACACACAGAGATGAGTTGTATCCCATACTAAATACAAATAACTTAATTAGTTTGTTATGAACTGCTTACACAATTACGTAATCAGTCGGCTGACTCTTATTAAGGAAAAATGCAGAGACCGCTCGAGTCATCTGGAATTGCCTTTTCAACATAAGTGACCTTGCCAGCTTATCAGTGTCAAACCCCGTACGTTGGCAATTCAGACAATCGAGTTTTAAGTTCGTCCGGTACGAGCGGGAGTTTTAATCAGTATTTTTATTAGCAAGTGTATTAATGAAAGTGTCAATATTTAGTTGTTTACATGTAAAGCGACTATTGTAAATACTTGACTTGGTGGCTCTTAATATAGTTTGTTTAGTGCATAAGAACAACCGTAATATGATCGTATTTGTTTTAGAAACGTGTTTAAAAAGCTTGTGAGTACCGATTTCTCTGGCACTCAGTAATTTACTTCACTACTTGAAGATCGCGACCCATGGAATCGCTATAACAACAGATCAATATTTCTTCGGAATAGATATTTACATAAAATCATTGCCGAAGTTCCGTTCACGTTTCCATTTGTCATTCTATGTTATTGAAAGGAATAGCTTTACTGTTCAACAAATGCACGCAGGACTTAAAAGAGTAAAGCAAAAGATTATTGCAGAACTTATAGCAAAAGATTAGAACAATGCAGTTTTAATATTAGTACACAGAAAAGTTAGTATTACAAGACTAGATAACTAAAGACTTATATGCCGTCCATCTGAGTCTTATAAACGTTTACCGAAAGTGATGTTAAGAAGACTTAATAACAGGTAAAACTGTTATCACTCATATGACAAGTCAGGTTTCAGATCGAATTATAGTGCAAACATTTGAGAATTTGGAAAGTACTAATAAATACAGTAAACAAATAATCATAGCATTTGCAGAATTTGCGAAGTATTTGGCACGATAGTACAACGGTCAATTATAAGTCTGCTAACATTCTGCAAAGCAGAGGAAAGGTGAAGTAACTTTCTGGATCGGAGTACACAGCAACATCGATAATCTCCATATCAAACAAGGAGTAGAGGAAGGAGACATCAGTTTTTCGAAGTTATTTACATTGACGTTGTGAAAAGTACTTCGATAGTCACTGTAGGAAAACGAGAAGATGTGACTGTGAAAAAACAATCAATTATAAGATGTCATAATGTAGACGACGTCGTCATAATATTGGCAGCTACATTAAAACTAGGAATAAATCAAATTGATAATTTTATTTATTTGGTGTTCTGCCCTAAGGCAGGTCTTCAAATGGTAAAAGCTCTCCAAGCTGTCCTATCGCATGCCAGTTTTTTCGTTTCTTCGTAGCACCCTCTGATTTTAATACTACATATTTGCTTCATTCTTCTACGCCCTCTTCTTTTTTCTCCTTCTATGACACCTTCCATGGCAGTTGTAAGCAAGCAGTCTCTTCTTATACAGTGACTTAACCAATTCTTTTTCCTATTTTCTATTATATTCAAGATTCTTCTCTCTTCCTCTATTCTTCTTAAAACTTCATCATTCCTTACTTTATCAACCCACCTCACATTTTCCATTGCTCGGCAAACCCACATCTCAAATGCTTCAAATATTTTCTCATCCTCTTTCCTCAGTGTCCATGTCTCTGTACCATATAAAGCAACGCTCCACGTATAACATTTGGCCAACCTTTTTCTTAAATTCTTATTAATTTTGCCACACAGCAGTCTTTTCTTCCCATTAAATGCCTCTTTCGCTATTCTTGCTCTAATTTTACGAGTGCAGGACATATCTTCACGTATCAAGCTTCCAAGATATTTAAACAACTCCTCCTATTGTATTTTGTCTGCCCTATCTTTATGTTTGCCCTTTTCCCTCCTCTGCTAATCACCATACAATTATTTTTTTCCTTATTAAGCCTCATTCCATATTCCTCGCATACTAATTTCAAATCTCTTATCATTTCATTCATTGTCTCTTCCTTTTCTGCCAAAACAGCCATGTCATCAGCAAACCTTATACATTCAATTCTTCTTCCACCAATATTCTCACCTCTTGTTCCTCAAAGAACGTGATAATAACCTTTAAAATTAGTCTTAATATAACTACGAACTAAAATTAAAATATCGATAATCCTAATAATATAAAACTGCAAAATTTACGTGGAAATCAAAGTGAAGTACACATTGCAAAAATAACCAGTTCTGCGCATTCGAGACGTAAGGTTATCCTGCGAAGGAGGGATCATAGGATCCAAGTACAAAGAACAACAGACAAGGGTGGACGTCTTTCTATATATTTTGCGCCACATTTACAAAACACATTAAAGGGGAAGTTATTTAAACAATACGTTCTTACCGTTTCCACTTACGCCACGGACACAAAGGCCCTGAACACACAAAAAGTGAAGAATCTTATAACAGCTCAGGAGTGAAATGGAACGGGTTTACTGGGTATAATACGAAATAAGGGAAGACTAGTATGCAGTAATATGCAGTATTAACTGCATAAAGGCACATTGTGAGAATCGCATCATTACTTAAATTTAGAACTTTTTACACAACGAAATCAGGCCTATATAAACCACAAGAATTAATTATCGAAATAAGGAGAGCGGATCAATGGAAACTATAGATAAAGAAAAATGTCGATTGCTCACACACACACACACACACACACACACACACACACACACACACACACACACACACACACACACACACACACACACACACACACACACACACACACACACACACACACACACACACACACACACACACACACACACACACACACACACACACACACACACACACACACACACACACACACACACACACACACACACACACACACACACACACATGTTTCATATTGTGTGTGTGTGTGTGTGTGCGTGTGTGTGTGTGTGTGTGTGTGTGTGTGTGTGTGTGTGTGTGTGTGTGTGTGTGTGTGTGTGTGTGTGTGTGTGTGTGTGTGTGTGTGTGTGTGTGTGTGTGTGTGTGTGTGTGTGTGTGTGTGTGTGTGTGTGTGTGTGTGTGTGTGCGCGCGCGCGCGTGTGTTGTTCTCACTGCGGGGAACTTTATTCCCAAGGCTTTTATTTGAAAGACATGTTTTTTTCTTTTTTGAATAGTGAAGACCAACAGCCACTAAAGTTTAAAACGTCCTCGGTTTTAACAGATTTCATTGTAAATCTTGAACTAATTCCAATCATGGTGGTGAAATTTGACTAAGAACATACATTCTGTCATATTTCTGAATGAATCTGCTGATCAGCTTGTCAGCTGTTGAGTGAACAAACGGCTTGAGTCAATGACTCGTGCCCTTTCTATAATCATAGTGGCAAACGACTTAAAATTCCACCAAGCTTACGGAATGAGACTCGAGCCTCTTCAGACATAAGCGATGTATAGGAAAACACTCTTAACGCCATTTCGTAAAAATTGTGACTCATACGCTTTGTGAAATTACCAATTCAATTACTTTGGGTGTTTTAAATTGTTATCCGTTTATTAATTATTTGCGGTTGTTCTTTTTACTGAGTTTTATACTGACTAGTAAATTCAGAAGTAAGAGCGGCTACATTTTATGTATGTATTAAAACAGTTAAATTTTTTTGTTAAGTTAGGCTAGATTAGCAGAGAAACAAAAAGTGAAGTACACAGTTCAGCCTTTTATTTGCTCATCGCACTCGAGTCTCACTCAGTCGTGAAACAGTTCATCAGCGGCTGTTCTGTCCTTTACATTTTTACCGTCAAACGTTTTGCTAGCCAATTACGATATTAAATTCACGCTAGTCTCTACTGCTTTACAATGCCCTGTCATACTGTTCAGTAACACTAGTATCTCTCTTATGAAAAATAAGTCTCATCTAATATGTCAATAAACAATGACAAATTATAATTTTTGTAGTGATCGTATTTTTACGCGGTTGTGAGCGAGTGAGGGGCGGGAGTGTATATGTTACCGGCAAAGTATGTAATCCACGCATTTTATAGAATACCTAGGCATTTCATACAGTGCCTGGAGTTTTTTTTGGCAAAGTATAGAATAGAATACTTTTCAAATGTTTTTTATACTTTTCCCAGGTACGGAATTCTGTACATTGCCTAGGCATTCAATATAATACCAGTTATTCTTTAGGAAAAGTGTAAAATAAGCTTACTACGTTCAAAATGAAAACATTTTGTTACAAAATCACACACAATTGTTTGATTTTACACAGAAGAGGGCCCTGTATGATATTTTGAGAGTATCTGTTCTTTGCTTAATTATGTTCAGACATTATTTTATTAAAATTATACTGTATACCAACTTTTTTAACTCATCTGGTTAAAAAAAATACATTAGATATTATTGGTGTTTATTAATTCTAAATATCAGTAATATACTATAGTTATTACAACAAGACAGAGGGCTGTGACATTTTGAAGTACACTTTCTTTTATTTTTAACACAATTACATCTTTTTTGGCATTTAATGTTGCACATACATTTTACGAACCCTTGTCCGGATCCTGATCATTGGGCTGTAGCAGTAGAACGAAGTGCGGTTCCTTGTTCAGGAACATCTTCAAACCCTACTAGTGGTCTCGGGCATACAGTGAAGTGCGATCTTGTGTACAGCTGCTTTAACAATCCGTTAGCGGTTCCTAGTTTGTAAAATCCGTCATCTGTCACACTCACGAAGATTGCTAGGATGTTTCGAAGATCTCCCCACCCCTTGTCTACTTCAGGAATTGGAACACGAATAGACGCGCCCACAGGAGCTGGAGAACATTTTTTGTCAGAATCAGATTTCATCTTCTTTGCCAGAAGTTCTAGATATGATTTTGACCTTTTTCTTTCTTCAGTTTGCATTCAGCACGTGGTTACGACATCTCGAACGTTACTGAAGGTCAGCGGGAGATAGGCGCGTACGAAGGTCCGGGGGGAGGGGGGTTCATGTTGTGACATGAAACCATAGCGCACACATTGTCTTTTATACATTACCTAGAAGACGTTAGGCATTCTATACAATACAATGCATAGGCGATGTATGAAATTTGTTTTATTTCATACGTTGCCGGCTGGAATCAGGCATTGTATGAAATGCCTAGGTATTCTATAAAAAACCTGATTTTGTTCTTTGCCGGTAACATATGTAATGACTGAACAGCTAATAGATTTCATTTACGTAATGACGACCCTCATATCAACGTGCACATAAGTTGGTGATGTATATAACTAAAGTTTTTCTTCTTCTTCTTCTTCTTCTTCTTCTTCTTCTTCTTCTTCTTCTTCTTCTTTTTCTTCTTCTTCTTCTACTGACGTTACAACCCAGTATGGGTTTTTTGCCTCTTCAACAATTTTCACCATTCAGCCCTCTCATTACACAGTCTTCTTCTTATCCCCCTATTCCTCAGATCCTCGTCAAATCCTTGATCCCTTCCTTTTGTTTCCTCTTGATCTCCTACCCAGTGGTCTGTATTCTAGATTTTTCTGAGAACTCTGTGTTATTCCGTCTTCATTGTGTATCCCAGCCAAGCTATCCTTCTATTTTGTATTCTGTATATTTTTTCTCAATATCTTTCGTTCAAATATATTTTGAGATGATGTTTCTCCGTTTATGTTAATACTCAGGTTTCACAAACATTTGTTAAAACTGGTGTAAATTGAAATTTGTTTACGTTTATTAATTATATTTTGACAAATTTTATTATCATCTTTAGGACCTGTACAAGAGAACAGCGTACAAATAATTAATATATTGTGTGTGTGTATGTGTGTCCACGTAAGTCAGTAAATGAGTTACAGACCTACTTACTGTTTTGATTACACTCATAAAAAGTTGGCTAGGGAAACAAATTTATAATTTATGTTAAATTTAATAAATTTACGAAGAATTATTTAAAAAATGTCAACTCTGCTCTGCATACATTACTTTGTTTTTGCGTATTAGCAACCTGGAACTTTGCTTTTGTATTTTAACAAGCTATAGGCCTAGCAGAATGAACAATGGTGTGTCATTGTGAGTAACTACAACCTATGCACAATGGTACAAACATCCATGCTCACAGGCGCACGCGCGCACTTACACGATTTTTTTTAAAGTAACTTTGTGCACGTGTTAAAAATGACAGTAGGATATCAGTTTATGACATGTCACTATTAAGTTGGGACACTACTTGCTTTTAAACCTGTCTCAACAAGTTTCGGATGGAAAGTTGGGACGGAAAAATTCCCGGTTTTCAGTTTCCACAAGTTTTCAAGAAACGGTTTGTTTCAAGTAGGTTTTGTGGACATCGGTCGGCATTCAGTACCGTCCGTGAACTGGAAAGTATAATGCTCGTCTCTCAGTACATATCCTTAAACCAAAATTAATCAATAAGGTCATTAATATTAAACGTGAAACTTTTTTTGTAAATACCCTGAGATCTGAGAAGGATCCCGTAAAGAGATTAATTATTTTAAAAATGCCCGCAACAATAGTACTGCAACACGTAAACTGGTCTCACATACGTAGGTTCTGATTTTTGTCTTTGTTGACTACTGTCCTAAAAATACTGACTTGCAACGTGCAACATAAAGCACTAGAATCCACAACTCCGTCAGTAAACTCTTAAAGGTAAATTAGTTGTTTATACTAGTGTATTAAAACAAGTTAACTAGTTAATATGGGTTTTTTATTTATGTGGGTGATAGTATTTAATACTGTTCTGATGTTCTCAGTAATAAAAAATTAGCACTTCTTGAAATTCTTATTACTGGTACTACTCAGAACAACTTACCAACGTTAAACCTACTGTTATTTATTGTGTCCGGAAGTTAAGTTTTTACTAATAAAATAACAGACTTACATAAGTCTTATTCATCATCATCATCACCATCTTCACGGATAAAAAACGGAGGATGGTTTGTTCCGGTCTCAAATAGACAAAGATTAGAGCTGGTCACTCCAGCGCTTCCTTGGATGTCCCACATGTCTCCGTCCCCTCGGCTTATAGTTTCAGAGTTGTTTGGGGATGCGGCAGTCATCCATTCGGCAAAGATGTTCCCACCAATTCAGCCGATACTGGGATATCCTATCGAGTACACTCATAATATTCAGTTCCTGCCGTATATCTGTGTTTCTTGTATTATCATGGAGAGTATACCCTGCCGCGTGACAGAAATCTCATTTCAGCCGCTTGGATGTGACTGGTTTGGCCTTTCGTTGAAGTCCATTTCTCAGACCCATAAAGAAGTGTAAGAAGAGCCATCACCTTGTAGAATTTTAGGCGTGTTCCTTTACTTGGTGACTTAAAGGTTCGCCTAATGGTCCCGCACATAAGGTTGAACTTATGCAACTTATTCACAACGTCGTTGCATGTATTATAAGACACACTGTAGTCCAGGTTTCAAAATTGCTATTGTATTCAAAATTGCTAACTTGTTCCAGGACAATACCATCTACAAAAATTTTTACCCGTACAAGATCAGTTCCAAAAGTCTTAACTTATTACTGATAGGAATCAAAGTAATAATATTGCGATAATTTAAAAATTAAAAAGATTTTATTCTACTGCGTAGTATTGCAAGCTGCTTTACTGGTGCCACATAGAGATTGATAGCCAGGTGTGTTTATACGTATGATATCCTCAAGAGTTCATTTTACACCATACGCACAAGCAATTGAAGAATTAACGAACAGGAAATCTGAGAAAATGTGATTAGTTTCCCAGACTATTCCGTCAGTAGATAATACTGCTCTTAAACAGTAAAAAAATTAGTTTTTAAAATTGGATTTAATTAAACTTGTGTTAAATTTAATTAATTAATTTTTTTTAATGATCACTCTGCTCTGCATACAACATTTTGTTTTGTGTATTAACAATCTGAAACTCTCCTTTTGTATTTTAACGAGCTGTAACAGAATGTACAAAGATGTCTGATTATAACTAAGTTTGTTACAACTAACTAGAATCTACGCACAGTTAAACAAACATCCATGCACCCTTGCGCGCGCTCACTCACACAAGAATTTTTGTAAAGAGGTTTTCTGGTTTCGACAGTACATAAAGTTACCACATGTCACGCTTCAGTTGGGGCGCTCATTGTTTTTAAACCTGTTTCAATAATTCTCGGATGGAAAGTTTGGATGAAAAATTCACTACGAACAAGGAAACTAAAAAAAAACATGCCTAGTTTCCCAGATAATTTCATCAGTAGATAATACTGCGCGTACTCAGAAGATATTACTGCGCAAGAAAAATTAGTTTTTGGAGGTTATTTTTAATTTTAAAGTAAGCACACTCACTTTAAAGACGCTTCCTGTAAGTTTTTAATTTTATTCAATCCAGCAATCGGCTGTCATTAAAATTTTAAATGTTAATAATTATACTAACATCATATATACTTGTTTATGTTCCTGCCTACATTATATTAAACTAATGAAATGTTTTAATTTCATTCCAAAACTTTCTCGTAAAAATAGGAACACTAGCTAAACACCACAGGACGTACTATTCAAGAAGTTTCAACCTTTCCAAGATACAACTCTTGTGTTAAAATCTGGACTTTGCGATAGACGAGAGGCAGGATGGAAAGCAATCATAAGCCGACCTGCAAACAAAACTCACTTAGTTCTTGCTCTGGTCGTGATATTAACCTTATCATTTTTCGTTTAATTATGTTATCACTTGTGTTTTAAGTCTTGTGTTATCAATATTCATTCAAAGTTAAGTAAAGGCAGACATTTGCTTTGTTTTTCTAGTTATTATAAATCTTAGAACTGAATGTGGATTGTATCTGTATGTGTGTGTGTGTGGGGGGGGGGGCGTGTGGGTGTTTCAGATAGAGCCAGAGATACTAATGACTTCAGTTTTTACATTTCAAAACTAATTTTACAATTTATGCAAGGCGTGCGAACGGATGTTTCAGTGGTCGGTAATACCACGTTCCTGAGTTTCAGCCTTCAGCTCATGTACTGTAAAATAACACAGTACTCGCATCTTCAAGTATTATTATTTCATATATCTTACTGTCTAGTGTCACCAACTCCTTTGCTATACCACATAGAGATTAATTAAAAAAATGTCTATATAATATTTGGTATGCACAAATTTTCTTTATGCCATATAAAATATAAATACACACCATTTATAAATAATATAAAATTATTCCATAAAAACACACACACACAGAGCTTTATAGCTGTGTTTACAAACAAGGAAACTAATCAAATGTAAGTATTTTATTGCAGGAACGGATCCACGGAAGGGGAAATGGGGGACATGTCCCATACGAAACGGTCACTTCAAGCGGAATTCTTTTGAAGATTACGTTCACTGACCAAGAAACACGATCTTCATATTTATTTATAGACATTAAAACAGCTTAATTGTTTCGAAAATTAGTAAGTCTAATTCACAATTCCACTAGTGTGTCAAATATAAAACTACACATCCCTAGAAGTTCTAGAAGATTATTACAGGTTTCCATTCTATATGCCATTACTGCGGCCAGCATCATTCAGGACTTGAAATCAAGGTTTTCTCCTCATGTGCTTGATGTTTTGAGGTTTCCAGAACCATTACCAGAAATGACAATAGAGCTCAATCCTTGTGTTTGAGACCCTTAACAGAGCCACGAACGAATAGTCTGTATCTTAAATTGTAAGTGAATATTATTAAAAGAACACTGAAGTGACAAACACAGTTGTAATTTTATACGTGTATGTCAATAAACTTATTATGCTGATAATTTATCTTCTAATGCTGATAATAATCTATTAATATGCTGATCAACTTTTATCTTCACTCATTCATATCGTTCATACTTTACGCATTTAAAGAATCGTTCAACTTTCTAACTTTCTATAATCCCCCAAACTCAACTCTTCCCTCCTCCCCACAAATTGCTTGCTGGATCCTCACCTGTTTTCTTGGAATTACTGCACGTGAAAATAAAGTATTTTTTCTTACTATAATTTTAAAAGCAATATTACTAAAAAGCATGTGTATATGTATTGTTTATCTTTACAACATCGTTGTATATTTTCTACCATAAAACCTGGTTTCATTAGAACTGTGGACGTGTTACAAAAAGTTTTTATTAGTTTTATTTACTGCAAACAGTTTTATTAACGACATCAATATTGGAACCTTAGAACATCTTAATAGGTAAGTAATTCTGTTACACCTTACTGTGACATTCATTAAATTATAAGTTAAACAATAGAAATTGTTACATACCTACCACGGAATAGATACCAAATGCTGAAATAATTTGTACAAAAGACACTAACACAAGAGACGTGAGTATAATTTTGGAACACATAATTAGTTCGAGTGCAGCTAAAACAGAACGAAGTCCATCTATGCACACGCGTAGTGTAGCCGAATTGAAAACAACACAATAACAATACTAAAATTAACCAACGCGATAAAATTAATTCGCTACTGTAACGCTAACAAAAGCTGATTACGTTGTCATTTTTCTTGGTCATATAGTTTGAGATTATTACCGAAGTGGTAATTAAGATTAAACAAATACGTATAAACATTTCAGAAGTCCAGTAAATCTGAGACGTTTTCATTGTTTATGATATACTTATTACACTTTATTTGGTAACAATGTACCGACATCTTAGTACTAAAGTGTTCGCGTCAAATACTAGGAACGTTGGACATCTGATAGTACGGTTTCCAGACGCCAGTGTAAACTTACCTTTAGTACAACTATTATCCATCCAAACGTTTTGCAAAAAGTGTTGTAGTATCAGACACATGTCAGTGTAACAAAATGCTCGGTTGGTTTACAAAATTTGGGATGGTAAATCATTAAGTTATATACATTTTTAACTAACAAATTAACATAATATTAATTTTAGTATTAAACCGAACTTTTTCCAACAGTATTTATTGTAATTTATAACAAAAAGGTATTAAATAAACCAAGTGCCATTTCATCATTTTTCTGTCAGAACCGAAAATGTTGTTTCGAAATTCGGACATGTCGAGAACAAGAAAATCCAAGAATTAATATGTTCTTTCTGACATCTTGTACTACACCTGTTTCTTAGTATCGTTATTTACTAGTTTGTCTGGTCATTTGATACTCACTACTTGCCTAATAATACTTTTGAAACAGTGGGGCGTGTTACATGATTCTATCTCTCCTCAAGAAATTTTTCAGCTACGGAAAATTAAACAGCCGACAGTTTAATAACTCATTCTTCGAAATTTATTTTTTCTATTTCCCTTATCTGTACTCTGCCTTTTTTCTGACATTTTTTATAATTTAAGTTGTAATTTATTATTTATACTTTTCAGTTTTGTATTATTGTAATTTGTTGTTTAGGACTTGATAATGATAGGAAGAGCCGTCGTTCAGTGCGAAGCAATTAGTGGTTGTCCGATATTCTACAAAAAGCTGAAACAACAGTTTAGTCTTTGTAATTTTTCTTACTTTATTGACTTTGATAATGATCTACTTATATTCTGTCTGACAGCTAAAATAAGACATGCAGTCACATCTATTTTTAATCTTGATTTCTGTAAGTCAGATGAAAACGATGATGACGTTGAGAACAGGCACTATACCAGAGGTTACTCAGGCATTAGGCGTGTACGCTCATGATTACATCCAGACTTCAGAAACTTGAGAGATAACAATAGTTATGGGAAACAAGTGGTAATTCGGAACACGAAAAAATGGTGTGGATTCAATTGTGTACTAAATAAACAAAATAATTTATAAATAAATTTAAACTATGTTATTTGAATTAAAACAATCGTAATTGTCTTAATATAGAGTAAATAGTTTATGTTTTATCACTTTTGTCATTCTATTTAGCATGCTTTGATGATGCTTTAATGAAATATTTTAGAACTACTTTCTCCACGTTGTAGTAAAAACGGTAATTTATCAAGCAATATTTTGTCGATAAAATAAATAATTATAATTTGTCCAACAGATAAAACAGTATTCCAAATCATTTTTCAATTAAATTTAACACAGTATGTTGAAATCATGTTTTTTGATGTTAAAGAATTCAACACCGATGTTAAAATGACTGTCGTAATGACTGTAGTTATATAGTTATATTCAATAGTTAGCAAATCAATAAAAAGGTTAGAAAAATGAATTAATTTCAGATTTATTTCTTAAGTTAAGATTCCAAAAAGCATTTGAAGGGTCCAGGGGAAGAACCCGGTAACTCCATTTTGATCTATAATATTTTAGTGTTGATTTATGTAAGCGGAATTGAGACCTCATTGATAATTAAATGCCGGTGGAAACAACCTGATAAGTAGAGAGATATATTGAAAAGAAATTTTCCCGTTCAGGTTAAGAACTCGATAAACGGTGTGATAGCAGGCGACTAACGTGACGAGTCCAGAGTTTGAACTGACAACGGAACAACATTGAACAGTGCATGGTATGAAACACAAATAATCATGAATGTAAAAGAGAGGAGAAAAGATTTGAAAATAAAATAAAATGATGTTGAAGGAAACCTTCCATGAAGTGAGTGAAACAGAAACTTTCAGAACGGCATTTCTCTTTGCCTCTGACTATGTATGAAGGTAAGACATTATTTTTTACAAATCTTAAACTTAACTCTTATATATTCCAACGTGACAAATGGTCTCAATATGGGTGAATATAAAGAATAATGAATATCAGCTGTTATAAGTGTCCCAATGAATAAATGAATGCTTGAAAATAATTAGTGTTAATAAAATAATTAGAATTGATAGAAGAGAATTAGAAAATAAGACAATGTAGAACCATGAAAATATAATTTTACATATGAGTGAAGTGTTGTGTAATGTGAGTAACGAATAGAATGTTAGGGAAATACATTCATGTGCTATAAGGTGTGTTCTAGAACATTCAAGAAGAGGAAGTTGGAAACACGTGGCCGCTACTAAATACATAGTAATTGAAACGACGCCTACGCGCATTGCGGTGGTGACGTCGCTCGGCAGCGCAGCGCTTTACATTCGGCTGCATTATAAAAGGAGAAGGCAGTCTTCTCGAAACTCTCTCTCTGATAACTCTCTGAAAGCAGTCTCTCTGAAAGTTCGTCAGCGAAGGTGGTCGCTGTGGGAAGCGATTCCAGACAACGTTAATTCCAGACGTCCTTGGGTCCGTAGAGTCGAGTGAGCGGCGATTGTCAGAAAGCAGTCTCTCTGAAAGTTCGTCAGCGAAGGTGGTCGCAGTGGGAAGCTATTCCAGACAACGTTAATTCCAGACGTCCTTGGGTCCGTAGAGTCGAGTGAGCGGCGATTGTCAGAAAGCAGTCTCTCTGAAAGTTCGTCGGCGAAGGTGGTCGCAGTGGGAAGCGATTCCAGACAACGTTAATTCCAGACGTCCTTGGGTCCGTAGAGTCGAGTGAGCGGCGATTGTCAGCAGGAAACTATCACGGAGTGTGAGATATTCAACTACCGTTCCTGGGCATCGTTTGCTGATCGTAGCGGCTGGAATACGGAGACCTGGAGAAAGGCACTACCTGGAGGCGGTTGCTGGAACGTGGACCGAGACGACGGATCGCTGGAGACCGGATCGAGATCGTCGACCGGGAGGAAAGAGAGGACGACCAAACGGGAAGCGAAAATTAAATCATTATAAAATTTAATGAAGAAATTTGTGTTAGTGGTTGAAATCACAATCAGAAAGATCACAGTTGCACACCACTATTAAAAGGATGCACACACACACACACACACACACACACACACACACACACACACACACACACACACACACACACACACACACAACACTGAAACACAAGGAATTTGCTAGAAAAGTATGTAACTCTACAGATGGTGGGACAGGGTTTAGGGGGTGGGGAAGGGTCATTTATATTATAGCTTGTTGTGTGTGAGCAGGGTGGGGGAGAGGGGTGAAGGGGTTGTTTTCACAAATTTCCTGTCTATTCCAATCTGACGATGGGCTGTGAAGCTTGAAAGCGCTTATTGGGATAATTTTTATATAGTGGTGTGCAACTGTGATCTTTCTGATCATTATAAAATTTTAAAACCTTTCAAAGAGCACATAAAAGAACATTAATTTTTAAATAATTTTGTTTAATAAAAGAAAACCTTTGAACATTTAAATAAATTCATAAAACTGTGTAAAGCAAGAGAGCATTTGTTAAAGGACATTTCAAGTAAACGTTTTAACAACAACAAGTTAATCGTATACAAAACGTTTAAAGAACATTGTAATACTAAGTGTACAAGAAAGAACAATAAATGTATTAAATTTTCACTAATTGTGCATTATTTTCTGCAAATCTGGTATGGGCTCGAAACTGTTACCTTGCAATATATATATATATAACTTTTACCTCAAGATATACTTTTTTCCTATTAGGAACATGTTTCGAGAGTTCCTGTTCTCTCATCTTCAGCCTTCGCCATCTTGTTTCTGGTGAAGTATTTGTGTGTTGGCTTCTGGATGTTATTAAGGTAGTTTGTTGGTCTTTGGTCTTTTAAAGCTGCATTATTGTGTGTGGTTGTGGTATCTGTTTTTGTATTTTGTGTATTTTCGATGTTGAGTGCTTTGAATATTGTGTCATGTTTTGTATTGATTTGTATTTGTTCTGGTATTAGTTTGTTTTGTCTTTTATGTTTGTAAATCTGTAAATTTTCCCAAATGTTCATTATGGTGCCTTTGTGTGGTATATGTTTTATTAGTGTTACATTGGTTATGTCTGGGAATTCATGTCCTGTGTTTATTGCATGTGTGGCTAAATTGGATTTATATATATTTGGTTTTTTGTATCCATTTAGGTGTTCAAAATAACGTTTTTTCAGCTGTTTTTTTGTTTGTCCTATATAATATTTATTGCAATCTTGGCATTCAATTTTGTATATACCGATGGTTGTTGTATTATCTTTGTTGTGTGAGCTATTTAGATTTTGTAATTTATTTTTATTAGTTTTGTGTGCTATTTTTTTTATCTGTGTTTTTAAATAGTTTTGTTAGTTTTGTCATTTTATTATTTATATATGTGAATGTGG
Organism: Magicicada septendecula; assembly: GCA_034769895.1. NCBI lineage: Eukaryota > Metazoa > Arthropoda > Insecta > Hemiptera > Cicadidae > Magicicada > Magicicada septendecula. The sequence continues at coordinate 303,834,781 of CM068376.1, read as the reverse complement.
CCCATTTTTGTTGTTGTTATTATTTATGTGTTGTTCAGTTTGATTAATTCTTAATTGTTCAGTTTTTATTTTGTATTTGATTTTATTTTCTATTTTGATCATAGTATTTTTATTGTATCCATTTGCATAACCAATTTGGTATATTATATTTCTTTCTTTGTCAGTTTCTTGTTTGTTTAGGGGTATTTTGTACATTCTGTTAAATAACGAATAAAATGCTGCCATTTTATGTTGTGGTGGGTGGTTAGAATGGTTAGGTATAATGATGTTAGTGGAAGTTGGTTTTCTATATATTGCATATTGTATGTGTTTGTTGTATCTTGTGATGGTTATGTCTAAATAGTTGATTTTGTTATGTTTTTCTTTTTCTTCTGTGAAAGTATTATATACATCAAGAAACGGACTGTAGCAGAAAGTGATTGAAAAAAAATATATATATATATACACACACACACACACACATATATATATTCAATCACTTTCTGCTACAGTCCGTTTCTTGATGTCATTTAATATTTATAATGAATTTACCTCAAGATATTTTTTCCTTATTAGGAACATGTTTCGGGTACCATCTTGTACCCTGGGAAGGCTGAGGATGGGTACAAGATGGTACCCGAAACATGTTCCTAATAAGGAAAAAATATCTTTATGTAAATTCATTATAAATATTAAATGTAATATATATATATATATATATTGTAACGATACCAGGTATTTAAACAGTTATAACTATACCAGGTGCTTAAACAGTTATAACGATACCAGGTGTAACTGTAATAAGAGTAGTAAATTTATGAGTAGTTAAAATTTCATGTTTATTGTTTAAAAAGCATTATAAATAATAAAACATTGTTAATAATCTCCGATCAAGATATTACTCCTTATTAAGTGTTTATCTCTTAAGCTATACGGTGTTACACACATTTAAAACACTCTTACATCTAGACATGTTAATAATCTTAATCTAGACATTTATTCAAATTAATTTAATAAAAGAAATAAAATTTAAATTTAATTAAGTTTTATTTTAATTGAATTCATTTAAATCAGATCTGACCTCAGCTTGCTCAGTCTATACCAATATTTTAAAAATAAATTTAAAATTATATTAATTACTCTTAGACTGGCATTTGTTTCGTATTCAAAAATTAAATTATTCTTTTCTACAAAATGCAAATATCAAATCATTTCAATTATTTTTCTTTGATAAAAAAAAAATACTATCTCAAAATCAAACTCTTTTTTCTTCTTCTATATTTATCTATATGCGATCGCTCATTCTTACGACTAAAACATTTACATAAGACTCTATTACATTATTTAACTAATTATAAACTTTTTTTTTAATTCATTGTCTCTTTATATAGTCTTTATGAGCTCTTTAAAAAAATTATTTATAAATGCATTATGCATGTCACCTCGAGTTTTGATGACCTTACGAATTATTGACGGGGTCCAGCGTTGTCCAGAGTTGGGTTACCGTTACTCCTGGCTTGGCGTGGTCCTGGATATGTCCAGAGTCGTTCTCCGGCAGTGTGTGGTCCGTCCCAGAGAATTAATATCGGCTGCGAGGTGGATCTCGTTCGGCTCTTAGGCGTCTAAAAAGCATCTCCTTACATCCAGCATCTCGCGTCGCTCTTTGTAGCTTCTCTGTAGATACTCTTGCTGACTTAAACAGTCCCGGTACTCTACGTTTCCCGTAATAGTGTAAACATAATTACTGAAAACGTCTTTATTCGTTCGTAGATGAGACTTATAATAAAATAAAACTGTTCTGCCGACGGACAGCGTGTCCGACTGCAACTGTGTCTTGAAATGAAGAGAAGGGCTTCCAGTCGAACCCTTAATTTATACCCTCTCGAGATTCCGCACCTGTTGGTTTCGAAATTGTCCTGTCGAGACCTGCAGATCACATGATAGCCCCCACTCCCGAACCTTTTCATATATTTGCAATTTTCTGCAAATGGCAATGTTTTGTAAGGAATCGAGATACCATAATTCATAGATAATTTGATTAAGCACTCACTGTATTAATTTGAGCGTCTTAGTGTAATTGCGTATTTTTGGAACACTTTGTTTCGCACTGACTTCGCGTAGTGAGTCCTACTAACGTCATTTTCTTACTTTGGATAACTATAAAATTTATACACACTTTGGTGCCTTTTGTTTGTTTATACACTAATTAGTTTTCACACAGTGAATTAAAATAATTATTTTAGTAATTAATTGGGGAGGGTTGCTGGGATTCCTGTCTGTACATGCATCACTAACACACACAAGATACACGCGTAACACACATACACTCGAGCAGGTGTTCCTTGCCTATTGGAACAGGTTAATTTCTCCCCTAGTGTAACAATGAAACATTTTTACAATCCCAGACATGTCCATTTACCCCAAACTTATAATAAGTTTAAAAATTTTACATTTATTTAAATCAATGCTCCATACAGCATATGGCTGTATCGTTTCAATATATATATATTGAATATAAATATATGTATATATATATACATTGCAACAGTACGTCTGCGTAAGTTACTGTGCTTTGTTGCAGTTAGTTAAAAAAACTGTTAAATTAGAATAAATAATTAATATCGTCAATATAAAAAATTGCGTATTGAATGTGTGTTTAAATTATGCACAAGTCTATATTGGAGGTGTAGGAAAATTGTTTATTTATAACACAAGTAAATAATTGTTGATATGGTATATTTAAATTAAACGAAATATCATGTATAGTATTTTATTTGTTATCAAAGAGTTTATATTGTTCAGTTTTGGTAGGTTTTACTTGAAACGTAGAATTCCTTCACACTCGGCGTGACATCACTCGCTCCGTCGCTGCTACGCTCCTCTCTGCAAAGATAGCCAGTCTCTTCTCTCACTCTCTCTCTCTCTCTCTCTCTCTCTCTCTCTCTCTCTCTCTCTCTCTCTCTCTCTCAGCTGATAACACTGATGCAGATTTTACACACGAATTGTCACTTTCCGAATCGTTTGTTTACTCGCTCGCAATTGGTTATTATTAATTATTGTTACTCAGGGTGATAATGAATATTATTATTTAAAAGCGGTGTATATTGCTTACACCATCCTGCTATTCTTGAAGTGTTCCGCGTTAATAAGGATTTATCACGGTAGATAAATCTCCCTAAGCGGAAAATCTTCCACTAACACGTAATAGCACTTGATTATTTTCAAATTGGTAGTTCACCCGCTTGGTTCTAATCGACAAACTCGAAAAGAGTCCCAAGACTTAGAGTTAGTCTAGATTAAACCAGTTCGAACAAGAAAAACTCTTGACGCAGAGCACAGGTTCACTAGACAACGGCTTCCGATGAACTGCCCCGAAGTACACCTGACAACCGACGGATCTGACTGAATTTAAGGCCTTCTGATTGGTCAATCAACTGTCTACGTGGTAGATTGGACCAAAGATAGACGCGTTGCAGGCGAATCTTTGTATAAATCTGCGAGTGCCTGCTTAGATTTTATCTAGAAATTTTATTACTCTTCAATTGATAAGCGTTAAAAGTTGAGTTTTCAATTACTAAAAAAACACATTTAAACAATAGCTGAAAACAACAGAGTATATAGGAAATGTAGCTATTTTCATAAATAATTCATTGTCCAAGTCTCATGCCGATCGGATAACAAACGCGGTAGATATAACACGAATGTTCACCACACGCGAACGCGCGCACATATTCACAAACAAAGTACATGACATTATAGAGCAAACGTTTACAAAGAATTTGGTATAACACAAGTCCTTATCCATCACTAAATACAAAACTTATAGCTAATTGACAAAAATTGCCTAAATCAATCTAAAACATGCTAATGTCCGTCATCCAAGCTCTGATATTCTTATTCTAGATCATCATCCTGTGTTTTGTTGCAATATATATATATATATATATATATATATATATATATTACAACGACACACGTGTACAAATTTATATGTAATTTAATTTGTATAGCCCCACGTTTTTTGGGAGCCATTCTATACAACGATACATATACATAAATGTAGGTTGTATGTGTAATTGGGGCTCAGGTGTAATTATAATAAGAGTATTGTATTTATGAGTATTTAAAATTCATATTTATTGTTTACTCAATCTTATAAATAATCATAAACATCCTTAATAATCGTCGGTCACGATATTGCTCAATATTAAATGTTTATATCTTATAATATGCAGTGTTACACATATTTAAAAACCTCTTATATCTAGACATGTTAATAATCTTAATCTAGACATGTTAATAAATTGATTTACTAATAAAATATAAAATTAAAATGTAATTGGAATTGAATTCGCTTAATTCAGATCTGAGCTCAACTCGCTCAGTCTATACCAATGTTTAAAATTAAATTTAAATTTATATTAATTACTTTTAGACTGGCATTTGTTTTAATATTCAAATGTAAATTATTCTTTTCTATAATTCAATTATCAAATCAATTTAACTATTTATTTTGATAACAAAGTCTACTCTCACAACTTTAAATTTTCTTTTTATTTTTATTTCTTTATATGCGATTGCTCATTCTTACGACTAAACATTTATCTACATTTCTAAAATATTATTACTAAGTATAAATTTTTCTTTGTTTTAATTTATTGTCTTTTGATACAGTCTTTATGAGCTCTTTTTAAAAATCATTTAAAATGCATTACGCATGTCACCTCGAGTTCTGATGACCTTACGACTTGTTGTCGGGGGTCCAGCGTTCTCCAGAGTTAGTTTCCCATTCCTCCTGTCCTAGCGTGTGTTCCTGGATACGTCTAGAGTCCAGCGTAGCTCTCCAGCAGCGTGTCTTCCTGGAATATGTCTAGAGTCCAGCATTCCTCGTCGCTCTGGTAGCTTTTCCGTATATACTCTTGGTAGACTTACGATTTCGGTATTTACTTTTTCCGGAATACTGTCACGAATTTAACGAACGTTTTATTCTTTCGTTACTGCGACTTGTAATAGAAATGAAAATAAAACTGTTCTGCCCACGAACAGCATATCCGACTGCAACTTTGTCTTGAAATGAAGAGAAAGGTTTTTGGTCGAACCCTTAATTTATACCCTCTCGAGATTCCGCGCCAGTTGGCTCCAAAATCGTCCTGTCGATACCTGCATATCGCGTGATAGCCCCCACTCCCGAACATTTTCAACTATTTGCAATTATTAGCAAATAGCAATGTTTTGCACGGAATCGAGATAGCACAAATCATAGCTAATTCGTTTAAGCACTCACTATATTAATTTGAGCGTCTTAGGGTAATTTGCGTATTTTTTTGGCACGTTTATTTTGCACTGTCTTCGCATAGCGTGTTCTATTAACGTCATCTTTTCACTGGGGATAACTATAAATTTTACACACACTTGGTGCCTTTGGTTTGTTCATACACTAATTAGTTTTCGCACAGTGAATTAAAATAATTATTTTATTAATTGCTGGGGCGGGTTGCTGAGATTCCTGTCTTTGCATGCATCACTAACACACACAAGATACACGTGTAACACACATACAATTGAGCAGGTGTTCACTGCCTGTCGGAACAGGTTAATTTCTCCCCTAATCTAACAATGAAATATTTTTACAATCTCAGACCTGTCCATTTACCCGTAACTTATACAAATTCTACAAATTTTATATTTATTCAAATTAATGCCTCATACAGCGTATGGCTGTATCGTTGCAATATACATATACATACACACACACATTTTATATATATACAATTACACATACACATACACGGTTAAGATTATAGTATTCAGCTTAAGAATACTATCACGTTTTGCGGTTCTATGTTTTGCAACAGAATAAACAAAAGAGCAACTGTAAAAAATTAAAAGTTTACTAATAATACTAGGCATATATGTAGCCGACTTATTTTATTTCAGTCTCAGTTTACAGTTGTAACACTACAAAGACGTTTTAGTTTTTCCAGATTTGCTAACAATTTTAAAGAAGTGTAAAGACCCACAATATTCAAAGTTTATTTCACGTTAAGCAGCAGAGTATTTTGCAATACTTCATCACAAATTTAATAGTAGTAAAACAAATGTAATATATAATAAAACAATTGTATTTAATAATAAAACAAATTTTAAAACTGACTAAATTTTATTTTATTTTACCGTTTACAAATATGAGTATTTCAAAGACAATGACTTGATAATTCTGGAGTTATAATTTTCTTAAATTGTAACTTGTGACGGATTGAGTTATTTTTTTTAAACCAGAAGTATTCACAATTCAATGGGGAAGTGATTTTCATAAATTGTGTTTCTAAATATTTATAAACCATTTTAGCTAACTTTAAAGAAACATTGTTTGATTATAAGGATTGAAACATTATTTTTGATCTCGTGTAAATCTGTAAAGTGGTGATTATCAAATTCTTCCCCTGAACTTTATTTAATTAATTCATTTTACTTACTTAATTAAAGGTATATCTAATGTTTGTTTAATGTCACCATGCTACGTCACAGAGTGTAAGAATGTTTGTTAACGACATTATTAACAGTAATGGAAATTATCATAATAAAAACAACAAAATTTTCTAACGTAAACAGAAAGATATGTTTAAAAGAGATTTTTTAAGTCAAGCCGATAAGGCGGAATGGAATAATAATTTTTAGCCCACCAACAGCAACTCGACAAAGGATTTAATACGATTTAATGGATTACACTAGAACATGTAATAAGCGGATTAAACAGAACAAACGCTACTACACACAGAAATACTTTTAAATCACTATCACATAATTGAAATGATATTTTAATTGTTTGGGCGAATTTCGTGGAGTCGTTTAGTCGTTTAAACTTTTAATCCTGTTTCGTAGAAAACTTTTTTGTGAAAGTTCGTTTTTCTAGCTATGTTTCAAAAAGATGCTTTTAAAATGTTTCATTCAATTACATATATTATTCCTATACTTTTACTAATGTTACTGTATTATTGTTTGTTCCTTTCATTGCTTTGTAATAACGTTGTTAATATAATTTAAATTCATTTCTTCTTAATAGTAACTTTTGATATTTCGAAGTTTCTTGCAGTAATTGAACGATATACGGTATTAGAAAAACATGAGACTTCTTCTGCAAGTATATTTTATGTAATAATAGTATATAATTATAATATAAAATTTACTTACGGAAGAAATTTATTATTTTACTAATAAAATATAATTCGAGGTCTACGTAAAATGATGTTTTCAAAAGATTTTATATTCTTTACTAAATGAATAAGGTCCGTTTAACACTCAACACATTGGAGACAATATGATGCAGCTATTATAGAACATCAAGTTTTTATCTGTTCTACAAAATAAAGAGTGTAATGTACAACGATGAACGTTTTACTTGTGTACTTTCTACCCTGTTAAAGGAGATTTGTTTTCGCGATTTAGGTATTATTAAGCATTGAACAATATTTCGCGCACACCTGCAAAGATTTCAAAGGCCAGTAAATACTTTTATAGATCAAATATATATTAAAACGTATTGTGGTAAGGAGATAGACAACTAATTAAGGCTGAACTTAAAAACTCTAGTAACCTTAAATATTATAATGATATCTGCGGGAGCAGCGTTTACTTATTGTTAAAATTCATTCCCGGGCTGTTTGGCCTTGGTAAATTGTTTCAACAAAAACAGACGTTTCGGCAGTGCCGTCAACTGTCTTCATCAGTGTAAAATCAAGTTACGCTAACGTAAGGTGGTAGACGTTAGTGGCCACAGTACTGAGGTTAAGGCTGGAGAAGTCCCGTGAATCCCAATCCTACTTATAAATTCTCTGTCCCACGATACAGTCATAAATCAACCACCAGCCAATCAGAAAGAAGAACGTGTATTAGAGGCTAGCAACACACCTTGCCACAGAGTACTTAATGACAGCCTTTCACCCCGCCGATTCTGGATCTGGACAGAAAATTATGTATCATATCTTGGCACTTAGAGAATTTATAAGTAGGAGTGGTGTTCACGGGACTTCTCCAGCCTTAACCACAATACTGTTGTCACTAACGTCTACCACCTTACGTTAGCGATACTTGATACACTGACGATGGCAGTCGATGGCATTTCCGAAACGTCTGTTTTCGTTGGAAACAATGGACTACGGCCAAACAGCCCGGGAATGAATTCTAACAACATTGACTCCGGCAGTGTAAGCCTACTATGTATACAATGTTTACATAATTTAGAAACACACATTAATTTTTAATCCATTTTATATGTATTATAAACATAATCCGTATAAATTCAGAATAGATTTAAAACTTCATTTTATATTTTCTCCTTATTTATAGCTTTTGGATAGTTGCTTTAACGGAGGAATTTATTGTTTTAGTATACAGTTATGGCACATTACTGTATATGATCTAAAAATTCTCAAAATAAGTGTAGGTATAATTAGAAGAAAAGACATCCTCATATAACGCTTTGTAATCAAATATAATTTTTAATAATAAGTTATGTGCAATTTAATAATAATTAACAATTAAAATACTCTGAGACTGTTTGTTATTTTAAAACTAAGTGTTATTCCAAAACAGAAACCATTTTGTTCTTAGAAGATTACAATGAGTGCTGTAATCTATATCGTTACATGTAAATTCAGCTTCAGAAATTGAATAAACAAATTTTACAGATTCAACTTTAAATATTTGAATTATGTTAATTTAAGCTAACTAAAATAACAGTTAGCTAAGTAATCAAATTATAACCAAAAATACTCAGAATATAGGTATCATATGATATCATAAGAATATATCTATCGTATGACATCATATGAATATACCTATCATGTATCATCTTATTCTTCTTCTAATGGTGTCACAGTTCGGAGTCGAACCTTAGCCTCCAGAATAATCTATTTTTCCCTGCCTTTGGTGATCGATCTCCATCGTTTAATTTTAAAAAAGTATCAGCATCCTCGCCACTGCGTCAATCCAGCGATGGTTGGGTCTTCCGACAGGCCTTCTACCCTCGATTTGACTAAACAGCACCTTCCTATGTATTTGGTTGCCTTCCATCCTAATGATGTGTCCTGCCCATAGCAATCTATGCAGTTGGGTGGTGGTCTTTTATATAGCTTGTATAGTTCCTCATTTTGACGCATTCTCCATATTTTATTGATTTGGATTCGTCCATAGACCTTTCATTGCTCCTGTTCTAACCCTTCTAAGTTCCTATCGCATAGTAAAGTTTCTTGTGCCTTAGTCGTTGCCGTTTAATCCCATCCATATTCCGAGTGTTGCATGCTCAACGCTCTCGAATATTTCTAGAGTTAGTATTTGTCATGCGACGTGCTGCTGGTATAGGAATCGAAAATGTGTTTTTTAAATGAAGAAGTGGACTGTATAAATCTGAGTTAAACTAGCCATTTATTGAAGAATTATATAATGAAGCGCATGGCCCATGCAATTACGTATGGCGTACATTGCCAAGATAAACACCGATAGAAGAAAGACAATTGTATAAAGAAGTTACATAATTTCACATCGCCGCGGCTAGCAAATGGAAGAGAGTACTGATCGTCTGAAGGCTGAGTTTTAACTAACTAACTGTCACAGCTCGCAGTAGCGAACTGTACTTTAAGCGAATGACGTAATTGCGTAGCCTGATTGCCCGCGAGTATATAAACAAATACAAGATTTAACATACTTGCCGCCCAAAATCGGGCGATTTGACATAGGTTACAGTATGAAAAGTTGCTTGAAAACATGCAAGTATACATTAACAAGTTACAAACCTGAAATGTGTGATAATACATAGTGTAATGAATATTTGCCCATTAGATAGCATAAATACAAATACAAAATTAAATACAATATAAATAAATATAAACACAATATTGATCAAAACTCATCGAATAATATATAATAATAAAATACAAATGCTATAATGTCTGATGACACATAATAATAATAATAATGACAATATACCCAAATTCAATAACAATGATACATGGCAATGAATAACAAATAGTAAGCAGCATTACACAATAATTAATAAAAAATCCAAAGAATTCAGTAATAATAGCATGACAATAAGTGCATAATAAGCAATATTACATAATAATACAATGGCAATATATACAAAAAATTCATGATAATAATCGCCCAATAGAAATATACCCAAAAAATTTATAATAATAATAATAATAATAAAAGCACAATAGAAATATACCCAAAAAATTCATGATAATAATAGCACAATAGAAATATACCCAAAAAATTCATGATAATAAAAACACTGCACCAAACAGTACACAAGAACTGACATCACACTGACGAAAAAACACTTAAAATGTTTACTAATGCACATATAAATAGCGTACATTAATTTGGTATAAATATAAATACAAATAAATAAATAAGTACATTTAACATTGTACTCAGTAGTACGTAGAGCATGTGCTCATCCGGAAATGTCCCGGGCATGAAGCACCAATTAGTCTGATGCCACGGGAAGTGGACACAGTTTGTGGATAGGCCTACGCAGGATGCCGTTTGTGGTGCGGACATCCGCTACGCGTACTAATGAATCCTGACCTACATAAATTTGGGTGACAATACCACGCTTCCACTGCAGAGGTGGGGTATTGTCTTCTAAAATTAGGACGAGTTGTCCTGGAGACAAATTTTTTGAATGTTTTCTCCATTTATTTCGTTGTTGCAGCTGATGCAGATAATCTCTTGACCATCTCTTCCATATAGAGTGGGTGAAACTCTGCAGAAGTTGCTATCTCCCCAAGCGACCCATTTTTACATCCGAATAGTCGGGTTCCGGGAGCGAAGTAAGTGGAGAACCAACTAAGAAATGTGCTGGAGTCAAAGGCTCGGGATCCCCTGAATCATTTGAAATGGCGAACAAGAGACGTGAATTCAGACATGACTTTATTTGAGTCAAAATAGTGTAATGCTCTTCAAAGTAGAGAAGCGTACTGCCGATAACGCGCCGTAAATGAAATTTAACGCTTTTGACTCCGCTCTCCCATAGACCACCGAAATGAGGTGCTGACGGAGGTATGAAAGACCACTTGACACCCTGTGAACTGGCGAAGTCCTGAGTGGATTGTTGAAATTTGTCTTGTTGAAAAAGTTTGTACAAATCGTGTAATATAGAGCCAGCACGACGGAAATTTGTACCGTTATCAGAGAATATTTGTGCAGGGATGCCCCTGCGAGCTATGAAGCGTTTTAAAGCGTCCGCAGTCAAATCTGATACCAATTCAAGGTGAATTGCCTTAGTGGCCATGCAAATGAAGAGCGAAATGTAAGCCTTTGTGAATGATTTGGACCGCTACCCGCCCTAACGTAGAAATATGGGACCGGCATAGTCGACGGCACATTGTGAAAATGGTTTAGAAGGAGTGACTCTGGAAGAGGGTAATTGTCCTAAAATCTGGCTTGAGCCAGTTGCGCGAAATCGAAAACAAGTGATGCATTTGTGTATCACGGAGCGTATGTAAGTTTTGTCATTGATGATCCAATATCTTTGACGTAGAGAGCACTGCGTTAATTGTACGCCGGCATGGAATAGTCGAATATGCTCGTTTTCAATAATTAGTCTAGTGAGATGAGCCTGCGGGTGAAGTATGATCTGGTGTATAGTATTATAGTTGAGCTGAGAGTGTTGAAGGCGTCCGCCCACGCGTAATATCCCCGTGTTGTCTCTAAAGGGATTAAGCGAAAAAGTTTTACTAGTATTAGGTACAGGGCGTTGTGCCTGAAGTTCTTTAATTTCGATGTTGAAATGCGATAGCTGGGATTGACGTATAAAAATCAAAAGTGTGCTGTGTAGCTCTTGTGAAGTTAAAAATGAAGTGTTTCTGTTAGCGACGGGAGACTTAGCGTTCCGAATGAATCGCAGGCAGTAAGCAAACACACGAATAAGTCTTGAAAGCGAGGAGTAATTTTCAATGTAATTCGGAGTGGATGAAGTAGTAACCAGAGCGAGTTGACTTTGTTTACGTTTTTCTTTGTCCAGATCTGGATGAGTACAGGAAGAGTTGGATTCGAAAGGACTGGTGGCCTTGTCTGAAATCTGCGAACTGCTCCGGGGAGTGAATCGCCGAGATGCTCTGTCCTACGGGGTAGTGACACAACAAACCTACCACTAGTGTTACGGTAGGTGTTTGTGAGGAAATGATTTTCACACTCCGAGTCCTCAGCTGAGGAAGTACGGAAAGAAACGTCCTCCAACTGCCAGAAGTTCCTCAACTGTGACGAGATGGCATTATTGTCGTCACGAGCCATAAACGAAAAAACCGGTTTTGTCATGTCTACGTTAAAGGGTAAATTTCCGGCGAGGATAAAACCTAGTTTTGTTTCCTGTATTATCGGAAAGTGCGGACTGCGAATAAATTTAGGCGGCTCAAACAATTGGAAAAAATAATGTGCCCCGAGTAATATGTCGATCTGTGACGAAAAATTAAGTTGCGGGTCAGCTAAAAATATGTTTTTTGGAATGTTTAATGATGCCATATTAAAGGATTCTGTAGGAAGGTTATTTGTAATTCTGGGCAGAACAGCGCAGTGTACATTCACACTGAAATCCCTGTAGCGTGAGTTTATGCGCACCCTTGTGCTGAAATTGGCTTGGCATAGAGAATTATTTATGGCCGTGCTAGGCAGTTCGGACTTGTTTAATTTTAAACCCATGCGGCGAGCGAAGCCCATGGTACAAAAGTTTGCTTATGATCCTGAATCCAACAGGATTCTTACCGGGTGTTTGTTACCGGCACGATCGGTTGTGGTACATACGGTGGTAGACAATAAAATTGATTTGTTGGTTTGTAGTTTTAGGGAACATTGATTATTGTTCCTGTTCGAAGAATCATTTGTTGGAGCGTGGATCATGGTGTGGCGCCTTTTCGAGCATGCTCTGCACGAAAATTTGGAAGGGCAACGCGAGCTTTCATGGCCCGAGCTTGTGCAATTTAGGCAGAGCTGTGTTTTATTAAAACGTCTTTCCGTTGACTCGGATGTAAAGCCACGAATTGTGGGCATTCGGACAATTTATGATTGCCGCGACACAGCTGACAACGTCTATTGCTTGTTTGAGTATGTATCAGTGACCCAGGGAACTCAGCGCGTTTAGCCGGTTTGCGATAAGAAGTTTTATCGCTAACTTGCCTACCGTAAGACAAGACAAACCAGTCGGTGCGCTGACATTTTGCAACAGCTGGCGTCTAATATTTAAAAATTTAATAAAGTTATTATAATTCGGAAGCTGTTCGTCAATTAAACTTTCCTTCCATAATCTAGATGTGCGGTCGTCAAGTTTTGGGGCGAGAAAATGCACAAAAATAGTTTCGAATGTGTTCACTGGTAAATTTAATGAGTTCAGAGCATTTATGCTAGCGGTGAGATCATCTATAAAATTGGAAATGCTAACCATAGAGTCCTGCTGCATGTGCTTCATGCCCAAGACATTAGCCACATAATACGCCGTAACAATCAATCTACTGTCATACCTGGCTCTGAACTACTTAATGGCCAACGTGTAGTTTTCGTGCGTGATTGGGAGTGATTTTATAACATTCAGCGCCTCATCCCTTAGTGATGAGTGCAAGTAGTGAAATTTTTGGATGCTGTTCAGGTCTGTTCGGACATGAACCAACTCCACAAACATGTGGTAAAAATGTTGCCAGTCAATTATGTTACCTGCGAAGCAGGGTAGTTTAATTGGTTGTAATTAAATAGGAGGCGTACTGAATGTGACAACTTCGGACGGCTTTAGTATTTTCTTGCTCATCTCTTCGGCATGATCTAATAAATTTTGCAACTTGCATTCTATGTTCCACAAATCATCTTCCGTCTGAACTCTATCACTAACGGATGCAAAATCAGAGTCCTCAGACTCAATTTGCGTTTGCATCTCGTCATATTTGGCGGATAGCTCCATCAGATGACGAAGCTTTATTTTTAGCGCATGGTGGTCATGCGTATCGTGATCAAAATTATTCGCGTAAGTGTTTATGCGCGATATAGAGGCCTTGATCTTGCCACGCTTTTTGATCAGCGCCTTCATATCAGTCATGATTGTGTACCACTGGAGATTTGAACGATAATAAGAAAAAACTGAGTGAATGCAGAGAGATGAACAAGACCATGCAGGTTATCTAAATTTTGAAGTCACGCTACAACGCGGTAACCATTGATTAACACATCTCAGACTAATTCTATGTTGTAATAAATACTGATATAGACAGCATATACAATATAACAGTATAATCCATATTGCTATGAACACTATTTAAAAATATGGTTTACAATTGAATCAAAAAAATATGAATATAAGTTTGTTGAGTTATTTAAGTTTGTGATTAATTCACAGAAAAATGTATAAGCTTGCTGAGTTCGCAAAAAATTCCAAGTTCATAGTCAAATGAAACTGATATAAGAAAAAAGTTATATTATTACTTTTTTTAAATACTGCTTCTTTTAGTTGAATTCCCTTGAAAGATATACAAAATTATGCAAAATTGAAAAGATCATATGAAACATGAATTTATAGTTACTTGGCATGTGGTACTTATCGACACGTTCAAGAAGGTCTCAGAGCGTGTCGAATCCTTGGCAGTCCCATCTGGCACCCATGAATTGACGATGTAGACACGGTCGATGTCTGTCAGGTGATGTCTGAAGTGGTCGATTCTGCATAGGCTGGCTGCTTTGGATTTTCCCAAATGATGAATGCCACGTGGTGATGGTGTTCAAATGCTGAAATAATGCTTCGAACGATCCGGTCGGCGAAGTATGACGTCCCCAAAAGTCGTGCAATGCGTGCTCCAGTTATGGTTAATAATTACAGAACTGCTGACTTAAATTATGTTGTTAAATGCTGATAGGGCCTGCTAATTGAACTGAATCCATGAAATGAATTATCCGTGGAATAAATTGTATGTGGAATGAATCATCCATGAAATGAATAATCCGGCCCGGAGGACCAAATGTTGCATGCTCAACGCTCTCGAATATTTCTAGAGTTAGTATTTGTCATGCGACGTGCTGCTGGTATAGGAATCGGAAATGTGTTTTTTAAATGAAGAAGTGGACTGTATAAATCTGAGTTAAACTAGCCATTTATTGAAGAATTATATAATGAAGCGCATGGCCCATGCAATTACGTATGGCGTACATTGCCAAGATAAATACCGATAGAAGAAAGACAATTGTATAAAGAAGTTACATAATTTCACATCGCCGCGGCTAGCAAATGGAAGAGAGTACTGATCGTCTGAAGGCTGAGTTTTAACTAACTAACTGTCGCAGCTCGCAGTAGCGAACTGTACTTTAAGCGAATGAGGTAATTGCGTGGGCTGATTGCGCGCGAATATATAAACAAATATAAGATTTAACACCGAGGCATGATGATTGGTTCCTGAACCTATTGGTTTTACGGGGAGGGGTGGTTGGCCCTTCACCCAACCCTTAACCTGGAGGGCCGAGTCATTTTTATTCAGGGTTTCCGTCCCCTAGACCAGCTGCTTTCACCACAGCTTAGAGCCTGTTCTACCCAGATTTTCTGTCAGGGCTTAGGCCCGGCGCAAATTGAACCCAGCCCACGCACACGCCACGTCTACCCACACTCGCTCAACAGTATACCCACGCCCACGGTTGTGCCAAGGCACCGCATATTGAACTAGTCCCAGCAGTCGAATCCCAACCCATGGACACGCGTAATATGCTTTTCCTCGATCTGGATTCCGAATCCGAGGAGGAGGATCTAGCTATTTTGTACTTATTATTCGGAAAAAGAAAAAAATGTAGGCGAAATAACTATTTACGTGAGAGAAGTACCCATGGAGAGTTCAAATTGTTTCGGGAAATTAGTGATAGTGTTTTCAGAAAAACTTTTCGGCTCAACAAGGACCAGTTTACAGAAATCCATGAACTGGTAAAAGAAGATGTAACTGGAGGAGAATGCAACGCTCAAAAAGCAATTAGAAGCGAAGAGAAACTAGCCGTGTGCCTCAGGTAAGATTATCATTTATTTTTAGTTTTCTACCTATTATAAATTTGTTATAAATAGTGGAAAACTTGGAATCGTTTGGTTGGGGTCAAAATTTAATACCCACTTTTCTAAACTTTTTTCACGTTTCAGATTCCTAAATTTTTCGTCTGAATGTGTGTGTGAGTGTGTGTGTGTGTCAGATAATACCAAGCCTATGGTAGGCTCATTGCACAGTGTGATCGCAGCAGTTGTGAAATAGTCAATGTTGCCAACATAACCAAAAATATATTGCAACCTTGTGGGCGAGATATCTTTAGAACCTTTGATCCGATTTAGACTAAATTAAGTATTCTACCTCTACTAACCTTTATTACTATTTATTTATCACACAGTTTTACTATAACAAGCTGCACATGCATTTTTAGTTGTGGTAGGTTTTTGTTTATCAAAACATTATGCACTTTTGAAAAAACTTTATTTGAACTAATATCATCAAAATACAGTAAAACATAAGAAGTTGAAAAAAGTAAAATATGTAAATATCGCAATTTCTATTAATAAAAATACAGTAAAACATAAAAGTTGATAAACGTAAGATATGTAAATATTACATAAACAGTTGTGTGTTTGGCGTCAGCAACAATTGTCCTGAAGATGACAATAAACATTGACGAAACGTCGACGCAAAATAGCTAAAATTTGTATTATTGACCGATCCTCACTAACCATCCACTAAAACATTCATTGATTGACGGTCACTAAAAATTTAAGGATTTATGTAAATATCGCAATTTCTAGTAATAAAAATACAGTAAAACATAAAAGTTGATAAAAGTCAAGTTGATAATTTTTCAAATCTTCATATATACAAAAAGTCAAATAGTTAAACATTACAATGATGTATAAGAAGGTGTGGATGTGGATGACATCGTATTTGAGTCACTATCATTTTGAAGACTCTGGCCTATTCTAAAAAATTCTGGAAATTGCACTGACAACTCGCCAGAAGCTGAGGTTGTAGGCGTACTAAAGTCATCTGTACATCGGGCTCATATCTTGATTTATTTAATTCGTACTGTTCCTCTGTTTCTGAGACAACTTGGAATATTTTATTACGAATCTGCCTTTGGTGAGGAGCTGGAAGCTGTTTTGTCGTGCTGTACATTGCCATGAAAAATTGATGCAAAGCGTCTTTCTCTGGCATTGTCTTACTCTCAAGCAGTAATTTTTGCCTGAGCTCGTCTCGACCTTTTGCTCGTTGCTCGCATTTTCCCAGGAATTGCTGGATTGGAGTAATTTTCCTAAACTTGATTCTTGGAGAGTATTCTTTGGCGACGGTCTTCTCTTTTCCATCGCTAACTGTTCCAGCATTTTGATTTGATGGTTCATCAATATCTTCATCTATTGCTTCACTTTCAGGAGTGAAGCAATATTTGAAGCAATACTTCAAATTGGTCCTCATTGGCAAGGTCCGTTGCAGGCGGTTCCACATTCGTATCTGTGCATCTGTTTTTCATGAACGGTATCAAAAATTCCATTTGCTGCTGGTATAACCACGGCTTTGGGGGATCTGCTTGCTGTCCACTTTTCCTCTTCTTTTGCCTTCTTAGGGCCTCCCGATGACAGTCCCTAAGTTTCCGCCATTGTTCCTTGACAATACTACCTGAAACCAAAAATAAAAATCATGAATTATCATATTTTACATATCGACGTTTCCAAAATAGATAGGTATATAATAGCACTGTAGTTTAGACACCCTGTTTTATCAGAAACTGCAACTTATCACTTATGAAATTAGTTTTTTTTTCTTTGTTTCAGGTACTTGGCAACTGGTGATATGTTCAAAACTATAGGGTTGAGCTACAGAATGGGAGAAAGAACTGTGTCGAACATTGTTTCCCAAGTGTGCAAAGCAATCTGGCGTCATTTGCAACCTATTTATATGCCTTCGCCAACAGTAGAAATGTGGGAAAACATTGCATTGGATTTTGAAAGAATGTGGCAAATGTATAACTGCCTTGGATCGATAGATGGTAAACATGTCTGCATTCGAAAACCGATTTGGGTGGCTCTTCATTTTATAACTACAAACAACACTGCTCCATCGTTTTAATGGCAACAGTAGACGCTCACTATCGCTTCACAACCGTCGACATAGGCTCTATGGGTAGATTTAGTGACGGAAACATTTTCGCAGAATCAAATTTAGGAAAAAATTTGAGAAACGGATCTCTTCAGTTGTCAGAACCGAAACCGTTACCTGGTCAAAATGAAGTTACTCCGTATGTCTTTATCGGAGATGAAGCGTTTCCACTTTCGCCTTATTTTATGCGTCCATATCCTACAGTAAGACTCACAGACAACTTTGAAAATAAGGTGTATAATTACAGAATATCCCGAGGACGGCAAACAGTGGAATGCGCATTTGGCATTTTTGCAGCTAGATTTCGCGTTTATAAAAGGCCTTTCGAATGCAAGTTAGAGACCATTGATGATGCTGTGAAGGCCACAACCGTACTCCATAATTATTTACGAACAAAGGTCTTATCGGGAGAAATCCCTACTGAAGAAGATAACGAACTGATCAACAATCCTGCAGAAAATAACTTCGCCCCTTTAGCACAAAATCGAATTAGAAGCTCGAGACAAGCATTTCAGATTAGAGAACGGTTCAAAAATTGTTTCAATAGTGCACAAGGATCTGCTGAGTGGCAAAGAAGAGCCGTAGAAAGAGGAAAATATTGAGCACTACGATGTACTGTACAGCAAAACCTCGAAACGTTTCGACAGGGCCCATGAAAAAAAAATTAAAATGGAAAACAACTTTATATCAAATTTTGAAAAATTATCAGTCTCTAATTTAAAAATAAGTACTTAATTAGAGTATGCATAAACTTAATAAAAGACTTAACATAATACTTAATTATTTACATTTATGCATAAACATGTAATAAAAGACTTCGCTAATTTCTCAATTTATTGCACATACTTTAATTACTATTACGCCATTTCACAATTGATTCTGAGATCAGGTAAAAGATATGGGTTCGTTTTCTGGAAAATGACTTTGGTAAAACAGTAAATGGTAAACAGAAATTTTCTCCGAACCTGTCCTCTAAATGGATTGCACCGGAAACGGCTCAACTCACTTGTATTGTTGGTTCGTAATTTTCTCCAAAATTAATTTATTAAAAAAAATGATTTTATTAGTCATCAATAATAGTTGGCCCCGAGAATTGTAACGTTATACCATGAAAAATGTAAAATAAAATGACGTTCTATAAAATTAAAAATTCCTTGTACCTATGATGTGTTTTGTATGAATTAATTAAAATAATGAAACTTACCTTCTGTGTCCCACAATTAATTCATCTTTCAATTTACATCTCATGTAGTCGGGATGGCTTGTGCAATATAGTACAGGGTGTTCTTGAACAAGAGAAATAAGTTTTTCCAGATCCATGGTTCACCCACGACCCACGAAAACTGTGCCTCTCGTACAAACTTATCCACGCGTGGGAGAAGACTGCATGGGCTGGCAGTGGGATGGGTCCAACATGCGGTGCAGTATTGCAAACTGTGTTTCACAGATTCGTCCACGCGTGGGATGGGCGTGGCGTGTGCGTGTGCTGGGTCCAGTTTGCGCCGGGCCTTACTCCCTTAGCCTTTGAAGATCCCTCTTCATCGCAAGGCAGCGATTCTCTCTATTTACCCCAGGGAGAATGGTTTGCCTCTTCCGCCTTTTGTGCAATACCGTAGGCTCCCTACTTTGCCGTATCCGCCGTTGAGGTCTTCACCGTAACCCTGGCTAGGGGCCCTTACAGGGTGTTACCATCCGGACTCAGATGGACCCAGGTTTTTTTATGATGTGTTACTCCTCCCCCTCTTCCTTACTCATCACTTGCGAGATGAGGCCCAGAGCTTGGGACCGGCAGTGTTAAGAACACCGTTGGCAGAGTTATATCATCATATCATATATCATATATCAGATCATATATAATATCAATGATTAATTACTTTATGTATTTACTATATAATAAGTTTCTGCTCTGATAAATAAGAATTCTTAGATTGGAAGTCAGTACTTTACAGAAAACATGTACCCTAGTTAATACTTTACTCTACCCAATAAAAATTTTAATAGTTATTACACTACCCAACTATTTAATGGTTATTACACTGTGTTTACTTTTAATAATAATATGCGTACTAATTACGTAATTTAAGTTACACATTTTATCACTAAACGATTTTACATTGTAGCAAATTAAAAAAAAAATGTATCCTATTCTTCAACAATAAAAAATGTAACATTAATCAACTTCAGGAATGTTTCCTTTGGTCTGAAACATGTGCCCAAAACGTGGAAAGTGGTAGACATTATCAAAATGTAGAAGGCAGGCATGAAACAACCACTTGGAACTTGTAAGCCAGTTTCACTGATACCGGCCGTGTCTAAACTGCGGGCAAAGTTACTACTTAAAGGACTTAAGCATACTGAATCCATGAAAGTCCAATTCCATGCCGTCAGTTTTGATTTACAAATAAACACTAGATTTAACCAAATGTACAAAGTGACTGTTATCGTCGAGAAAGGAAGATTTATTCTATGGCCTTCATTAAAGTACTGTACGCTTTCAATCAAACTCAGCGAGAGCCATTGAACTACAAGCTAAAAACATACTTATCCAAAAATTTCATTAAAATGTTTTAGTCACATACGGTGAAGAGATATTTCACCGTTAATCAAGAAGATACCGACTCTGAACTGAAGGAAATAAAAACGCGTTTTTTTTGTAAACTTTCTTAAACTAATTATTTACACAGCGTACTACACAACATACAGTATACAACTTACCTGAGTTTTAAATGTATGTACACTCTTTAAGTGAGGAAGAGATAGTAATAACACTACTGGCTCTGCGATATTTCGAAGAAGTCAAAGAAAATTACAATCAAGCAGTGGCGGCTCGTGGTTCTGACAGTTGGGTTTCAATATCTGAATGTTTCTACTATGATAAGAGCATTTACCCCATTCCAATTAACACACGGAGTGGTTCCCAACATGAAGACATAAATACTGACATCTTTTAGTTAGCCTAATATTAAGTTCTGTTTATGCTATTTGTAAATTATTCTAAAAATATGTAGTTAAAATAAAAGGATAGTTAAATATTTCCGTTTAATATTTAAAAAGGGAAGCGGCCTACCGAGTTCCTCAATTCTGCATTTACCTTTAATAGAGAGAGAAGAAAGATTTGTTATTAAAATAGATTGAACACTATTCATTTTACCAAAACAATGAAGTGAACACAAACATAAGAAATATCTGAACACTGAACACACAGAAATCACCAGCAAACACTTTAAAGGTTATACACGCTTCGGTCACCTTAACGATAATTTCATTACTACATTAAACACACTCCATTTTCGAAATACAATTTTTTTACTATTTTATTTAATTTTAAGACTTTACTACACACATGTTCATTGAATTTCATTCTAAATGAAATAGATAAATCTGCCACAAAACTGAAGATAAACGGACAAATGCGTATACTGATTTCCCCCTCCAAAGCTGTCTACACAGTCTAGTAGGTGCTGAGAGCTGCTCTGCACCTCAAGCAATAGTAGCGAGCAATTTGCCTATAATACGCGAATCCATTACTGTTCAGTCAACAAGTTTAATCTCGCAAATCTTGTTATTTAAATATGAAACCATTATCTCAGCAAATCCTTAAACATATTTAAATTATTTAAGGGGGTTCACTGAACCATTAAACCTTATGGACGAGCTGCCACTCCAATCAAGTTAATCTGATACTAATCTACAACCTAATACCTAATGGAGGCTACTATACTCAATAAGTAAAAACTCATTCGTTTTTAGTTTTATTCGTAGAGGTTTCAAGCACATTCTGGTAGCTATAAACGACTAAGCAGCCCTAAAGACAAACACAACCAAATAGCTTCGCTTGGCATTAGATGCTATATCATGGTACCTAGAACAAAAAGAAAAGGGATGAACGGGGAATAAAATATAAAAATTCAGTTGGTCCATGAGTAGTAATTCCTTCCTGTCGACTTGCAGTAACCAATTATTGTCAAGAGATTTTATAATTTCTTCGGTACGATATCAAACTTTAGGATTACACAACATAAGCTACATTAAATGTATACAATTATTTTAAAACAAAATACTAAGGAATGTTATTAATGCTCTCCCATACTGAAAACCGGTAGCATCAAGAGGATACTGGCTATGGAACGAATTAAATATTCTATAAGCAAACAGATTGAAAGTCAAGGTCAGCATTACATCTTTGACGTTATCCCACTAGTATATAGCATTGACATGGTGCTGAGAATATAGAGAAATAAATTCTCCTTGTAAGTGCAAGTGTTAAATCTCCATAAGAAAGCAAAGCATCGCTCTGTAGTTCTTAGTATTAGCAATATTTAAGATTATGTATTAAACTTACAGACACGAATCGAAACTTTTAGTTGTATTATATTACGTTAAATAAATGTTGATTGCTTCCTCAAAGAAAAGAGGGCATAATAAGAAGCAAGTCAGATATATAGAGACCAGATAATTTTTACGTAATTGCAGATAAGTTACAACGTTTACGTTACAAACTGCATAAAATATGAGAAAAATTTAAGTTAAAAGTATTCACAAATAGAATAAAAATCATGAATTTCAAAGGAGATAAACCGGTTAGATCTAATATAATTACGAACAATCAATATTGGAGTAAGTAAATTACTTTAACTACTTTGCTAATGAAATATATTCTAACACAGAGAAGGATGTAAACAGTAAAATACATAAATTAGCCTGTAAAACGATATGTTAGCCTCAATAGATATGTCGGAATCGAAATAGTATTTTGGTTAAAAGTATCACCTTTCGAAAAAAAGATATGTATTTTTCAACAGAATTTTTTTTATTATTTTTTTTTTGAACAAGTGGTTTTTTAAAATCGAATGGCTAATAAACATTTAGTAGCATATTCATGAACAGCTGTTGCCATAAATTACGAACGCGAGATTTCTGCTCCAGCTGCTGCATACGATAATTTTAAATGTTTTGGCCCAGTAATTATATTATTAGTAGTAGATAAATTTGTTATTTGTTATGTTTAGGTTGGTATCCACAGCTGACTATAAACGACAGAAGAAATACTATTTGTGTCATACGATTTTGTCTTTTAATGCAAACTTTTTTCAAATGGTTTTCATTTTTTAAGTGTAAGTTTTTATTATTTTTTAAAAATGTCACTATCTCTAGTAACCGAATTACAAACTTGAAGAGAAAAACATCTGGACATCTGAAATATTGTGTGTACAATTCAACACAGACATTCCGTCATATAACATTTGCACTAACACTGAAAGCTCTAATTCCAAAGGGATAAGTAGTATGGATAAAAGTTATTTTAATATTCACCGTAAAAATACATTTCGCTACAAAATGGTGGACTTAATCACGCTCGCCAGCGTTTTGGGTGTGTTGGAAAAACTGCAACCAAGAACGTCTGGGACTCACAAGTAAAAAGGGAATTGTCCCTGCCAGAGAAATAATTCTTTTATTGTGAGGTATGCGATTATTAATTTAAAGGTTGAAAATGAAGACACTTTGAAGACAGTCGCGAATGGAAAGACTTCTATATTTGAATTGAAAATATGGGCTAGTTTACGAGATGATGGCAGTTGGTGCTGGACAAAGAGCTGCTCATACGTTATGATCATTATGGATCTTTCTCCTATTCCTCCTCCTCGTAAATTCATAATACCCGTCCTGTAGTGAAAGAATCTCACAACAACATGGCGTAGACAGAACAAGAGGTAATCGACTGCAATGATGATAGTCGTGATTCACAATTGAAGTCGACGGATCACAGGGAAAAAGTGTTTATACAACTTTATATGTTTTTGTTACTATGACTATTGTGATAACGATGAAATTTTACATATAGACGTACTTACTAAACATTACCGAATAAATATGCTAATAAGCATCACCTTGTGTGCTATGGAAATTACAAATAATCAAGGGGTGGGATACAAACTGCAGGGATTATTGCCATTTATCCGTGTACCCTTGGAAATAATAATGTTAGATATTAACTGTATCTTGATGATGGCTACTCAAACGTTTTTTTTTTAGAAGGTAAAGGAATGGTTATATCATTAATATAACCAAACGTAAATGCATTGGCCACATTTATAGAAGGATGGTCAAAGTTAAGAAAATTATTGGACTCAGTAGAAGATCAGAGACTTGAAGTTGGGAACACAATGTCAGGTAAGAATGGACTGACTCTTGCCTTAATTCACAAAATACAAAACCATTATTGCTTGGCTATTAGGGCCACGTATTTACATTTCCTGTCTACAAATGAACATCCATTTCATGGTTTTTATGTCCTCCAGATCCAGAGAGCTGGTAAAATTACAGAAAATTAGAAGCTATTGAATGTTTTAACTATAGTCACAAACACATTGTTCCTTCAGCAGTTATGGCAGCCATAAAACGAGTGGTCAAGATCTCGGAAGACTACAACTTCCCCAGAAGTACAATAACAGTCATACTCAAAATCCTAACGAGATTGTAAAAGTGTAGAGTAGTGACGTAGGCTATACCAAAAACTGTATTTGTAGGCTATGAAACAATGTTTTGGCGTTTACAAAGTGGATTGTTTCAAATAGAAATGTAATGAGACGCAGAGTTTTAGAGACCTTAGGAATAGACGTAGATGTACACACTAAGCAAACAATGCTGGGGGTGATAAGGAAAGACTGCGGAAGACTCCGACAGTGCCGATGTAGTATGAACAAACAGCAAGACAAAAGAAAAGACAAGTGCAAAAAAGATAGGAGATACATTAAAAGGTATAGAAAATTAAGAATGCAAACCAGGAATTTTTTTAAATCAGCAGTGTACAAATAATAAATGTATAAAATTTTATCAAAATTTAGAAGAGTTTCTCCAAAAATGTTACACTTTCAGATTTAACGTACCTTTTCAAAACGTCTGTAATAGATATAAACTTAACATTTGACAATTTTATAGTTCGTATAGGCCTATTGCTTTAAAAAGTGATGGACCAGTTCCCTGATTTTTTAATGCCATTTTAAAGCTAACTAAAAGTTTATCTCAAAACATAACAAATTGTAACATATTTTTTTCAAAATACCTTAGAAACACGTTTTAGTAAATATATAGGAAAGTAGCTGTACAGCATCAAAACGAGAGAACTAAATTTTAAAATAAAAAGGAATCAGATGTTTACCGTCATTCTGTAAAAGATACGTGAAATATGACAAATTTAAGTATGCCAAAATATGCCTTTCCAACTGCCACTTAAGATTATAGTGCGATGACCAGACACTGAAATTAAAATTTACAAAATAATATATGTTTTACAAAATTGAGAAAACAATTATGGCTATATAAACTAAAAGTTAGATACAGTCTTCAAAGGCGAGGTTACTGCTAAATGTGAAAAGTTACGCACAATTAAAAAACGAGGCCTTCACGACGAACTAAATAAAAGAAAAAATAACATCAGCCCCCCCAAGAAATCCAGTCCTACGCCCGAGCTTACAACACATTGACCTCATATGAGGCGGGAAACAGGGTCAAGAGGGCAATGGTAACAGTGTCTTGACAACTCTGTGTTAACCGCTTGAGAACACACCGTAACACACGGTGGAACCAATCGTGCCAATGCACAGATGGCTCTACGTTAGTGAGTCACAAACGATGGCCTCAGGGCACCAGGATGTAAGTAAAACTAGCTACTACTTAGTTCTAGCTGCTGTATTCGTGGGATCTGCCGCGGTGGTCTGTTTCTTTTTTCTGTTCTCGTGAGATAAAAATGTCAGTCTCTTTTAATACTAACGCTGGGATTCATGGTCCCCCTAAAAATCCTTGTCATGAAAATTTTCCTACTCGGAGAGTGAAAAAACAACGGAACTACATTATTATTGATAGAGATATGCCTTAGTGCCTGGCTGCGACGAGGACAAGAAGGGGGTCGTTGCTAAACTGAGACACATTCTTAATGCAAAGAGATTTGAGAGAGATAAAGAAAACAGCGGCCGACTTTATAGTTGAAACACAATCAGATGATCAAACATAGCAGCTATTGGTGATCAAACTGAAGCCGATTGGTGACATTGATGTTGATGTAACTCTTCTTCGTGTGACACCAATATATAGCACGATGTTTAAAAGGAATAAATCCCAAATGTTTAGTACCAAGCCACGTGTTGTTCAATCAAATATATTGGAACTTACCGTCTGCGGCTTTCCAGAAACAGCGTCTTTATAAATTTACATGTTTCGGGACCCTTGTCCCATCATCAGAATTTAAAAGTAATTGTGTATCGTTTAAATATGATACACTTGTCAAACACTTAAAATATTAAAATCTAATATAAAATAACTTAATATAACATATTATAATATTTACAACGAGTACGAAGGTTACCGATGTACATCGTATGAAAACCGACCGCGCACTAATCTATGTCTCGCTCCCACCACGACAGTAGCGCAAGGCAGTGTTGTACAATAGATTTGATTTGAAGACCAATTTATCATTTAAAACATGCGGCTTGGTACCAATTTCACAGTTTGGACAGTGTCAAGTCAAAATTTGCAGAACACCTCATTTCCGAAAATCATAGCTACACAAATTTTAAAACTAATTTGAAACCCCTTCACATATGTAAGAAAGGGCGATATTTGAACGCTCTTGAAGAATACGAAATTTATAAATCACACAATAATATTGGTACCAAGCCGCATGTTTTAAATGATAAATTGGTCTTCAAATCAAATGTATTGTACAACACTGCCTTGCGCTACTGTCGTGGTGGGAGCGAGACATAGATTAGTGCGCGGTCGGTTTTCATACGATGTACATCGGTAACCTTCGTACTCGTTGTAAATATTATAATATGTTATATTAAGTTATTTTATATTAGATTTTAATATTTTAAGTGTTTGACAATTGTATCATATTTAAACGATACACAATTACTTTTAAATTCTGATGATGGGACAAGGGTCCCGAAACATGTAAATTTATAAAGACGCTGTTTCTGGAAAGCCGCAGACGGTAAGTTCCAATATATTTGATATAGCACGAAAAGAGTGGTGCTCTGCCGAGATCTCCTCAATTACTCTGAAGACGAGGTAGTCACTGAACTGTCCTCTTAGGTTGTCATTGTTTGCCGGAGGTTGACAGTGAGAAAGGATGGACAAACTTTTCCACGTTTTAACGTTCAATCGAACAACGTTACCAGAGAAAATCAAAGCTGGTATCCGCAAGCTGAGGGTGACGGCATTTGTACCCCAACCAGTGCAGTGGTACCAGTGTTTCCAGTTTGCATACACAACCTCTATATATGTGACAGTCAAGGCCTGTCTATGTGGAAAACCAACCCACGGCGATGGTCCTTGATATGAGGCAGTGAATTGTGGTGGACAGCATTCACTTGGGCCCAAGACTCCCCTACATACAAACAGAACTATACAAGAAATAAAAATATTTAAAAATATCGGTATGGAGAACCATACATGACTTCCATGTTCTAAGATTTATATTTAAAATCATTTTCGAAATGAAATATTTCCATAGAAACTACTTATTTCTACTTCTTGGTTCAGCATTAACCACAGTACTATGGTCACTAACGTATACCACCTCACGTTAGCGTACTCGATTTTCACTGATGATGGCAGTCGATGGCACTGCCTAAACGTCTGGTTTTGCAAAAAAACTTTGGACGACGGCCAAGCAACCCGGGTAGGAATTTGAACTACAAACTACTTCTTTGTTGCCGATAACGTAGTACACATATAAAAAATTATCCCCTCCCCTTTCAACTATCATTTTCATTTATAGAAAATTAACCCTCCCCGTCAACTACCCTTTCTCCTTACAGATATTTATCTACCCTTTTACAGTGGATTATTATGACCTTCTTTTCAGCATACTTTATTTATCAAAATTAAGTACTTTAGTCTTGTTAAAACATAAAACATGGCTGGTAAACTACCTCTTCCCCTTAATCGATCTTCACCAGAATAAATATACTTTGAGTCCTCTACAACTCAGGGAAATATAGAAGAAGTTATTTTATTCTGTTTTAATTTACGGCAGTTATCGTTCGTCATAGAAAAAATTACTCTTGTTAAAACATAAAATGTTGCAGGTAAACTACCCCTTCCCCTTAACTGATCTTTTCCAAAATCTATAAGCCTTTAGTACTCTACAACTCGGGAAAATATGCAAAACATTATTCGATTGCGTTTGAATTTGAGGCAGTTATAGTTCGCCATATAAAAAATTCTGCACACAGACACACAGACAGAAACACAGACACAGAGAGACACACAGAGAAACTTTTCGAAAACTTACTTTTCTTCATTTTTGAGGGTAGTACAATTAGAATCAGCCCTTATCTCGAACAAGATTTTTTCCGCCATCACCATACTTCCATTTCGTTATGGAACATGGAAGTAAAATGAGCTGTATCGAAGCAAGGAAAGTTGTCATTTTAGAGACACAAAGAAAAGGGTAACCTCAGAGTAAGCAGCAAGCTTAGTACCTTACATGACTAAAAATTTCATGTCAGCAGTAGCCGCATTTACTGAAAGATACATGATGGTGTTTCACCTTAGGGCAGAAGATGACCAAGATGAACGACCCAGAATATTAACGGAGTGGCGGCAATTAGACAACGACGGATGGAACAAGTCAGCACTTACACACGGCCGCAATAGCATCCAACTCCAGCCGTGGTGGCAAGCCAGCATATGCTCTCTTAATGTTACCCCTCCCACCAAGTCTCAGGAGGGAAGACTTTCTAGAGGAGCGGCCGGTGGACGGGGAAGCCCTCGGTGGTCCTGAGACGAGCTCTGAACCAGCAATTTGCTCTATGCCTAACGCCAGCAAAGTTATAGTTCTTGAAGGCCTGCCAGAACTGCATGAGATCCGCAAAAAAGAAGGCAGGGCCAGAAAGTAAATTACCATACTATTTATTCTCCATAAGCAGAATGGAAAATACTCCTCGGTAGAGGCGATATCTGAAACAAATTTGCATGTTGAGAAAACAAGGGCTTAAGGTCTCATTTACCGAGCTCAGCACTTACAAAAAGTATCAGCAAAAAGAAGTAAAATAACATAGCCAACAATGTAAAATATTGCTAATAAACAAGCTCTACAATGCATATCAAAATAAAATACAAAAGGCAAGACGGTCGTATGCTTGAAGGCGGACGAGACAATTGCCTTAAGCAATGTAGTGAAGTTGATGATGATGATGATGATGATGATGATTAAAAAAAATTTCTCATCATTTCTATAAAATGCTAATTAATATACAAGGTTTAAATTTCGTCGTAGTTTCTCCTATTTAAGTTGACAAGTTTGCTGTTTAATTTTATCCACTTCTATAAATTATTTTGTTATAGGTTTATTCTGTGCTTCTAAACTTTTCTTCTAAAAGTTGATTTGTATGTAATATAGTAATTCTATAACTTGGAATTATGTAATAATTCTATGAAATGCAACATGTAAAATACCTTTTGCCTTCTTTTACTTCCATCGTATTATTTCGAACACATTCAATTATGCTGCTCTTTCAAATGTATAGAAAATTTTGTTTACTGACAATATTTAATCATAATCAGAAGTTTAGAGTTGAATAGATTTGTTCAGTTTTCGTGTTAAACAGGTTCCTGTACAGTCATACGAAAGCAGAACAGAACAGAGTTTAATTGTTTGGTTTGTAACAAAGCGTTACGTATTTGCAATCGCGTCTGTCGAATATCGAATCTGTTTACTGATGACATTATGCACTGTCATACTCCACGATACTGAATATGCAGCATTGCAGTCCAACGCAATAACACATTGTGTACTGTTGCATGATTTTGTGCTTGTCAGATTTAGACGATTACCTTTCCTGTTGTACGTCCGCAAGAGCTGTCTCCAGCTCCCCCCCCCCCATCACACACACGTTGCCACAATATTTTCTCTAAGTAACGACTATGTTTTGAGTAAAGGTAATGGTTGTTTATCAGATCAGTAAATGTCAGGAAAGTATAACGTTCGTTATTATTTATGTTTCGTTAGGTTAAGTTATGTTCTTTGAGTATACAAATAAGTTGCTCTAACCTTGTTAAACCGTCTTCCCAATTGTTCAAAGTGAATGATATTTTGTTAATAAACTTTACTTGTGGACTTTAATTCTTTTTTTATGTTGGTCCCAAGCTGTTCCTATCTATTAATACAGCGACTCCCGATAAGCCTCTTTGAGCTACCATAAGGGCAATTTAGATTATGACAGAATGGGATGGAATTAATATTGTGGTGAAATGGGATGCTACCTGGTACTTATACATTCATCAAACCTGGTGGATTTCAATCTACCCTATGAGATAAACTACTCCAAACATCCAATCGGAAGTCACATAGGTTTTATAGGCTAAACTGTTCTCCTGAAAAGCATTTCTCCTAAATTCTTACAGTCTGATAACGTTCACATCATTCAAAACCATAAAATCTAATTAACCATTAGTAATTTATAGACAGGGTCGAGTGGCGCAAGCCTTTTTGCTTGGAAAGCAGACTAATTACTTGGTAAATTATGCTGGAATAACATGACATCCACAGATAACTCTTGCTACAGAGGCTCAAATTTTAGTTTCAAAACTGTCTATACTGTAATACGTTCGGAACTCTTTTGCATATAGGCGGCCAACTACCAGGTTTTCTAGTCTTATTTGTAGTCGGTGGGAATTTTTAAAAATAATTTGACATTGCGATAATATTTTAAAAATCTAGCGCTTGTCTGGAATGACTTGTACTGGAATGTAAATTTATTATGTTCCATTGGGCAGACTATTCTGAATCCAAGATAACTGATAACATTAAACACATGCCTGCAATGCCACTGGCGGAGGCCGTACAGAAATTATAGACGTTATTATGAGTAATCAGTGAATATGATTGGCAAATAAATCTCAAAAAGAGTCTCGAATACGAAATTTTTCAAAACGTCTTATAATATGCAGACAGCGTGCTTCAGAATACCTAGCAATTGGCGGTAATTGAAAGCATTCGATACCACGTGGCTTGAATTATGAATTACATTATATCCCTTTGAATACATAATTACGATTTTTAATACTTTTTTCATTAAAATTTAAATTATTCGTCTTACTGTTTCTTGCTTTCTGCACGCTAAACATTACTAGGAGCGTGTCCATGTATTGGTAAAATGTTACCGCTCTCGAACATGTGTTTTTGTGTATACGCCACCCACATCCCTTATTTTACCCACACACGGTTTTTTTCACAAACACAATATTACAGTTCGTGTTGTTAACGTCTTAGTACTACGTTAAATTTAAGTCCTTAACTTAATGACAATAAGTTCTTAATCATTTACACTTTTGTAAAAGATAAGTATGTTTTGGCCTATAATAAATAGGATTTCTTGAATAGACCTATACATTTCATAAAATTCTGGTCACATTGAAATTATGTGGGTGCAACACTATAGAAATCGCAATAGTTTGCAGGACGAGTGATTAATACATTTATTGGTATTACCAAATTGTATATACTTACATAAAATGTATTAATTGTTATGTTCACGTATACGAAATAAACAAAACTCTTTTATTCTTTTACTTTGCATTTAAATAAAACTTAGCTCTTTACGTAGATACAAATACACTCAGCATTTTGTGTATAATTAAATTAATTAAAAGTCAAATAAGACAAACGTTTTTTACAATATACTGTTGAAACCATATTTTCTAAATGAAAAACGTTAGCTTGTGCTGTACTGACAATAAATAAGTCATATGAAATATCGTGCATTAAAACTCTAGTAGCAATATCCACAATATGAGTTGGTATAATGGGTAAAATGTGAACAAGATGAACAATATTGGTCAAACGACAAACATCAAACATCAATAAAGTTTCTTACTTCTCTAATCACGAAAAGTTGTTTATTTACTGCTAATACTACCGTTTCCCTACGCGTTTATTGAAACAGATTCACAGTACTCTCAATACTGATACGAAACTCAAAAACAATAATAAATAATGGTAGCTTCATGTTTACTTGTAAAGAATGGGATAGTAGACTAAAAAAGTCGCTGTTATTTTTTGGACCAATGAAGAGTATTATCATAGGCAGTTAACACAGTCAACATTTTATAGTAAACTAGCTTAGATCTGCAATATTAGTTTTATTTTGAACACAGTAGTGGTGATTACCAAATATATCGGGTAGTCGGGCTTTTGCAGTAAACAAATGTATACGTTAAAGGTTATTTTTTCATTAGTGCCAAAACTGATAGATTTTGTGGTTGGTACACGTGTCTTTGATGAAATCGACTATTTTCCAGAATATCCGGAGTAATTTCACTGATACTCATTGGCAACACCGTTCGCCGATACACGCTATTTTCACAGATAAAATAGTAAACAATTAAAATTGTTACGATTTAAGAATTATTTCATGTGTATTTCCTGAAACTAAATAGAATATTTCTCTGTTAAGGAATCTCAAGTATCATTTTGGAGTTAACAATTTTATTTCCTTGTATTTTCTAATGAATATTATCATAAAACATGGCAATTATACTGCTCATCTAGACAGTGGTCTTCGAAAGAATGTCCTGCAGTATCAAAGGCTTCGTAATGTCAATGGCGCGTACATTCCTTCATAAATATTTTCTACCCGAGTGATTGCAACATGTACACATCGACTGCCACGCGATGACGGACAATGTGGAATGGTAGGAATTGCGACAAGTCTGAAGGAAGCCGTGTTTTTCAGGTAGGGCTGTTGATTAAAACGGGAGGAAATTATGACTGTAGGATAAGGGAGGGGGGTGTACGTGCGCGCATGCGAGAGGGTAGTCTGACGAGAGCGTCATCTGAGGAAATCGATGTGTATGCGTCAGTGCCTGCCAATACCACTTCAAGTCAGGACGTGGTCAGTTGAGACCCCGTCCTCGCTCCCTGTCTCTCAATAAACAATGCAGAAAATGGAATATAAGAGAACAACGCAAAGTACTTGTTCCTGTCGAAGCGTTGTTTTTACATTCCAAGGTGCTGAGTTTTACATTAAACTCACTTGTGATATTTGTCAGAGAGCTGATTTGTGTGTGTGTGGGGGGGGGGGCGCAGTGCCTCCTATTTGACAGTACGGAGTTTATTATGAGTTTATATTTATTAACAATACTCACGAAACACTTTTGCTATTCAAACTACTACCAACGGATACACGTCAAAATACTATCTCAATCAGCTGATACTTAACCTCATTACGTCTCGTTATCATCAAACCTAACGTGAATAATATTCCTTATGTTTGTTTTTCAAATGTACTGAAGTCATGGTTTATTACAAACATCAAGTTTATTCAAGAACATCAAGTAGACTTGTCGGGACAATTACCTTTAAAAGTAAATAACGCGATGTGTTATTTACTAATAAACATTTACTGTTTACTAATGTTTTACTAATATTGGGTAAAAGTGACATGTATGGGGCCCTTATTAGGATGCAATAAAATAGACCCGAGAATTTTACAACATCCTCTATACCTGGCACATCTGCCCACAGTCATTGTTGTCAGAAACAGTTCTAGTACTGAGCCCTTAAAAACTAACAGTTCACAATTCAAGCTCAATAGTAGGCGCGAGGTTTACACACATCTAACAAATGAATAAACGATAGCAGTATTGGCCTATTGGCCTACAAGGGTCGTACCGTTAGACTGAATTCTTTGTGTGCATCCACATGACGAACAAATTCCCCTGTCAGATAGTGTATCGCAAACCAGCAAACAAGCAATGGGCCACAAGTGAAATAAATGTTTTTCTTCATATGTATATTACCATGTACCCAGGGTTGGTGGGAGGGTAGCTTGAGGGTAGACGTGAGAGAAGTAGTGGGGGAGAGAGAGAGAGAGAGAAAGAGAGAGGCAGAGAGAGAGAGAGAGAGAAAGTGAGGGAGAGAGAGAGAGAATTAATTGTGTGCATTTGTAAACGGTAAAAGAGCGTGTACTTGTACGTGACCTAAACAATGACTATATTCAGACATATCGGCTAATAAACTAATTCTTCTGTTTCTAAAATGATGAGTGTGAGGGAATACTTGCAGGTAGGAGAAGAGGCTGTAAAACTGTTCCCCAAGACCTCTCGAGGGTCATGTTTATTGCAGGCCTATTTGTTAGCGCAAGGAACACTTTGGGGCCCCACACGTACCACCTTTACCCTTAATATTTACTGTTGAATTTGCTAACAAATTTACTAAAGTTGATGTGAAATAACGGAATTGAAAAAGCAAGACAGCAGCCCCCTTTTGCTAGTCTTTATTTTTTGTATCACAGGTCGATCGGTTATGGAAACCACTTACGCAGGAGTGACAAAAACAATTATACTATAAACTTGCATTAACATGTGTAATTTATTATTTGCATACTGTTGCCGAGTAATTACAGTACGTAGTTAGAAATTGTAACTCGTAAACTTTTACGAACGTTGCGAGCCTAAATATTTAGAGCCTTTCATTCTTGTTATTGTCACTGTCAAAAGTGCATTCGATAAAATATGTCAAACTATAAAGTTACGAAGGATGGCTGTAATTTAATTGGAAGTTAACTTTATTAAGTCTTTATTTTTCAGTGAACTAGAATTAGACGTCGGATTCTTCTTAACTTATCCAATTTTCTCTATCTCGAAAGTGTGTATCTCCCTCGTCAAATCGCCTCGGGACCTCGATACATCTGTTTATATTACCGTGGTGTTGAGGGAATGTAGTGTTATACCACACTTCATTTCCTTCTGGTCAATAAATTTTCTCTTTACTTTTGCTACCAGGGATTAAATTATGTCAATTTTGATATGTTTCGTACCTATTCCTTTCAATTATGCACCTTCAATCGTCTAAAAAGTTAATTAATTTTAGTTGTTGAAAAATAAAAAGTAATGGCTATTTTGTGGAACATTTCCAAAAAAAAAAAAAATTGTGATTGAAAGTAGAGCTACTGAACAAATGTCATTGTTTAATTTCTTAGGATGCAATATATCGTATCTTGGGGAGGTTGATGTATGGAGTAAGACAGAACGCTCTAAAAGGATGAATTGTACTGTCAAGCGTACCTTAAAAAATAAAGTTAGGGAAGAGACGTTATTAAGATTTTACACGGTGATGTCCATTCCAAGCTGTAAGTATGGCAGAGAAACATGGACAGTGACGAACGCACATGAAAGACGACTTCAAAGTGTAGAGATGAGGTTCTTTAGATCAATAGCCACGTATACCAGGTTAGATAAGAAACAGGATGAGGACATCCGTCATACATCAACTGTCCGACCAGTGAATGACATGCCAAGGGAATATAGGCAGAAATGGTTTGATCAAGTAGAACGCCCATCAAGAATACTACACATAAGAGTATAATATATGCCTAAAGATAGAAAAAGTTTGTGACGGCCGATGAAAAAAATTAGAGATCAGGTGTAACAACAGACGACATAATGAAGAAGAAGAAAGGAGGAGGAGAAGAAGAAGAACGAGAAGAAGGAGGAGGAGGAGGAGGAGGAGGAGGAGGAGGAGGAGGAGGAGGAGGAGGAGGAGGAGGAGGAGGAGGAGGAGGAGGAGGAGGAGGAGGAGGAGGAGGAGGAGGAGGAGGAGGAGAAGAAGAAGAAGAAGAAGAAGAAGAAGAAGAAGAAGAAGAAGAAGAAGAAGAAGAAGAAGAAGAAGAAGAAGAAGAAGAAGAAGAAGAAGAAGAAGAAGAAGAAGAAGAAGAAGAAGAAGAAGACCTATTCCTTTCTTGGTATATCCAATATCTGCTGTCAATCAATGTCCTCTCCACTGGTCGTTGCGTTTCTGCTACTTTATCAATTTTCCCTTCGTAAATGTTCAGGTTTGGAAGCCATGGTTGCAACGTCCAAACACTTTTAAACACTTTAGTTTTTGAAAACAAATTACATTAAACTTTAGTAATGTAAAGCTGTTTGCACTAATCTAAATGGACGAAATAACTTGATTTTATTTCGTTAAGTTTATAATTTGTACTAAACAAGACCTGTACAGTTGAAGTTTCTGCAGGCGTTACAGTTAGTTCGCGATCCTGATGTGGCATTAATTTTTGTATGACGGTTCGTACTTAGGCTTTATTCCAGCTTCTCCACCAGCGCTTTAATTATTATGATAATTCTTACTGTTATCCATTATTAATTACTGTATAT
This sequence comes from Magicicada septendecula, assembly GCA_034769895.1. Classification (NCBI taxonomy): domain Eukaryota; kingdom Metazoa; phylum Arthropoda; class Insecta; order Hemiptera; family Cicadidae; genus Magicicada; species Magicicada septendecula. Next base: position 303,798,488 of record CM068376.1, on the reverse strand, counting down.
GTATCTTAGACGATTTAAATACTTTCCAATAATATTAATCCCATACTGTGTTTTAAAAGAGAGTTTAGAGACAATACGTTTAGGAATATTTTAAAATGCCCGTTCATTTTTACACGATTCATTGAATTTCGCTGAAACAGTCAGCTTACCAAAAGAGCCCGTCAAAGGGGGGTAACTTCAATTACTGTACTTGTTACTATGACTTTACGTTATATTTTGCTGTGCACGTTGTTTATCAATTATTTTATCTGCACCCAACGTTGACGAGGTATGTTGAAAGTCTCTAGACAGGTGTAACACTGAGACCTGGAAACCGGAAGTATTCAAATAAACCGGGAGTACTCAAATAAACCGGGAGTACTCAAATTTTGGGCACGGATACAGAAAAATATGGACACAGAAATAAAGGCTGAGCTACAAGTGATCCGATTCTAGGAACTGCTGTCCTATAAGAAACCAGCACACTTTTCTTATAAAGTACCTGAAACAATAATAACGACAACAAAATAAATTACAGTAGTGTACAATTGGTACAACTGTCACGGCGATGTGACAACAGGACAATATAAATCAATAGACATAATTATAAACAAAAAGTATCGTTGAACGTAGTATTTGTCTAATGGAAGGTGATGTCGCGCGGACTAATTATTGTATATGTAATTAACCATAAGTAGCATTAGTGTCATTATCATAATTAGCTCCATAACTTACCATGGGCCTCAGCTTTCTTCAGGATTTTTCTCCGGTCTTCCCTATCCTTAGTCAATATCCACAAATTTTTCGCTGCATGTACTTTCACATCTTCTAGGATTCCATCAGTCCTTCGTAGTCTAGGTCTTACACGTCCTCTCTTTCCTTCTGGTGGTGTGCATTTTACAATCCTCTTAAGAAGATCCTCCGCATTCATTCTCTGTACATGTCCTGGCGATCTCAGCTTAGCTATCCTAACTGATGCCATAATGGCATGCGATATATATGATATTGTAGAGCACTGTATAAATTAGAGCTTTCTGTTATACCTTATTATCCACTTTCCACCTTCCCTAATGGGTCCATAAATTTCCCAAGTACTTTCCTTTCAAAAGATACAAGTCGAAACAGATCGTCCGGTTTTACTAATTTTCTATATTTATAGTCTAGTTTTTGCTTCAAGGTGTAGAAGTTGTGATTTGAAGTATTTATTTATTTAATAAGCCAATAGTAGCATCTATTAGCATTCTAAATTCTCGTACTTACCTCTTTATTTATATTATTGTTTTCATTTACCTGAGAGCTCAAATACTTAAAACTTGAGACCCTTTCAAAGTTAAATTCCTAATTTGTAAATGTGATGCTGATGGATACCAAGTTTTTCTATTTTTTACTACCATATATTTAGTTCTCTCCTAATTTACCCTTAGTCCTGTTGCCTCAGATGAATGGTATAATGCTGTGAATGCCTTCTGTACATCATTCTCTGGGATTCCCATAATATCTATGTCATCGGCATATGCCAACACTTGAATATATTTGAAGAATATTGTGCCCCTTGTTTGGACACCTGCATCTCTATCAACATTTTCCAAGGCTATATTAAAGAGTAGACTCGAAAGTGAGTCGCCTTGCCTTAGCCCATTTGTAATTTCAAGAAGGTCTGACAGATCTCTTTGGACTTTTGACCCGACACTGGCTGCCGTCCATTGCAGTTTCTTAACATAACCAATTTAGTAAGCTTGACAGGGATTCCAAATTCATTCATCGCAGTAAATAATTTGACTCCATATATGCTCTCATATGCTGCACTAAAGTCTATAAAGAGGTGATGAGTCTCAATATTATGTTCCTTGATCTTCTCTAAGGTTTATGAGAAGTAATTAGCTATAAGTAGCGTTAGTATCAATTATTGTATTTATTGATTCGGTAAATAAAGCTTGTGATTATTATAGTGCACTTGGTGCCAATTTTTTGACGACGTACAAGTTCGGTACCCACGTTGCAGACGGTGCTAAAATTAGGGATTGGTAGGCATGAAAACCAAAGAACTCCATACCTCCAGACACTTTACTGTGATGAAAAATGAAAAATCAAATGAAAAAACACTTTACTTAGTGAAAAATGATTTCATGAAACGGGTTTTATATTCTAAAGGCTAAATAAGTCATGATGCCAAGTTATATAGAATGAAATACTACTATTGTTAAAACAACGAAGAGTATCAGGAATGAAAGTCAATGCGAAGTAGAAAATAATAAACGTGTCTGAGGGGAGAATTCCAAAGAGAAGTAGATAAAGGGAAAACGACAGGACGAAACACGTAAGAAGTCTATTAAAGCTGTTTAATTCAAAATTAGAAGATAGAACAAGTGTGTAAGGTGCAAAAGTGGTGAAAGTTCAGAAGAAGAAAAAACGGCATTTGCCTGGCGTGACGCTTAAAATTATCGCAGAGCCTTTGGATGCTGTTTCCAACAATTTGCAGCTGCTGCGTGGAATTGTCAAAACAAATGAGACCTCTCTTACTACATAAAATAGTATCCACTAGCAAAAATATTTATGGATAATAATTAGAAGGTTTGAATTTTAGCAAAGAAGTTACTCCCGCAGCTGAAATAGTACGATAGAGTTCCAGGGAGTACCTCCAAGACTGAAGAAAATATTGATCGGCTGATTGGATGGTGGTGTTTTCGACAGGCGTGTAGGCGGATACCTAATGCAATTTTTAGTCCAAAGACTTATAAGTTGATTATATGAATCGCACGTTAGGCTATCTTTGAGAGTGACAGGTCAAAAAAGATATTGTTTACGTGCTCTAGCTCTAAACTGCCAACTCCACTGTATAGATATATTATGTGACAGGTACAACACTTGTCACATTATTATTAGGAAAGAGCGGCCGATTTCAAGGTTAGATTATATTTTTTTCTCCTACAGAATTGAAGTCTTCTGTAGCTGTTAAGTGATTCATCACATTAACGACAATATTAAGTCATTTTTCAGTACCTATACTTTATGGTTCTAATTACAAGAAACACAGTCCGTTTTGTGAATTAAGACAGTTTCAGTTTCTGATTATTCCTTTTACCGATATTTCTTTATTACTTAAGAGCTAATAATTCAAATTCTGTTACTTCACTGATAAAAAATATACTTAAGAAAAAAGTAATAATATTAATATAAGTTTATAGCTTTAGCGTATAACTAATGACACTTATGTGTAGCCACGTCCCACAGGATTAAAAAAGTTTCTGACAGGCTGGTTTGATTTATGAGCTCTGATTTTATTTACAAAATTCTACTTTCAGTCAAATTAATTTTTCTAATTAATTTTACTGATTTAAATACTCTCTATAAAACAAACAAGAACGGCTTCCATTTGCTTTTTCTAATTGGATTTAAAAACGCTTTTCAGAAGTTTTAACAAATTTGTTTTCTTCTGTTCTGCCAATGGGATTGTACTTACGTTAATTAATCCTTTCAGTACAAATAAAAGTTTCAACTAATTTAAAATTGTTTTAAAATTTGAGATAAGATTGTTTGTAGTGAATTTGTGCTTTTAATTCAAATATTATTTGATAGGCCCTGAGTAAAAATCTGCAGTTATTTTTTTTGTTTCATTTTCAAATGTCAGAAATACGTAACACATACGTGTATAAGTCGGTTGCTGGTTACATCAGATATTTACAGCTTTTTCCAGATCAAAGTATCGAAAGTGAACCCAGATAGTTTTCTAACAATGTTGATTTAAGTTCCAGTGTTTTCCTTGCCCAGTACTTTTCCATTGCTGCCTGGTCACTAAGTATCAGACTGCTACCAACCTGTATGTTCTACATTTTTCTCTTCCTTAATATGTGGTAAAATATATCTTCATTATCAGATTTCACCTCTGAATAAATTAAATTATTTAAATATTTTTTATTTCCTTTAATATTTCAAGTGTTTCTCTCAACTTCCTTTCCACCGAATTATGTTCAACCTTTATAAATTCATATTCCTCTAACGGATTACAAAACTTAAGGTTTTCTTCAACAAAATGCCTAGCATATAGTGAACTGGATATCCCATTTCCTTCCCCTCTTTTACGATTCGCCAGTCTACACTCGAAGTTACGGCCCGTTTCGCCTACGTACAATTTACTACAATCCTTATATTTAAGTTTATATACCCCACTTTTTGTAAAATCGGAGTTTCTTCTGTATTACTATTCTTAATTATATCAAACACTGTCATACAGTTTTTAATTGCTACATGTATATCATACGTCTTAAAACGTTCAACAATACTTTTTGTCCGCGTTCCTATAAACGTTATTAATCCCATATAATTTTTATCCTTCGTATCTCTCACATTTTCCCTTGTACGGATCTTATCCATTAGTTTGTAAACTAAATTCATATTATAATAATTATTTCCTTTGCTATCTCTTTTATCTTCTTTAACTCCTTATCCCTGGTATCTTCATCTTTCAAACACCTATCCATCCTATATTGTAAAATAGTAAGGAAATCTCAAATCCCAACTTTTCCGTAACTTGTTGCTGAATTTCTAACTGATTTTTACGGGAAGAAACCTTACGGTATCTCCACCGTTATTAGACCCAACAACCTCTGACGATGGTGAAGATATCAAAAGGCGTCACCTAGTGCAAAGTAATTAGTAGGTCGTTGAACAAGATGTTACGGCATGTTTGAAATTACAAAAACTGATAACTAAATTAACATAACTAAAAATAAGAAAATTGCAAAACACATTTGTCAGTTTCAAAATCCAATTTGTCTACCAAACTCTGCTAATTTTTTAGCCAAATTTACAACTTTAAGATAACATCAATTTATGTCACTTTTGGTGCATGATGAAGTATTAAAATATTAGTGGTCCCCCTGAGCAACAGACCTTGCTTATTGTGTTAAACTATACATATTAGATATTACTATTTACTATTTGATGCAATCAGATTATTAAATATTAATTTTTAAATCTGCGATTGAAGTTTTTGTACGTATGATTTCTAACGTACTCAACGTACAAAATATACACGATAATTCAAATCGGAGATTAAAAGTCATTACCAATGCATTACGTCTTGAAGACCAAATGGGTTTTAGAAATTGCAGGTTGACTGTAGATGCATTGTTCGTATTACGACAGATAATAGAGAAAATAACCAGGCAACTCGTACCGCTTTCTTTATTATGGAAATAACATTTAAAAATGTAAACCGTCAAGTTATGGAATATTATGGATAGAAGAGGATATCCACACCATCTTAAATTCAGTTAAGATACTTTATAATAGTACATCTGTAGTGCTGGATCTGAATGGTAGGCCCTCATGTGACAATCCATAAATAAGTGAGTTAGGCAGGGATGCTGTGCTCCCCCAACCTTGTTTTATATACATTGACGACATGTTGAGAGCATGGAAATCCAGAGTGACTTCGGGAATAACAGACAGGCAAATGTCAAACGGTCGAGTTACAACTGAGACCTCGCTTCGCCCTTTCGATAATAAGAAAATTACAAAAATAATTAACAGTGTTACATACTTAATTTACTTATCAGCTGTGACAACAGTTATACGCAGCAGGGTTGAAACAAAGGGTTACAGGAATAACTGAATAGAGGAAACGTTTGTGATGTAATTATGCGTTAGCAGTAGGGATAGTGAGGGGAATATGGAAGCGGTAAGCGGATGAAAGTACACATAACTCTAGAACCCAGTATAGCAGACACACGACTAATAAACCATAGTTGTACCGTTTAAAAAATGAGATATGAGTCGTTTAACAAATATTTTTAGCTTTCACGATTTCTATGAAAGCTGTCCAAATTAAGAACGCTGTCCGTCCATTCACAGGGACGCTTACCCCTAACACACGTGTACTTCAAAAGCACGTTTATTGTAGTCGCGTATATCAGTACACCTTGAAAGTAGCCTCACTGGCTGAAACGAAAATTATCAACTTCCGATAAATAAATAATTTTTATGGAACTACATACTATAAAAAGTAGTCCAGTGGTATGCATTCTTAATTTCATAGACGACAATGTACCAGGATAACACATACTACAAAATTTCTTATACGCTTTACAGAAAACTTGACTTTTTTCTGATATAAATTTATAGCTTAAGCAACTATCAATTATTCCCCATCAGTACACTCGGAAATGTATCTGAGACGTGGAATGGGAAATACGCGAAACTATTGAAATTCTTATGACTACTCGTAATTTATAGCAGCAGGAAATAGTTTATGTATCTGCTTTTTCGCTTCTCGCACGCGTCAGGTTTTACGTGTTATCCACATTCACTTACTTTGTAACGGCACACGTTCTGAATCAAGAAAAAATTATTTTATTCAATGTTAAAAGACACAAAGGAACAAAGTAATACACATCGTACCGTATTATTTACAATTAGATACGTTAACTGTCCGGAAACACAATCAAAATACATATTGATACGACGGTCTACTGATCGTTGTATGGTACGGTGGGAAACAAAATACCAGACACCAATTAAGTCACTAATTATCAGCTTTAATTTTCACAATTAAACAGTTCGTAACTAACAACACAGTCTCCTACAATAAACCAAATAAAAATTGTTCACACTCAATAAAATGTCAACTAATATTAAAACACAATTGAATTACAATATACCGCCCGATTATAAAACACAGCACTTTAATAATAACCACTTGGACGCACACAGTATCGCCCGACAATAAACTCGAACTGCACTGTAATATATCGCGACTATAACTGAAAATGAAAGTCGTTGAGTACTGGTATTTATACCCAGCTAAATACTAATATATTCTATACTGCGCGTTACCTCTAACTACGACGTAATTAATTGCGACCTTGACACAGTCCGCGCGGCTGGCGGCTTCCAGAAAAGTCTCGCGAATGCGTCGAGAATCACGTATGCCACACACATTAGAGCGAGATTCTTGTGGAACGTTCGACAAAACGTAGACTGTTCTGTAATGTCGTAACACTGCCTCCTCCTTAAGTCTGTTCGTCTCGAACTGGCAAACCGTTTCTGAAGTAATACTCGACCAGGCGATCTAGGTGGACGTCCTTGCGAAAGATAATTCTCCGGTTCTTCGAATTCAGTCTCGTGTGATCCAAATATCACGTTCCCAGGAATGCGAGTCTTCCGCGCAACCACTAGTTTCGCTGGAATCACTCCCGTTACGTCATGGACTGATGACCTAAATACCAATCGCTGATCCAAGTCTGTTTGGTTCTCATCAAAAACCTCTTGCGTAACCTAATCTTCAGCCACTTTTTCTCGGGCGCTTCTATCAGCTCAGTAACAAGCAAGAGTTTTGTCTCGACACCCATAGTTGGCTTTCCAATCACATATTTTGTCGTTACACTTATTTGTATTTCCTCTGGTAGTTTTTCTCCATTTCCGATTGCAAGAGGGAGAGTTCTTCTTGACCAGACCTGTTGACTTTTTCTTCGACTAATGCCACTCGCTTAATCGAATGGTTGATAGACCCTGTCATTTTAGCCATGCAAAGTTTTACCTTCTCTTTGCCAACCTTCAGGACATTCTCTCTTAAGTCCACAACGAATTCGTAGGCATTCATAATGTCCGTGCCATGAATCACTTCATCAACAATGTCTGCCACGAGCATTTGGTGGCTAAACTCAAGAAGACCCAGGCGTACACGTACGTCTATCTTTCCTAGCACCTTGACGGGGCTTCCAGTCACAGTCTGTGTTGTACAAGAGATAATTAGAAGCTGGCGGTTGCTGACTAAATCAGAGTGCACAATGGACACTGTTGCGCCCGTGTCAACTGTAAATGATGTTGGTTTACCTTCAGCAAATCCATTAACGATCAGGTTTCCACTAATCTTATGTAGCGTGGAGACTGTGTGCTGTTTTGGGGTTTTACTTCTCCAATTGGTATGATCGCTTCCTTCTCTCGGTATTTTATTCTTCCAGCAGTCTACCTATAGATGACCACGTTTCCCACAGTTGTAACACTTCGGTCTTCTGTCTTTATCCTTTTGGTTCGAAAAATCGTTGTGGCGCTGCTGACTTCTTAAACTGTTGTTTTTTAATTGTCTCTTTATGCCAGCTGCTATTAAAATACTGTGGTATTGGATCCGTTTGGCTGCAACGTGATAGCATACTTTGATTAATGTAGGTCTCCGACTTGGCAGCTTCAAAACGGAGAGAATGAACTAGAGCGTCTGAGCAATTATGATGCCGTGGCATTCTTAACACTTGTTGTAATTGACAGTCTCTGATACCGTCAATAAACACAATGTGAGCAATCCACGTTCGGTAGGCCTCCGATTCTTCGGGATAAGCCAATCTCGTCAGTCGGTCGACATTTGCTTCAAATTCTTGAAGGCTCTCCCCTGAACGCTGTCGCCTCGCTTTAAGTTGTTCACGGTACACTTCGCACAAATGCTGGTCACCGTACCGTAATTCCAGAGCTTTAGTTAATTCGGCATAGACGTTCTGACTGTCAGATGGCACTACTTCCTGTATTAGTTCTGCTGGAGGCCCTTTTAAAGCAAGAATTAGTGAAAGTCCTTTCTCTTCTTCCGTCCATTTATTTAAGCGAGCGGCAGCTTAAAATTGGCGAATATAAGTTGCTCAATGAGTGCTTCCATTAGATGTTGGGGCCTTTACGTAAACTGGCCCTACTACAGTTAGATTTCTCTGATATTTTGAATTTTCTTCAGCATTTATTAATGGTCGTTCATTATCGACTTCCTTTTTAATTTGTTTTATTGAATTTGTAATAGAATCTTCTAAGCTTGACATACTTCTTTTCATAGTTGACACAGATTTTTCTATTTGAGATATTCTGTCAAATTGTTAGTTCAGCTCACCTCGTAACAGGACGAATTTTGCAGCGGTATCCTCTTATACGAACGACTTAACGTCACCTGCTTGATGACTAAATTCTTCTTTTTGTTGTTCCTGTCTTTGCTGTAGCATTGCTTGGAATGCTTCTATCATCTGACTGGTATCTTTTTTATTTTTAGCAACTACCACTAACACCACTCTTCTACGAAGTGTCCTCTGTTTCCACTGTTAACCGTTCTATCCCAGTTCTGACACCACTGTTACGACGGTCTATTTGATCGTCGTAGGTACAGTGGAAAACAAAATACAAGACATCAATTAAGTCACTAATTACCAGCTGTAATTTTCACAATTAAACAGTTCGTAATGAACAACACAGTCCCCTATAACAAATCAAATAAAAATTGTTCACACGCAATAAAATGTCAACTAATATTAAAACACAATTGTATTACAATATACCGCCCGATTATAAAACACAGCACTTCACTAATAACCGCTTGGACGCACACAATATCGCCCGACAATAAACTCGAACCGCACCGTAATATATCCCGACTGTAACTGAAACTGAACGTTGTTGAGTACTGGTATTTCCCCCCACACGAAGTACTAGTATATTCCTTACTGCGCACTATCTCTATCTAGGACGTAATTAATTGCGGCCTTGACACAGTCTGCGCGGCTGGCGGCTTCCAGAAAAGTCTCGGGAATGCGTCGAGTATCACGTATGCCTCACACATTAGAGCGAGATTCTTCTGGAACATTCGACAAACACGTAGACTTTTCTGTAATGTCGTACCAATATGTTCATTGTAAAGTCGTTATTAGCAACTAGATTCCTTCGTAAGGTACGTATAGATAATATGTCGTAGTATTTTAAAGAAGGATGCTTGTGAAAACAGCAATTGTAAGGCTCTAGGAGGTATGCGATAAACTGGATCGAATGCATACATAATGTATCTGCTACAAATTTAATTATTATAATATTTTAAGTATTGCTTTTCTTGGCGAGGAGATTAGCAGACCAATCGCTATGGGCGTCTGGATACTAACATAGAGTTTCAGGGTTCATTTCTCGGGCGCACCACATAATCGAGATGCGTTTTGAAGCTCCAAGTTCTACTCAGCTATTATCTGGGATATTACTGTGTGGCAGTAGTTTGAAAGGCTATCTTAGTCACCTACGTCTCATAGATTACTTCGATGGTGCAAGTAGGATTCATTATTACTATTTTATTGATTGTTACTTTGCAGTATATTTGGTTGCTGTTATTTTATTATTATTATTATTATTATTATTATTATTATTATTATTATTATTATTATTATTATTATTATTATATCCAGTGCATGCTGGATACTGCTGGAAAGTGTCTGAAAAGGTTACTAAAGCCACGACTGTTAGCAGCCATTCAAAGCGCGGGAGACCTGTCAAACAGGCAGTACGGCTTTCGGAAAGGCCGATCAACTCTTGGAGCAGTGGAAGAGGTAGTAATAACTTTCCACGCGGCCCAACAGGGGAATCATTACTCAAGAAGTATAGTCTTGTTGGCAATGCTGAATATTAAGAAGCTTTCAATTCTGCCAGCTGGAGCGACATGCTTAGCGGTCTGGACCACTTTTTCCGGATCCCACAGTGCATCCTCCGAATAATAGAATGCTACCTGAGTGACAGGGAACTTATTTACGATAAGACAGACGGATCTGTAGGAAGAAGATTACCGCTGGTGCAGCCCCGAGCTCAATTTTAGGCCCTGACCTTTGGAACGTATCCTACGACGGAATTCTACGGCCAGACATTTTCCTGGTAGTTTACGCAGACGATATCGCGGCAGTGATTGTGTCACGAAACTCCGAGGATGCACAAAGAAGTTTGACACAGGTAATGAGGTGTGTGGGCTCCTGGCTTGAAGAACACGGCCCGGATATAACCACCGATAAGACCGAAATAGTACTGCTCACCCGGTAACGGCCTCCCACAATCATACCGCTGCAAGTGGGAGCTGATACAGTATTTACAAAGACCGCTGTGAAATACCTAGGAGTGAGACTAGACTCAAACTCTCCTATTGGGAGCAAATAAAGTATGCAGCTGATAAGGCCGCTAACGTTACAATCAACCGAGCGCAGCAGATTTATGCCCAACGTAGGAGGCCCCACTGCACGCAAGAGGCGATTGTTGATGGCGGTTATAGGACATATCCTTCCGTAAGGTTGCGAAATCTGGGCCGATACACTAAAGATGGAGAAATACAGAAAACCTATGGCATCGAAGAGAAGAGGAGAGGAGCCCTCAGAGTAGTATCCTCTTACCGGAGAGTGCCAAAGCCAGTGGTCCTAGTGATAGCGGGAGTGATTCCCAAAGACCTGTTACCTCTAGAGCGGAAGCATTTGTTAGAACGAAGTGACGAAATTTGAACGGATGCCGGAAAGCACAAAGCCAAGGAACTTACTCTCAGGCACTGACAATATCGTTGGGATAGAGAGGATAGAGGAAGATGGACCGCAAGGCTCATATCAAACCTGAAACAATGGATCGACCACCAACACGGTGAGGTCAACTTCCATCTGACCCAGTTGCTCAGTGGCCACGGCATTTTTAATACCTACCTCCATAGAATGGCAAAGGGGCAGAGCCCAGCACTCCAATACGGAGACTCTCCCCATGAAGATGCCTCGCACACGTTTTTCAAGTGCAGCAGATTCGCAAGACAGAGGTTTATATTGGAAATGGAGCTCGTGGAGTTCACGCTAGAGAGAGTAGTTGCGCTTATGCTTCGTGGTAAGACGGAGTGGAACCGCATCAATGCATTTGTACAGTGGGTCCTACTAGAAAACAAGACAGGCCCAACTTGCACACAACGGGCAGTAAAAGATGAGGAACAACTAGAAGGAGCCCGATAAAGGCGCCAGAGGCTCCATCCTGAAGTAATGCGCTAAATGGTTCCAGGATGGATACGAAAGCCTGAATTAGAGGTGGGTTTTTTATTGGGTGAGAGTCGCACACACCAGAGGAAGCACGGCCTTCTTTGACGGTGCATAAAGCATTTTCCCCCTCGATAAAAGTATAATAATAATAATAATAATAATAATAATAATAATAATAATAATAATAATAATAATAATAACAATAAACGGATAATAATCTCCATAAAAGTATTATTATTATTATTATTATTATTATTATATTAGCATCAATTAGTCTCTCATTTATTACCACTTGCTATTTGATGTTAGACAATGTGTACACGAAAATGTAGCACAGTTCTTATGCATGCATACTAATGGATGTTTGACTATTCGGCTTTTGATAAATGACTATTAAGTTTAAGATCATCGTTTTCACATTTAATGCAGGAAAATATATTCGTTACCAAATGTTTGTTTACGAGGTTTGTTGTTTTTATAAGCTGTGTTATGTCAACAAGCTGCAGTTTGTGAATCTTCTTGTATTTACGGCCAGTTGAGTATAGGGCTATTTCGCTATTTTCCCCCTTTCCGCCTTATTATTATTATTATTATTATTATTATTAGTAGTAGTAGTAGTAGTAGTAGTAGTAGTAGTAGTAGTAGTAGTAGTAGTAGTACTGTTTTTATGTTTTGGGGCTTGCCAGCTAAGGTCTTTAACCCTACGACGTCTACCAATTGTTTCACTATGAGTGCTCCACCACAAGTACATTTGGGTCTTTCGTGTCTTTGTAGGAGGTACGAAGACGCCAAGTTCGTGTGCCCAATGCGCAGTCTCGTGATGTAAACTTGTTCACGACGATTGCGATCACCTGCTACTTGCCATTTACTGACGCTCTCCTTCACGGCAGAAAGTTTTTCCCACTTTGTGTTCCACATCTGCTGCCTCAATTATTATTATTATTATTGTGGTTGTTTTGTCATTTATTATTATTTATACTACTACTACTACTACTACTACTACTACTACTACTACTACTACTACTACTACTACTACTACTACTACTACTACTACTACTACTACTACTGCTACTGCTACTACTACTCCTACTACTACTACTACTACTACTACTACTACTACCACTACTACTACTACTGCTGCTGCTGCTGCTACTACTACTACTACTACTACTACTACTACTACTACTACTACTACTACTACTACCACTACGACTACTACTATTATTATTATTATTATTATTATAAATATTATTACCACAAAGAAGACAAGGAGGTGAAAAAGCTTGGAGAAGACGTAAGTGAAATGTTAACAAACTCAACATAGAAAATCTTATATCAGAAACAGAGAGAGGAGGGGACCAACTGCTGAAGAGTTCCCTTCCCGCAGAGTCTGTAGTCGAGACCACAATGAAGCTGATACGCCAGGCCTACCTTGGCGAAGAAAGTCATCTGGGAGAAGAACGACTGTCTATTGACGACTGACGGGAGGAAATACCTGCCATAAGGAGAAGGTGTCTTTCCCTTAATCGGGATATTATGAAGAGGAGAAAAAAAATGACGATAGAGTAGAACAAGAAACAACAGAATAGACAGTAACAAGACAAGGCTTTAGATAGGCTATTATCAGCAGCAAACACTGAAAGTTGGAGGAGCTAAAGGCTGAAACAAATAGTGACCACTGGTGGCTGGGAACACCCTGTATTCCGCGGACGTTTGGGGCACAGTCGCTCCCATAATGGATGCACCACATATCGTGGATAAATATCGTGCCATCGTGGATGCATTCTTTTTTATCCACCCAGCAAAGGCTTATGAACTGCGTCCCATTGCAGCAGATGAAGTCCAGCTATTCACTGAGGAAGAACTGAAGGAGGCCGCAAGCTTGATGCAGAGTGTCAATACGCCAGTCCCGAACAGTGTTTCTTCAGAAGAGCCGAAGGTGATTGCTTGGTTCTGCCAACAGATACTTCGTAATACGTACAACACCTGCCTAAAGGACCGAATCTTCCACAAACAGTGGGAATTACAGAGGCTGGCACTTATCAGCAAAGGTAAGGGTGACCCGGGAATGTCATCAGCGTACCCTGTGAATGCTGGATGCAGCTAAAAAGTGCCTGGAAAGGTTGTTGAAGTCTGTTAGCGGCCGTTCAAAGCGCATTAGGCCTGTCCGAAAGAAAATACGGATTCCGGAAAGGCCGGAAATGCAGTGGAAAAGTTAGTTAGAACTTTCCATGCGGCCCAGCGAGGAAATCACTGTTCGAGGAAGATAGTCCTGTTGGCAACACTGGATATTAAAAAGCTCTTTTGAATCCCACAGCATCTCCTACATTTGATAAAATACTACCTGAGTGATAAGGGTACTAATATATGATAAAGGTAGAGGAACATCGTAGGAAGTATATTACCACCGGCGCTGTCCAGGGCTGAATTTGTTCTCCTGGCCTCTCCAACGTATCCTACAATGGAATCGTACGGATAGAAATGCCGCCAAACACTTTTCTGGTAAGTTACGCATATCATATCTTGGTAGTGAGTGCCGCACGGAACAACGAGGATGCACAAAGAAACGTGAAGCAGGTGCGGCGAGCGAGGTCTTGGCTTGAAGATCACGGCGTCGATCTGGCCACCGAAAAGACAGTATTGCTCACTCAGCTGTTGATCAACACAATCATACAGGTGCAAGTTGAAGCTGAAGTTTTTCAGACAAAGGAAGCAGTTAAATACCTAGCATTGAGGCTAGATTCGAAGCTCACCTACAAGAAGCAAATGAGGAATGCAGCTGGTAAGGGTGCGTACATCACGACACAGCTCAGCAGTCTTGTGGTTAATGCAGGAGGCCCAACTGCAAGCAATGGAGTTCACGGAAACCGTCATGCCACAGGTTGCGAATTCTGGGCCAATGCACTAAATATGGAGAGATACAGGAAACAGTTCGCGTCGGTGGAGAGAAGAGGAGCCCTCAGAGTAGCATCATCTTATCTTATCGGACAATGTCAGAGTCAGTAGCCCTGGTGACAGCAGGTTTGTGGTTAATGTAGGAGGCCCCACTGCAAGCAATGGAGTTCACGGAATCCCTCATGCCGCAGGTTGCGAACTCTGGGCCAATGCACTAAGTATGGAGAGATACAGGAAACAGTTCGCGTCGGTGGAGAGAAGAGGAGCCCTCAGAGTAGTATCATCTTATCTTATCGGACAATGTCAGAGCCAGTACTTCTGGTGACAGCAGGTTTGTGGTTAATGTAGGAGGCCCCACTGCAAGCAATGGAGTTCACGGAATCCCTCATGCCGCAGGTTGCGAATTCTGGGCCAATGCACTAAGTATGGAGAGATACAGGAAACAGTTCGCGTCGGTGGAGAGAAGAGGAGCCCTCAGAGTAGTATCATCTTATCTTATCGGACAATGTCAGAGTCAGTAGCCCTGGTGACAGCAGGTTTGTGGTTAATGTAGGAGGCCCCACTGCAAGCAATGGAGTTCACGGAATCCCTCATGCCGCAGGTTGCGAATTCTGGGCCAATGCACTAAATATGGAGAGATACAGGAAACAGTTCGCGTCGGTGGAGAGAAGAGGAGCCCTCAGAGTAGCATCATCTTATCTTATCGGACAATGTCAGAGTCAGTAGCCCTGGTGACAGCAGGTTTGTGGTTAATGTAGGAGGCCCCACTGCAAGCAATGGAGTTCACGGAATCCCTCATGCCGCAGGTTGCGAATTCTGGGCCAATGCACTAAGTATGGAGAGATACAGGAAACAGTTCGCGTCGGTGGAGAGAAGAGGAGCCCTCAGAGTAGTATCATCTTATCTTATCGGACAATGTCAGAGCCAGTAGTTCTGGTGATAGCAGGATGGTTCCCACAGACCTTTTGGCTCTAGAGCGAAAGCACCTCTTCGAAAGAAGAGATTAAATTGCAAGAGATGCGGAACGGAATGAAGGCCAGAGAACTACTCTCCAGCACTGGCAAGATCGTTGCAATAGGGAGGACACAGGAAGATGGATGTCCAAGGCTCATACCGAAGTTGAGGGAATGAATTGAACGCCAGCACGGTGAGGTTAACTTCCATTGTACACAGTATCTCAGTGGTCACGGCCTACCTCCACTGAATGCGAAAGGTGCAAAGCCCAGCATGACTATACCGTAACCTTCCCCATTGAGAAGCCTTACACACTCTTTTCCAGTGCAGCAAATTACAATAAATCGGATGCCACTAAAGACGGAGGTCAGGGAATCCACGCTCGAAGGTTTAGTTGAGATTATGCTTCTTGACAAAAGAGGCATTTCTACATAATTTCAATAGGTTCTACAAGTTGCACCCAACGAGCAGTAGCAATAACGGAGAAGTATTAGGAGCCCGATAAGGGCGCAATAGGCGCCATCCTGAAGTAATACGCCTAAAGTTGTTAGTAACATCCTGAAGTTGTTCCATCAGTGCCTAAATAAGAGGTAAGTTTTTTGTTTTTTTTTTTGTTCAGTGTCCCAGGCACCAGAGAACAGACGGTTTCTTCTGACCGTCCATAAAGCATTTCCCCCTCTTAAAGATAAAAACTAAAATAAGAATAATAAAATTATTATTATATTATTGAATTTTGAGGTAAAATATTTTAAACAACATTAATTATTGTAATATACTTTAAGTAACCAACACATAACCGTTGTTTCTGGGTACTGTACTTTTTTAGTCTACATGTTTAGTAAAGTACAGAAGAAACACGTTTTGTTATTGATGCCTGATGAAATTCACCCCGATGTGGAAAGTTTAACCGTTCCTAGGTAATCGGTACTTCAGAACTGTAGTTTATTTTAAAGTAGACACGTCTATTCTGTAACGTGATATGGACCGTTATAGATCCTAAAGCAGCTTTGAATCTGTGTCGAACGATATTTTTGTATTAGGCGGCGCGAAGTCGGATTACGCCACGTTTTTTGACTGGATTAAATTTAATGGGATAGTCGTGTACCTTTTCCCTCCTTCAGAGCTATTTCAAACGTGAAGAGAATTACTAATGTCAGTTTTGACAGATGGAGACCGGATTGAAGACATGTTTGAGACAGGTAGAGGCCTAATGAGACCTGCATACGTATATTTCCTATTACTAATCGTCATTATATACTGTTCATTCGGCAGTTTGTCTAAGATTTTATCTTTGATATATTCCCAACCGTATTACATCCGAATAGTCAACGTTGTATAAATAAATGGAAGAATACAACGTTACGAAGCCACTTATAAGTAAAGTGGCGAATTTGTGGTTTGTTTAAAAATAAACAAGATTTGTGGATGAAATTTTAAAATTCTTTTTGTATTTAGTATCATAACTTGATTTTTAAAATTATTCTAACAATACAAATCCTATGCACGACTCATGTTTACAGTTTTAAACACGTAGGATTCGCACGTTCTGACAACTGTTGAGCACACATCCTTATTTTTACAATTAAATTATTTAGACACAATTTAGCATTGGGTATGTTTTTAATGTTAAGATATGCATTTTCACTATTATAGTTAAATGACTGTGGTAGCCTTTTTAGTAAATAATCATAGTCTTATATCTAATCATAGTCAATATTTATAATCAGCCCTTTTCGATCAGCAATTTTATAAATTTTCTTATAAAATATAATTATTATTTCTCCGTTTGTAAAACTAGCATCTACGCAAGAACGTACGTCTCTGAAACAATTTTGTTTTTCCATTAGTTAAAATCCTAAAGTGTTCATCTCCTGTTTAAATATTTTTATAAACTTTACAAGCCGTGTTAAGAAGTCTGTTAATATTGCTGTTCCTTCCCGGGCAATTAGGCCGTGGTCCAATACTGTTTCCAACAACACACGTTGCAGCCTCACCATTTCACTGTTAAACGATTGAACGTTAGTAACTGGCAAATACAGCACTGTGATAAAGATTTAATCCTTACCGTAGGACAACAGTCCAACACACAACAGTGACTAACACTGAAGAAGGCCTCCAATGTTGGGGCCGAAACTACGTTGTTGAAAACAGTATTAGACCCACGGCCTAATAACCCGGCAATGAACTGCTGTCGCCGGCCGTGAGAACCCAAGATATCAATTACGTGTTAAGAAGATCAATATTTTAACTGCAATTGATAAGCTAGTTAAATAATCGACCTGCTATTCAAATAATTGATAAGCAATACAAGAGTTATTTAATGTTTGTAGTAACAAGATAGAAACATGTAGATCTAGTGTAAGAAAACCGTACATCTCTCTGTCTGTCTGTCTCTGACGTTCTATTATGCCTACACGTCGGCTCCAGCCAGTCGACAGTGTAGAGAAAAATTGAATTATAGAGGTAGCTTCTGCTGATATGCCATTTCCTCGCTAGAAAAGAGTGACAACCTGAAAGTCATATTAATTTTTTGCCGGTTTGGAAAGTCACCCCAAGCCACGCTATGTAGTTAGGTATCAACGACCAGCGACTACACTATGGAGAAGTCTCGTTTATAGTTCTAATAAAGTCAAGAAAACGCAGCCACACAAATACAGAACCCACGGAGTGTGTGAGCAGATTTTTATTTAATCATTGCGCGCGTATTTGTTAATTTCTTACGGGTCGTTAATTTAATACCTTTACGTATTGATAAAAGTAATCGAATTTACATAATAATGTTGCACAACATTTAATAGCTGCA
This sequence comes from Magicicada septendecula, assembly GCA_034769895.1. Taxonomy (NCBI): domain Eukaryota; kingdom Metazoa; phylum Arthropoda; class Insecta; order Hemiptera; family Cicadidae; genus Magicicada; species Magicicada septendecula. The sequence continues at coordinate 303,780,086 of CM068376.1, read as the reverse complement.
GCCTGTTATAACTTATACAACTAACGACCTCTGCCGGGATTAACAAAGTTTCTGACAGCTTGGTTTAACTCCTGAGCTCTGTTTTCATTAACAAAATGTCACTTTTAGTAAAATTAATGTTTCTAATTAATTTTACTAATTTGATTCCTCCGTAAGACAAACATAAAACGACTTATATTGTTTTTTCTACTTAGACAGACAAACGCTTTTCACAACATTAACAGCGTTATTTCTACACCGTCGACTTGCAAGTCTACTCTAATTACTTCTGTCAATTCAAATTTAATTATATAGTAATTTAACATTACTGTTAAAATTTCTGAAGAGATTATTTTTGGTGCCGTAGTGTTTCTTCTGATTAACAAATCCATATCGATCTAGCGAAATATTTTTATGAGTTTTGTTGCAACGTTATTTTTAAGCGTTGAGTTTTCAAACGTTACATTAAATTTTAACGGATGAAGCCAAATTAAATGATATTTACAAAAATTGTAATGAAAAATTCACATTTATTTTTTAAAAATTATGCAAATAATACCGCTTATATTCTGTTATGCTACATAAATGAAAATTATATAGTTTAATATATACAACATTGTTTGTCTTCAAGTAGGCATACAAATTATATATTTGAAAATTAGGGATTAGTAATATTTATTTTTTATTCCACCTGTACAATGTTTACACATTTTCCGGAACCAAAGATTACAGAAGTGATTGAATTCTCATCTTCCACTGCTGCTAGTCCATCCAAAGCTCTTAAATTTCCCGTTCCCTCGATATAGTCCGAATTTCTTCTATCCAGGTGATAGATGGTCTTCCTCTTTTCCTTCTTCCTGGTGGAGTCCATTCCATAACTCTCCTTGGCAATCTTTCCTGTGCCGTTCTTTTTGTGTGTCTATACCATTGTAATTTTTTGTTTGGATAAAATCAAGAATTGGAATTTTTTACATCCATTCTGTCTTTAATGACTTTATTCCTAATTTTCTCACGTCTAATACGTCTCAAGACTCAAATACGTCTCAAATATGTCTCACGACTCTAGCCACACGTCTCCAAAAGTCTATATGTGATGTCATTAATTATGTTCTTGTGTGTTTATTAGTAGTCCAATCTTCTAAGCCGTAAGTCACAATACTTCTATATTTCTAACAATTGTTTTAAATATTTTGGTTTTAGTTTCTGCGAAAATTTGCTTATCCCAGATATAGCCATCTTTTGCAAATTAATTCTGAATTGTATTTTTTGTAGGTATTAGTAATAAAAAAACGTAATCGTGGTAAGAGTAGATCTAGTAACAATGCCATGATCACAAACATGCTGTATATGACAAAAATCTATTTTAAAAATTGAATCTGAGGATTCAATAAGTATGTAGAATATTTACAAATACAAAATTACTACAATGTAAATGTAAAGAATAATGTTAGGAGCAACTAAAACTAAAATACAGTAAATTTTGGATAGAACGTTATCGCGGAACCAAAGAAATAAAATTGTGTTACCGAGAGTTATCGTTACATCGAGGAATTAGAATAAATTGCGGTAATTCATTCTCACATACACAGAACTGTAGCTAAATATCTCTTAATTGAACTATATTAACTGTTTCACTATTTACAGCATTTAATTCCTGACAGAGGAAGATTTGTGTTTGTAAAAAACTAAGAAAATATAGAACAAAAATATTCTTACGTCCTACATTATACAGCCCATAACTGTTACCTCAACTACAATAATAAATCACTTTTCTTTTATTTCACAGGACACATTTTTACATTAGGCAGGAAATGGACATTCACTTACACTACACTGATAACATTTTATCACTTACACTACACTGCAGTATGAAGTCTACATACTTTTTTTTTCTTGGCAGAGGTGGATACGAGGTTTGTCTAAAACAGTAAAGAGACTGATAGTATAAAATTTATTATTTATTGATGCATTAACTACAAAGAAAATTATCTCCTTCAAACTAGTTCCCTTGGGAAGCCACACACTTACGGAGACGTTGTTCCCATGGATTGAAAAAGTGCTGGAAGTCTTCAGCTGTCAATGCCTTTAGCTGGTCTGTCACAATATATTGGATGTTCTCCACACTTCCAAAATGGCGGCCCCGGAGTTGGCCTTTGGTTTTTGGAAATAGGAAATAATCACAAGGACTTATATCAGGAGAGGAGGGGTGGCTGGGGAACCACAGGAATGCCTTTTTTGGCCAAATACTCCTTCACAGAAACTGCGGTGTAACATGGAGCGTTATCGTGATGAAGCCTCCAAGAGTCAACAATCTCTGGCCGGACCCTTTTTCAGAGTCTCTCAAGAACATGACGGTAGTAAGCTCGTTTTACTGTCTGTCCTTGAGGCACAAATTCCTTATGGACAATACCTGGAATGTCGAAAAAAGTAATGAGCATTGACTTGATCTTGAATTTGCTCTTTCTTGCTTTTTTGGGGCGTGGCGAGTCTTTTGTGTGCCACTCTTCACTTTGCCGTTTTGTTTCTGGATCGTACTCAAAAATCCACAACTCATCACATGTTATGACATTTTTCATAAAATTTGTGTCATTTTCACACTGTGTAGTTCATAAGCAATCATTCTCACCGTCAAACGACGATCAGACTTAATGAGATCTCTCATTTTCAACACATTTTCGACAGTTCGTACTGTGCTTGGTCGTTCAGAACAGTGTTCATCCTCGACGGTTTCACGGCCACTATAAAATCCTTTGTGTCACCTAAAATCCTGAGCCCACGACATGGCTTCATCTCCGTATTATTAATTGCTAAATATAAAAAATATAAAACTATTAGAAGTGAAAATAGTTTTACGACAAGGAATATTTACAAAGACTCGTTGCAGTTTGAAATATTTTATAATCTCAGCTGTTTACTAGAATTGTTAAGGTATTATTTATTTTTTGAATAATTTCTTTCCTTTTTTCTGGTTGACAAAAGCTTTTACCACTTACTTACAAACATTCTGAATTAGTAACACGTAATATACAGTCTAAAATATATTAAACTTTATTGAGCTTCCCCTTGTTAAAATCTTCAAAGTAATTTTACAGAAACAAATATCGATTCCATGGGTATCGAATAAAATTATTCTCTTCAACAAATTATACGTGCAATAACGTTTCTGTAACTAATAACAAAGTTAAATAATGGCAGTTTTAATTTAGTGGTCTCTCACTCTCTCACACACACACACACACACACACAAACTCACACACACTTCTGCCTCATGTTTGAGAAGGCGACGATGTGTGTGTGTGTGTGTGTGTGTGTGTGTGTGTGTGTTTTATAGCTGGTACGAAATATTTTTACGCATTGATTGCTAGATTGCATTATTCTTAGTTAATATTTGTTAATAGCAACGTCTTTAGAAGAATAACATTAGAGAAAATATGTATTTTGGCAATAAAAGGACGTATTATTACTGTATGATTTACGTTTCTACCTTGAAGGGAATTAAGGTGTGAAAACGTTTGCTATATTTTCTACTATAGTGGGTGAGTGTGTGTTGATATCGGTTGTAAATGCGTAAAAATTCAGGCAGTGCAAAAGTAAGCAACGTCTCTCTCTCTCTCTCTCTCTCTCTCTCTCTCTCTCTCTCTCTCTCTCTCTCTCTCTCTCTCTCTCTCTCTCACACTTTCTCTCTCTGTCACACACACGCACACGCACACACACACACACACACACACACAGTACTTCAGTACCGTCTACTTTGTACGCGTACGCCGAGAAGAGCAAATTTTTTCTGCCACTTTTTACATTTAATTCCTTAGGGTATTTAGCTACGAAAAGAAGGGGAGAGTGAGCGGCCTCATCTGGTCACGTTCCGACTTCAAGTAATAGGGACGGGCACTCACGCATACACATCGATTTCCTCAGATGACGCTCGCCCGTCACTCTGCCCTCCCGCATGCGCTCACACACACGCGTCACTTGCCTGCCTACAATCATAATTTTCCCCCTTTTAATCAACGGGCCTACCTGAAAACACGGATTCCTTCAGACGTCCCGTTACTATTTCTACCATTCCACACTGTCCGTCGTCACGAGTGTGCACGTGGCAAATACTCAACTGAGAAAATATATTAAGAAATGTACGCAATGTAACAGACCCATTGGATTCAATACAGCGCTGGAAAGTCTGGCAATATTATTAGAAAGTGTGATAACAACAGTGCTATAAAGTTATATTAAGAATGAAATTTGAAATTCTTGTTTGAAAATAGAGGAAAAATTGTTTTTTATATAGAAAAAACCAATGTTAACGGCGATTACGAAAAGTCAACAGAGTTTTTCATAAGCCGAATGTGTGCGTGTGAGGTAGTGTGTGTGGTGAACGTATTTCTCTTTTTAAGGAGCATAATAATTATTCACCCCACCACCAAGTCGTAGAATTTTGTGTTTCGTACAGTTACGTCAAAACACTGATTGTAGTACACGTCTAAGCAATGAGAGGAGAGAAAATGAATTACATGTAATTAAACAGTGTTACGACGGTCTACTCGATCGTCGTAGGTACAGTGGAAAGAAAATAAGTACAAGACACCAATTAAGTCACTAATCACACCTTTAATTGTTACAGTAAAACAGTTCGTAATTAAAAACACACTCTCTACAACAAATCAAATGAAAATTGTTCACACGCAATAAAATGTCCATCAATATTAAAACTCAATTGTATTACAATCATACCGTCCGATTATAAAACGCAACACTTCACCAATTACTACTTGAACGTACACAGTAATAACTCGAACTGCTCTGGAAATACATCGCAGCTGTACTGGACTGAAAGTCGTTGAGTACCGGCAGTGATGTAGCGGGGGGGGGTCAGGACCCCCCGAAAAATTGAAAATGTCTAACCATAAATACTAAAATCTCAAGCTAGACTAAGTATCAATGGTCCAGTTACACTCAAGTTCTTAATACACTGTTGGTGGCGTGAGTTACGCTAATTCTCGCGCGCATGAAACTAAGTCGTGATTTAACGAGATCTTCGTCCACCGAATCCAAAAAAAATTTTAATTCTAACGCGAGAAAATAATCATTTGCAATATTTAAGGAATTGGGAGTGATTAACCCCCCGCCCGCTAAGCGCGTCAGCTGATTTTCTAGTGTCATGACCTGGTCTTTCTCGTTGGTTGCGTCGAGCTACGAATCATGCCTTCTGCGCATGTCTGATAATTTGCACACATCTCCCGCTCCCGCCCCCGCCCGCCAGTCTGGAGTTTCGCTTTCGTATACGGTGTTGTCGTACAGGTTATATTCGTCTTTGAAGTTTTTGTTACTGCCAGTATACTTCTTTGGTTAGGCGAAAAATATGAAGAGACGATCGTGCAATACAATTGATAAGTATTTCAAATCGATGGCGGCTATTGCAGATACTGCATTAGTAAATAGCGCTGTCTATGATTTGGAAACAGCACCTAAACGAACTGCGTAGTCATCAGTCTTAAAGCCTGAGTTTCCAACCCCAAATTTAGTGAGTGAAAAGGAAGATCCCTGTTTTTCAAATTCAAAATCAGAGCTAGGGGAAGACAAATATATAAACGTTAGTGTTACTGGCGTGGATATTGGCTTAATATCAGAAGGTATTTTTAACGTTGTTTCACCTTTACCAAATACTACAGAATTAAAGTGTAAAGTGTTAAACGACATTTTTGTACCAAGTGAGACATTTGATTTCCCAGTAACTGAGTTCGGAAAAAAGAAACTCAAGTTCCAGCGACATTGGTTACAAAAATGGCCATGGTTAGCCTATTCACCGGAAAAAGACGGAGCTTTTTGCAGATATTGTGTGCTTTTTTCATCAGATTCCGTTGGAAAAGGCACCCATCAAAAAATTGGATCTTTGGTAGCATCTCCGTTTCGCAAATGGAAAGACAGTATCGGTAAATTTGAAAGTCACGCAATATTAACTTATCACAAGTCTGCAACTATTGCTGCAGAAAATTTTCTCAAATTATTGAGCGGAAAACTGTTGATGTGGTGACTATGCTAGATACCAGTAGGGAGCAAGAACGCCAAAGAAATAGGGCAGCTATAAAGCCAATTATAGACACAATAATATTTTGTGGTGAAAATGAGTTGCCTTTAAGAGGTGATACAGACTCTGGGCCTTTAACCATGGAAAAACCAAGGAAGAAAGATGGGAATTTTAGAGCTTTACTTAGATTTCGAGCTGATATTAATAACGATCTAAGGCAGAATATTATTAAATGTCCACGGAATGCATCTTATTTAAGCCCTTATATTCAGAATGAAATAATCAATATTTGTGGGCAATTAATCAAAAAAAAAATTCTGAATAATGTTAACAGTGCTAAATATTTTTCTATTTTGGGAGATGAAACACTAGACGTTTCTGGAAAGAAACAGTTTTCACTGTGTATCAGATATGTCTCTGATGATGTAAGGCCTGAGTTAAGAGAGGATTTTATTACCTTTATCCAGATAAAAGAATTATTTGCTGAATATATTTTTAATGTGATTCTAAAAACATGCAAAAATTTGGGACTTAATATGGACAACCTTGCAGGCCAAGGGTATGATGGTGTTTCAACCTTTAGTGGTCACATCACTGATGTTCATAAGAGAATACAGGAGCTTTATCCAAAAGCTATATACGCACACTGTGCTTCTCATAGGTCGAATTTGGTACTTAGCGATTCTCTTTCAGTGCCTTCCATCAGGAATTGCCTTGGTGTCGTTAATGAAATTTCTACTTTGTTTAGAAATAATTCTCAAGCAAGGGAATTATTAAAAACAAATATTATCAAACTAGTACGTGATACCAAAAAAATTCGGTTAGTAGGGCTCTGTGAGATAAGATTAGTTGAACGTCAAGTAACTGTTAATACATTTATCGAATTATTTCCTGCCGTAGTAAATAGTCTCCAGGAGTTGTCCTGTGTTAGTAGAGCGATTTCAATAAGTGCGTCGTCTCTTCTTCCATCCATTGGAAAAGGAAGTTTCTTAGTGGCTTTGATGGTTTACGAATGGTTTAGTGTCTTTAGCTTGACGCTACCGCTTTCTAACTACCTGCAAAAACCTGAGCATGACCTCTCAGCTTCCTTAAAGTATGCTGATAATATCGCCAAGACACTTTGCAAGTTGCGTGAGTCAGGAACTAGTAATTTTGATGTGCAACAGTTCTCGAATATTTTTGAAAAAGCACAATTGATGGCGCAGAAGATTTTGTTTACTACTATTGATATTCCGCCTCGACAAGCAAAAATGCAACAATATAGAGAAAACCATCCGCATAATTCCGCAGAGGAATATTTTAGAAGGTCTATTTTTATTCCATGCATAGATGGTCTTATAAGTGCATTAGTTGCCCGTTTTGATACTAACAGAGACATTTTGTCTGCTTTTCAAGTGTTGTTACCTAGGAATGCTAATCCCCAAATGCTATATTAAAATTAAAAATGTATTATGAGCATAAAACATCAGAATCGGTAGTCAAAGCAGAATACTTGCTGTAGTGTGAAAAATGGAAGAGCGAAGAGGAAAAACCAGTTAAACTACTGACGATTCTAGATGAATGTGATAAAACTTTTTATCCAAATATCCGAATGCTATATCTGTGTTAGCGACCCTGCCTGTATCAACAGCTGAAGTAGAAAGATCATTCTCGTCGCTTAAGAGGATTAAGAGTTTTCTACGACATAAAATGGACAATGAACGACTTACAGGATTGGCTCTGATGACCATTCACTACCCTGCACCTTTTACTGCTGAAGACGTTTTAAATTTTATGGCAGTTAATGAAAAGAGAAGGCTGCTATTGTAAAAAAATAGCTATTTCATTCATAATTTTTTTAAACAACTACTAGTGTATATTGTGCATTATTCCAGTAATCTGGTAGTATAGGCTATTATGAGTTTTATTTTGTTTGTATACTATTACGTTCCATATGAGTATAATTTTCATTTTATTTGCTATGTTATTCAAAACTACGTATAAACTGTATGCGTGTCTATTTAATATAGAAATTATAATATAATAATTTAAATCTTGGAATCGTACAAAACTTGGTTAATCAGTTTTATGCTTAAAAATACTGGATTTAGAAATATCACACATAAGATTATGTGCCGTATATTTTTTGTTATTTTACCAATATCTTCTGCCATTAGACAAATATATGTTATAGGTTTTATAAGAATTTTTGTATTGTCTAGCAATATTTATTATAAATTCCAGGTACTGAATTTGTTAAGATTAAATTTTAACCACTTAATGCTTGATAATATGTGTATAAACATTATATTTTTAAATAATTTACATTAATCTATGGTATATTTAAGGTATGTATAAGACACACACACACACACACATCTGGACTCCTCCCCAAGCAAAATCCTGGCTACGTCCCTGAGTACCGGTATTTGTAGCCAGTCGAATATCTAGACGATTCCTAATTGCGTCTTAGCATCTGTATGAACTAAGTAATTATCTGCGGCCTTGACACAGTCCGCACGGCTGGCGGCATCGAGAAGTTTCTCGTAGAAGCGTCTACAAGCACGTATACCACACGCTTACATTCTGGATCTCTCTGGAACGTTCGATAAACACGTGGATTGTTCTGTGACGTCGTAACACTTCCTCCTCCTTAAGCCTGTTCGTCCCGAACTGGCAAACCGTCTCTAAAGTTGTAATTAGCCAGGCGATCTAGGTGGACGACCTTGAACTTTCGCTGTCCTTCCTGTTGAATCCGATAAACAACATCGTTAATTCTTTTTTTCACAGTGTATGGTCCTTCCCATTTTGACTGAAGCTTAGGTGAGCGTCCACGACGGCGCTTTGGATTAAACAACCAGACCTGATCTCCTTCTTGGAAACCCACACTATTGCTGCGAATGTCATACCGAGTTTTCATTTTATCACTGGCAATCTTCAACCGTCCTCTTACAAAGCGATTCATTTCTCGCAGTTGGTTTTCAAATTGCGAGAAATAGTTCTTTGGCTCTTGGGACTGAGTCTCAGTTGATCCAAACATCAAGTCCCCAGGAAGACGAATCTCCCGCCGAAACACCAATTTTGCTGGAGTCATGCCGGTTGTGTCGTGTACTGATGATCTATACGCGATGAGGAATAGTGGTATACGTTGGTCCCAGTCTGTTTGGTTCTCGTCAACAACTTTCGAAAGATGCTGCTCAAGTGTCCTGTTCAATCTCTCAACCATCCCGTCCGACTGAGGATGCAGAGGCGTTGTCCTGGTCTTTCGAATTCCGAGTAGACAGTATAATTCTTCAAACACTCCTGATTCGAAATTTCTCCCTTGATCCGTATGGATTTCCATAGGGGCTCCGTAACGGCAACAGAAGTTGTGAACTAACTGCTTTGCCACAGTGATAACCTCATGATTTGAATTGCGTAGCCTTCCACCCACTTAGTAAATAACAACCACTTACCTAAAACCATGATGTACCTGTTTCCATCGTCAGTAACTGGGAATGGTCCAGCAATGTGTATGACAATTCTATCGAAAGGTAGTCCAACGTTATACTTTCTCATTTTTCCCCTGCTTCTGGTTTGTGGGCCCTTGCTTGCAGCACATATTTCACACGTCCGAACCCATTCCTCTACGTCGTGGCGAAGATGAAGCCAATAGAATCGCTTCCGTATTTTGTCAAGGGTTTTGTTAACGCCAAGATGACCTCCAGATGTTCCATCATGCATCTCCTTCAAAACAGACTGCACTTTACTTCGGGGAACTATCAACTGCATGACCACGTCTCGTCCATCTGCACTTTCCCAAGCCCTCTTCAGCAATCCGTTTTCTAAGGTGAGAGATTCCCACTGTGCCCAGTAGCCCTTCAGCAATTCGGAACCATGGCAGATATCTTGCCCGGGCGGCGACCTTCCTCTTTTGCTGTCAAGATCGGTCCAATGTCTTCATCAGTCATCTGTTCTTGTCGACAGTCTTGTGTTGTCCAGCCGCCAGCCAGGAAGTCTATAGTGATGGCTTGAACATGTTCGCTTGAGTTTTGTTCTTCCTTTCTGTGGCAATGTCGGCAGTCTTCCGGGCACGGTCTTCGTGATAAGCCATCTGCACTACCATGCAGGCGCCCCTGTCGATGTTGTACCTTGAAGTTGTACTGTTGCAGACGTTCGAGCCACCGTGCCAACAGTCCTTCCGGATTTTTAAATCTCAAGAGCCATGCAAGTGCGGCATGGTCGGTATGTAGTGAAAACTCTCTCCCATAGAGGTATTTATGGAATTGCTCCAAAGCTCTGACAATTGCCAACAACTCTCTCCTTGTAACACAATAATTTCTCTCTGGTTTAGAAAGCGTCTTGCTGTAATACGCTATTACTCGTTCTTCACCGTTCTGCACTTGAGACAAAACTGATCCTAGTCCCAGTATTGCTTGCGTCTGTGCCTACGATGTACTTCCCTTCGGAAGCTGGAAAAGCGAGAATTGGCTGCGAACATAATGCAATCTTCAAAGTTCTAAATGCTTGGTCACACTGTCTCGACCACTGGAAGTTTGGTTTATTTTCCGTTAGCTCATGTAGTGGTTTAGCAATAGTAGCGAAGCCTTTCACAAAACGTCGGTAATATGAGCATAACCCCAGGAAACTCCTAACTTCTTGTTTACTCTTCGGAACTGGCCAGTCTCTTACGGTGTCTACTTTATTAGGATCCAAGCTAACACCCGATGCCGAAACCAGATGGCCCAGATACTGTACTTCCTTCTGGAATAGAGAACACTTCTTCCGCCTCAGCTTCAGTTGTGCACCGTGAATTCTAGTTAGAACTTCCTTAAGGTTTTCCAAATGGTCTTCGAAAGTCTTTCCGATCACTATGACATCGTCTAAATAAACAAGGCAAGTTTTCCACGTCAGGCCTCGGAGTATCAGGTCCATCAATCTCTCAAATGTTGCCGGTGCATTACAGAGTCCAAATGGCATGACGTTAAATTGGAATAAGCCACTTGGGGTCGAGAAAGCGGTCTTTTCCTTGTCTTCTTGATGAAGACCCACTTGCCAATATCCACTCTTCAGGCCCAATGTGGAAAACCACTGTACTCCGGACAACGTGTCGAGTGTATCGCCAACACGAGGTAATGGATAGCAGTCTTTCTTTGTAACGTCATTTAACCTCCGGTAGTCTACGCAGAAACGCAATCCACCATCCTTCTTCGCTACCAGCACTACGGGAGAAGACCAAGCACTTGACGAAGGATCGATTACTCCCTTTGTCAACATGTCCTGTACTAACCGAGACATTTCCTCTTGTTTAGATAATGGAGGCCTTCGAGGAGGTTGGCGTATCGGTGTTGTGTCCCCGGTATTGATGCGATGTTGCACAAGAGAGGTTCTTCCCAGTGACTGTCCCCGAACTGCAAAACAATCTTTGAATTCGTGTAAAAACTGTCTGAGTTCTTTTATATTTGCCATTGAATTTTCTACTGCAGTTATTTTTGTTGACATAGCTTCTTCCACAATCAAGACAGATTTTTCTACTTCAGCTATTTTATTCGACATGGATTCTTCTATGTCAGATATTCTGGTAATCTGATTATTGAGCTCACCTCATAATTCACCTACGTCACCACGTAGGAGACCCAATTCTGCGGTAGTATGTTCTTGCATCTGCTTTTGTTCATGATTTAACGCTTTGATGTCACATGCTTCACGTTTACTTTCCTCTGCCTCCTGCTTACGTTCCTCTTTTTGACTTTCTTCTGTTTCTGGCATTAGTGCTTTCTGACGTTCCTCAGCCTCTTCTCTTTCCTGTCTTCGTTTTTTTTTGTCGTCTTTCTGCTTCTTCCGCCTCCTGCCTGCGATTCTCATCCTGTCGTTTCTCCGTCTGTAACAGCAGCGCCTGAAAATTTTCCATCATCTGACTGGCATCCATTGTTTACCGATTAATTACGAATTACATTTGTCTTGTACAAAGTGTCCACTGTTTCCACTGTTAACCATTCTATCCCACTTCTGACACCACTGTTACGAGTCTACTCGATCGTCGTAGGTACAGTGGAAACAAAATAAGTACAAGACACCAATTAAGTCACTAATCACACCTTTAATTGTTACAGTGAAACAGTTCGTAATTAACAACACAGTCTCTACAACAAATCAAATGAAAATTGTTCACACGCTATAAAATGTCCACTAATATTAAAACTCAATTGTATTGCAATTATACCGTCCGATTATAAAACGCAACACTTCACCAATTACTACTTGAACGTACACAGTAATAACTCGAACCGCTCTGGAAATATATCGCAGCTGTACTGGACTGAAAGTCGTTGAGTACCGGTATTTATAGCCAGTCGAATATCTAGACGATTCCTAATTGCGTCTTAGCGTCTGTATGAACTACGTAATTAACTGCGGCCTTGACACAGTCCGCACGGCTGGCGGGATCGAGAAGTTTCTCGTAAATGCGTCTACAAGCACGTATGCCACACGCTTACATTCTGGATCTCTCTGGAACGTTCGATAAACACGTAGATTGTTCTGTGACGTCGTAACAATAGTAATATTGTATACTCTGTAGTAAATTAAGTTTCTATTTAATGAAATTTTGAAAATTATGAAAATCTAATTAAATTAAAATTTTAAACGTTTTCTCTTCACTATGTTATATTAATTCCTTATTTGTCATATTTCAAACACAAAATATAATACTCAAATATACAAGTCACCGACTAAGCAAATATTAATGCTCGTGCAGGCCCAAATTAGCATTTATCACACACATATAAAAGCATGGATATATGAATTTATTAATTTAAATTTGTGTCTACACTTTAAATAGGCTACTCAAATAAATATGTACACTTATCGGTAATTACTTTGGTCGTTAGTCAAACATCTCGTGTTCATTCTTAATAAACTGTTTTGTCTCATTTCACGTTAACTATTTTTAGCATTGAAGCTAATTAGACCCTTAGAGATTATATTGAATTATATATATATACGTAAACCGCAGTATTAAAATTTTTATATCATTATAATTAATTAAATTTGATAGTGTTTATAGATAAATATTGTTACATTAAAATGTTTGTAATCGAACTTCTAAGAGAATGTGAAAAAATTTGAATTACCTAAAATGTGATTTACCGATTTTTTAAATATGTTTATTAACTAACTTAAGTTTAAATAAGACTTTAAAGAACTCATTTCTGAATATGTACGCTTAACCTCAAACGGCGATTAAAGTAATGGCCTACCTTGCATAACTTTAAAAAATGTTAATTTTAAACATCTATCTATAGCATGTTCCATGCTTATCAATCTATATACAAAGTCGCACTATAATAATCTATGTTTTAAATTATTGTAGACTGTATTTAATTCTTTAAACTATATTTGAAAGTTTGTACTATGTCCACCTATTAACGTTTAAACGGTTTTATTTTTATTTAATAAATAAAATTTAATAAATTATTAAATTACTTACTAAAAGGTAACTGTGTTTAGTAAATAAGAGTAAATCCAAGAACAATGTGGTTGTCCCTTAATGTGTTCGAGAATATTTCAAAAGTACTATTTTTAAAAGTCTGAAATTTTTGTTTGTTTCAAATTTAATTTGACACTGCAAAGAAAGTAATGAAATTCATTTAAACACTAAATAACTTTTTCTTCTAAGTTTACTCGAATTTCATCAAATTTCCGCCGAATTGTTTTCTATCCTGTTAGAGGCTATCGTAAGCCGTTGGTGTATCTTCTGTTACACCGTGGTCATTGTCGTGTTTGTTCATCAGAAGATTCAGGGTTGTTTTTCTTTTTCATTTCATCACGAATGTCACCATCTGTCATCTTTCTACAAACAGCAATTTCATTGTCAGTGTTTACACAGTTATCGTACCTGGCGTCAGCCGCTGCTTCGCCCCAACGATACGGAACGAGACGCACAGCAGGTTCTTCTGGAACAGTTTCTTGAACGGTCCTTGTAGGTTTAAAGCTAGCTTTGATAAAGCAGCTTAAGCATGTTTGTTATGTAACTTGTCCCCATGCCTTACTTAACTGCATCCAGGAGATCAATTTTAGTGTGCGCCTTTGATGTGACGTTATCTAAACTTTTTTTTTTAAGTTGAAGACGGTAAAAAATGTTTAATATTTTTAATAATACATTGGTCCACAGGTTGAACTACTGAAGACATATTGGAAGAGAAATACACAGTTTGAATTCACTTAGGTTGAGGAGCGGTTTTGCAGTTATCAATCAAAATGATTATCTTCCTGTTAGTGCAAAACATTGTTGTGTAGTCTTACAGGCTATATTTCGTAAAGCTGATTGTCCCCCTATGATTTTCTTTGTTAGGTTTGTAATGAATAGACAAACTATTACTAACAGTACTTTATTACTGATATGAAGTGCCCTGGTTTTGTCGACTTTCCAATCGTTAACAGAGGACGTTTTTCAGAGCCATCCACGTTTGCCTCTTCCAAAATCGTAACCCTCTCTTCACTGTTTATCCGACCCTGAAATCGTTCTTTCTTAAAAGCAAATGTTATCGTTGGCATACGGGTAGAAATTAGACCCCTTTCGTCTACATTAAAAATGTTCTGTTCATCATATTAACTATAATTTTAGACAATTCGTTGAACCACGCGTTTCCTTTGTTTAGATCAACTCGCGCACTTTCACCAAAGACTGTTTGAAATGTAATGTCATTTCAGTTTTTAAACCAACTTATACCGGCTTTAAACTCATTAATTTTAAGTTTTTCTGCTTACTCTTCCGCCTTAGCACGTAGGCCTGTTTGGATTGATTAAATGAATTGCTTGTATTGAATCGCCTGCTTGGATTGCTTAAATTGGACACCTTAAATACATCTTACATTCACGCACTTGTTTCAAAAATTTCAAAACACTCTCGCCAACTGAACTGTTGTTTGTGTCTAATCAAAGTTTGTAATTAGTGACTTAATCGGGTCAGTTATTCTGTTTCCACTGTACCCACGACGATGAGGTATGACCGTCGTAACAATACTGTCAACTTTGACAGAGGATGGTGCTGGAAATGAGGCTCAGGGAGTTCACGCTCGTGAGCGTAGTTGCGCTTATGCTTCGTGGCAAGGCGGAATGGAACAGCATCAATGCATATATTCAGTGGGTCCTACTAGAAAAAAAAGACATGCCCAACTTGCACCCAACGGGGAGTAGAAGATGAGGAACAACTAGAAGGAGGCCGATAAGGGCGCAATAGGCTCCATCCTGAAGTAATACGCTAAGTGGTTCCAGGATGGATGTGAATGCCTAAATTAAAGGTGGGGTTTTTAGTGGGTGAGAGTCCCACACACCAGAGGAAGCACGGCCTCCTCTAACGGAGTATAAAGCATTTTTTCCCTCTACGGTATAAAAACACTATTATTATTATTATTATTATTATTGCTGTGATTATTACTATTATTGCTACTGTTATTATTATTATTTTATTATTATTATCATCATTATTGTTATTATTATTATTATTATTATTATTATTATTATTATTATTATTATTATTATTATTATCGTGAGATGGAAGGACCCTGCGTGGTCGCTGGAGACTTCAACGCCAAAGCGGTGGAGTGGGGAATGCCTGCGACATGCACCAGGGGACGGTACGTGTTAGAGATGGCAGCAAGAGTCGGGCTCGCAGTGGCCAATGTGGGCGGTGTCTCAACTTTTAGAAGACCTGGTTACGCCGAGACAATCCCGGACATTACTTTGGTGTCCGACGCATTGGCGCACAGCGTCATGAACTGGGAGGTGCTGGAAGACTATACTGGTAGTGATCACCAGTATATCGCTTTCACCCTGCGGAGAGTTCAGCATTCGCCCATAGCTGAACCTAGCCGAACACCTGTCTGGAACGTGTCCAAACTGGACGTGGAGTTGTTGCAGGATGTCATCGCGATCGGAAAGGAGGCGGTGATGAACAGCTTGGGTCCGACAGAGGAAGTCGTCGGTGCGACAATGCGCCTCATACGGAATGCCTGCGATGTGTCTATGCCCAGAAGACCGAGACTCCGCGGGGGAAGACAGTGGCGTACTGGTGGACAGACGAGATTGCTGACCTCAGGAGACATTGCTTGCGCTCGCGTCGCATGGCGACTAGAAACAGACGAAGAAACGCGACTGCAGCAGCCGAAGCGCAAGACGAATATCGGCTCGCCAGGAAAAGACTGAAGGAGGCCATCAACAGAAGCAAGCGGCTCAAGTGGGAGACCCTCAGGAATGATCTAGATTCTGATCCCTGGGGTCTGGGGTACAGGCTTGTAATGAGCAGGCTTGGAGCCCGGCCTCGTAGCCCAAGGATAGACGAAAATCGGATGCGCTTCATCGTGGACGGTCTATTTCCTCGTCACCCACTGAGGGATCGCGAGGAGTATCCAGGCCCATTGGAAGACGTCCCGATCTTCAGCGAGGACGAGCTATCACTAGCTGTTAGCTCCCTGCGCAACAAGAAGGCACCAGGGCCGGATTTTATACCTGCGGAAGTGCTGAGGGTGGTCGCTAGATCCTGCCCCCAGGTGCTACTCAATATGTATAACCGTTGCCTCAAAGACGGAGTCTTCCCGAAGAGATGGAAGATCCAGAGACTAGTCTTAGTCGGCAAAGGGAAGGGCGACCCGAATTCCCCGTCGGCATACAGACCTCTTTGTATGCTGGACACGGCGGGGAAACTACTGGAACGTCTACTCAGGCCGCGCCTAGTAGCGGCAATTCGGGATGCAGGAGATCTGTCAGCGAGGCAGTACGGGTTCAGAACGGCCAGATCCACCATTGGAGCCATACAGGAGATCTTGGATGCCGTCCAGGTGGCCCAGCGGGGTAATCACTTCTCCAGAAGGATGGTGCTACTCGCTACACTGGACGTACGCAACGCCTTTAATTCGGCCAGGTGGATAGACTTGCTAGCTGCTCTGGAGGACGTCTTTCAAGCGCCGGACTACCTGCTCCGGATAATACGAAGTTACTTGAGGGACAGGGAGCTCCGGTACGACACAGCAGATGGGCCACGCAGCAGAGAGATAACAGGAGGCGTAGCTCAAGGCTCTATCTTGGGCCCCGACCTGTGGAATGCCTTCTATGATGGAATCCTTCGGATGGAGATGCCAGATGATACCTTTCTGGTAGCATATGCTGATGACGTGGCTGCCGTGATCACCGCGAGAGACGCAGAGGAGGCGCAGCGCATGCTGAACCAGGTCATGCGCAGGGTCCGCAACTGGATGGACGAACACGATCTGAGCCTTGCGACGGAGAAGACAGAGATTGTGCTGCTCACTCGTCGACGTATACCCACAATCACACAGTTCGTGGTGGGGGAAAAGGCGATAATATCAAAGCCAGCGGTGAAGTATCTAGGGGTGCACCTGGATACTAAGCTTTCCTACTGGGAGCAAATTCGATGTTCCTCGGAGAAAGCCGCTAAGGTCGTTGCTGTGCTAAGCAGACTAATGGCAAATGTCGGAGGCCCAGCTGCAGGAAGACGGCGACTGCTGATGTCGGTGACAAACTCGATTCTCCTCTACGGATGCGAGGTCTGGGCCGACGCACTGAAGCAAGAAAAATACCGCAAGCAGATGGCCGCGGTACAACGAAGAGGAGCACTTCGGATTGCAAGCTCCTACAGAACGGTGTCGGAACCAGCAGTGTTGGTCGTCGCTGGAGTAATGCCAATAGATCTGATGGCTGAGGAGAGAAGGAGGGTCTACACAACCAAGGAAGACTTGGGGTTTGTAGAAGCAAGAGCTGTGGCCAGGGCACACTCCATGCGGAGCTGGCAACTACGATGGGAGCAGGAGAGTCGAGCTAGGTGGACGGCGAGGCTGATTGGGAACCTCCCTGAATGGGTGGACAGAACGCACGGCGAGGTAGATTATTACCTTACTCAATTCCTGACAGGGCATGGTTATTTCTGTACATACCTGCGAAGGATGGGTAAGATGGAGGATCCGTCGTGCGTGTATGGCGACTCAGACTCTGATGACGCTCATCATACTTTTTTCGAGTGTCAACGGTGGGTGCTGGAGAGGCGAGGGCTCGAATCGGAGATTGGCCCCATGACGCCTGATAACATCATAGACGTCATGCTCAACAACAAAGAGAACTGGGACATGGTTGTGACCTTCGTGAGGATGGTCCTGCGGCAAAAGAAGCCTGAACTGGACCGTCTCACAGGTCGATGATATAGATAAAGCTGTAGAAGCCTTGTAGGCGCAATACGAGGTGCCACCCTGAAGCCATACGAATAGTTGTTCCAGGGGGGTTCCCTGCCTGTAAAGTGGAGGTTTTTTAGTGGGTGCGAGTCCCACACACCGGGAGACCAGTCGGGTGTCTCCTGATGGTGCATAATGCATTTTTCCTCCCCCGCAAAAAAAAAAAAAAAAAAAAAAAAAATATTATTATTATTATTATTTAAAAGTAGAATATAAAATACTTAAAGAGTGTATGCATTAGATTTAGGGTCTGTAATAATTTGTGTAAGAAAAGAGGAAATTACATTGATACGACAATTAATGTAAAGACACAATTACTTTGTTGTACGGTGTAAAGGTATGATTCATATTTACAGTAATTACTTTATTACAAAATACACTAATTTTGAGCCTGTACTAATACCAGCAACAAGTACTTTAAACGTATGTAGACTAAGTGCGTATACATAGAGCAAAGCAACTGCGAAAGTGTGCACCATTTAGTAAATGTGATGAGACTGTGCCCCGGCACTCCTCAGAGATCTCTTGCATGGAGACAGTACATGAGTCGTTATTTATTATACCGATGATTAAATATTTATTTACTTATTAAATTAATTCATTATATTAGTTACTTATTATATTAATTCATTTATAAATTTCTTTTTTATTTTAGAAAAACGCAGAGCGCCTAAGGAACAGACGTTCAAACAATATATCTATTTCCGATATTTATCCATGCGGAACAAGCTTTTTAGATTTACCAGAAATCTAGGTAAAGTATCGCGTACTTCAGGAAAAGTAAACAAACACTTGCGGTTAATAAACATTCAATATTTAGTGAATGACATAGTAATTTATGCAATCTATATATTGCTCTCTTTGGATGATAATGTTACCAGAGAAGGCAGAATATTGACCACGTCCGTGTAACGGTAGAGACATAAATTTCACAAAATATTCCTTTGAAAACTCAATTATAAAATTTATATTATTTATAATAAGTTCTTTACATTTATTAGTTTTATTTTCCACTTATAAGTATGTTATTTTCCTTATGTTTGTAAATAGTGACACCAAAATGAAACGTAGTTATATTGAGGCAAAAACGATGACAACAAATATTATAGGTATTTTAGAAATTATGTTTACGTTGACTTTAATTAAAGTACGAAGAAAGGCAGCCATAAAAATTACTTCGAAACTTGGAACGCGGTGTAAAGAAAGTAATTTGTTATTTCGTTTATGAACAAAACTTTAAGCTTTTATCGCCTCCTTGAAACACAGAATACACAAACTCGTTAATCCTTTTTTACTGTTTTTGCTGTCCGTTCAGCGTTAGCTGTAGTTTCTCTATCACGCCATATTCGCTTGACATTAGTCACTATTGTTATTCCACTTTTATTTACGTTAAAACATAATTTTACCCAAACAAGGCGTCATGGTATTGATCTGACTGTAATTATGTTGTTCAGTCTGAGATAACAATTTTCTTTGCCGCCAAGACAGGTATTCGTGTTGTTAAGACCGCTTTCAGCTTTATATCATACGGGCTGTTCTAGATGTATTTTGTTTGCCTTATTTACATTTGATATTTTTGATCGTGTTCTTTCAGCAGTTCCCTCTAATAAAGAATAATCATTGACTTCAGATCGCCAGCTCCTAATACTTCATGTATAAGTATCTCTGTTTTTAATTTTGTATATTGTGGTTATCAAACATCTTCTTTCCGATGATTCGGATCACTCTATTCGGTTCAACTACTTCCCGCGAGCCATATTTTCAATCTGTTAGTCTTCTATTTATTGACCTTTAATCTATTGGCCCATTATATAACCTATTAGGATTAGCCTTTCGTTTCCTCGGATTCTGTTATTTTACATCCACAACGCATCTGCGAACTAACAGGTTATCTGTTAACTGTTTAGGTTTCCTGACTTGGACTTCCACATCACAGAGGGTGTCTATAAGCAGTCGGTCGGTTACGAATTGTTTATGTAAGGATAAAAAATCGTAGGCCTATTTGGTGACTTTTATTATTTGTTTTGAATAAATGCTGCAAATAGATACTGTATCTCCATTTATGTAGGAAGCTTGTATTAAGAATAGTGATTTTGACGTTTTAAAGAAAACTTGTTACTGCCTTCCTTGCTCTGCTATTTAAATAATTCCATGATAAAAAATTTGTTTTCCTCGTTAATGACGTCAAAATGTTTTCCGTTGCAATACTCTTTGCTGAATTGACATTTTATCATTTAACTGCATATCATTTAAGATTAAACAGTTATTTCCTCGGCTGTCCAATATTTCGCTGTTTCCATTTTCCTAATTATTTTTACTTTCATAGTCAAATAATTATGTTGCTTTTGCCTCTTCATCAAAAGCAAATGTTTACAAATATTCTTTCTGATTGTTCCGTATCCACTTCTGTTACCCTCGATTTCACTTCCTGGGTTGCTTTACGTTTACCGACTTTAAGGATAAGACTACAAAACTTGCTTAGAATGTCCGATCCAATTCATCAGGAACTGTTCGTGTATTTTTCGTGTTGCCTGACTCTGTTTTCCGAACAGTGCTTCTGTGAGTTTCATAAATTTGGATTGACAATTAGATTATCATTAGAAATCTAATAACGAATTACCTGAGCATAACTGTGATACCACTAAAGGTATCACTTGTTAGTGTGCTCATATGTTTCTGGTGACAGAATTGGTAAAATCAATTAGGTAGGCTATATACAGTGTGATTATTAACCAGCTATAACAGTCTATGTCAAATAATATCTTGGACTAAAATATCTTCGTCACAAATGTAGGAATTCAATTTCGTCTTACTCCAATTAGCTGAAATGTCCACACAATTAATTTAATTAAATAGCCTTAACAAATATCACCATCATTTACAAGCCTTTGTTATCTCGTGTCACGAATGCAACGGTATTCGTCTTTTGATCTGCTGTGTATGGAACACTGCTGAGAAGGAGAATACTTCTCGAGAGGGGCCTTGACGTATGTGTGTTCGTTAATAAAAGACGCATAAGTCCATATATTTCTCCTATCCACCTATAGTATATAAAATCTGTTGATATTCAGAATTTTCCTTCTGTAATAAGTTTTTTCAACGTCACCTGAGTAAAAACAGCATCTACCTAAATATTCTTCTAATTCGCCCCTTCTTATCTTTTCCCTGCAACATATTTGCATTTAATAATTTAAAGACTGACAGATATTCAAATCCAAATGTACAGCTTACGCAAACAAAAACATTCTTGTTTGCTTTACTCTATTTTATTATCATGCAATTTTTCCAATAATCTTATTAGTAGCAAAGGTAGGCCTATATTACTGATTTGTAATTTCTAAAATTTTTTCTGAATACATTTTTTTAAATGAATAAAGTAAGAAAAAATTTAGCAGATAAATTTGAAATAGACAAGAGTTATTGTCTCACCGCAATATCAATATTAGCTTTATTTTGTAACAATTTTTAAAATGTAAGAATGTAATATCATCACAATTTCTGTCTAATTATTCTGTCTCTTTTGTAAACCTTAAGAGGATTTACGTCATGCGTATATCGTGGGGTTATTGGTAAAGTTACCGAAGTAAACTTAAGTGAATTTACGGAAAACTGAAATTAAAACCTTTCAAGTTCAATGATAAAGCAAAAAATCATTATACCGATTTTTAAGGTAAATTTTTATAATCAGTAGAGATGTTTATTGCTTACACAGCTTTAAGAAAATGTACAGAAAAACAGAAAATTAATAACAAAATAAAATGTCTTTTTTTAAACATGAATGGACTTCGGTAGTTTTATAACTAACCCCTCCATATTTTTAGTTGATCTTTCAACACGACTGTTTAAAGAAAGGCATTAAATTATGAGCTTATGTTCCACGACACCTGTGAATCAGTGTTTACAATGATACTTAGTAATGATTGTTTTATTATAAGTTGTTCAACTTAGTACGTATGTCATAATAATGATACTTTTATAATGACGGATCCTTACAACATACCGGTACTATACAATTCTAGTAGAACATGTTGTACTAATAGTTTGTTGTAAACAAGAACTGCAGCAACTAAATGACTTCCATCAAAATATAATTCGCTTCCCATAGCCTTACTTGTTACTAAGTTTGCAAACATTACTTGAAATTAGGTAACATTTTCACCCATTAAAATTACAAAAAAATGTTTATAACGTATTCCGTAATCATGTTCGTCATAAAAAAAGTCGTAGACTTCACTTACAAACATAAATTTACTTGAAATTTTCAGCATTACAAAAACAAAATCAGCTAACATAACAATGGCTTTAGGTGCATTTTTTGGCATAAATTCAGGGAAGATAAATGCTGCACATCAGTTTGTCAGCGACACCATACGTAACAACCCAGTCGTTGTTTTCACCAGATCGACCTGTAGCAATTGCGAAAGCATCAAGTGTGTACGTATATCTATTATTTTAGTTACATATATTTTGTTCTTATAACCATTCATATAGTAAAAATATCGGTATGGAGAACTATACATGACTTCCATGTTCTAAGATTTATATTTAAAATCATTATAGAAATGAAATATTTCCATAGAATCTACTTCTTTCTTCAGCCTTAACCACAGTATTGTAGTCACTAACGTATACCACCTCACGTTACGGCACTCGATTTTCACTGATGATGGAAGTCGATAGTATTGCCAAAAATCTAGTTTTGCAGAAAACATTGTACCACGGCCAACAGTCCGGGAATGAATTTTGACAGCAAACTAATTCTTTGTTCCCGATAACGTAGTACACATATAAAAAATTATCCCCTCCCCCTTCACTATCGTTTTCATTTATAGAAAATTACCCCCTCCCCTTCAACTACGCTTTTTATTTATAGATATTTCATCTACGTTTCTACAGTGGATTATTATGACTTTCTTTTCAGGATACTATATTTATCAAAATTAAATACTTTACACTTGTTAAATCATAAAACGTTGCTGGTAAACTAACCCTTCCCCTTAACCGATCTTCATCAAAATCAGCAAGCCTTGAGTCATTTACAACACAAGTACATATGCAGAATATTATTTGATTCTGTTTGAATTTGCGGCAGTTATCGTTCGCCATAAATAAAATTCTACATGGACACACAGACACTTTTCGGAAAACAACTTTTCTTCATGTTTTGAGGGTAGTACAATCAGAATCAGCCCTTATCTCGAACACGATTTTTTGCGATCACCCTACTTCCATTTCCTTACGGAACATAGAAGTAAAAACGTATAGTACAATGCATCTCAATAAAAATACATGAACTGTTTGTAAAGTTCCAAGGAATACCTTTCTAACGTAGCAGATGTATGCCTAACATCATAGAGAAACATTAATAATGTAAATAGCGATTTTTTGAGATGGATCAGGATTTTTTTTGAGATCAGGAATGTTATTTGTCACTTACCTAACACATAATGTTTTTCTGTGATTTTTACTTCCATAGAACCCATCTATAAATGAAAAGGGCAGTTGAAAGGGAAGGGAGTAATTTTTTATATGTGTACTACGTTATCGGCAACAAAGAAGTGGTTTCTACGAAAATAATTCATTTCAATTTATCAAACATAAAACGCGATTTACATGGAACAGCCTAACTTATTAGAAATTATCGAACCGAATTCAAGTGAATGATTTTAAATATAAATCTTAGAGCATGGAAGTCATGTATGGTTCTCCATACCGATATTTTGTCATCCTGCGTCATTATAAACTTAAAATCTTCTGTTGACGATTACAACAAGACGGATACTCTTCAGCCACTTCTGTCATTGCGAATATCCGCTGGTTAATTATTATTTTCGTTGATTACTCTACGTTTAAGAAATTTAGCCACATTGCACATCGCATTGAAACGAAGGTAATGAAATCAGGAAGACAGGAGGTCGTTTCCGGAACTCTAATATTAGTCCCCGAATAATCATTTAATATATCACAGCAAATACACGGGTTTTATACGTTAATAAAATAGTGGACGTCAATAACGTTTACTGAAATGTATCCGTCTGGTCGCTTACGTTATCTGGCAAATCAAATATCAAGATTACATTGCTCCCGGTGCTATCGGTTATTACATCCAATAACATGGCTAAGCTTTGGTTCAATTATACGTAAAATAGTATGAAAATTGACGAAATAATTTTTTCAGTTGATAATATGTAGGTATAACGGCTCTTACGATGGTAACTCAACACCATGGGTACCAAAAAAATCGTAACCTTTGTTCATTATCATCCTAGTCAACATCAGCATCTTTCATTAAGCATTGGGTTGATGCTTGTTATGTCGTCTTAGCTTACACCACAGGTGATAGCGGCTCATACAAACACGTTCTTTCCTCTGTAAACACGACCGACGCTGAAGAACTTTCGTTGCCCACATACGGTAAAAAGGCGTGACAATATTTTTGCAGATGATACCAGGGGTGGGGGGCGTTTGGTTTCTAAAGAAAATCTCGTTCGTGTACGGACAAAATCTGTCATTTGGCGTGTCAGTTTTTGTTTCGCGTTGTCACCGCGTACAAATTTTCAACGTTCCACGGTTTATCCCGTGGCGTCTCCTGTGTGCAACCGTGGCGAGTTGGTGAATAGTTCTCCTGTTACGAGTTGTTAGTTTACAGATCGGTATAAATCACTGCAGTTACGCATTGTAAAATAAAAACTCGCGTTCGAAGCTTGTGCAGTTTTGGATTGCACATGACCTCGCGTAAACATCAACAAATCAAAGTACACGATGTTACAAAGTGGTGGTGGTTCGCAGACGAGCATATTTTTGAAATTGTAAATATTTCTTCAACTCTTTCCTAAATAAACCTCCCATGGACTTGATTTTTTCCTACAAAATCCCAATAAGCACTGAGGTCTACGCTGCGGAAAAAACTGGACAAATGCCTCATATCCAAAGTTTTTTAAATTCTTGTCGACACATTCTTTTGATTTCAATTTTAATAAAGCCCGATGGGCACGGTAAATGTTTACCACAAGCTTGGTTTCAACCTACAGCACAACACGATGTAAAAACGCGAGACCTCTTCCAATGTTTAGTTTGTTCCAGCCGAGAAATAATGTCTTCACTGTCTTTCTCTATTCTTTTAAGGATAGCAATATATGGAACCACTAGGCTATATGGCTTGTGCCATTATTTGGCAGCGCCAAATAACAGTACTTTATATACTTTTCTTATATCGCGGTCAACATGTTCTACGACGTTGGCCGATGCCCAACCTCCATTGTTGTTTGTCGTTGCATTTTTCATCGTTTAGTCCTCTATCGCTCGTTGGTCTTCTTGTGTCTTTCTTTCTGTGCTCTCTAGGTATCTATCTCATTGTTTTCTATGGTACTCGGTCTTGCTCCATTCTTTGTACGTGTCCGTACCAGATTAGTTGTTTTTCTTCAATGCACTCGATGATTATCTTTTGTACGCCCATTTCTTATTTGAACGTTTTATTTCGTATTCGCTCTAGCCTTGAAGTTCTAGCAGCTCGTCCCAAAGCATCAAATTTTGTAGCCTCTAACTTTCTTTTTACCGGTTCTTTTATTCTCCATGTTTCGGATCCGTAAATCGGGGTGCTTTTAATAATACTATCGTATATTTTTTTCATCCTTTCTCCTCCAATTTCTGTCCTCTATAGAATCCCATTTAATGATCTAATTATGTGTTTTGCTTTGTTTATTCTTGATTTTATTTCAACACCGTCTCTTCCTTCTTGATTAAAGTTTATTCCTAAGTATTTGTAGCTATTCCATTTTTTTTATACGTTCGTTGCTTTCTAAGGTGCTTCTTCTCCGACACACAGATACTGCGTTTTTCTACGTTCATCAGTTCATCCCCAATTTCATGCTCTTCCTCCAGTTTGCGTGTCACATACTCCAGGGTCTTCTTTTCCACATATCGCTTGATCGTCTGCAAACTGCAGGGTGTACAAGCATGTGTCATCGTCAATTTCAATACCCATTACTTTGCATTTTTCTTCCAATGGGTGGAACGTAAATTCTGAAAAGCGTGGGTGAGATGCGACAGTCCTGTCGTAATCCCTTATTTACTCTGAATGGTTCTGATACTCTAGTTCTCATACTTCCATATTTTATATTGTGTTTTCTTTCGTTTTCTTTCTAATTCAATATAACAAATTAGTGGAGACAGTATACTACTCTACCTTATTCCCCGTAAGATTCCATCAAATGCTAGATATCCGTTAATGTTGTAATTACTTTAATAAAATTTTATGTCTTTCCTAATACCCACAGTATTTGCTAATGTTTCCTATCAGTACACAGAGTAACAGACAATATTGCGCAATCATATGATTGTTCACGTATAAAGTGCGTCAAAGCGTTTTCTATAATTTTTTAACAACGAATGTGTGATATGTTGTACACTGTTCTTGTCTAAATTCCATCTGATAGCTTCTAATGTTACTAAGGTTAGCGGTTGGTAAATTATTCTCGTTAGCGCTTTGTACATGGTATTTACGAGTCCAGTACTACGACAGTTATACACATCTTTTAATATTCCATGTAATCTCCACTCTCGATTCCTGCGGTAACACCTTCGTTCACGGTACTGTTGCGACGGTCTCTCTGCTCGTCGTATTGTACAGTGGAAACGAAATACATACACCAAGGAAGTCGCTAATTACTAACTTTAATTAGTAAAAAATAACAATGTGGAGTCAACAAAGTACTCTCATACAACCAATCGAGTTAAATTTGTCCACATGCATTAATAATGTCAACTATTAAGAGTCCCACATTAATTATAACACAGTTATCACTTTCCCCAATCACTTGATCCTCACTATATATTAACACCAGGTGAAACTAACTAAGCCGGCTGCTGTTGCTTATGTATAGCCTGCAAGTTTTCAAGAATAATTTTCTTTTCTTTTGGCCGCGTGTCAGCATAATTTGCGTAGTTCCAAATACTAGAACAGTTTGGAGAGCTACTTCACAGCCTTGACAGAGGCGCTCCACCTGAGAGAATCGTGTAGAACGACGCTCTCGACTTTTCATTATGTTTTCTACTAGCAAATGCGCGACAACATTTAGGCTGATCCAGTATACAGAATGCGTTATAATGACAAAATATTATCACTACCGGGCGATTCGTCACTTTCCAGGACGTCTGATGGACTCTTTGCGTGAAGGTATGGCAAAGCTAAAGTTTATCTCTAAGCACGATTGGTACATCTTACTGCTCCGCACTAACTGAAGTACACAATTCCGTTACCAGTCAAGTAATGCAGTTACTGTCTCACCCCTCTTTCAAATACTTGTTTGCTACACAGATTTTCTACAGACATTATTTCCCGACTTTCTTAAACCTTTTACCTTTTCACAGATTTTTCTTTATTGATTTTTTAGATAATTTTTCTCAATATATATTCCCTTCATCTTCTCTTTTTTACATGAACTTCCTACGTTTTCTCTTAATAATCTTTTTTTCTGTTTGTTTATTTTTATATAGTCTCCCGTCTTTGCTTTTAGATTTTTTAAAATATAAGTTGTAAAATTATTGCCTACAAAAAAAAATTAATGTCGTCCCCATATGTGATAGTCTAAGTACATTTTCCGAACTTTATGATTTCCTGTAACATCCTTATTCTGTTTTTGGATCTGTTGATTTCATTGGTTACATTTCTTATGGCTCCTGGTCAAAATATATTCAAAACACTACATGTTTATAAAATCCAATCGACTTTTCTTTAATTAAGTCATCTTCGTAGAAATTGGCCATTTTCGTACGCAGTTGTGCCAAAATCGCAACAATAAAATATTTAACAAAATAGGTGGCTAGTCTATAACCTAACTCTCAGCCCAGATGGCCAGTCTGCCATAAGGACTACCATTATTAGCCTACTGACGCCGGTTTAAGGGCTCCGGATACTAGCCCTTCATCTTCGCTTTCTGAGATAGGAATTGATGTCACTGCATCTGCTGTTCTGGCAATTACCGGTTCATAATATCTATAATACTCAGCATCTGTCGGCATCAGCGAGCACTCTAAGCCACTAGACCATTTTAGATCACCTCATGTACCCTATGTCATCTAGGATACTTACTTACTGGCCTCCAGAACGACGTGCGACCACTCCTGTCCGTCCCGTTAGGCCACCTTCTGATCCCCAGTCTTCTCACGTCTTCATCTACATCGTCTACCAATCTTCTTCTTGGCCTCCCTCTTGCTCTTCTTCCTCCTGGTCCTCCAATGAATACTTGCCCTTACCTTTGTCATTCTTTGTACGTGACCTGCCTACCTAATTCCACCTTGTTTTATTACTGTGTCCGGTTCCCTGTGTGTATCGTACAATTCGGCATTTGTCCTCGTACGCCATATTCCTGCATCCAGAATCCTTAACCACAATTTTATAAAAATAAAAGAATGTAATGGAGATAAATGATATGGCTGGGTTGGGCATATAGGATCATCCGAATCCTCAGTTTTGTGCAGCCTTCAACTTTAGTGGGACATGCAAACCTACTCTCGTGACGGACAGTGCTAGTGTAAAGTGATGTACTCTGAGGATTTACCACTATCGCTCCGGTCACAGAATCTCGCAGAACTGCTAGCTCTTTTTAACGGTCTTAAAGTAATTTTATTAGTTTAATAACTTTTGTAAGTACTATTTACGACTAACAGTGAGACTATTGGGGTAACTTATCTAGGTTATCCAATAACTGTATCTTTGCAGAGACGAATATCTCGCCAAAAACAAAATTTAGCCTAAAGAGACTTACGTGTTTACATAAAGCTCTTTCTAGTAATTAAACGTTCAACTGACAACGTTCAAGATACTAGGATTTTGTTGTCCATGATGTGCCCGTTGATTAACTAATTATAATAATAACACTACCGACTCGTAACACCACTACACTCTAGTACTCTACAGTTTTTTATCTAAAGGCACTACACTCTACTACCGAATCCAAATTTGCAAACTACCTCATTGAAGCAAACCACAAATACACAAACATCGACACCAAAATGGATATTCTACACGTACACACAAAAGGCAGAAAACTGGACGCTCTTGAACAACTAGAAATATAAAAACACACAAAACACATAAAAAAACGACATCCTAAACGGACAGACACATTTCAAATAACACACATTATTCGAACATATCACACCCCACACACACTACTTCGATATTTCAAAAGATGGCGCCGTCGCCAAGAACAAAACGGACAGAGCACCGAGTGGCAGCCTCTGACGAAGCTTATAATAATCGAAAATTGGTTCTGCCTACAAAGTAAAAATTTTATATTTTTACTAATAAAAAATTTGTGTTCCGAGTCGGTAGTGCCATAATTATAATTAGTTCAAGATACTCCTATAAGACGTAGAACGCGTTTGATTTCTAAACGTTATTCAAATTTTAGTACAACGAGTGACACACCTTTAATTTGCATTACCGTATATCGAAATTTGTGAACCAAAACAAACACAAAAAAGTAATGAGTTATCTTAAACACTTGAATCCAAACGTAAGTTACGATACTGAAGAACAGCCATTACCTCTGGAAAGATACATGATTGATGAGAGCCACCATTTTCGTTCGGGTGCTGAATCGAAATTATTTTAACTGTAATTAATTCATTTTAAAGATGTGTATTAGATGTAATAGCATAAAAGTTTAATGAAATGATATGCTGTTAAAAGTATATAAGCCTTGTTGCCAGTACCACGTGGAAGTGAAAGAACTGAATAATAAAACACTTATTTTGTTCATATATGTAATTAAATAGGTAACATAGTGTACAGCAATTAAACACCCATATGTCATAGCACACATGTTTATAACATCATTGTTTATTAAGATATTTCTGCCTTTTATTGTTTAACAGTTCTACTAACATTGATTGTTTATCGTCTTCCAAACAAAACTCAAGAACAAATTAGTTGCGGGACATTTTATTTATATCAAACAAAATACAAAAACATAAACTACGTAATTTTAACCCTGATTTTTACATTAGAAAAAATTTTAAATATTTACAAGGAAAGCATGAAAAACTATGCTCACGAAAGATCATAAGGCATTACTATTAAATCACTTGAAGTGGAATATAAAGTGATCATATTTCATGTAAAATATTTGCACCCGTGTTCAGTATTCCTTGCAAACCTACCATCTTCCCCTACTTATGTAATACACTATTTTAATCTTGTACAACTCTGTAAGCTTATAGGTTATCTTCCAGGTTATTTTGCAAAGTAACGTGAATATATTGACTTCATTTCCTTAAACAGGTTTTTCTCATATTCTGATAGAGGCTTTCGTTTTTGCCCCTACGTTTTTCTACATACTTTATTCTTCTATAACCTTCTTTTTTTGTAATTTAAACGGAAAGAGGACTTTCGGGTCCCACCAGAATAATGTGCAGAACGCCAAGACAAAATCCTACATTGTTTGGATACAAAGGTACAAGAAAAATTCTAATAATATTTTCGGGGTACTAATTATTAAATATGTACACCAGACTGGTAGTATTCCGCTTAATTTTTAAAGAAACGTTATTATATTCGTGTTCTGTCTGTTGTTAAATGATTAATTTATAAGAAAGTTTCGACTACATTCTTCAATCAGTTCAGTTTACTAACATACCTTGTAATAGTTTTCCAAAGCTATTAATTCCTTTATTGCCGCTTCAGTGTCGAGAAAGTACAGGAAAAGAAAGAAGAAAGAAATAAAAGCAAAAAACTTGGATAATCCACAAAATTAGTAGATTATTACGGTTACTTGAGGCTACCCACAACTTGAAAATCCGATGACACTAAACAAATGTGATGAAAACTGCGAAGCAAAGTCGAATGACGTGAATAACAGTGTTTATCGAAATAAATAAGAAAGTGTTAGTATTAGCAAAAGATTCGTAAAATTTGTTGTACAATATAAAATCACGTTTACTTTTGAGTTATTGTAAATAACTTGAAATTACGAATCATACAGTAGAAAATAGTTGTTAAGAGTATATTGCCTTTAATGAATTACTTTTTACTGAGCTACGTTTAAAGGTGACCGATTTATTGAGGTTTACGTATAACATCTCCTTTAAAGAAGGCAAGTATTCGCGGTAAACTCAAACCCAAAACGTTAAAAACAAAACTAAAACAATTCAATTTTAGTAACATAAAGTTACCTTTAATTTGAGTTCCTAACCATCCCTGTATGGTAAAAATTTATCCTGTTACTGTGGCTTTAATCCGATACACCCCTACCAGAAACTTGATTGATGCAAATTTTTAGTGAATAAAAGAGTAAAATATTGTGTGTATCAAGAGTTTGATTCTGTATTTAATTTCCCAACTCTACTTATCTGAATAACACTACACACTGATGTAGTCGACGGTTACATTAACTTTGATTTGGCGCTTGATGAATGCATTTTAATGTACTTGATCAGAGAATTTTAAAAATGGGGTACTTATGAACTAACTCTGGAAATTTTACTCTCGATGTTTTGTAAAATCGATATTTTTGTGAAGAGACTGAAAAACAAAAGAAACGTAATTTTTACTGTAGAGGAATGTTTATACTGGTTTTGTTGAAGTTTATAGTTTTTAATTTTTTTGTGAAATTCCCGTTTCACTTCTTTAATTTACCTTAAAATGTTGCTGTACTAAACGCAACTATGGACTCATCGAATTCTCATAAACGTAAGAAAGCTTCTAAACTGGCCGATCGTCTAATAATGTTATTATATTTTAATCTTTGGCCTACTTTCTTGTACTTTTAACTGGCTAATATGTCATTATCAGTAACACGGAAAAGATCAACATTAGTGTTTTGTATATATATATTTTTTTTTTTACTTTCATGCCTTAATATTAGTCCTGTGTATATAAATTATCTGCTCTAGATATCTGATTTATCTGAATGGTGATATCTGATTTAGATAAGACCGTTCCCCCTCGCAAGCTGATGGCAAACCAGCGAGAGGTATCCTGCCTATTATAAACCCTCCCCAACTATGACGTTCGGATCCGGCGTTAAACTGTAGGTCCCATATACCTGTGAGAGACTCCGTAACACACGCACCACGGGTATATGCGGGGAGGGTACAAACCAGCCGAAAGACTGACAGATCCAATAATAACAATATATAAATAGGTACATCCTACTGAAGGATGCTTCATAGTTCCATATGGAAGATGAGTAGACGCACAGATGGAACTTTTAATTTTAGCGTTTGTAATGTTGCAACATACAAGTGAGTGAAGTGTCATACAAAGTTCCATAATTATGTGTAATGTGTATTATTATTATGTGTAATGAAATATTATTGTAAAATTACTTTCACGAATTTATCAGATACTTAAGTACCTACGCGAATCAGCGTTATGTAGAAGTTGAAACAGACGCCAGAGATGATAAACTTTTCGTACTTGACGCAATAGAAGATATTGCCGGACCTACAGCGGAAAGTGATATCGTAATACTTAATGTAATCGTTTTTGTGAAATATGTATGGATAATTATCTCATCTGATTTTGCGCGCGCGCGCACACACACACACCTCGGTCGAACAACGCAGGTCAATAAGAAACCAAGAGACACCAGAAGAGTATAGGCCTACTATAGTTCTTCACATGTGTTAGTATGTAATTTATTATGCCATAATACAACTCGATATATGTTGCTTATCAGAGCAAATTGACGCCACAAGGGGATGTCAGTGATGGGAGTAGTAATATAGACGGACAGACATAGAGATAGAGAGAGAGAGAGAGAGAGAGAGAGAGAGAGAGAGAGAGAGAGAGAGAGAGAGAGATACAGACAGACAGACAGACGGACAGACAGATAGAATGATAGACTTAACAAACGCCCACAGTGACAGAAGACTAACGTAATTAGATAAACTGAACAGTAAGTTCTGTATATTGTCCATTATAAAATAAGTATAAAAATGTGAATTATTTAATAATTCTTACTGAATTATTTCATGCCAAAG
Source organism: Magicicada septendecula (assembly GCA_034769895.1). NCBI lineage: Eukaryota > Metazoa > Arthropoda > Insecta > Hemiptera > Cicadidae > Magicicada > Magicicada septendecula. Next base: position 303,746,894 of record CM068376.1, on the reverse strand, counting down.
TAACAATATATTGCTCTATTTTTTAAAGACGTAATTAACTTTCGATATAAATACGTATAGAAAATTCGTTTGAATCACTTCACTCCGTCTGCCTGACCTTATATCTTTCTAAGAAGACACACAGGCACAAAAGCGCTCGCGCGGGCCCAAATTTTTCAACTTAATCTATATTTTGTAGACTAGACTCAAACCATTTCAAATGTAGACTTTCGTTGTTACTTATTTGTAGTTGGAATAAAATAACTTATAACCAAGACACTGGACTTAGTATAAATTAAAATATGAGTTTGATTCATTTTGAAGCGAGAAACGCGTTTCCATTCTTCTTTTATTATCTTCTTCATAGTCCAAATTGACAGTGGGAAATTGTTAAGGATAACAATTTGATGTTAATATAAAGCTTGCAAGTCGGGTATTGTTAAAGTTTCTGTTGTTGTAGCGTAACAGGTTTACTACGCACAAAAGTTTCGTTTAATCGGCAACAAAAAAGCATTCATTAAATCTTGAAAAACGTTTACAACTTCCAGCTCTATTTACCTGCTCATTTGATTCAAATCAGTTACGTAATTATGTATAAAAATTTTGTTGTTAATAATTTCTTTCGGTTTATGCAGGTATGCTAATTTTAGGACGAATGTAAGAGAAAGGATACAAGCGGGATAGAGCCTACTTTGCAAATATTAACATCTTTAAAAACAATCTGGTTACAAGAGGTATAAAACTTAAAGTATATTATTCTCTTGTGCAACCAGTTGTTACATGTGGATCTGAGGTGTGGACTTTGACAGAGAATGACAAAACCGCTTTAAAATCATTTGAACTCAAAATATTGTGTAAAATTTACGGCCCAGTAAGAGAAGAAGGCAGCTGGACAATACGCAATAACAATGAACTACAGGCTCTCGTACATGAAAAAACATAGTGAAATTTATCAAACACAGAGGTTGCGTTGGGTGGGACAAGTTGAAAGAATGTCTGAGAAAAGAATGCCTAAAAGAATGTTGATGGAAAGATATATACTACTAGACGTAGAGACAGACCAAGGATAAGATGGTTGGACGGCGTAACAAAAGATCTTGCTAGCATGGGAATCAGATGGTGGTGATGAAGGGCGGAGAACAGGGAAGCATGGAAGAGTATTGTTGAGGAGGCTAAAGCCCACCAAAAGCTGTATCGTCAGATAATAAAGAGAAGAAGAAGAAGAAGAAGAAGAAGAAGAAGAAGAAGAAGAAGAAGAAGAAGAAGAAGAAGAAGAAGAAGGAGAAGGAGAAGGAGAAGGAGAAGGAGAAGGAGAAGGAGAAGGAGAAGGAGAAGAAGAAGAAGAAGAAGAAGAAGAAGAAGAAGAAGAAGAAGAAGAAGAAGAAGAAGAAGAAGAAGAAGAAGAAGAAGAAGAAGAAGAAGAAGAAGAAGAAGAAGAAGAGGTCCGCTAATTAAAGTAAAAGAGTACTTTTTATAAGGTGGTTCAGATATTTTATGCCACGAGGTATGGTAGGAAATAATCTCTTCAACGTATTTTGCTTAATCGCATAACTGCTATACTTTTCAAAGCCACGTTCCACTGTAATGCTGTTGACTTTGAATACATCCATAGTTCTTATATATTAGAAGGACATCTGACGTATCCCTCCTCACGGAGGCTACTGCATGTGTTTTACTCACACTGTTCTATACTCTGAAAGAAATTGAATCTGAGTGGTTCTATAATTTAAAAAAAAGCAAATCTCTGTCTTTCGCTACACATACTCTCGATTATACAGAAAGGGTTAGTTTATGTTCACGTGTGATGATAGTGATAAACTTGAAGAACTATTCTATACCAATGTCTTTGGCCATGAAGACTGTTATAAAAATAGACTGACTAATTTTCCGGCTAATAAGCCCTCAACCATTAGTAATGTGACTGAAAAGCTTTGCAATTCATAGCGCTCATAGACGATGCTAATGTCTATCTTTTTAACTTACAATTTCATAGAAGCGTTTTACATAATATTAATTAAGTGACGATATACGAAGTGCATTCGAAAGAATCGATAGTTTTGGGAGAGTACTGGGGCGCCTGTACGGTGTAGATGTGCCGTAAAACATTGAACAGTAGCAAAGACGAGAATAAATTCTGGACAAGGCGTTTCCAACAGTCTTATCTCTGCCGCTTTTTGACACTACTCATGTTTTGGACCCACAAAAATCTGGAGACGACCACAAGGTTTATAGAGACCCATAATAAAATTCTAATTCCCTCTATGAACTTCTTTTAATAGACCCACAAATTGGTTGTTCGCCTGTTTACTTTCCTTCCAATGCCCACGTTAATTTAATATACAACATCACAGCCTAGTGGGACACTTGCTGTAACAGAGCTACGTTGAGCTGAGAAATAACCAAAGTGTCTTCGTGGCGCGCCAGGTTGTTCCAATCGTTTGGAGATCATTGAGCGCGCCAGAGTTACGTAACTAGGTCTAGGTCATTTCAGATACCCGTTGAAGACGTTAAACGACTACTCTACCGGTGATGTTTCACCAGATGGTGAAGTGATCGTTGTCTTAATTATTGCAAACTGTAATAAGGTGTAAGGTGACATTTATTGTTGTGGACAAAATTAAATTTTTATGTAAGAGTGGTTTTGTTTATTTCTAACTGAGGTTTGTTTCTAATAAAAGTTTGTAATCAGTGACTTCATTGGTGTCAGTTATTCTGTCTCCACTGTATATCACGATAATTTGTTATCCGTCGTAACAGTAATCTCTAGCAGTCTTTATAAAATGTAAGAAATGCGTATTTAAATCACGTAAAATTTTATGCGTGGTTGCTGCACATTTCGACAAAAAGCTGCCATTTTTAGTGGGCCGTTTCTTTACTTCGAACAACTGCTTAGTACTGGAACGAATTAGCTGGAGGTTAAGAATTAACTCCGAGTTTGGTCAAAACGTCAGACTGACGTGGTTCTGTGGTACGGAATTTTAATAAAATCGTAACGGGAGTAATTATACACAGACTGACTTTATTGGCGATGCAATTGTTACAGCAATGCAATTGTAATTGTTATGCCGTTCTTCAAGCCGGATGAAGTGACGAAGATTTCTTCTTCCACTTCTCCCTTCAAGATGATGTCACCCGTTTCATTCAGCGCGTTCAAACCATCTTTTCTTCAGTCAACCAAATGATCGCTTCTACTTTGGTTTGTAAAGGAGTCCGTCCTGGCCAACTTGTCGGGCATCTTTCTTTCTAGACGATGCAGCCATCTGTTTCGATTTCGTCACTCTTATAATTTATTAAAGAAAGTTTCAGCTCCCTACGTATAACATCGTATACGATCTCTTCTCCCGTGCAAACCCCTTTCAGACACTGGAGAAACCGCATATCGGAAGCTCTTATGGTACATACAACTTTTTACACCGTTTTCCGATTGTCGGACCCTTGGAAATAATATAAACTGACAATACAAAGATTTTGTAAAATATATAAAAACACTTGGTAAGTTTCACAAACTTTTTTAATTAACTCTGACAGCTGTTTCGACTAACTTAAGCCATTGTTACTCGCTCTTTGACAATGGCTTAAGTTAGTCGAAACAGCTGTCAGAGTTAATTAAAAAAATTTGTGAAACTTACCAAGTGTTTTTGTATATTTTACAAAACCTTTGTATTAATATGTTTCACCAAGTGCCCAACGAGTCATCAATTAATATCGTATAAACTGACAATACTCTACAACACGTCATCTGGATTTCTCCTTTCTAGTTTTTCTGTACAAATTCGGACTGAGTTAATATGGTATTTTTAGCGTCCGTGCTACTACTGCTGCCGTAGGTGGTGTCACAAACCTGACGTCAGAAGCAGGATTCTTCCTTTGTTGTATTATTCATTACTACTTTCGCTAGCATATTGCCCTCCCTCTAAATCAATATCCTTGGTTCACTTTGCTGAAATTTCCATGTTACATCCAATGTCAATGTTACTCGTGCACGCGTACATATTTACAAATTCGTGAGTTTAAGTCCCACACATTATTAACTTCACAATAATAAAACATGTACCATACAAAGGCACAACGCTTATAATTTGGGAACCTACGTATACAATAATGTGAAACACAGCAAGGGAATTAATTAAAACAAAACACGGCACCTATTTTTAAAATTGAATATTAAAACTCGTACAACAAAATTAACCGCCAAATCCAATCACAACACCCCAGTCAACAAAGCTCGTTAACACGCTTATCAACAGCAATATCCAAAGACAGTCTGAATTCTACAATAAACAACATATCATTATGGCTGGCGACGAACTTACAGTTAAGCTCGAAACATGTCTAAATTTAAAAATACGTTGTGATAATAATTTCATATATTATTAACTCACGTATGCGTATATATGTACATTCGTATATATGACCTCCGCACGCACGCAGACACAAGCACCCACACATAAACACACACACACGCATGAGTATATTCATGTATAGATATAATCTATATTATATTACTTACATGACTATTATTATACAGTTATCATTATATATTAGATTATTATATACTCTATAATTATATAATAATAGTTTACAATTAAGATGTTTCTTCAGTGGTCCCAATGTTTAGTGTTTTAAAAATTGTGTCATGTGTTGTATTGAATAGAATAGACAACTTTATTTCCGTAATATATGTACAGCAAATACAACAAAAATTGCAATAATTTCCAATGATTACATACAATATAAACAATACGATACTATAGACTTTTACATACAAATACACCAAATACATCAAATACAATACATTTACTACAGATAGGTACCACCTTAGCAAAGCTATGTGGAGGTTACCGTCTAGCTTTAGCAGGTGTGACAGCTGCTAAAACAAAACAAAATAATTTAACACTAATAAAATATCTTAAGTAAATTAAAAATTTTAATATAATAAATGTAAGTACTTCACTACAGTTATTTTTCATTATTGTATTCCATTTCCGTTATTTCCCTATAAAGCCTTGAGAAAAATTTATATTTATTATGTTATAAGTTTATATTTATAAGTTAATTATGAGTATAATCATAACTCAACAAAACGTAACTGACACAACCAGATCGAAAAGCCTACCTAAAAAAAAATCGACATTATCCAAAGACCAATCTTTCACATATTTCATTAACGTGAATAAATAATTTACGTCAATAATAAAGTTGGGAAGTTTATTATAAAGGTTGGGTGGACAGAATGCAAATGGCGTAAACGTTTCATCTGTTGACCGTAGAACTGCTACACGAATATAAGACTGGAATCTTACTCAATAAACGTCAGCAGTACCACTTAAGTGATCACCTCTCATAAAAAATTCCCTTAAAGCTCGATAAGTAAAAGTACATCTTAGTGGGAGAAAGAACTCCTAAATAGGTGCAAGGACGGGCCATTTCTCTTTACACCGGTCAGAATTCTAATTATCTTCTTTTGTGCGACTCCTGTTGGACTACTTGTAATACTTACCTCCCAAACAAGAAGTACCATACTGTAAGTTAATATGAATAATAGAATGGTACACCACTTTTAGAATGAAAAGAGGACAAGATTATTTTAAAAAGTAAAATTTCCTTAAGGCAGAATTTGTGTTTTTTTTAAGTTTGCAGCATGTACTTTCCAAATAACATGATTATCTAACAAAACTGCCAAGTATTTAATATTTTTAAGTACTCAATTTGTATACAGTTTTTGCACGAATAGGAATTACTTATTTGTATAAGTATTAGTTTGTAGTTATTGATTTGGATTTATTTCGAAATTAGTTTGTATTGTGTTTTATTTTTATATATTTGTAAGTTTATGGTTTCTTTTTTTGTATATGTCAGTGGCAGACTAAACACAAACATATACTACTCAGAGCTCGAAAAATGTTCCAAGTAAGAAAAACCATCCCGATTGTACACTATTATTATATGATGTAATTTAGTTATCAACGAATGAATTGTAGCAACAAGTGTTTGAATTCACACACACACACACACACACACACACACACACACACACACACACACACACACACACACACACACACACACACACACACACACACACACATGTATATGTTTATCAGAAAAGCACCTTCATAGAGTTACTTATTTTCTATGATTTAAATGTTTACATGCCAAGCTAAAAATATAGAAATTCTGCTGCGTCAATTTTATTTTTGTAATCAAGCTTTGCACTTTGTTTGTAAAAAGCTAAATTTTATACTTTTGGTGTAAATTTTTAAACTGCTTTGGAAGGATTAAGTAGAGTAAATAGGTTTACTTGCGTTTCGGATGCATGGGATAAATATGTGCTGACTAAAAATTCAAAGCTATACAATATTCTGGAACGGATGCAACATAATAAATGTCAGGAATATTTGGGAATCTTAAAATAGTTAAACGTTCACTTTCCTGAATGATTTATTTGTTTAAAGTCATGATTCGACATATCTTGGGCACCTTTATGTTCCATACTACTACTGAGATAAATGGAAAGTTTCTTTGAACACGAGTTTTGAATACATTCTTAATTTCGTAGTGACCGTCAATCGATAAATTTTAACGATGAAGCGTTTGCGAGGATCGGTCAAAGAAGTATTACACAAATTTTGAATTATTTTATGTCGACGTTTCGACAAAATTTATATGACACGTTGGGTTACCATAAACTTGTGTTTGTAATATTTTGTATATTCTCTTATGTAAGTTAGTAATTCTCTACAGTTATTTTGTACAAAATTCTCTAAATTAATGACGGTGTTTTCAATACCAGTAGTGAGTGATAAAACTAACTTTTAATAATATACATAATTGAACATTCCAACAAACTATTGCAACAGTACAAATGTATAGGGTACTGTGCATTGCACAAAGTAATTAAAATAATTGATTGAAGTAAATGAATAAGTCATATTGTTAGCAATAATAATTCACCATTCAATCTGAACTGTATAAGGAATGACCAAACTTTCATGTCGAGACAGGTTCATCACGCCATTTTGCTGTGTCTGTGTGTACACGCGTATGTTACATGTGTCAGTGAAACCTGTCAATTCCTGAGAAACGTCACCCTTAAGGAACGCTATTAATTAGATGAATTTATTTATTTTGTAAAGATTGTGTGCATAATATCACAAAACCAAATACACCAAAGTGTGTATAAAAATAAGACGCACATGTGTATAAAAAATAGTGTAAAAAGGATAAAAAGTGTAATTACAGGAAAATAAAAATAAATAAAACTTATATTAATTAAGATAAAGAAAAACGGTTTATACATGGTGAACACATAAAAATTACCGACAGAATGAATATCGGGCAATGTGCAAAAGACTTCGCATTTCGCGAAGACAGGCGAATTAAATGTGATAATCGTGTGTGAGAAGGACGCCACCGACAGACTCTGACATGCAGAATATTGTCGAAACATGATTTTAGCGCCCTAGGGTATAAATACACGAGACGCGCTGACTTTAATCCTCTTTCTCGATCGACTACTGTGGCAGCCGGAGGCTCTGCTTCACAACTACAACTCTTTCTCGTTCAACCACAGTAGCAGCCGGAGGTTCTGCCCAGAGACAACAACGTTTGTATATCAACCACAGCAGCAGCCGGAGGTTCTTCACGACTACTCATCACTTTCGTGAGAACACCTGCAACGTGAGGCCATGACGGGATACGAGGGAGCAGCCAAGTACATGTAATAGAATCTAGCGAGGGACGAGGATCAAGGACTCCAGGACTACACGACTACAAAGGAGCATCCAGGATAGCGGACCTAGTACCGAAGAGGACACGCTGCAGATTTACCACGACAATAAGGTAAAAAACAACCATATATTTGTAAAACAGAGACTCACAGAAAGACAATATAATTAACGATGCAAAAAGAGAGACAATCAAATTCATAGATGAATTAATAAATTTTGTAAATGTAAATATTTCTTGTATAGTAATTAGAGTAATGTTTTAAACTATAATTTTGAATCAATAATTATAGTCATTGATATTTAAATTGAGATAAAAATAATTAGCAAGTTTTATTAGAAAACACACCAATGCATATATAGATTCAAAAGAAATTAGACCATTAGAAAGAAATTAGATAATCTAATCATTATTACAATAATGAGCAAGCCGAGAGCAATATTAGATAATTATAAATGTGTATTATAGTATAAGATTGTATATTATGTCTATGTGTAATACGAGATTATCACTTATATGTAATAATTAGATGTGTGCTACGACTACACACACAAGCAAATAATAATGATATTTTAAATCGAAACAAAATCAGAAATTTTTGATTAATAAATTTTAAATGATTTTAAAATAATTACGTTGTGTTATTATTATTACGATTACACCAATCATATAAACACACGAATTTAATGTGTTGTAAATGGCTTCCAAGAACCTGGGGCTCACACATTGAAGAAATTAAAGTGTCGTACTACATTCAGCTATAATATGTTAATATCTTTACCTATGTTAGATGTAGACATGTATGTGTAGAAATGTTTTCTGTACCAATTCAAATATATAATTGTTGATTACTGCTTTTATAATTAATTACAAATACTATTAAGGAACTTTGAGGTTATCAGTATTTTATATTGTAATATTGTATAATTATGTTCAATATTATAAATTTCTCGATGTACTTAAGGAAAATAATGTAATTATTTTGATGATGTAAAACAAATTATTTCAAGTCTTTCACACATACACAAACACATTCACTCAACTAATGTATCTGTTGTGTTTGATATTTTCTCTTGTATCCGTACACAGCTCCTCATAATGACAATAAATGTTGTCGAAATGTCGACAAAATTAATTTAAAATTTGTGTAATGCTTCTTTGACCGATCCTCGCAAATCCTTCATCGTTAAAATTTAAATACATTGCTAACCTGTATTAAATAGTGGAAAAAATATAAATATATTGATTAACTTTGTTACACACGTGCAAGCCAGTTTACTTGAAATGGTAATGTTCTAAAATTTTGTTAAAGAATAATTTGTGTAGTTCGTAGTTATTTAAACACAGTAAGAATTAAAAGAATATTATGTCGTTTTATGTATAATTAAATTTTTCGATATAGTTGAGAAAGACAAGGGCTTAATTAATGTCACCGTTTAGCATTAATCAAAGACGATAGAGAACTTCAGAGAGGTTTAAAACGTAGTAGTTTCATCCCACTGAGGCCTCATTACCTTTGCAGACAATGCACTTTGATTAAGTCAATCCATGCCAGCGGCAAGCCTGTAGGGCGCGCCCAGCAGGGGAAGGCAAATTATATCTCTCTAATTAAACTGAAACAATAGACTAACCGTTCTTTGTTTTAATTGCGTTCTACTAAATAATGCATGCGAGAACCATTCGCTGTAATGAAGTAACATGTATCAAGCTATTATTCCGAAAAATAATCATCAACGGCCACTGTCTTACGCTGTGTGAATGTAAAATAATCAATGTGCTTTAGCCAAGTATGAAATCTAGTTTTAAACAGCAGCGCAGTAAGTCGGCGTAAAATTCAGTATTCTTATAAAATGCCATTTATAATAATAGCATCAAATACAGTGAAACTCGCGAAGAACGAGTTCCCTTAAAACGAGAACGCGGATGTAACGAGCAAAAGTACGAGATTTGTTTGGTTTTGTATATTAGTAACGATAATTAAACTCGCTTTTAACGAGTAGGAACGCATTAGAGACTTGGTTATAACGAGCATTTTATCGCAGGCTCCTTCATGGGTTACGGTCTACCAAAAGTTCGTTACAATACAGTAACTTCATTATTGCTGCATTAGCAGTTATTGTTATACAATGGGGTTTTCCGTTTACAAAATTCCAAGTAAGGACTCTATCCAAACAGCAATGATTCATCTAAACTGCTCAAACAGGTCACCTGAATTTATAGCCTGTCAACGGTACAACATGTGTGTGAGTAAATATTCGTCTGTGTTTGTTTCTGCGAAATATAATTTTCACGATTCCATTTAGAACGAAGAACAAAAAGACAAATCAATTAGAGTGAATTTTCTTGTAATTGAAAAATAAATATTGTACATGTGGCGTGGAAAATTTTGAGTTTTTTGCCAGATAGCCGGCTGATTTTTTGTAAGTTTTTACTACACAGTTAATTTTACTATAAATTACTTTTACTATATATTTCGATAATGTACTATACGGCAATATTCAGCAAAGAATGTTAGCGTCTAAAAAATGTTCTAAATTTTACTTGTTAGCGTAGAATGTAAAACATGTTAAAATTTTATTGTGCAAAGCCTCTTCTATTGTAGACTTTTTTTGTTGTATGTTCGATAATCACGGTATAAAAATGTAGGCTTGTGAGTTGACAGCTCAGGCTCCCTCCCCCGGTCCTTACACTGATACGCCGGAAACGCTGGATCCGCCGCCTCTTAAACAGAGATCGGCGGAACGAGCATCTCTGCTTGGAATACAGGAGACTTTCAAATGCCGTCAAGATCGCCATAAAAGACTTTCGATCTTCCCGCATTGAGAGCCTCTGTACTTCAGTACAGGATTCCTTTCACAACGACACACCCAGATTCTGGAAACAGGTCAAACGTCTACACAACCCGCCCAAAGCCGATACCCCTCTCCAGTTAGGCGACCGCCTTCTCGTCAGCGATGAGGAGAAGGCCGCTGCCTTTCGGGACTCTCTCCAGACCATCCATAGCCACCCCGTTAGCCCGGACTTTTACGCCATCGCCGAAAATACTATAGACACTTTTCTAACCACCCACTCAGACCTCTTCACCCCACACGACGTCCTGACCGCAGACCACGACCATCCGCTGGAGCGGCCCATCGACCCAGACGACATCAAAGACCGACTTAGTAAATGCAGAAATACAGCCCCAGGCCCTGACGGAATACCCAACCGGATTTTAAAAGCGCTCCCGCCACTGCTATCGAAGCCCTCGCCCATCTGTACACAGCTAGTCTCCTCCTCGGCTAAGTCCCGCGGGCCTGGAAACACGCCCATGTCCTCATGTTCCCCAAACCTAACAAAAGCGCCAGCCTCCCGTAGAACTATCGCCCGATTTCTCTCACCCCTGCAATCTCCAGGCTTTTCGAGAAAATCCTCGTCGCCAGGATACATCCCCACCTACAAACTCATAGCGTCCTCCCCAGTACCCAGGGCGGATTCCGCCCTGGCTACAACATATATGATCAACTTGTTCGGGTTATCAGCGCCATCCAGGACAACTCGGTCCGCAAACGCCCGACCATCTTAGCCCTACTCGGCATCCGCAAAGCCTTCGACTCTGTCTGGCACAATGGCCTCCGTTTTAAGATCCTCGGATGTCACTTTCCCCCAACCATCATCAAATGGCTCTCCCAGTTCCTGGATGGCCGCACGGCACAAGTCCGAGTCCGTCAGCATCTCTCGGCACCCTTCCGCCTTAATGCCGGTGTCCCCCAAGGCTCCGCCATTAGCCCGCTACTCTATATCATCTTTACGAAAGATACCCCTCCCCCCCGCCTACTCTACCCTACCCATCTGCAGGCCTACCCCAGTACGCCGACGATACTGCCTACTGGGTCTCAGCAGGCGCACACCGGCAGATCCCAATCAAATTGCCACAAATCCTAGAACCTTTCTTCGCCTACTGCAATACTTGGCGAATAACTGTAAACGCGGACAAAACGCAACTCTGTGTTTTCAACTCCACTGGACGCAACATGTCGCATTTCTATACAACGCCCGTCCGCGTTGGCCCATCATCAGTACGCCCGAAGCGTGATTGCCAATATCTGGGCGTCACGCTTGACTCCAAACTTACCTGGCGACCACACATCAAACGCACAACTACCATCGCCCGTACCCGCCTCCGTTCTCTCAGAACCCTCAGCCGACTAAACCACTGCTCCAGCGACCTAGTTCTCCTTACTGCCTCTCCAGCCTACCTCGATCTCCACCGTATCACAGAACGACGGGCCCTACGACTCATATACCGCCGACCACGCCTGACGAAGACTTCCAATGCCGCCCTGTATGCGCTTAACACCCGCTTCCCTGACCTTGATTCCTTCCTTGTTAAACTCAACTGGAAGTATTCCCGCACAGCCTCCCGCCGCAATTCCATACAAACGATAGTCCCGTCAATTAATAGAAACACCCGCAATACAAGCCGACCTTCCTACTTACTAAATCGCCTCCTCGCAATAGCCAATGGTCCTCCCCCTCGCCTCCAACCACGCCGGCGTCAACGACACAGACCTGCTTAAGCAGTAACACATACCATTTCCCCGCCAAGGACTTATCTCTCCCCGGCAGTAGCGACCTGTCTTCCTAAAGCAGCCTCAATACCCAACACGCGATAAAAATCCCCCACACTCTCTTCTCTTCACCACAGTAAACACACGCTCTAGTTCCCCACACTTACGTACCCGCATATAATCCGAATCTATTCCTTCCGCCTCCCTTGACGGCTCCCTGTCGCCACCCAACATCTTTGGCGACCAGCGTCACACGTCCCAGTCTTGGCCCCCCCCCTGCAAGAACGTCGCAGAAAATATGAAGAAATAAACTAAATAAACAACATGAATAAATAAAGATGCCCCAGAACAATTATAACGGCCACATCCATCTACCTCTCCCGCTCGTGTATGGCTACACACTACACCTCACACAATATAACCTACAAACAGTACTCTCCCAACTAAGTGCCTCCACCTTCTCTGCGCTCCGGTCGTCTGGCGTACGTCCCCCCAAAACCCCTTACCCTCACGGCTGAAGGGAGCTCGTCTCCAAAACAGCCCGAGTCCGACCATACTGGTCGGTCTCAAACAGCATAAAAAAAAAAAAAAATATTGACAACTCGGATGTAGCGAGTACGCGGTTTTAACGAGCACATTTCTCTGGTCCCACTGTACACTGTCTAAATTCCACTGTACATTATATTCGTAAGGCAGTTGATCGAGAGCGAGCATGAGGAAATCGGTTTCTACCTGAGGCAGCTTCTGTGCGGTCATGGGTACTTCCGATCCTACCTCCATAAAATGGGTAAAGCTTTGTCTGCGGATTGCCTGTACTGCTCGGGTATAGAGGACAACTCTGAGCACAACTTCTTCAACTGTAATATTTTGGCCACGAGAAGAGCGTCTCTGGTTGCGGATGTAGGAATAATAGCTCCAGATAACATCATCGGAGCCATGCTAAGAAGAGAGGATCCGTGTAGCACATTACGCAGAGGGCATCTTCGGATGAACGAAGGAGATTTGGAAGTTTATAAAGTAGATCAATGTAGATGTGAAATCATTGGGCGCAACAAATGGCCTAGTCTGAAGTAGTGTGATAAACGGTTCCAGGCAGTGCTCGTTCGATGGATGAGGGGTTTTAGTGGGTCGTCCACTTGAGACGGGAATCCCACACCTCGTGCATAAAAGCATTTCCCATCCTCCTTAAACAAAATCAAATACCTTATAACAGTATGGTTGCATGATTATTCTGGAGCGTTCTAAAGCTCAAGATTTTTAAGAGTCTTGATCTACGATACAAATACAAAATAATATAAGATGAATAGTGTCAGAAAGTACAATATTACCGATAATAGTTGAACATAACAAACACAAGGGGGATACAACAATGCTAAAAAAATATTGATGAGTTTACGCTTAATAGTACGTGACACGAATTGGCATTATATAGGTGTGTTATGAGGAATACATAAACTTTATTCTGTGGCTTCTGAAGTTGCATAGGGCGCGTCTTACGCCCTATAATGTATGGCTTGTATGCGTTTGAACTTTCTATAGAGCAGGGACAGAGCGCCAACTATATTTTCCAATGCACTGAGATCCTTTCCTCCCGCTCTAACAACACATTAGCTTCCGAAAAACTTGAAGCTCATCTTACTGGCATTTAGCTGTTGCTGAGGAAACGACGGTAAGACATTAACAAAGCTGAGACGGCGCAACACGAGGAAGGTAATTTGCCGACCTGTTCAGCTTGGTGACTCAACTTAGCATAAGTCGGCGATGCAACATACCTTGCCTTTCACTTCCACAGTCACACGGCACAAACATGTCGCTGCAAAAAATTAAACAACTCTACTGGCTCATCGGAAGGAGATCGCAGCTACCACTGGTAAAGTAGTTTTGCTGTTAGAAATCCCGTATTCAGTACATTTCGAAATATGACTTGCAGTGCCGGAGTTCAACTACGGTTTCAGGTATTAAAATAATCCAGCGTATTCAAAACATGTGCACTAAACATTGACACTTAACACACCGTGACATAATAATTCCCTCTGTTAGGGAAACAATTAAGACATCCGGTGCCAAATGTAATGAGACCCTTCTAAATGATTCCCACGTTTTTGCTAACGAACTAATCGTACATACACGTATGTCCAAGCGATCCAGGGGCCGTTTGCTTTACGAAATGTATCTGCAGTCTTAGCTGTTATGTTGTAATTATTTAATATGTTCTATTATAATTATATTCGAGCCGTTCAGTAAGCGAATGTGGCATTTCGCTGCCATGTTACCAACTGTTCACGGGAAAGCTTGCATTTACCGAGCGCTGCTGTGCAGCGAGTACAACGCGTTCCTTGTATGAGACAGTCGCATATGAATTAATTGTAAAGTATACGCACGTATTTTTTCACTACCACCCTTCAGTCTTCACACAGAGACGATAGTGCAACATTCACACCGCCAAATCACGTTTTAATATCTATACGCACTTCCACAAACAGACCATTTGTTTATCATCTGGGGAATATCGCGACAACACAGTACCGTTACAGGCCGTTACTATGACGACGCGAACGAATACTTGTGACATGATTGGCGGAGATGCTTACACTGCTTATACTCCCACCGCGGATGTCAAACATCAGAGTCGCTTACGTAACAACGTAGCCTGTTAAATATGAAAGCGTATAATTTAAGATAACTTCATATAATTAAATTTTTGTCTTAAACTTACACGGCCGGTGTCCTCAGTATCCTCAAAATTATTAAATACCGGCCTGTAAGTCTGCTCTATAAAGTCTCGACATTGTCGGCAACGTTTTGTGTCCCACCCCCGGGGATCTTCTCCAGCCCGCAAAAAGCGGCAGAGTGTTACTAAAAACAGTTACGGCAGATCTTAGGCCGAACGATACCCGACAACATTTTTTTTTTTAGTTGCTTTTACTTGAAAAAAGTTGTCGCGTATCGTTCGGCGTAAGACCTGTAAATAGCTAATCTGTATTTACATTTGTAAATAGTTAATCGAGAACCATACCGAATATATTTATACCGTTCAAATATAAAGCTACTGTTTTTGTTAGACCTCTTGGATTTCAAAAATAACAATAAAAATCGTAAATCTTATTACACTGAAATCCAAGATCGTATGTTACAAAACGTACTCGATTCACGAAATTTCGTTAGAGACGGCAGTTAACGAAAACGTGCATAGGCTATATCAAGAGTTAACCACTACAAGTTACGTAAGTTTTTCTTGAAAATATTTATTGTATTACAGGTTACGTGATTGTCAAGGAATACAAATATCTCCTAAACTCTGAAGAAGAATATAATATAATCTAAAAACATTTTGTTTCGGAAGGTTTTTTAGAGAACTAATTGCTTACCTTTTAATTAACATTTAGAAAAACAATCCTTCGCGGAAACAAATAAAACTTATTTATTTCAAATAATTTAACTTCTACTTTACCGTTTCCTCTCATGCCTTTCCCTTTTGAAAGGATGCTTTTGAATTCTAAAAATAGACACATCGATAAAAATCTTTTGTCTGATTTAATTCTGATTTTCAATGTCGCAAAACAGTAACACGAATCGATCAGAGTATTCAGCTAGCTTTGCGGTTGTGTGAGTGTACGTATGGAAACGTTGGTTGCTGCACTCGTAAACGATAGTGCTGTTATTAACGCTAATATTCACACAAGAGTTTGACAATGCGTACAGTAATTGTAAGCAGTTTCCAGCCCATTACCGTTCCAATTCGGTTTGTGATTATGTCAGACGTTCTGGAGAAGGCAATAATGTTTTCCGAGAAGTTCAGAAGTTTTGCAACCACCACTATGTGCTATGCCGTACTTTCTGTCTACAATTTATATTAGAGTTACATGATATTGCGGATGTAATTGTGTTTTTTTTAGTATTATTCTAATGAGAAAATGATGATTTTTATGTCACCAGAAATTCTTAATAGTTTTACCTTTATGACTCCTATAGATCCATATCAGGAGATCGTGCTGCCCCCCCCCCCCATTTAAGTCATGTGATGTGATGTTTTGTTTGTTTACAATGCGTATTGTTTTGCGTGCAGTAATTAATAAAATGCATATTTTAACGTTATGCAAGAATGAAAGTTCTTCACGTGACGTCAGATTTATTGTCGATGATGTCAATTATTATTATTAATATTCTTAAAATAATTATAAAAATGAATTTAGTAAACAGATATAAAATAAAGTTTGATCATAAACTTTCCGCTCTTTTACATCTCAACAAAAGAGTTTATTTTCTGTAGTCGCTACCTTGGACTGAGTAAATTAATAATATAGTGTCCTAGGAGTTTCCTATTCCTCTTTTTAGAACTACCACACTGCCATATTTCGTGCTCCATTGTTTGTGAAGTTCTGTTGACACGGTCTCGGCCAGTTGCGACGAAACGACGTTTTTACCTGATCTTACGCGGTCAATTGAGCTCCGCACTTTTACTTGTTAGCAATTGACTGACTCCGTGGAAATTAGTAGAAAAGTTTCTGTTCCTAACTTTGATGAAGCTTCAATTCTGTAACCTTTTCTATTTCTATGAGTAACCTCTCCTTTCAATACTTTTGTTAGGTCAGGTTAGATTATTTTAGGTTAAGTTAGTTCCTCCTTGTTTAGTTTCGTGTCTTTTTAGTTTGCAACAAATTCTGCATAGGCCAGACAGGACGTAGCTTCAAACAAAGATACATTGAACACACAAAGGCACGCCACTCCACTACAGAATCCACCTTTGCAAACCACCTCATTGAAGCAAACCACACATACAAAAACATCGACAATAACATGAATATTCTACACGTACACACAAAAGGCCGAAAACTAGACACTCTAGAACAATTGGAAATATACAAACATATGAAAACAAATAAAAACGATATCCTAAACGAACAGACGCAATTAAAATCACACACATTATTCGAACATATCACACCTTACACACACAACATCGATCTTTCGAAAATCAATTTCTTCGCCAACAACAAGACGGACAGTACTACCAGCGGCAACCTCTGAAGAAGCTTTTTAAAAGTGAAAACCGGTTCAGGTTGTAAGATAAAGCTTTTACGTTTTTACCCATAAAAAGTTTTGTGTTCCGAGTCGTAGTGAAATAATTATATTTAGTTAAGAAACGGACACGTCATGGACAACGAAATCCAAGAATGTTTAGTTTGGTTGCTCCGGCTACAAGTAAGACGGAGCCTTATGAAGTTAGTGAACAACGGGAAAGTAATTGCAATATAAGTGTTACAATGAGAGGTAGACATGTTGTGAATGAGATGGCCTAGCAATTGTTGAGTTATGTAGCTAGTAATAGTGTTATAGTGTTATGTTAATGTTAGTATAGTAGGTGAAGATAAGTTTTGTAATGCGGTGGCCCCACATGTGATATGCTTTAAGCTGGGAGCGAGGCGAGCAGAAACGTCTCGTTAAAGGGTCAAGTGTTGCGATCTAAAGTCTGTGACACGTGTATTATGTTTTTAGTAACCCGTAAATTAAAAGTGTCCGAAGGGTAAATATGCACAGAGAAGACTGAGTGGTTGCAACATTATATAAACATTGTAAACAGTCGTACGGCATTACCAATCCTGGCGTGAGCTTCATATATTCACACGCCTTTGATACACGCAGTCTGTGTGTGTAGCTGATAGGACGATGTTTTCGATCTCAACTTGCCGGGTCGGAACTGCCCGTAATTGGGTAGCAACTTACCACACTCCCTGTGACACACAACTTTGCAACATGTCTAGAATATTCATTATAATGACCATTAAAATGTTGATTAAAGGTTGAATTAATTATGTTAGTATTGAATTTTTATACAAGTTGCTATGTTTTTTACTATATCAACTTACATTAAGTAGTTTTTATTCTTCTAATTTTTATAAGTCTTGTTTTTAAATTAACTAGAAGTAGGTAGAGGAGTGATGCAAGGTCGCTGCCTGTCGCCAACTCTATTGACCTTCTAAGGACATTAGTAACATTTTAGGAGATGAAGAAGGAGTAACGATTAGAGGACTAAAAAGATAGCCTGAAGAAAAATTGTCATCGACAATGTAACTCTAATTAAAGCAAAGAATAAATACTACGTTGGAAGATGGAATAAAGAAGTATAGGATGAAGGTAAATTTAACTAAAACAAACGGTATCAGCTTTTTTATATAATCCATAAATAAATTATCATATAAATTATAATTTAATATAATATTAATAGTTAATATTATACGCGTATTTTATATTAACTAGAATATCCTTCTTTCAAAATATTTTATATTAGAAAAAGGCTCTAAATACAAATTTCAGCTCCTCGCGCAGGATGGTTGAACGTGGCGTAGGCTGCTAGAGCTTGGAAAAATAAAATTGTTACGAGACCTTCACACGAGACTCAGATAATTAGTAAACTACAAGAGACTATGAGATGGACAAAGATAACTAGACGAAACACGAAAAATTTACTGAACGCACTTCCTCGAAGGTCTAAACTGCGTTGGAGACCACTCGATTAAAACTACAAAAAATTATGGAAATCACTAATGAGACGGAGAAGTATAAAATTCATATGTGATTTTACAAAAAGCGAAATGTAAAAGTTGAATACTATATAAAAATGAATACAACCTCTTTTATAATGGAAACGTATTGAGCTGGGCGAAGCTTTTTATTAATGCAGGAGTGAGGTCAAACCTACTGGCTTATAATCATGCAATGTCAAGTCATGTAACATAAAGAAAAGGGGATCATTTAAAAATATACCGATGAGCATGTAGTAGATTGGGTGTGTGCGGTGTATTAAAGCAGACCGTCGAAGATCTATTGACCTTCCACACAGTTCCCACCCCCTGTACAGGAAGGACACAGTCTTGACTGAGGAATACGGTCTGGGCACCGCTGCATTATCACACCGCCTTCGAGTACTGAGTTATTATTGCAGTTTCATCTCGCTTAATCCCTACAATATTAATCATTTTTATAAAAAAAAACACACAACTACGACGATATCAATTTATTCTGAACCGCAGGTGATTAATTAGTGGAAGGTAAACTTGCCGTCACGAGTGAATCTATATTTTAATTAATGACACTAAGAACTGTACATTACGGTCTCCACAGTTTGTTTTCCCCGTTTTTTGTTGAATAATACCTGAACTACGCAAAAACATTCTGTGGCAATGAAATGTTTACCGTATCAAACAATCAAAGTGAAGGTGTATAAAAATAACAGCTCCGCCCACATTCCTCTCAATTCTAAGAAACGTCCGTTATTTTTTTTACTTAAAGATGCCAAGTTTGCTCTGTTTTGTTACTTTTACTCTGTCATAAAACTTTCTTTGAAATACGAATTGTGATACAAGGAATATTATTATAAAATATATACATTATATAATATTTTATGCTAAGAGTGCAGTCGAAAGTGAGACGACGGTAATTGAACTCAACCGGATTAAAGTAAAGCTTGTTAAGGATAAAATTGAAAGAATAATATACAATGTGCTTTCGATTAGTTTTCAAATGAAGTAGATAAACTGGATAGGTTTCCCCTGGAGATAAATCATTAGACAGTAACTGGGATGTGTGTGTGTGTGTGTGTGTGTGTATGTGTGTGAATTGCAACGGTACAAATCTAATGAAAAATATACCACGATGCATATGTAAACTGTAATAAACAAAACATAAAACATCCTGTACGGTTTTAAACTGACTACATCAAACAAGTATATTGTTACGTAATGCGGAATGTTCTCGTGCGTTCGATGGCGACGTTCCATTGGCGATGGTACGTTATTATTATATCAATAAGAGGTTTGTAAGTGCAAGTTATTTAAATGACGATTGTTAAACACTGTGACTGTAATACACACACACCTATGAGAACGGGAATACATTTGTTTTCAAATAAAACGCAATTTTAATGGTTTTTAAATCCAACTTAATTATTTTGTCTCATGATACTCTCTCATTTGTACAGATATAAACCTTATATGTAAGGTAGTGTTTGAATGTAACTCAAATAAGCTCAAACCCCACGGGCGGGTTGGGTATGTAAATGTATTAGAGATACGTTAACCACATAAACATGCACGCACCAGACGTAACGTTGCACGTACGCGCGCGCGCGCGCGCGCGCGACTTAATACTATACTAGTACACGATCAAGATTTTTTCCCTTTCGAGCATTAAGCAATGCTCTCGTCATAAGCCATGTTGGTTTTTAGTTTGTCTGACGGTTGATTGCTTCATCAGTCTAAAAGCCAATTTGGCTGATGATGAACACATCGCTTAATGGTCAAAACATGATTCAAGTAAGGAAAACCATCTTGATTGTTATGGAAAGTAGCTGAGGTGATCGTGACCCTGAAACCTGACAAGGCACCAAGTGATAAAAAATCTGGCATTTGATGAAAATCTTGTACGTCGACTTGAATATAAATTACACAGAGAATTTTGGAGGAACTCTATCAATCCCTCTCATACTTGTGTCGTATATTGCAGACTGATATTTTTGTGTTAAGTGTGGAAAAGAGTAGGCCTACTCAGAATTGAAGAGTATTTCTGCGGGTGTTCCCCGCAGACCCATCTTGTATCCACTGTACACGACGGATTTGTCTAATCGTAGGAAAGATACCGTCGCAACATTTGCTGACGATACTGCGATCCTAACAGTGGGCAACTAGGTTGAAGCAGCAGCAAACAAGGTCCAAAGCTCTATTGCAGAAATATGCGCATGGACGTGGTGGTGGAGAATCAAACTTAATGAATCCAAGTCAGGCCACCAATGAATCAACTTCACCAACAGAAAAGTAGATCCAGTAAGGGTTTATATTAATGGGCTGGAAGTGCAATATGCTAACACAGCAAAGTATCTAGGTATGACATAAAATACAGAAAAATATACTGGCTGTTAGGGAGAAACTCGCAACTAACAGTTGGAAACAAACTGCTGTTGTACAAACAAGTTCTGAAGCCCGTGTGGACTTACGGAATTCAGCTGTTGAGGGGTACAAAGAAAACAAACTCAGAAAAGATACAGACCTTTCATAACCAAGTACTATGAAGCATCGTGAATGCCCATTGGTATATAACGAACGACAACCTACATAGAGACCTCAATGTAGAATATGTCAGCAAAATAATAACAAAATATACCGACAAACATGATCACAAGATTCAGAACCACGATTACCCAATAATGTGACACGTGGTGGAAGAAGCTCCACACGTCCTGAGGTGACTCAAAAGACAGAAGCCACATGATCTGGTATCGCAATACGAACCAATTAATATGTATAGATCCATAAAACTCGACGTGAGAGAAAGACAGGATTATCTTGGGATTAGCCACTGGGCTTCACCCCATCACCCGTGAAGTAAATATGAAGGAGGAGCTGCTGGATGAGCTTGCTCAGTTGTAGCATTAATGGAGGTGTTTTTAGTAGGTTAGAGTCCCACACTACTAGAAACCACGGGCTTCCTAGTATCTATATGCATTTTCGCCTACCCTTGTCAAAAAAAACTTGATTGTTGCTAGTATAGTATTAAGTAATTTATATGTTAGGAAAAGAACTGTAGCAACAAGTGTTTAAATGTGTGTGTTGTGTATGTGTGTCTGTAAACGTAGGATTATAGTATAATGGAAAAAATATAAATAGATAGCTTATAGACAAAAATACCTTCCCCATTAATAACTACCTTGCCAGACCTTAATGTAGTGGCACTGCTAGTGGGCTTTCAAGTCAGAACAAATGGATAATTCGGAGACTGGAGAGTTTGTTCCAAGCTAAGGCGATCAAGGATAGAGGCTGTTGGATCAGATTAGATTTCATGAAGTTGCAGCATATATAGGGTGATTCACAAAGAAACCAAGGAAATTTTAGGATGTGTTCTACTCGTGGAAATAAAAGAAATAAATTCATATCAAAATAGGTCCGTAAACATATAGTTATCCGTCTGGCCGCTATTTTGTGGTTTTTTAAGAAAAATTTTGTATCTCAAAAATGGTTTGAAATATTTTTTATGGAATCTGGTATACATGTAAACATTAATGTTCTTTAATACATACAAGATTACGGTTATTTTGCGATTTCAAATTCCAAAATAGCTGCCACTTAAATTGTTTAATCACTAGTAGCTCTATAAATTCTAGGTTTATCAAATTGTGGTTTATTACACAAAATGTTAAGCCTTTACTGCGAACAGAATGCCATCTTGATTATTCCAAGTTGTTACTAAATGACCGAGTAATGGCGTAAAACATAAATGCTGACTACTTGATCTTTTCTGTACCGGACTTCCGTTCCTCCAGTTTATGAAAAATTTATTTAAAGTTATTTCTTTTTTTTTCAAATTAACTCAGTAACGGTAATTTATAGCAGAATAAAGGATCAAGCTTTAATGCAAATAACATTTAGTAAATTAATTACAACTATTTACACAACAAAATATGATTCACAAGTATTAAAATTATTCGAGTAATAGAAAATGAAAGCTTCATGTTTCGAGTTATAAATAACATATTTACTTTAGTGAATTCAGTTATAACACGTGGAGGTTAACAAAATAATAATATCATTAGTTACTTTTTTTAAAGATAGTTCTTAACTTCCCTTTGCTTGTGTTTCTTCACTCATTGTTTATCATGTAACTGTCAAGCATACAACGATAAGCAATTATGCTAACAATAATGAATTAATTAATCTGTGATTAATTAATTATGTAAATGTACTAATTTGCATAATGAGCTCGTGTAATCACTCGATTAGGTTACTCATATCAACTGAACTGATTGAAGCTAAATAACACGTTAATTCCTTTACGTTAGCATAATTATTGCATGGAGACTCTAATTGTTGTATTAATAAAAAAAACTACTATAAATAACTCAAATGCCATTACTTTCTTGTTCTGAGGTAATTTGACAATAATGAACGCATATATTCTGGATAAAATAAACACTTATTTATTTAACATCATATCATTAAATAAAGAAACTTCAATATATATAAAATATGGATGATTCCCTGTAAATACATTCATAAACTCATAAAAAGAACATAAAAGAACACATGTATATACATCAAATTACAAGGTGAATCCAATACGTTGTTTGCTGGAAAGCATACACATACATATATAATGCAATCGATATATAGAAACACAAATAGTCAAACAATAAATCTTATACTAATGCGTTCATCGTTTGCCTCAGATGGATGGCGTTAATTATAATGATAATTTATCATGTTTAATTTAAATACTCAAGGGGTGTTTCTTGAAAAAGAGACAGGACAGTAGAGTTCTTATGATAAGAATAGCATAAAGATTACTTGTTAGACGAATTATCCGATATTTCCATCGGCGTAACTCCTCCTCTCTGCTGGTCCATGTGTGGGAAGCTGCGTAGCTGTGATGTCACTGACACTCAACACACGCGGAACAGATTCACTCGCGCTGTGTGTGTATTCTGTTGATTCGGCTGTTACTGTTCGAGTCATGAAATTATGTGTCGTGAAGATAAGTTCATCGTTAACTATGGTGTATATGTCTGTCTGTCTATTGTTGAACTTCTGGTATGTACATTAATGTTTAGTGTTTTTGATGCCGTGGTGCAATTGTTCCAAATGATATTGTATCGCTCCGCCGCACTGTATAACTTTACGATTTCGTCGTCCGGTATTACATCAACGATAGTTCTACGCGTCGGTTATTGATGAAAGTGTGACTGGTTAGTTCAGTTCTGAATTTGGGTATAATAAAGAACTCTATAATTGTTAAGCACTGGCGTATGTCGCATGTTTTTAGACACTGTAGGTACACTATTACCGGATACGCGCCAATATCGAAATGTCTAAGTCACTTAGTTATATGTCGCGTAGCAAAGTTTCAAAGTCCCACTGCTGTCCGTATGTTAATCGAACTTTGACGACCGACTGTTGAAAGTTATAAATAGACTGTTTAAAAGTACGTGAAGGCTGCTCAAAGTATATGATTGAAAATTTATGAAAGACTGTCCTCCCGCGTGCTCTGCAAACAGTTTTTATCAAGCATCGTTTACCACAATGCACCCTTCTGGAAAACACGCCTCAAGTCGAACATGATAGGACGGAAGATGTCCTACTCTTATGCCAGACCATCGTTCTTCACTTCTCATTCGACGTTCCCGACGTTCCCGTTGCCATGCTGGCGACGGTCCTCTCCACCTGTTCTCTGGGTAGATGCTGGGTTGTGATTGGGTATCCTGTCTCCCCACGAGTTCGCGTCGAAAGCCTCCGTACTCTTTTCCTAGAACAGGAGCAATTTTCTTGGTTGTCCATCATGCCTTTGTCTAAGCGTACTCCGGATCTCGCTGCAGTTCTCACGCAAACAATGTGTCGTATTTTGTTATTGTTTCGCTGTGCTCGACCCCTTTTCCGAACGCTGTCCTGGCGCAGCGTGTCGTCGTTTCCAAAACGGCACTCCTTCTCCCTGTCGTAAATATCCGTTGTCGCCAGTAAGACGTTCCCCTGCTGTGTACAAGTTCGATTCTATTCTTTTAGGTATCGATGTCCGTTCTCATATAGGGTACATACTATTGTGTGTCTTACACCCTTTTCTTATTACTGGTACACTTCAAATTATCCCGGCAGTGTGCCCGTCACAGTTTCACTCTAAATTGGTACTTGACACAGTTTCTTTTATCTTACATTTTGCAGGCTGTAAATCTCGTGTTTGAGTCGAGTCTGTCAAGGCCAACCTTGTTCCCTATTGTAAAGCTATGTGAAGCGTATTTGTATTGTCCGAAGCAAACGTTCACTTGACACCTCGTCACACAGTTCCTTATTTATTGCTCGTGGCCTGAGTAGGGGTGTCTAGCTGTATGTAACGTCTTTTCGGTCATACTAAAAATTTTTAATTTTTTGGTTGTTACAAGCATGGCTAACTACAGTTTTCCTGAAATGTCAGATTAGCGTCTCATGTATGATCTTTTAGACTACAAATCGAAACATATCATTATTATTCTCTATTGATTCAAAATAATTTTAATTCTTGTGCTTCAATTTATTATGTGTAAGTAGTTACAGTTAGATTTGTTAAGTCATTAATTTCATTAAGAATCGACCATTTACTATATTATAAATTATCGATAATAAGTTAGATCGAAAAAATAGTAACTTTAATAAAACTTTTTTATACTGAACATATTCTACCGTCTTAACATTAGGAGCAACACTATCTTCCTATTAATATACAAACATAAAGTTGCCTTTTTTAGATTTTAGAAGCGTACAAATTGCTATAAGGAGAGGTTTCTGACGTTTTTCAATCATGTAATTAGTAACGGAAAGCAAGCTCTAGAAAAAAGTTAAAATACAAATATCTTTTTATTTGAGTATTTCTAACTATTTTAGTTTTAAGTGGAATACTATTCAGGCTCTTAGCGTAGCAAGTTACGAGATGAATCATTACCTGTTTAATATTATGACACTCTGGTAGTCTGAATTGTTGTGATTAAATACTGGGGCAATATGACTAAATTCCCGGGCTAAATTATTAGACCATCACCACAATAATTTTGTGCCAATTAGTTACCAGTCCTTTGGAATTTGTATTAAATGATACAATAAAAATTGATAACATTTGTTTCTACATAAACATTGATTATTAAAGATCGATAACATTTCTTTTTCTTAGTAACTTTTAAAAATATTCTTTAGTTTTCTGTACTTTAACTTTAATAGAACTTTCAGTTCTACTTGGCATACTTTTAACGCAGTTTTCTTTAAAGAACATAACGGTTCCAATGCCGATTAGTCTATCAGTGAGTTTTGTCTTGTTAATGATATTTTACTTTCTTTTTTCCATTTTAAAAGCTGCCTTACGTTCCCCTTTGGGTTGATGTCCAGTGATCTCGCTATTGACTATCGACTTACTGACAATATTTTCAGAACAAATAAATATTTAATAAAACATTGGCTTGTAATCTGGAGACTTATGTGATTTATATAGATTTGTGCAAAGCTTATGACAGTGTCCCTTTTGTTAAAGAGCAGTAAGCTGTGGGAAGTCAAAATATAAATTAAAATCATATTTTTAATATACGAAAATTCGTTATCCATAAATACGGAGTATGTAAAAGTTGGTAATTCAATGTCATTTGATTTAAAATTACTTAAGGCCTGACGAACAGATGTTTTATGTTGGCTTCTACTCTGATCAAAGTATTCGTGAGGGATGCACCAAAAATACTGGGGGAAAAACGTATCATCGTAAATAAGTATTATTGATGACACATTGCACTCACTGAATTTTTTCATTACCGAGTCATATTTGCAGATGATGATGCAATCATACGCTACGTGAGCAGCATAAAACGTCTGGCCCGCAAACAAATTTTAACAAGAGGGACTATTTATATTAAGAATAGAGTACGCAGGGGATAGTAGAGAAAAGTAGGAAGAGACCTTCAGACGGAGACAGGTCCTTAGTTCCCAAACTAACAAGTAAGCTATTTAAGGACATCAGTGTCGAATCAAGGTTATGTTAATGAGGGAATCAGACATCGTATGTGAAGAAATGTAGCTAATAGGCTAGCTACACTAAATTCTATGAAATAAAATATTACGATTATATGATAAGGAAGGTACGTAAGGTGGTAGTACACTATTTAAAGTATACTACATAGTATATAAGTATATAAAGTATTACACTATTATATACTACGTCGGCATGAAATACAAATAAGTAACACTTAACACGGCATCATTCTAATCTATTACAGACAGCAACTGCCGCTTGGCTTCAACGTCTTGCACTGACCTAGCTACTAGCGATTCTGAGTCAGAAAGTAATAAGTATCTAAGATACCTCTACGTGGTATATGTACGCGTCAAAGGTCGGTTTAACAGTTCAGTTACACCTGACGATATTTCAAGTGCGGTTTGGTGTTACTATTGCATTTAACGGAAAGTAATTATTGTGCTAATCAGTACGGAACTGTAAGAAGGTGACAGTTATTGTAGTTGTTGGACAAATTTAATTTGGATTGTTGTATAAGAGTCCATTTTGTTGATTTATAACTTCTGTTTGTGTCTAATTAATAATTCTGTTTTCACTGTACCCACGACGATCCGGTGTGACTGTCGTAACAGTATAGAGCAAAGATTTAGAGATCTAAAAAAAAATGAGTAAAAATTACAGCCTTCTGTACACATGAGTAAAGGTAGACTTCTGTGGGAGGATCTGTTTATGAAGATTCAGATAGGTCTCAAAATGAGACGACTAGATAGAAAGTGAGTACACTAGACCCAAGTGTAGGTAGAAGTTTGATTGGTATGGTAATCTCAGGTTCAAATAACGTAGGGCCATCTGAAAAATGACACTGAACACCGATCCGACGGAGAAGGAAAGCTAAACACACTCTGTTGTTATGATATCGTGATGCAAGTAATGCGAGTGATTGGCAACATATAAGAAGATGTAAACTTCGGTTTGCGAGAGGGTTCGAGAGGAATGCAATAATTTCCTGAATGAGCAGCGGGATCAAGAATTTACCCCACTGTATGAGAACTTTAAGCCAACCTGCTACTTACACAGTACGTGATAAACGTCACGTAAACAAGGCATTTCACCTATCGTATAACACTGTAGAGGTTGTTTTTACCAATGCTAACTGCCTACACTATGTAATTCAACGTAAGTTTAAAACTTTTGCACCACATTCATTTCCCGTGCACTACAAAATTTCTCTCTATTCACGAACCTAATTTGGCTACGCTCTTGAAAGTTTTGCCTATTAAAAAACCTCAAAGGAATTAAGCACTAACGTAACACCCTATAATGCAGACATTATGGAGAACAGATTTGATTTTAGTCTATAATATTATAAATAAGGAAACACATTTAAACGCATAAAACCACGTTTGCGTGTTTGTTTGGAGTAACATCGTAACTGTCGTTTTTGAAATATTTTACATCTTTTTAGAATGTAAGACACGTTACAGTTTACTACGGTGTTAAAATATGTTACGTTCAATTTAGTTCTCTGAAAAACATGTTGTCATTCTCTCAGAATTAACAAATGAAGTTAGTGGAGAATGAACTACTAAGAGGCCAACCTTTTGATATTTCAGTGGCGTAGTCAAGCCAGCGCAAAGAATTTTTTAGACGCCTGTAAACATCCGTGATTATCACAGGGCGTATGAAAATTGATCCAAATAAATCTGACATTTATGAGAAAGCCAAAATGTTCCTAGAAATAATAATAAGCGATGAATATACGATGTTGAGAATCGTCAGTGGAAGCAGATTATTCTGTAGTAGTGTTGAAAAGATTAGCATTGAATAAAAATTAACTCTTTTTTTTTAAAACGGAGAGTATTTCAGCAGCGTGAGCTGATAAAGACGAAAGGTTTCTGTAATGATTAACGATTTAGGGACGTGGAGAGTGAATTAGAAAATGACACGGAAACTGCTGCCAGTCAGTGAAATATGAAACATGTAGTCTAGGAATATCAAGAACAGTTAAGTAAACAATTAAATTGATAAGTAGCAAATCTGTAATAACTGACTTTATTGTAGAATTAAGAAAACAAAATAGAGGAAAAGAGAATATTCGGCACGACGCGATGATGAGACGTATTGTTAGGTGCGATTGGCAGGCAGATGAACGTTGACAGCCCATTACAAAACGGAGATACAACGCGATTCTCTACAGCAGTACAATGACTTGACCAAATTTGGTTTGCATTGAAATCACTCTACACCGACAAGAGGATATTTACTCCACAGCAAGGCGACAAGTGCTAGTGATATTTAGGATGTAACTGTATTCAAAACGTTTCAGATCAAAATAGCCAAATTACGCAAATTAAGTTAATGATAACTAAAAATAGATTGACTTAGTTTCATATAATTTAATCTGATTTTAATTTATTAATAATTTAATTTAATAGGATTTGTAAAAAAGTAACAGCCTGCGTGATTCCGCCGTAATTCACTGTAAGAGGCAAAATAAGAAGCAACCTTTTACCTTCGTGTTCAATCTGCAGCGCGCAACAGGTCGCAAATTAAAAAAGCCTCAGCAACACGTGTCGTTAAATTTGCATACTTTCAAGTACGTCTGTTGTCCTGCGTCTTCTACTGTGCCCTTTTGAAATAATTTTTTTTTTAATGGTGTAAACGAAATATGCACAGGGAATTTATCCTGCATATTTCGAAAGCTAATTTTTAATCCTTTTACCATCTCAGTTACATCAATGCACTCCCTTAATACTTGGTAAAGTTTTCCGAACTAAAACTTGGGGTTTTATTTTCCTGTTAAATGTTTGACTAAAATAGTATGTGATTTGTGTACAAAGATCGTGACTCAACGTTAAACATTCTTCTTCTTCTGATAATTCCTATCCGTTTCGAATGTTTGATATCGTACAGACTATTTTAACTTTCTGCACTGGTGTACGGAATAAGTCAGCTGTATTCATGACAAACCAGGTCCTTATATTTCTCAGCCATATATTCTTGGTCGCCCAACTCCTCTCTTTCCAATTACTTTTCCCTTTGGTATGGAATGGAATAAGTAAAACATCTATTCATTTATCATGATGTGTCCCAGACACTGAAGATTTCTTATCTTCACTGTGTTAATAACATTCCTATCTTTCTTCATCTTTCTAAGAACTTTAACATTAGTTATATGTGCTGTCCACGAAATCCTCAATATTCTACGGTAAAGCCACTTTTCGAAAGATTCCAAATTTTTAGTTGTGGCTTCAGTCAAAGTCCAAGATTCCTTACGATCTACATATATATTACAACGATACAGATTAAATTATCGCAAAGGATATAGTGTGTGTGTGTGTGTGTGTGTGTGTGTGTGCAGAAATTATAAACGAGTCTATAATGGAGGTGATGAAACATTATTTATTATAGACAAGACATAATTGGTTTTATGATGTACGAGTATATTATATTACAAATTGTCATGCATTTTATATTTTGAAATAATAGTTTATATAGTTTGATTTTATATAGATTTTACTTGTTTGATGATCTCCGTTCACTTGCTGATACGTCCTCCGTATGTGCGTTCCTCCTCTTCTGATCGTCGCTCCCGTCCCGGCGTCCTCTTCTTCGGTGTCGCTCTCCTTCCTGGCGTCCTCTTCGTCGGCGGGTTGCTTCAGCGGCGATACTTCGATATGGCTCGTTGACGATTCCGTTGAACTGCTAACACCAATTATACTTTCACAAAGTTGTTACGCTCACAATAATTATCGTTCTTATTCAAAACAGTTATTATTTATTTATTAATAACAGTTCTTTTTTTATTAATCTCAGAGTGATTACAGGTATGTATTAGAAAAGCGGTGTATTTGGCGTACACCTTCCGAGAAAGCTGGAAGTGTTTTTAATAATTCCCTACGCGGACTATCTTACACTAACACGAAAAGCACT
The DNA here is from genome assembly GCA_034769895.1 of Magicicada septendecula. NCBI lineage: Eukaryota > Metazoa > Arthropoda > Insecta > Hemiptera > Cicadidae > Magicicada > Magicicada septendecula. The sequence goes on along the minus strand of CM068376.1, from coordinate 303,716,202 downwards.
TTAATCTAATATAATTTCTACTTAGGTTGCTAACCCGCTTGGTCCTTTACGCAAAGCTTCGCAAACAGTTCCAAGTTTTATTGTAAGTTAAGATTTTTATATGTTCGTACGAGCAAAACTCTCGACGACAGACACAACTTCACTCTGCAACTGCAATCGAAGAACTGTAGCGATCCTTACTTTACAGAGTACGAATATTACTGAAATTAGTGTCTTCCGATTGGTTAAACCCATGTCACATGGTTGATGATTGCAAACGATATAAGGTTTTCCTGCAAAAGTTTGTATAATTACGCAAGAGCTTGCATTGATTTTATCTACGAATTTTATTACCCTATTAATGGTAAGCGTTACAAATTGAGTTTTTCCCTACTAAAAAACTATATTTATAAAACAGTTGTAAAACTCAGAGTAAATAAGAATTGTAGCTATTTACAAAAACAATCCACTGTCAACGTTTCACGTCAATGGGTTGATTACCGCGGAAGGTATAGCGAACACAAGTTATCACACGCGCACACGCTCACAAATTCACACCAAAAGTACATGACAATAAATAACACATTTTTATGAAGAATCTGATATAACCTACATTCTTATCCATTGCTAAATAGAAAACTTACGGCTAAAAGACGAAAACTTGCAAAAAAACATTTTAAACCTGAAAATGTTCGTCATCCATGCTTAGATACGGTTAACATCACTTATCATCCTGTGTTCTGCTGCAATATTTATATTATTTTGTGAATTACAATGTTTCGAAAGTATTCAACTATCATCGTCAGATATAAAATTAATAATTTTTAATCAATTGTTCAAAACAGCTGTTTTATATGTAGACGAAATTTCATCTTTTGAATGTGTATATAAAATATGTTGATTCATTATAAAATATAATATACAAATTTATTATTTTATTAAATTAGTAATTTTGAAAATTTTATCATTAATTTGAATATGTCCTAATATTAGTTTATTACTTGTTTATGACAATATGTGTGTGTGTGTGTTGCAACGATACACATTAAAACTGCATAGATAGGTTATAATGAAGTGATTACAACAGAGTCTATATCTTGAGGTAGGAAAATTTATCAAATTAAAACATTAAAATTTACTATTGACTTATTACTTTATAATATAAAATTGTTTATTAAAAATTTGTCTTTCAATAATTGAGTCCATTTGCTGATTTTACATATATTTTACTTGTTCGTTGAATCCACTGTTTGCGTAGCCTCTCGACGCTCCGCACGCTGTTCGACTGGACCGCCGCGACTCTGTACGTCGACCGATGGATGACTATTACGCTGATAATTTCACGTCTTTGCACACACGCACACTGCGCTATGAAAACTGTTATTTTTTATAATTTAAATTCACTTAATCTCAGGGATGTAAAACTGGGTAAAATAGATCGTGTATTGAGCTTACACAAAATCCGGCTTCTTGAAGTGTTCTCGCGTTACTATCAAAATATTTCGGCAGATATTTTGCCCCTACTCCGGAAAACCTTCTACTGTACGCGAAAAGCACTAGAATTATCTATTTTTTATTTGAGTTCTCTAAGTGGTAGTGCTTACGATGAGCTCGAACCGTGAACCAACTTCTAAGTCTAAAGGAAAACGACCTGTCTTGTCCAGAAAAACTCGTGACAGCGAGTACGTGTTTCTATGGCAAGTCCTCGAGAGAAACTGCCGTGATGTGCTCTCTGCAAAGCACCATCTCAGATAATTTTTACACTTTCTGATTGGTTGAAACTCTAGCAACGTCACAGATGAGAACACAGATAGACTGAAATCATTCATAAACTCTGTCCGATTCTGCAAAGGCCTGTCTAGATATAATCTAAAAAATTGTATTACTTTCTAGAAGATAACGAGAATAAAAGAAGACTGATTTCATTAAAAAAAACATATAAAAATTATAGTTGTGGAGAATTGATTATATGGAAAATGTAACTTTTAACTATGAGAATACTCTGTCCAAGTTTCAGAACGAAATGTTAATTTTCCTCAAAGTTATTAAATAAAAAGTAAATCACATGCGCACCCGCGCATTTACACACAAATATTTCACATGACGTAAAAGAGAATAAAATTGTGAACATTTTGACATAAAATACTTTTTTAAACATAGCTTGGTTCAAAACTTATGACTACTTTACAAAGAAAGAACAAAATCAATTTAAAACATGTCTGTGGCCATCAGAAAATGTTATATAGCGTTAGTATTCCACTTAAATGAACTTCATATCCAGTGTACTGTTGCAAAATATATATACTGTATATTGTAACGAGAAAAGATGTATGGTGTGTTTTTAAATAATAACATTTCTTATATCATATCGACTTTGCAAAAATCATTCAAAATTTTATTAAATAAAATTATCAAAAATTACGAATTAAAATTTCGTCATTATTATTCGCATAATATTTTTCTTTTGTGTTTGCTAATCATACACACAATTATCATCACTATACAAATAACATTACACAAATAGGTTATTCATAAATATAATACACAAGATATAAATTGACATGTATAAATAGAAATGCTTATAATATATAATGTGCTCTCGACTTGCTCAGATTGTATTTCTTTTTAAATTCCATATTTTTTTATATTATTACTACTTTGCTTTGTGTGCCTACATATGAATATCGTATTTATGAAATATCAATCAATTTTAGAATTACTTAAACATTTATGCTACTTTATGATTTCAAAATATTTTCGTAAATATTAAATATCATTAAAAATTACTACAATTTAACCAAATATTATTTACACTATTCAATTTTATCATTGTCTCCTTACTCTTTTCTTTTTAATGTCTTTTATGACTCGTTGGTTGACGAGTAAAACTGATTTCACGTCACCTTATTGCTGTGCGGTGATACTCAGTGATTCCTCGTCATGATCCTGAGTCCTGTGTCCTGTGTCGATCCGTTGTCGTTTGATCCTCCTGGAGTCTGTCGTCGGGTTCTCCTGGCCCACTCAGCATTCAGATGACTCGTACGGTACTACTGGGTCGACCTTGGATTCTCCACCGTCGGGCATAGCCTTCGGCTCCAGATATGTTCCAGTGAATGAAGCTGGTGCTCTTCGCTTATTTATACTGTCGGGCGCAAAAATCGTGTTTCAACCGTTCTGTGCACGATTTATATTGTTATAGTTTGTCGAGCGTCCCTTTACAAATACGATTATTTTTCGTACTTCTTTTAATTTTATTCGCAACATGCGAAGTCTTTTGTTTATTACTCGATGTTCATACGATCGGTAATTTTTTTATATATAATTGTATGTTAACAGTTTTTCTATACTTTAATTGTTCTTGGTTCTATTCACTTTTATTTACCCTGCATTAATATGTATTATGTGTTTCGCACTAGATTTTGCACATGTGCGCGTCTTTATATTATTAACAACGTGGCGTAATTCGTTTTGTCATATCTCACGCGCACTTACCAAAATTTAAATAAATTACTTATTTAATTCACATTTATTCAGGGATGACTCTATCCCGGTTTCTACTGGCTCACACACACACACACTTCACTTACATTGTACACATCTTAGGTTGAGTGTGGCGTGATAAGCCAGTACCGTCCTGCACATTCGGTGTTCCCCTTCGCTGGTTACTTACAGCTTTCAATACGCATTTTTTTATATTGATGAAATTAATTATTTATTCTAATTTAACAGTTTTTTTATCTAACTGCGACAATGCACAGTACCGTACGCAGGTGTGCTGTTGCAATATATATATATATATATATATATATATATATAATAACTGTTGTATATCTAGTGATCAAACTAAAATTTTTTCGACTACCTACGTAATTTGGAGTTTCAATCCTTTAGTTGCAATTTAGGACACGACAGTACGCCTAGTTTAATATTCATTTTCCATTATTTAGCTGCAGGTATGCTAATCTTTGGTAATGCTAACCACTTTATAACTAAATAATTTACAATTAGATTGAATTATAATTGCTTTAATGTATTTCATTTTAAATATATATAATATTTTTGTGCCCTTTCACTTTTATGGGGAAACTGAAATTTATCAAAATATAATCTACTTTTTATTTAAAATTGATGAATAAGTACATTTTCCTGATACAGTGCAGAGGGTGCAGAGCCTAGTAAAATATATTCAAATTCTGCACTATCTTTGGCAATAAAGTTTTATTAAACTCATATGGCACAGTCACGTAATTGTCTAGTGTAAGGTAGAATATACTTTCGCATCAAACCTGTTAATGTCTAGTTAAAACAAATCCAATTATAATGCAATAGCTAAGATTTACTAATCTACATTTTGTATATTTAAGCTTCATTTTTCCAAGTTTTTGTAAATACAGTACGTCAGTAACATAATAAATGAAAGCTGATATATCATTACTTCCCGATAGTGGCACTAATTAAATATTTAATTTAGTAATACACGTTGGAACGCGTAGTTCCACAGAAAGTGTTCAATCAATTTATGTTATGTTGTACATACAACTAGATAACAATTATAGACGATGAAAATATAGGCCTATACTATTTTGATCTGAGAGAATGTTTAAATGACAATTTATAAAACATTTTAAATTTCTTATAAAACACTTTGGAACCAATTAGTACCCTTAGTGTTCCAATTATATTTCACACTTCATTAGACTGACAATATTGAAATACGCGAATGCCTCCATTTGTTAGGCAACAAAATGAACAAACCCGTGCCAGCGCTACTAGCGAGCAGACTCCACAGTTCCTTGTTTACATATGCACCTTGTTTACAGTCAAGCGACGCACATCGGAAGTTCCAACGTTGACGTGTAGTGAAGCATTTTACCTTCAAAATCATTTTCATTTTTAACAATCCGTGGTCAATACAGACACAAGCAGCTAGTTTATTAGTTTATAATGTTTGGAGAGTATACTAAAAATGTATTCCTGGATTTAGAAAAGTTACTTTAATACAAGGTTTTTCTAAAAACGATCAGAAAGATCAAGTGGTTCTCGTCACTTAGGTTATCAAACGATTTGGTCACATCGATCCAGTCGACACCAAACATGCTCGTCCTTACTGGGAATGCTCAGATGAATTTTTGGAAAGGCTGTTTTACGACATCCACAAAACACTTTGAAATGTGTCTTCATTTTGCCTGTGTGCTAACGTACGGACACAACCTCGCTTTGAATGTCATAATGTATAGTGTCTGTCAATTTATTAGAGGTAGGCGAACTCGATCAGTACATCTTAATCAGTGAAATGCTACATCTCAATCTCGATCATTATTAAGCTAGTTCACTTAGCTTCAATTGTTTGTACTGTATAGGTCTGTAAAGTTCCTATAAAAATTCACAGTTACATTAAATTCGCTAACAAGACTGTATTATTTCAGTTCTTATACACATTTCTGATAGATGAATGAACACACACACATCCCCTAATATTTTTGAAATTGAAAACGAACATGAACCCGATTCATCTAATTACTTTTTTTTTTAAATAAAAACAGATGAATAAAAAAGATCCAGAATCATGAATAATTAATGTTTATTTTATTTCTTCTTCTGATAGTTCCTATCCGTTTCGGATGTTGGATATCATACAAACTATTTTAACTTTCTGTACTGCTGGACGGAATAAGTCAGTTGTATTCATGCTAAACAAGGTCCTAAAATTTCTCAGCCATGATATTCTGGGTCGCCCAACTCCTCTCTTTCCGGTCGCCCAACTCAGCTTATGGACTGCAATAAGTAAAATCAATGTTCATATCTCATGAGATGTCCCAGATAATGAAGCTTTCTTATCTTCACTGTGTTAATAACTTCCATTTCTTATGCTAAGTATTCTACGGCAAAGCCACATTTCGAAAGATTCCAATTTTTTAGTTGTGGCTTCAGTCAAAAGTCCAAGATTCTACACCGTAGAAGAGGACTGTGAATACGTAGCAGCGTAAAAGTCTCACCTTTGTGTTTATTGTTAAATCGTGACTTTTTAATAAACTGCTCATTCTAGTGTGCACTGCTCTTGCCTTTTCAATTCTTCTCTTTATTTCTTGAGAGAGGTGCCATTGTTCATTGACTATAGTACCAAGATATTTTAATTTACTTACACGTTCAACTGGCCTTTGGTTTATATTAAGGGTGCAGTTTGTGAACTTGTTCTTAGGTACAATGATTAGCTTCGTTTTATTAACATTGATGTCTAGACCATGTCTACGGCTCCTTTCTGCCATTCTATTCATTAGTTGCTGCAGCCCCTTTAAGCTATCTGCGAATATGACGGTATCATCCGCATAACGTACGTTATTTATTCTTTTACCGTTCAAAGAGTAAACATTACAAGTGTGATTTGAATAATAACGCATTATTCGAACATATCACACCCCCACACACGCACAGCATCGATCCTTCAAAAGTCGATACCGTCGCCAAGACAAGACGGACAATGCCCCCAGCGGCAGCCTCTGAAGAATTTTTTTAAAAGCGAAAATTGGTTCAGGCTATATGGTAAAACTTTTACGTTTTTACCCATAAAAAACTTTGTGTTCCAAGTCTGTAGTGATTTAATTATATTTAGTTAATAAAATAATAACAGAAATTCATAGTATTAACTGTTTTTAAACCCAAACGACGATTTGATTTTAGTGTTTAATTCCATTGACGTGTACAGACAACTAAAGACTCAAAATTTAGGTTATATTGATGCTGGATGTGTAACATAAATACATATTATTTTCATTCCTTGCGTTAAAAATATAGTGTTTATTTTTATAATGCATTTAGTGAAATAATGAGTGAATTCTTTACAGTTACAATCATGAATATTTTCAGGAGACAGATTTTTTTCGAATCTGAGGAATTAGTTAAATGCAATTTTTCCCGCAAACATTGAAATCCAGCTAAATAATTTTATTAAAAATGTATTAAAAATTAATTAATACATAACACTAAAATAAATGTTCAATGCCTGTTTGTTAATAATTTATAAATATCTTTCATATTCATGCATGTGTTGAAAAGAATAAAGAAAATTTACATCCAGTGAAAATGGCAAAAACTGCATGGATCTTGTGTGTTATGCACCAGTCAAAATAATGCTGGTCTCCAAAAGGTTAGAAAACAGCGGTGTCTGGGACCTTCTACACTGCAAAATACCGTATGACGATCATGATAATGAAGGTATCTGAAAGGAGAGTGAATCTGTCGCTGAGTTTTACAGCATTTGTTAGTTCTAATGTGTAGTGACCCATTAAATACAAATACTAAGGCGATAACAATGCGTATGTATTATCCATGACGAATAATTTAAATTTATATTAAATGCAAATACAGCAGCTATATTTTTCTGTACTGTTTCCGCTCACTTCATTCGCACAAAGAAGTATGGAAACACGGTTAATGTATATTACAGAAAATACTGAATCCATTAAATGAATTTAAGACACTATTTGAGTTTATATTTCATTGGGATTAACGCTCCGTAGAGTGAGATTTGACGTGAATAGCCGTTGAATTTTGTGTCTGTGCCAAAATGAAGTAAATGTGATTTCAAGCTCATCCGGAACTTGAGAGTTAAAAACGAATTCTTATTGCTGAAAACTTTATTTTGTTACATCGAAAACTTGTTTATATCAAGACAGGAACTAAATTTATTGAATTTTAACCGTTTTTTCAGATATATTAAATTCTTTACAATATGAGTGGTACAATGTTTTTGTTTCAAAAAACAAGAACAGTTCTTGTCCTTTTTGCGATTTTAATCAGGACATATACACATTATACGAAGTCAAATTATTTGCTGACGCTCTCTGCTTGCTTCCCCGTAAGATTTCAAACCAGTTTCTCAGGTTAGTTGATCCCCTTTCTTTACTGAGCCCTAAAATTTGTCAGTCCCTAGTTCTCCCTAATACCATAGTAATGTTATCTTTTGTGACAAATACATTTCTATAGCCATCTGTTTTTCTTTCTGATAAGAATTCTCTATAATTATTTTTTACCTTTTTACTTAAGTACCTAAATCTTCTGTTTTTGGACTTCGTAGAGTGGTGGGTGTGGCACTTGGCTACTGGTCTACAGCTGTTCCAGTTGTTCGTTGAGGCCATCAGAAAGCTTCGCCCATGTACTTTGAATGGGGTAAAATGCATTACTAGCCACCCTGAAAACATCGTTATCTCAAAGACGGTCCTCCTTTACTTTTTCGCTACGTCTTTGCTATTTTGAAACTCTGGCAACAGATAAATGTTTTGCTAGCTCCACAAATAAACAAGTTATTAGTATGACGAAAAATTATTGTAGATTATTTACGACAGTTAATTCTTCCAGTGTGAAATTTTAAATGTATGGAAAAACATTCTGTGCTTTTAAATTGCATTCATCCAACTTTCGTTTTATAAGAGGTAATTCTAGAGCGTAAGCAAAGCAATTATTAAGTAAATTAATGGTTTGTGATATTTTTTAAATTACTTTGATTCGAAGTCGAAAATTACTTTCATACACGTTTTGTGAATTCATGTTGCAGATTAACTTATTACAGTTATTATTTTATTGGGTTAGAAAGCACTATTATAGGTACGAATATAACCCGCCCCAGTAGCTAAACTGATCAGACGGTTTAAGTGCAGTAAAATCTTTGTGAAAAGGCAGGCAGCCCACGTGAAAGAGGGAAATTAGTTAGAACTTATGACAGACAAACTGTAATTGATTTGTTTCGAGTACATATTATAAAACGTTTACCTCGGGAAATTAAATTCCGTTCTATAAAGAACGCCAGAGGCCTCTACAAATTCTAATGTTGCAATATATATATATATATATATATAATTTATTTAATATTTATAATTTCCTTACATCAAGATATTTTCCCCTTATTCGGAACATGTTTCAGGAATCCTCTTGTTCCCATCCTTAGCCATCTTAGTTTTGCACCTTGTTGAGAACTTTTGTTTCGGTTGGCTGTTCCTATGGTTTTCTGTAGGCTTTTGGTGTTTTAAATTCCTATTATTGTGTGTGATTGTGGTGTATATTGCAACAATACAAGCATAGGCTGTACTGTGCATTTATTAAATAAAATAAATATTTAGATTAATTTTATTAATATGTAGTAGATAAGCAGGTGTGAAATTTAAAGCTGAGTTTATACACAGGAATTGACAGGCATGATCACGCGATTGCCGCTGAGAGTGTGTACACTAGTAAATAGAGTGTGTGCGTGAAGACTGTTCAAGCCTGAAAGTTTGCAATCTCACCCCAAGTAGATGTTAAATTATAGTTTTATTTAATTATAAGCAAACCGTAAATGTTAGAAAAATTGCAAGGACTTCTAAATATGCATAAAAATAATACACATGTGCAATGCGAAAACGGTGTAATTAGGTCGTTCAGTGCGAATTCTGTGCGATTTTAAGATAATGCAACAATACAAGCATGTATTAAATAAAATAAATATTTAGATTAATTTTATTAATATGTAATAAATATGAAATTGGACGATAGTGGGGAAACTGACGCTACGGACAGTTTCTGACATGCAGAATTCTGTTCCGACAGGTGTGGTTTCTTGATTGAATATAAATACAGGCCCAGGAGAGCCAATTTCATATTTTTGCACATTTCTGCCAATTGCAATTTCTAATGCGGATTTCAAGGTGTTCTAATATTGTCTGATTTAATTACACATATTCTATGTAATTACCATCGGATTCGCATAATTAGTGTAATTACTACGCTCTTAAAATCGCACAGAATTCGCACTGAACGTCCTAATCACACCGTTTTTGCACTGCACATGTGTATTATTTTTATGCATATTTAGAAGTCCTTGCAATTTTTCTAACATTTATGGTTTTCTTATAATTAAATAAAACTATAATTTAGCATCTACTTGGGGTGAGATTGGAAACTTTCAGGCTTGAACAGGCTTCACGCACACACTCTATTTACTAGTGTACACACTCTCAGCGGCAATCGCGTGATCGTGCCTGTCAATTCCTGTGTATAAACTCAGCTTTAAATTTCACACCTGCTTATCTATTACCTATTAATAAAATTAATCTAAATATTTATTTTATTTAATAAATGCACAGTACAGCCTATGCTTGTATTGTTGCAATATATTAGTTTTTGAGTATTTTCAGTGCTGAATATTTTGAAAATCGTGTCATGTTTTGTGCTGATTTGTATTTGTTCAGGTATTAGTTAGTTTTGTGTTCGTATATTTGTAAATTTTTCTATCTGTTCATCATTGTGCCTTTGTGTGGTATGTTTTATTAGTGTCATTATCTTTACTGGTTATGGTTACTAGTCACTATTAGTGTTTTATTGGTTATTGTATTATCTTGTGTGGGTTATACAAAATGGAATATACAAAGTTGAATGCCAAAATTTCAATAAATGTTACAACTGAAACAAAAAATACAAATCAAAAACAACTGATAAACCATTATTTTGAACATCTAAACGCACACAAAACACCAGAAATATAGGCCTATAAATCCAATTTCTCCACAAATGCAATAAACACAAGACATGAATTCCCAGATATAAAAATATGGCACTAATAAAACACATACCACACAAAGGCAGAATAATGCACATGGGAAAATTTTCAAACATATATACACTAAACACAAAACAAACTAATACAAGAAAAAATACAAATCAACACAAAACATGACACAATTTTCAACATACTCAACATTGAAAATAGTCAAAAAACTAATATATACACCACAATCACAGACAATAATACCAATTTAAAACTCCAAAAGCGTACAGGAAACCATAGCAACAACCAACCGAAACACAAGTACTCAACAAGATACAAAATTAAGATGGCTGAGGATGGGAACAATAGGATTCCCGAAACATGTTCCGAATAAGGGAAAATATATCTTGACTTAAAGAAATTATTAATATTAAATAAATAAAATATGCATAAAGAAATAGACTGTAGAATATGTTTAAACACACACACACACACACACACACTGCAATTTATATATTGCGTATCTGAAGATTAGTCAATGTACCTATCAAATAAACTACCAGCTGATTTGTGGGATGTCTGTGTTCGTTACTTTAAGTCCCTTTTGTTGCTCAATAAATTTTTATGTAATAACAGAGGAGAAAGATTTTTGTGGCGTAACGTATCAAGTGATATCTTTTTAACGCGATCGAAAGATGTAGTAACTTACGTTGTATATATATATATCAAACATTATACTATACGATTATCGTTATCGTTATCAAAATAATGAATATGCGCGCGCGCACGTGTGAATGATCTTGTTACACATACATAGCTATAAAAATACCAAGCAGGTATAAGTAAATGAAGATTGCAGGATACAATTAACAACGAATCACAATAATAAGTGCTTCCTTTTGATTAATTTCCTCCTGTGGTTGGAACACGTACTATGTGCTCATTTGCGTTCTTCGCAACTAGGTTAGGCTGACGCACGTCAACGGCAAGTCTATTCAATACTGTGATAATAGTGTCTGTAACTCAATTATAGACTCGATAATGACTCGCGGTTAGAAGGTATGATTTTGTGCTACGTCAAACTCCGATTCGATTAAATATGGTTAATAAGCCAGATCAGATGTAGTAGTCGGGTAAGAACCTGTTTCTATAAAATTTCTTACTTTACCCAACTGAAAATTAAAACACTTCGTAAAATTTAATGTTACTTTATCTTTTACAGATAATTCATAATTGTATTCTCTCACTCACTCTATCTCTCTCTATCACACACTTACACTCACACTCAAAATGTCTGTTAGTTAGATTGTCTCCAAATTCAAAATATATTAATTTTTTCATAATATAACATCATCAACTTGAAATTTTTGTTTGTTTATACTACTTTTAAATTAATTTTGATTAGTTGTTCTAGTTTACTATTCAGATACATTTTGAAAAATTTGTCTGTTTACACTTATTACAAAGCACTATTAGCATTGAATGCTTAGCTTGAATCATAAAACATTTTGGAATAAGATTTTGTAATAATTATCATAGCTTCTAAATTAATTTTTACTTCTTTATCTGGTAACTAACTGATAATTTTATAATTTAAAATGTATAGACTTAAACTATATAAAACTTCAGAAATTATATTGCTTTTTAGGTTTTTTGATATATATTTAATTATTTTTACATTATTTAAATCTCCAAATACTCTATGCAAATTGTTCGGTGAATAAGTAGCAAGATTTGATTTCTAGATATTAGGTTTGATACAAAGCACTTTTGTGTTTTACATAACTATCTTGTGTTTCTTTCTGGTCGACCTGATAATGTGTAGAAGTATCAAGACACAATGATTGAATTAATGATATGAATTTTCTGTACACAACAAAGGTTACGTTCTGTTACATTTTGTATAAATTTAATTTTCTTTACGGTTATACCCGAAGTATAATTTGACGTTTTCAAATTACTATTCTGAATATCTCGGAAATTTTCGGATTTAGAGCTTTATAATCAGGAAATGTAATAAATGCCTTATTTATGTGTTGTTTTACACTTATTTTTAAAAAGGGACTTCCAGACTTTGTTTAACTTTATGGTTTATCGATAATTTTGATATAGTATTTACTAATATTAGCTACTTTATGAAAGCTTGATTAGACCAAGAGAAAGTATAACAGAATGCAACATTAATCGCGTTATAATTTCATTTTATATCATTTTAGTATACAGTCGACTCTTTTCTAATTTTCACCTCGTTCCCTCTTTCCTCTCTTTATTACCTCTTTCCAAACAAATCATCAATCATCAGTTAGCGACTCTGGAAATTACTTACGAGGTTCAGTTCACCAGCGTTTTGTTCCTGTTTGAGTTTTCTTCTTCGATCAACTTTTTACTTTATTTTCTTTCACGCTAACGTTCTCCTGTTTCCTGCATACGTTTCGCGTCTTGCAGTGTTTCTGTCAATAATGGCAACTAACGCTTCTACAAAAGTTGAAGAACTTCAGAACTTGCCGATTTTTCTACTCCAGACGCTGTTGCAACTGGTGTAATTTCTGCATTTGTTCACTTGCTTTTACAAGGACAGAAAAGACAGCCCCAACTTCTTGCACCCAACAGGCAGCAGCATACCCGAGACAACTAAAAGGAGCCCGACACGGGCGCATTAGGGTCCACCCTGAAGTAGTAAGCTTAGTGGTTCTAGGATGGATAACAATACTTGAATTAGAGGTAGATTGTTTAACAGGCGGGAGACTCACACACTCACACACTAAAAGGCAGGCGGTTTCCTCTGACCGTGCATAAAACATTTTTCCCTGTTAAAAAAACTATTCGTAATTATTTATTTGTTTATAAGGTTTTGAATTTATTTTCCCAACTAAACACTTATCATTTTAAATATGGATACTAGTAACCAAGTAATCATTATATTAAGAAGAAAAGTATAATTGGTTCATGAAGAATTCTTGATACGCGTCCCTTTACGAGATTATTTGTGTAACTTGGAGATCACAACAGTATGCATACCAAAAAGACTTTCCTCCAAAATGGGAACTGTTACAATGATAATCGGAATAATGCGAGCTATCTACTCTAACAACAAACAGCAGAACATATAAAAACATAACATTGTGTTTGTGAGGAAAAAGTAAATACAACAAAACATTCAATCTGTTTGACAGCAAATGATTGTATTCATTGTCTGCTAACGATATATGTCTGGACGTCAGTGATGCTTCACATGAATATGCTTGGATTCCATGCAACCCTGTAGTTCAGTTATTTTGTCAGTCATATTTTTAATATCTAGCGTTGTCAACGGTCTTCAGGAAGCAGTGTCAGTCGTCACACTGTAGCCGATACTGCGGGTCAAACAACCATCGATCCATCCCGGAAATAAAACACAGATACATTCAATCACTGCGGAAATTTAAAAGAGTTATAATGGTGTTGTGGGCGTGTATGAGAGAGAGAGAGATTGTTAAAACACTGTATATTGATAAGAAATACCAAAATCACAAATACTCTTTAAATGTAATGTATTCAAATTTTCATTTTAAGGTTTTCAACAAACTAAAAATAAATGACATGATATTATTTTTCTGAAAATAATTAACGCCGGTAGAATAAACCTTTATATTTTTTTAATTATTTTATTATTAATATTTTATATTATTCAAACATTAATTTGAACCAGGTTCATTATAGCAATTGGGCTGCTTAATTTAAGTAGCTATATATCTATAATTAATATTAAATTAAAAAGAATGATAGTTAATGGGTACAACAAATTATGTTGAATTGCAAACACTTTGGAGTCTGCACTTTCAAGTATGTTTACGCCTGACTGCCATTTTTTGCCTACTTTAAAAAAATCATAGGATACAAATTTTGAGGCTTAGATATACATATGATATATCTAATAAAAACTCGTCTTCTTCTTTTTAGTGATGTATTTAAAATGAACATTGCTTAGTAAATGTTTACAAAAATATTATTTGAATGTGTATGGTTTTTTTACATTTTAATAAATTTGTATACATAATAAAGAAGGATGAACATCGAAATAATCTTCTGTTTTTACAATACAACACACAAAAATATTATAACATAAAATACTAATACATATGCACGAGGATATAAAAGAAAAATTATATTCAAACAGATATACTCTACTTTTTTACAATAAAACACGCAAAAATATTATAACATAAAATAGTAATACATACGCATGAGGACATAAGAAGAGAAATAATCCTATTTTACAATAAAACACATAAAAATATTATAACATAAAATACTAATACATATGCATGAGGATATAGGAATCAAAATCATATTTCAAGCAGAAATAATCTTTTCTTATAATAAAACACGCAAAAATATTATAACATAAAATACTAATACATATGCAGGAGGACATAAGAAGCAAAATCATATTTCAAGCATAATTCACATGAGTATGGTAATCAATAAAACACTGAGGAAAACGTAGACCAACACCACAATCTTTACACCATATTCTTGATTCTTTCCTTTTCTTTTGCCATTCTCCTTCAAACCCGTATCAGAACAGACCTTACAGTATCTTGTTGCATTAGTTTTATTGGCTGTGGCAGGAACATATGTGGCAAAGTGCTGAGCAACTGTTCTATCAACACTTGTTGACAATGGTCTTGGACGTGGTTCAGCCAGACCCCCACCCATTTCTGCTAATTTCAGGGCAACCGTTTTCATAAAATCCTTTAGTCGTAGCTTTCTGTTGGTCCTTTATTTGAATACAATGTACCCATTTATAACGGCCATAGTCAACAAATGGAAGAAAAAGTTTCTTCCACCATTTTATTGTTTTACGATGGAATGGGTAGTAGCTGTATAACTGATCAGCTCTGTCCACTCCAACTTTATTCAAGTTGTAGTTAATAATCATATCTGGTTTGACTACATCAACTCGCCCACCTTTACCTTTGGTCTGCACAGAACAAGTAGTTGCTCCATGTTTTGTTGACAAGCAGTAAACATCTCTTGTTGATTTCCACTAGCATGCAAGCAAGTGCGCCTTACGCCGGAATAAAACTTCACCCTTCTTCAATTGTTTAGTTTTGAAAACAGGTGGCAGCCCCCTTCTTGTTTTCATTACAGTTACAACAACATGAGTTTTCTTTCCCCATAGAAACATCAAAAGAGAAGGACTTGTATAAAAACGGTCCATGTATATACAGTGACCCTTGTCCAAATAATTACTGCATAGTCGTTCAAATATACCCTGGACTGTATTGTTCTTGTTGCCCATCCTGTGTTCCTGTATAAACATCACAATTTAAAACATAACCAGTAGCTGCATCACCTAATGTAAACAGTTTTATTCCATATTTGTTTGGTTTGTTTTTCACGTAAATACGAAAACTTACACGACCTCTGAAAGGGCATTCATTATTCATCAACAGTAAGGTTTGCATAAGGCGGGAAACTTTCATAAAATGTTTTGAGAAAAAAATCTAAAAAATGGCGAATTTTATAAATCGGATCATACCCATCTTGACCACGGTTTATTATTCTGTTCATTATTATTCAAATGTAGCATATAAAGGATTGCCTTGAACCTATCACGGGATAGCAGTCGCTTTGAAAAACGTGTTGATAGAACTGCATCTGTAGTCCAGTAGTCATTTATGTGTCGTAATTTTAACACGGACATACGCAAAGTAATGGAAAAAAATTTATATATCTCATTCAATGTTACTGTTTTCCATTTATTCCATAATGAATTACGTTTCAACTTATTATGCCGCCTCAGAAAAGAGATTCGTGACGCTGCATAACGATTAGTTTCTGTTTTAATATTTTTCATCACGTCAGAGTAAAAAAAAATAGAGAAATAGTCAAATTCAGTGCAGTTGTCAATAAATGGGACAGAGGCAGAAGAGCTCGACTCAGCAACTACGTTTCTAAAAGTCCGAGATCACTCAAAAACTAGGCCTTCTGGTCTCTGAGATTCAGTTTCTGACCAGTCACTGTCATTTTCAGCTGATGTAGAAGTCCTGTTTTTTCCTTGTATTAGTGCTCGGGAGTCTTGTATTTCATATGAAACACAATAAAAACAACCACTAGTACCACGAAAGTAAGACAAAATTACAAACACGAAGTCAAAAATTGAATAAAACCTAATAATTACTCACCCGAATCACCACTAGTTTCGTTTTCGCCTGGAAAATATGAGGCATCGGCATGGCTGTCATCTATTTCAGAGTCCGAATCTTCAATAAAACTATCCACTACATCACGTGAAACATCCATAATTGAAGTATAAACACACGTTTTCTAACCAAAACGGAACTACACGACACTACGCAACACCTGGCGGGATGGTCAGTACAAGGTTGCTATCAGTGCAGCGATGTTTAGAAATATCGATATAATTGTTAAAACGAGTCGAATCCATAAGTTGGCGCCACCAATGGATTCACAATAAACTAAGTATATAACCAAAGTGACGGCAATCGAATAGCGTACGAGCAGACGTGTTTATTTTGATAAGAATTTGCCGCTCGTATACCATACGGGTGCCGTCACGCTCGCTAAAACATCGCGCCCGTATAGCGTACGAGTGCCGCTCCAAAGTGTTAGGCATTCTTTTTTATTGTATTGGCGGATATAATCTGAGACTACTCACTGGCGTAGTGAAACTACAAAGGATCACGTAGAACGTATCAACGCAAAACCGTTAGTTGTCCACTCCCGCATCTGCGGTGGCGTAAGTATACTCGATTCTAATCTAAACGTTGGTGGACTTTAGTTAAGTCTAGGAAACTTTATATGACTGACACGACAAAGCGGACGGTGAACATTTAGAAAATTGTTTCAGAACGTTCTTTCTCTCCCAGGTGAAAATAAGTTCGATATTCTTATTTTTCTTTTTAGCACTACAGCCCAACGGGAGCCCTGACTTCCAACACCAATTTTCTCTAGTGCCTCCTATCCATTGCCCTCACAGTGCAACCCCTCACATTCATTCTTCCAGTACATCATCCAACCATCTAATCCTCGGCAGGCCCATCTTTCTTCGTTTATAGACTTGTGCCCTTAGGATTTTCTTTGGCATACGCTGATCATCCATCCGCTCTAGGTGACCTAGCGATTGTAGTTGTTGAGTATCTATAAATCTTACAATGTCCTCATGCTTCAATAGCTCATTTATCTCTTGATTTCTCATTCTCCATTCGTCATCTTCTTTAACCGGACCATAACACGCCTTACAATCTTTCTTTCAAACCTTCTTAGTGTTTCTTGTTCCTTTCCTGTTAATGTCCATGTCTCGCCTCCATGAGTAACAACCGGTCTGATAAGTGTCTTATATATTTTATTTTTTGTTACGACTAATGAGTTAGCTTCTCGGTAGTCTACTGTTGGCATAATATGCCATATTTCCTATCCGTATCTTGTCTATATCGTCGTGTTTATAAACCATTCATTACCAATCACATTAACTAGGTACCTAAACTTATTGAATGCATTAAATGAATTATACGAATTTTATAGACTTCTTCTCCTTTTTGACGCAAAAATTAGCATGCAGGCGGTTTGGTTTGCTGATATTTACGTTCAGTCCCATTCCAGCGGAATTTTGATCCAGCTCCTTGTATAACTTAACCAGCCGTTTCCTGGATCTGGCTATTATCACAACTCGTCAGCGTAAGAACATATTTGGTTTGTCTTATTTGATATTGTTCCTACCCGACTTATGTCTTTAATGGCATAGTGTTGAGCAATAATAAAGAGGGTGCTAACTCTAACCCATCACCTTGCTTAACTCCCTTATTAAATGTATATGATTCATTTACCATATTCTCTTAATTAATTTCGGCTTTTGTGAATCTCGTGGCCATCCTCGTTTACTTTATAAGTTTCAAAGAAATTCCCATATCCCGCATGGCTTCATAAAGTTTTACCTCTCGTATAGACCTAATACCTATCAAATTTCAACAAAAGCGTGTGATGATCTATGCCATGCTCATAGCACTTTTCTATGATCTGCCTGGTAACAAAAAACTGATGAGAAGTACCTCTTTTTGGTCGGAAAATACACTGGTATTTACCAGACTATTTTCTGCCCATCGTTTAAGCCTTTCATTAATTATCGGGGTTAGTATTTTGTATTCAGCGCTGGGTAAAATTAATCCTCTATAATTGTTACAGTCCAGTTTATTTCCATTCTTATAAATTGGACATATTATTCCAGTGTTCCGTTCCTCAAGAATTATTGTTACTCTCGGCCGTAGAACAAAAAAACGTTTCAAATTCATCATATAGTAAAGGAAATATGTACAAAGAAAACATATACGAGTGGTATAGTCTGTAACAAGGAAAAATAAATACTGCATAAGATTTCATATGTTTGGGAGACATTTTAAAGTCTGTGTTTATGCCCATTTTTTGCCCGCTTTGTAACAACAGTTACCGACGCGCGCGTCAATATACGGACGTCACACATGTTTCACTCTCATGTGGTAGCGTTTTATGCACATTATTTGTTCATTTTTTTGGCACTTATATTTTCAGCACCTGTCGTTATCCACTGTGATCAGCACGCGGTATCAGCCGTCACTACAGACCTGATACCAAACGTCGATGAAAACAAACAAACCACAATCGATGTCGGAAATAGAACACAACGATACATCGAATCACAAGAGATATGTAAAAAAAGGGTTCTGAGGTTAGCTTGTGTATACGAGTATGTATGTAGGCCCACTCTTGTGAGTGATTTTGTCAATCCGCAGGCATGTTGATAAAAATTAACAAATCGTCGAATTTAAATATAAAACACTCTTTCTTGCTATTAGTAAATATTATTTACTATCCTTTATTAATTATCGGCTATTTATGGCAAGTTTATAAACAAGAAATTTATTAGTACCTACAAAAAGGTAATTGCACTACACTTAACGTGATACAGTTCTTATGTCGGTGTATTAATAAATTAATATTATATTAAGGAACGCTGAAAATATATTTTCCTACATGAAATACGTTCGGAGCATTACACAGTACGCTCACCGTCAGATATGTTGAAGTGAACGTCATTGTATTATGAAACGCTGAAGATACATTTTCCTACATGATTTACGTTCGGAACATTACACTGTATGCTCATCGTCAGACATGTTGAAGTGAACGCCATTGCATTAAGGAAAGCTTAGGATACATTTTCCTACATGAGATACGTTCGGAGCATTACACTGTATACTCATCGCCAGACGTATTGAAGTGAACGCCATTGTATTAAGGAACGCTGAAGTTACATTTTCCTACGTGAGATACGTTCGGAGCATTACACAGTATGCTCTTCTTCAGCCACGTTGAAGTGAACGGACAACACTTTAACAGATAACGAATTAATGTGACAGACTGTGAGAGTTCTGCATAATGCTATGATAAAATCTCAATTAACAAAGTGTATCTTAATAGTACTTTTATAAATATTTATAAATAAATACATATATGTAGTAATTAAAATGGGCTATAGTATTATGTAATTATGTAATAATTATGGAAAGTAGTTATCAATTTTTATGCGTATTATATATCCATTATTAATGTACATTTACAATATTAATTATACTTCATTATGTAATTTATATTATGCTTTTGAGAGTTTGTGTGTGTGTGCGTGTGTGTGTGCGTGCGCCGTTGCCTTCATGTGTCCTTATTTATTTATTTGTAGTCGGCAGTATATTAAGCAAATAATAATTGTTTCTGTTTTTTAAAAGTACTAGAAATTAACGTTTTTATGTATATTAGTATGGGGTACGAAAAACAGAGACTATAGGCCTATAACCGCATTTTATTTCCGTAAAGAGCACTTCGTACCTAACGTAATAGGATTATATTTTCTTACGAAATCGCATGCGTCACAGTCCACTTTCTTATTTGAGTCGGACCATTATAGTGTAGTGCAGATTCTCAGCAACTTACCATAATTTCAGTGACCTAGAGCAGCTATATCGTAACGAAGCGTATGCGTTACTCACATTACGATTAGGCGTACATACACGTGCATCTCTTCGCGTACACACGACACGTGTCAAAGTCATATGCCGCCTCAGTTTTACGTCGGTTTCCAACAGCTGAATAGGCCTACAAGTCGCAGTTGACAGGAATGCTGATGTTTCATCGCTTTGCATGGAACTGCTGCTGTTTAAATGCATTAAAATAGGTACGCTGGTCGTAAGAAATAATATAATTAATTAATGGTATACACGATAATGCCACTGGAAAATTAAAATAGTAATATGTTTTAAAAACCTAATTTTATGTTGTAGCTTACCGTTATGTAGAGCGCTTAATTGGACTCAACAATCACTGCCTCTCTCCGATTGTAAAATTACTATTAAGATACAATTTGTTTTCCCGTATTTCCCAACCGATTTACGAGGCTTTCGTGAGTTTTATAAGTACATATATTTTTGCCTAAGCAGGTAGTAGCCCCCTACCTGTAAAACCCCCAACCTGGAGGACCAGAAACTTTAATTCCGGATTAAAATCAAAGTATTTCATTTTAAACTTTGATTTCAAATGAAAAATTAATCCCCAGAAGTATACCCAAATAAAATTTTATAAAACTGTAGCTGTCCCCATATTCCTGTATGCTAGTGAGACATGGACTCTTGGTAAAAGGGACGTACAGAGGATTCAGGCAGCCGAAATGAAATTTCTAAGAGAGACGCAACGTTTTTCTCTCTCGGATCAGAGAAGGAACGAGGATATTAGACGCGATTTAAACACTGTATTATTTTGCACCACAAGATTGAAGACCGCAGAAGGAGATGGTGTGAACACTTCGATCGCATGCCTGATATCCGTCTACTAGTGGCTGCCTAGGGTTATCAGCCTACTTGGAAGAGAGGTGTCGGTAGACCGAGGAGGAGATGGGTTCCGGAACAGGTCTAATGCCTAGCCTTAGAGTGGTGATGATGATGATGAGATACACTTTGTTAATTGAGCATTATACAGCACTCTCGCAGTCAGTCGTATTAATTCGTTATCTGTTAAAACATTTAGGTGTTACTAAAATATAACTTGGTTCTACTGAAATTTATAAAAATCTGCAAATATAGAAAACATCGTGGTCTGTGAATTGTTGCTGTTAGCTGACAATCCTCGGCTGTCCCTAGTTTTAATAGTTTAATCTTAATATTTTCGAATTAATTTTAATATTTGTAATTATAATTTTGCTTTTGTTTAACCCTTGTTTTAGATCGATTTTTAATGTTTTGTTTGACAATTTGTCTGTGAAACTGCCTATAGATAACAATTGGTATGTGTTGAGTATTCGGTTCTTAATGAAACTGTTTTGTTATTTTTGTTTCAATATAAGCTAAGTCTTAGTTTTTACGTTAACCTCTGTAATTAGCGACAACACATACGTTGTTATTAAAACGATGCTTTTATTAAAGTCAAACCAGTAAGTTCTCTGAGGTGCAGAACTCGCTTACCATTTCGAACGGAGTTCGTTTATTATTACACAAATTTGAAAATTATATATTTTTTAATTATGAAAAATTTGAAAAAATCCCGATTTCTTTGCTGTTTCTTTAATAATAAGGCACACAATTGTAGGCTAGACAATCATACAATAAACAGTAAAAATTCAAAACATGCGGATTTGAGATACAATTCATCTTCGTCTGACGCCCTTTTGAATTTTCACAATTTTTATGTCCTTTAAGCACTAGGTCCCAAAATATTAAACTTTCCAAAGCATAACACTACATTCAGATGTTAATTAAAATTCCGTTTTAACTTAATATCCCACATTAAATTTTGTGATTTTATAAAAATTGCCACACACTTTTTGGACCCTGATGTCCAAACGTTTTGTAATTTTTTTTAAATGACCACTATATTCGAACTGTAATTTAAATGATGGAGTATATTTGACACCTCACACGAATTTGTGTTATTTTATCAAAAATTTCCCCCATGTTTGGTCCCTGACATTTAAATTTTCAAAATTTAAATTTTTGAAATTTTCTAACATAAGCACAATATTTAGATTGCTGTTGAAATTCCCTTTAATCTGATACGCCACGGGCTTCTGCGATATTTTTATAGTATTGACCCCCATATTTTTGCCTCCTTCCCCAATAATTTTTGAGTGATTGACACCAGAAACAATAAGATTACGTAGGATAAAAGTATTGACACGCATGCCAAGTGTTACGCAAATCGGTTGATACGTTCAAAAGGTGAGACATACCCCAAATAGACAGATAGATAGAAATATAGACAAATAGACAGATAGAGAGACAACTAAATGCCAAATGCTCGAGTAAAAACTGAAAACTTGCTTCGCTTGTTCAATTATAGTTAATATCCAATAAATAATCGGCTTAATAAATAAATAAATAATTAAATAATAAATAATTAATAATTAATTAATAAATAATATAATAAATAAATAATTACTTAATAAATATCCAATAAATAATCGACAGGATATTATATTCTGTTTATTTCACTCATAGTTGGTCGTTCGACTACAAACACGTATTATTGCTTGGAGTTTAATTATTTAATCTTCCTTCAACACAAGGGACTGTAATATAATGGTATAATTTCAGTATGAATCTAGTAGAATGAGACGAGTTGAAATACTAATATTATTTTATGGTTCTACAAACATGTCAGTTATATCTTTGCAGCTTCAGTTCATTTTATTGCGGAATTTATACTCAAGAGTAAAAGGTAATTCGGTCATCATTAAAAGCAGAAAACATATGCACTTTTAGCTGAGAGATATGTATCAAGGGTATAGAATATTTTAATATTTTAACATCTCATAGGAATTATCGTTGTAGTGAATGTAACGTGCATGCAGACGCCGAATTGATGTTTCAAATGCATCACGCGCCAGGCTTATCTCTTATAAACACGCTTTGCAAAACACAATCTCCTCGTCAATCACATTTCCTAAGCTTGCTCCTCATATATTTACGTTTCATTATCTTTCCTTATATTCCCTTAGATAACAGATCACACGGCCTCCTATTTTATTCAGCAGTGCTCTTTAATTGAACAAAATGTTGTCTACCGTTTCCTTAATTTTGTACTCTCTATTTACTTCATATCAGCTACAATTATACACGGTTCTTTTTTATTCTACTTACGTTTGGATAATAAAGAATGTTTATTTACAATTTTTTTTAAATACAATAGAACCTAACTAATTCGTCACCTACGGGACCGAAGGGGTGACGGATTAGTGAAATAGACGAATTACTGAGGGCGTAAGAAACAAAACCATTAAAGACAATACAAATGTTTTATTACAACACTAGCAATGTACATTACTAATGTTATGCTCGAACATATTTATTGCTGGAAATTTTCAAGCTGAAACACGTAAAGCACTGTAATTGAAAAAAAAAAATGGTTTAATGATTATGGATAGGTTCTGTGGATACGTATGTAACAATATCATCATCATTAAACGTTTCGTTGCTTACATCCGGTAAGTCTATATCACACCAATTTTTGACGTCGTCTTCATTCAAACTGTTAAATGCTGGTAGGGATTGGCAGATATCTAAGAATTCCGATGTAGGGCCAAGACCTTCTAATTCTGTAGACGCTGGCTCCAATATAGATGGGCGTAACAAAGTATAACCCGGAATACTTTGACAGGCATCAGCAATCCGACTGAATTTTCGGAAACGTATTACTCTGTAACAACACAACACCTATAGTGCCGCGTGCACAAGTACGAAATATCCATTCTCGGAAACAGTACCTTCCGCAATCCGTTCTTCTGACTATTATTAGAACCCCGGCACATTTCTGGTTTACCCCGGCTATAATTAGAGCGTATATATTACTCGCTTGTTAATAAAAAAAAAAGAAGGAAAAACAAGAAAAAGCTTGAGTGGGTGACGAATTACTGAGGGAGACGAATTAGTGGGTGATGAATTAGTGAGGTTCCACTGTAAAACCAAATCTTCTATTTACTCGTGAATTTTTGTTGTTGTTTTTGTTGTTATGTATTGCATTTGTTGCAAAACTGTGAGGCTATTTGTTGAAATTGAGTAAACCTATGCGCCATAAAATTAAATATATTAACTCAAATTACCTAATGTTATTTAATTATTATTATTTATTGTTTTACAGGCTGTAGCTGAAGCAACAGACGTTATGCTGATTTGTCTAATTTTAGTAAAGAATATTTTTTTTCTGAATCGACATATATGCGTCGACGACACTATATTAAGCACCGGTGTTTAAGTAACTTTAAAATTAGTAATAAATATTTTAATATTTATAGAATAATTATTTATTTACAATTTTTAAAGTGTTATGAAAAAGACAACACTCTACCCTTTCGTTATAATAGTATTATGCATTTTTTTTCATATAATTATCAAATTGCGAGGAAATGTTCATACTTTGATGCAAGTGTTTTTTTTTTCCTCTAGGGAAGCATAACTTTAAAGCCAATACTCTATTCCATACTACTAACAAGTTTATTGTTTTGGAGACCAATATTAATAATATATTAATATAACAAATACAATAATAATTGAAATATTATAATACTATATATGTGAATAGTATAATTGAAATATTATAATTTGAATAGTATAATAATTACAATAATAATATAATAATTATTATATTATTATATTCCCCCTGTATTTGGAAAACATTTATATGGAATGGTTTTCAAAACAAAATATTTAATAAACACATCAACAAACTTAAATTATGGCTGAGGTCTGTTGATGATACTTTTGTTGTTTGGCTACATGGTAGGGAACATTTGGATGTATTTTCGCAGCAGCTAAATAATGGAAAAGAATACATTAAATTCAAAGTCGAATTAAAAACAAAAGTAGAAAAATACCATTCCCTGATGTATTGGTTAGCATATTGACACGCCAGTATTCAGGAAACGAACTCACACCGGAACCGCCCTAATTAGAGGTGTGCTAAACTAGTATTTGAAAGTAGAAGGTACAAGTGAAACCGTTCCAAAAAAGGTAACAGGTACATATACCTGTTATTATATACCTATTATACATATACTTGTATTATATAATTTGTTATAAGAAATAAATTGAAAATAAATTATTAACAGTGTTACTGTTATTAAGCTTATTAAGCGGTTACTGTTTAAAAGAAAATAAATACATGAGAATTTATAGGCCTATTTCCCTTTGGGAATACTAATTTATGTTTTCCCTAGTAGTAAACAAACTGACATAGATTTAATATTAGGCCTACAAATTATAATATTAGACTATTGTTAAATACAATTTAATATTAATACTAAGAGTTTAATATTATAATACAGTTTTTAAATTATTTATTCCATTTTGATTAGACAAATCAGTTGCGAAACTCAGGCAATGAAATTTAGAGTGCACGTAATAGCACAACAAATAATATCAAAAAACAATTAGTGGTACGCAAGAAGACCTAGCTAGGTAAAAAATATTTACTTAAAAAAATTAATAAATAAAAATTTAAGTTCAAAACAACAATAAATTTTCATCCGACATGATTTAAAACAATTACCCTTATAAAAACACAATCTAAACACTTTACGGTAATATTTAATTACATGTCCGCTCATATCTTATTTTGTTTTCTTATCCTGTTGTACTCGAAATGAACGCGAAAGACCAAAGTGGTACACAGGTCCGGAAACGTTGGGAACTACTGCTAGTAGATCAACTGTGCGACTGATGGGTCCTGGCAAAAGCACAAGTTGGGTAAATAATGGAATCTTCAAGCCGTATCATAAATCAATCTTGAATGTTTTATAGTCTTTAAGAAATTCAGATAAACTTGTAGCTTTCTCTTCTTATCACCTCCTTGTTTTATTGATGGCCTTCTAATAAGTTTAGTAAATTCTTATCTTCATCAGATCCAGTATTTATCTTCGTGCCTGCAGTTTGACCTGTTACTCTTAGTTGTGTCACCTGTTAAGGAGTTTATTATTTGTATTTCTTTACTAAGTGAAAACTACTATTAGTCAAAAGATAGGTAAAGTGATAGAAAAAAAATTCAAAATCAGCAGTTTTGATAAAAAAACAAATTTACGAAAACACCTTATGTTTAAGAAAGCGTTATCACATCAGTAAAGATTTAATGAACTGGACTAGATAAAGCGCATAAATGTCAGTCATAAAGTTGATGTCCTATCCTACGTAGTAGAGTAACCTTGGTACTTGTGTGGCAATCGGCACATGCGCAGAACCACGTATCCAGTACCAATAACTGCTACTTTGTACTCGTTTATTCGTTAGTTGGGTAATGTGGGGGTTTCCCCATGAGTAATCGGAACAGGTATTTCAACTTTTCAGTAACCGTTATAGTCGTCCCACAAAAATAATCATTACAAAATACCTGTTGCAAGTACGCTATATCGGCCCACCTCTAGTATTTGCTTTTAACAGTTATGTTAAAAACACATCTGCACGGCCGTATTTTAGAGTCTTTAGTAGGAGATGCATTATTAGAAAGATATTTGTATACATCATTACACGGGCGTAACAGTGTTCATTGCGCGCTCTGACTTAGTCAGCAACCTCCGGCCTCAATGTAGCTCTTGTACAATACAGAATGTGACTGGAAGCCCCCTCAAAGTTCTAGGGCAAGTAGAGGTACATGTTCATCTGGGTATTTCTAGTTTAGCAACCAAATGCTCGTTGCAGACATTGTCGATGAAGTGGCTCTTGGCAAGGACATTATACAACTTACAGATTCATTTTTGACTTAAGAGAGAGTATTCTGAGGGTTGCCCCAAGAAAAGATACATCTCTGCGTGGCTAAAATGACAGGGTCCGCCAACCGTTAGGTCAAGAAAGTGATATTAACCGAAGAAGAAGTCAGCAGGTGTGGTCAAGAAAAACCCTTCCTTTGCGTGCAGAAATGGAAGAAGTACCAATGTGTGTAACGACAACAGAAGTGATTAGAAAGCCAACTATGTGTGTTGAGGAAAGGGTCTTGCTTGTTCTTGAGTTAATCGAAGCAACCGAGGAGAAGTTGCTGAAGATGACATTATGCAAAAGATTTTTGAAGACAACCAAACAGACTTGGACCAGCTAATGGCTTGTAAGTCCACAGTACACCAAAACAGTCATGATTCCAGCAAAACTAGTGGTTGAGAGGGAGATTCATATTCCAGTGAACTTGATGTTCGGATCACCCAAAACTGAATTCGAAGAGCTGAAGAATTATTTTTCGCAAGTAGAACAACTGCCTATATCGGCTAGCGAAGTATTACTTCAGAGACGGTTTGCCAGTTTGGGACGAACAGGCATAAGGAGGAGGTCGACAGCGTCCTTCCGCCCGTTTCTCTGCCAGCCGAGCAGGTGCCGTGTCTATGTCAAACCTGCGCAGGAAAGTACCGAATAGAGTGTTCGAGTGCTTGTTAACTACGTAAATTATGCTCGCATGAAAACTATTCTTGAACATGTACAGGCTACATATAAGCAACAACGGCCTCAGTTAGTTAGTTAGTTAGTTAGTTACACCTGGCGAGTCCAAATTTGGACTTTTTGATACCTCCTTCCAAGACAGGGTCATGTAGTAGAATTTGTACAGGCTGTTAACACTGGATTTGATATGTTAGTTGAGATAATGCCATATCATCCTATTAATCAGACGAAAATCGCCTACAGAACATGTTTAGAAGAGCAGGATGAAGTTTTAAAAGTAGTGGGGAACATAATTAAATATTGATGTAGATGAATGTGTATAGGATCAACATACAGTAGTCCAGTAGTTGTATTAAATGTGTTTTTCACGACTCATCACGCAAAAGAAGGATCTGTCCTTCATAAGCAAATACAAAATATATTTTCCAATCAACAGACATAGAATTTAGTTCAAGGATATATATATTGCAACAGTACACAGGATATGAAGTTCTTTTAAGTGGAATACTAATGCTATATAACAGTTTCTGATGGCCATAGACATGTTTTAAATTGATTTTGTTCTTTCTTTGTAAAGTAGTCATAAGTTTTGAACCAAGCTAGGTTTTAAAATTTATGTAATGTCAAAATGTTGACAATTTTATTCTCTTTTATGTCATGTGAAATACTTATGTGTAAGTGTGCGGGTGATTTATATTTGATTTAATAACTTCGAGGAAAATTAACATTTCGTTCTGAAACTTGGACAGAGTATTCTCATGGTTATAAGCTATATTTTCTCTATACTCAATTCTCCACACCTACAATTTTTGTTTTTTTAATGAAATCAATTTTCTTTTATTCTCGTTATCTCCTAGAAAGTAAAAAAATTTATAGATTAGCTCTAGACAGGCCTTTGCAGAATCGGACAGAGTTTAAGCCTGATTTCAGTCTACCTTTGTTCTCATCTGTGACGTTGCTAAAGTTTCAACCAATCAGAGGGTCTAACATTTATTCAGTTTGGTCCTCTGTCGAGAGCACTTCGGGGAGTTTCTTATAAGGACTCGTTATAGAAAGACGTACTCGCTCCCACGAGTTTTTCGTGACAAGACAGGTCGTTTTCCTGTAGACTTAGAAGTTGGTTCACGGTTCGAGGTCTTCAAAATCATTACCACTTACAGTACTCAAATAATAAAAAATAGATAATTCTAGTGCTTTCCCGCGTATAGTAGAAGACATCCGCTAGGTACAAAATATCTACCGAGGTATTTTGTGTTAACGCGAGAACACTTCAAGAAGCCAGATTTGTATAAGCTCAATACACGATCTGTTTTACCCAGTTTTAAAACTCTGAGATAATTTTATAAACAATAACAGTTCGTATCGCAGTGTGCGTGGGTGCGACGACGTGAATTATCTTCATTAGTAATCTTCGAACTGTCTACGGGCAGAGTTGTAGCCCGTTGTCAGAGTCGTATTTCATCAGTCGAAATACGTGCGCGGAGCGTCGAGTGGCTACGCGAACTATGGATTTCAACAGAACAAGTAACATAATTGTAAAACAAGACAATAGGCTCAATTTTGAAAGACAAATTTTTAAATAAACTGTTTTACAGGATAAATTAATAAGATAATAGTAAATATAATGTTTTAATTTAATAAATTTTCCTACCTCCAGATATAGCTTTGTTGTAATAATTTCTATAATACCTATCTATGCAGTTTTAAAATTGTATCGTAGCAATATATGTGTGTGTGTGTGTGTGTGTGTAAGCGCGCGCGCACACAGGTAAATTTCCATATTTCAAAATTAAAATAACCTCAATTATTATACAGTGAAACCTCTCCAGACAACCACCCCTTTAAGGCGACCCCCTCTTATCAAAACCTATAATTGATGGAACGGATTTATATTCACACAAAACCAATGTATTTGCTACCGCTAAAAGACGACCACCTCTTTTCCCGACAAGCGGCCACTAGTTTTAGATTGAAAATACTTTGTCTGCTCTTGAAAACCACCACCCAGTCAGTAAAACTGTACACTGCAGTTCTCAGAGGTTTGGGAAAACCGACCTTCTGTACTATGATTAGCCAGGAATGATATTCACTTAGGCTAACGGTACTTTCTGTCATCACATTCCAATGCGGGTAGAGAAGTTTAAAACGCCGGTAATTTTCACTGTCTAACAAATTCCTTGTTAAGGGTTGATAATTGCTACCTTAGTGCGCGAAAGTATAAGGGCGAAACAACTGTGCAAGGTTTTGTCCCCACTGCGCGGTCACCTTTGTTTTCAGCAGTCTGTGTACAGTTTTAACAGAGTCTGTTTCGTTGTCACAGTGTACCGTTTTTTGATTGTGATGGTAAATGCCGTTAAAAGAAAACTAGCCGTTCTGTCATTAGGTGTGCGATCAATGAAAGTAAAAAGGGCAAATCGTAAAGAGAATTAGCCAAACTCTATTTAATTGTTGTAAAACACTAATTCAAAATAAGCTCGCTAACCAGGATCGAATGTTAAACAATGGGAAGAAAATTGCAGCATAATGTGAAGAAAAGGAGGTGGCAACCATTTGAAAAAGTAAATAACGTTGTTTTAGAATGTTTTAATCGCGCTCGTTCTAAAGGAATACCTATAAGTGGCCCCATGATACAAGAAAAAGCACGGAAATTTGCTTCAGATTTCAGTGTACAAAATTTTAGTCCAAGTAATGGCTGGCTCGATACGTTTTGCGTTCGATATAATATAGTGTGCGGGGAAAGTGCTGACGTCAACCAAGATATCGTTGATGATTGGAAGACAACAGTGTAGCAGATTACTTACGGATATTCTGAACGGAAAATTTGTAATACGGATGAGACGGTACTTTTCTACAGAGCAATTAACTCTGACAAGACATTAACTCTGAAATGATAACAGTGTAAAGATGGAAAAATGGTTAAACAAAGATTAACAATAGCGCTTTGTTCTAATCTTTGTAGGGAGAAAGGACAACCTGTTGTAATACACAGAACGGTCCGTCCACGGTTCTTCACGAATAACGATATTTCGCTTCTTGGTGTGTCTTGGCGTGCTAACAGAAAATCTTGGATGACGTGTGAAGTTTTTACTTCTTGGCTACGCACTTTGATTAAAAAAATGCGCCGCCAAGGTAGAAAAATTCTCCTGGTTTTTGGATAATGCGCCTTGTCACTGCCAAGAAAAGTTTGTCGAATGTAGAATTACAATTTTTACCGCCAATTACAAGATCTTGTTTTCAACCAATGGACCAAGGAGCAATAAAACCTTTCAAAGTCAGTTACCGTAAAAGCTTTTGCATTCTCTTGTGCTTAAAATGGATAGTGTCACTTCAGTGTACGAATTGGCCCAGTTGGTAGCAAGAGCAGATGTTATTAGCTGGATTATGAGTGCGTGGAATGAATTGAAACCAGAGACAATTAGAAAATGTTTCATTCATTGTGATTTGTTTGTCACCTGACGATGGGCGTTCAATGTGTATTTCTGACAGTAGATCCGATGTAACTAAATTGTCTGAGGTTCCCAATGTAGAAGTTGACTTATCTTCAGTAGACGAACACATTGAATGCTTCAATAAAGACGAAAATTACAATGGAATTGTTGCAGAATCAATTCCAAACTATGAGAGTGATGATGAAGAAATCAATAATGATGGTGTAAGGGATAATATTGGGCCGATCGACTTAAAGGACGCGATAATTAGTATAGCTAGACACATAGCTCTGGCCAGTTTAACTTACTTGCCGATGTGAAAAAGGAGTTATAAAGGATTATAAATAAATGTATGAAGAATTATGTGCAGGTACCCATATCAGACTTCTTCAAGAACATGTAATGATGATGGCAGTACAGGTAAGTTCTTCAACATTTTTCTGTATTATTATATTGCCACTGCGTTACTACATATTTAACAAAGAGTTTATTCATTGCACTTAAATCTCTAAGATGTCCTAAACCGACATTTTACGTATAGTCCTACGTGTGGAACAGTGTATCAAGTTCCAGCCCACTCGATCTGGGCCTCAACAGAGACTGTGAGCCAGGTATTGAGCATGAAGTGCGCCTCGAACCCAAAAGAATCCTGCGAGGGACAGCATGATGTGCTCCTCAAGCGGCTTACCGCTTATAAACAACCAGTCCCTGGAAAATCTGGCAAAGGACAAAACATCTGTGTCCTAGTACCCTCCAAAGTATCTATCTACAAGAAACGTAAGGATGAAATTATATAGGCATTAATAATATACATTAATAATACATTACATAATAATGATAATGTAAAATATTATTAATATTAATGAGTTATATATATATATTATTAATAATATTGTATAATATTATTACTGATTAACTTAAAATCTTTTGGAGTCAACATATCAACAACCTCGGGATTTTTATTTATCTCTAACCGTATGAGTTTTGACGGTCTTTGCCTATACGATCAACCTTTCTTTTAATGGAATTAGATATGGCGTCTCTGTTAATTACACTCACCGGGAAAGGATCATGATTATTCTCGTTAACTAGTTTTGAAATAATCTCGCCATCTTCCAAAGTGTACAGTCTTGGCTAGCACTTCTTACGCCTCCAGCAGTCTTCCTCACTTCCTTTTACTGTAAACACTTTTCTAAATTTAAAATTATCATAAACTATTACATTATTTCCTCGCTGACTTAACACATTTTTATCGAGGAAGTCATTGTTCACTACACGAACTTGATACACAATGGCCGAATGTCAACTCAACAGCGACTGCTAAAATTCTAAACTTTTTCATAAAAACAAGCTTTTTCATAGTAACTATTCATTATTATTATTCAATATTTTGATTATATATGTGTGTGTGTGTGTGTGTGTGTGTGTGTGTGTGTGTGTGTGTGTGTGTGTGTGTGTGTGTGTGTGTGTGTGTGTGTGTGTGTGTGTGTGTGTGTGTGTGTGTGTGTGTGTGTGTGTGTGTGTGTGTGTGTGTGTGTGTGTGTGTGTGAAGTTTTGTTATTACTATTTTGCTAACCCTCTGTCACTAGTTGATAGAATACTATTTATTTCTTTACACGTATTAATTGATAATTAGCCTGAAGACTGCAATCGATTGTTTGGTTAACCGAAACGTCCCTATATTTTTCTCTGATGGCGAAATCCTACAGTTAAATTCAGTTTCTAATAATTAAAATGTTTTGATCTCTAATATCTGTGGTCGGCTGTAGTTAATAAAATAAGTAGTTCAGGAAATTGTCTATATAAAAAACAGAAAGATATATAAAACATTTATATAAAATAATGGGTATTACAAATCATGAATTAAGATATTTGTAATTATAACTTACTTATTGTTAAGACGTTCGTTTTGTTAAGCGTGAAATATTCAACGCGCGATCGCCTGGAAGGGGTTTTGGTCATTGTTCTTCCTTCGTAAAACAACGACAAGTTTCAGCTGGACACTCTCCATTTTCCTCTGTCCTGTCTATTTGTCTTCATCCCACTATACCTCCTTCCCTTTTTGATCATAAAGTTGTGACGATTTAAATTGTACCAATAATCAAGAAAATAAAAAATTTAAAATAAAATTAAGTTTGCGAGCTCTTAAGCCATTTAAATCTCACTGTATTAATATAAAATACCTGTATGTACTCAGTATGAGAGGAAGCAGTAATTAATTAGTTATAAGATACTCTAATAAAAAGAAAAATTGTAAAGAGTTATTAATATCGTATTTAACCCTTTGCTTGTAAGTAGGCGCTGTCCTGTTGATTCCAGACTCGACATGCTTTCAGAGTCTTGTGTGAGTTAGAATAAGAGAAAAAAATTAATGTTAATAATAAAAAAATCTGAAGACATAAATAGTCGCTAAAACAACTGATTTAAATTATGTATATTTGTTTAGGGATAGTTTGTATACATAAAAATGTTAACTTAAATATAGTTAGGAACCATATTCTCGCGCGGAAATTGTCCCACTAACTTTTGCCCAGTACCAGGCGAAGGGAGCGGAATTTCTCTCTCTTGCAATGGTGACTCCGTACAGTATAGACGTAGGAGCTGTGCGCTCAAAATATGTTAACGATATTTTGCTTCACCTTAAGATGGTGTACCAGATGTCGCTGTTCAAAGCATCTGGATGTATTAATTAATGTAGTCATGTGAATAGACAATAAGTTTAAAGTAATGTAAAACAAAAAAGTATCGAAACGTAACAAAGAGTGTAACACAAGATGACATCGTGCTTGAACAAATAACAACAATTCCAAAGTCATACCCGGAC
The DNA here is from genome assembly GCA_034769895.1 of Magicicada septendecula. Classification (NCBI taxonomy): domain Eukaryota; kingdom Metazoa; phylum Arthropoda; class Insecta; order Hemiptera; family Cicadidae; genus Magicicada; species Magicicada septendecula. The sequence continues at coordinate 303,682,023 of CM068376.1, read as the reverse complement.
ATGTGAATCATCAGAAGCCACAAATTCTACTGCACGTGACAGAAGATGCAGATCGGGACTTCCGATAATCTACAAGATCATCTGAGATATCTACTCTGCATATTGTTCAACCTGCGAACTTTTGGAGCCCTTTACAGAGGAAGGCCAGAGCGAGATGACGACGTAGCTGTTCCTGTTTCCCAAGACGGATACACCAGGACGAGTCTTCAGTATACCAATTAAAAGGTGACTCGATAGCCTGTCTATCGAGGGTTACTAATATTTGTCACACAACACTTCTTGAAAGAGACTTTTCAGAAAATATTAACTTTGTAAAGACTTATAAATTAAATCTAAGAATTTCATGTAACTATTCTAACTTCATACGTTGTAACAGTTTATATGCTAATGTAGAGCATTATAATTCAAGCAATAATACCATTCTTCAAATGGTTGAATAAAAGAAAGTCTTGCAAGCTAATCTCATGAAATGAGTATAATTAAAAGTCTTAATTACAGAAATACAGAAAGTTGACCCGGATCCGAGGTATAGCTATATAAAATCAAGTTTGATCTCAGAGTTTAAAGAAACCTTTCAAATAACTTAATGATTGAATTAGTAATGTCATGGGATCTGTCAGTAGATGTTTTTTTTTAAATGTTAAATAAAAGAGAAGTCTTCTTGTTACACACATCTGAGGAGTGCTTAAATCAATTGTATACCTTGCCATTGTTTCCTTACACAGTTAGTAAGTAATTTGTGATATTAATTATTTGTGATCAATTCTGTTACAACGTAGGCAGCCCATCTAATTAACGGAGTTTAATTACGAGGGGCTCCCTGGATTTGTAACGCGGCGAAAGACGTTACAGAAATGCGCCACTCTGCTTATTTGTAAAAAATAAAAGGGTAATTGTTTACAGAGTGTCACAAACAAAATTGCATTCACTATGCGTGGATAAATTGTAAGATCAATAACTAAATATATAATATTGATATATGCACTCAGAAAGTTACTTTAATAAATGTAATGTTCAAAACATATTTAATACACTATTAAATAACGTAATATGTATTAAGTTACGTAGATGGTAGAATGTATAAGTAAAATGTCATTAGCGTCATACAATGTAAAATGCTATATGCAGGTTCCTACCGGCACAACCTGCATAATTCGATGTAAGTACTTGCATACATGAATTGTGACCAAGCATAACAATTTTGGTCAACCGAACAATCTGTAACAGGTTTGTTTACGACAATCTATGACCTGTTGTCTCCTGAATCATTCTGCACAGTGTATGTCCAACTATCTAGCTTACATACACCAGTATGTGTTATAAAAAAAAAATTTGATTAAAAATAACTTTGTTAATAATAATAAAGTAATTAAGTAGAAGTCATGATTTAAAACTTGTGAACAAAATAAGTAATTATTTAATTGAGAAAAGTTTATGAATGAACGAAGCCAAAGTGTTGTCTAAGCGGAATAATAATAAATGTGTTGCATAAGATTGCGCTCCCCTTTTCTCGTGTTTATACCGGTCGTTGGTGTTATTCACTCGCATTGTGTAGACAATAATATGTAAAAGCAAACACCCCATTGTCACACACGCTCAACCCTCCTTTGTTAACTAAATATGTAGGCCACCCTCTGACCTACATTCCAGTAAACAGCTGATCGGCTATTTAACCTTGAAAGAGATGTGTGTGTGATTTCTGTCTCTCCCTTAGAAGAGAAGTTGTTCTTTTCTAATTTGTGTAAATTGATTACTGATGAATTTATTATATGTATATGTAATATATGTGAAATATACTAGTATTAATTTTAAGTACGTGCTAATGTGTTAGAACAAAATGGCCCAATTTAACCCGGATTTGTTACTAAAAGACGAGCTGTCTTACGAAGCCCTTTTGCGTGGACTACCCCATGCTGATGTAACAGTCGCGGAATTACGAAGTTCAATTCGCGAATGTGGATTTGATGCGCCCGTGCAATTAAACAATCTAAGCCAACTCGATTATGAAAGCGAGAAAGAAATTTGTAATGCCAAGTATAGTGAACTATACTTATTGTCTCAAACACTCCAAGACGAGAAATCTCCGGCAAAAAATTTTGCGGACTACCCAGAGAATAGAGCATTTAACCAGGCGAATAAAAAATTTGTCGATCTGGCCGAATCTCACAGAAATACCCGTTGATGTACAAAAGCTAGCAGACGAAGCTCTACGCAGCTTACCTTCAATTATCAACGATTTAAGACGAAAATCCGACTCATTCAGGATGGACGAAATAGAGAAATCATTAGTGAAATTACACATCTCCCCAGTACTATCCCCAACCACTGGTTTACCTCCGCATAACTCGGATCGGAACTCACCTATCGTATCGCAAGTGCAAGCGAACCCAGAACAAAATACTGATACAGATGTAAATGTCCCTCCTCCCGAGCATTTTCAGTTTCGTCCCGGAAATAATGAATTGACCAACACCTCCAATGAATCAAATCGCCCTCATCGAGGAATAACCCCTATGAACTATAACGCAGATCTATACGGAAAAATGACTCACCCTGTGGAGAAGATTTTATCCGAAGTCCCTTATACAGATGGTTTAAATGTTTCCAAGTTACTAACATTTATTAGTTATCTTCTTCAGATAAAGGATCTACAGCAGCTGAATGACTGGCAAATTTTACAAGTTCTGTTAGCAAAGTGTAAACCCCCGTTAAAAAATCGTGTGCTAGAAGCCCTAACCTCTACTTTCCCAGTAGAAGAGCTACATAGCTCTTTAATAAAATACTTTATTCCCACCGGCATCTATGAGGAAATAAAAAGGAAGACAGTACTCCGAGTACAAGGACATCAGGAGAGATTAGCTCACTACATCTCCGATATTAGGGAGTCCTCTCGACTACTACGTGTAAGCTGGAATGAAACACAACTGGTGGACACCATTTTAATAGGAGTGTCACCTGAAGAAAGATCTCGACTATCATTGATGAATAGACCCAAAACTATTGCTGATCTAGAACAGTGCAGTATCCATTCTTCAAATGTATGGTACTCAGATCAAAATAGAGAAGCAATGAAAACCTCTGGAACTAATAGACATCAATTGCGAGCACTACTGCCTGATGTAACAACCTCGTATGAAAGACAAGTTTCTAGCAGACCTCACCATGTGCGCAAAGCTGGTAAGTTTACTGTAAACCCCGATAAAGCGGAAACCAAGTACCCACCTCGCAGAAAACCCACCTGTTATAATTGTGGCAAATATGGGCACATAAGAAGAGAGTGCAAAAGTAAGCCATTGGAACGGAATAACCCCAATTCAAAAAAACATGTAAGGCAGGGAGACCCGAAAACCTGTGTCTTCCGCAGCTACTCAAAATTGGGTAAACTAAAAGAAACCAGTAATAATAATAAGAATGAATTATTCTGTAACAAAGTGAAAAACAAAAAAGGTGCGAAAGATATCGACCCCTATGTGCGAGAATTTCGTGAAAAGTGTAATGCGATTAATAGATGTAAATGGAAAAAAAATCTACTACCATTAATACGAGTCGACTTAGGCGTTACATCCCCCATCGCCTTAATTGATTCGGGATCTAGTAGAAGCTTAATCAGCCAAGAATTAGCGGACATGTTAGCTAAACATCATCTAGTAAAACGGAACCAACCTGTGAATATAAAGTGTGCTAAATAAATATGGTGATTAAATAGACGATAGTTCTAGGAGCGTTTCTTAAATCCCCAAAGTAGTTTAATAAATAATAAAGTGAATAATAATAATTGATTTAAATACTAGAGCTAAATAAATCCTAAGTTATACTAAAATTGTGTGAAGTGTAGAAGTAAGAAAAAACAAAAAAAAATAATAATTAAAAGTTCAGTTGCATATTGTAAACACTCCTGTGGTGGCCAGTAAGAGAAAATAAAAGCGTGTTCAGTATTGTAGGAATTGTACTAAGCAACCCCGAACGCACCCTTCCAATTGTGATAAACCGGTGCTAGCCTGAACAATTGAAAACCACCCCTAGTGAGTATGACAATGCATTTGTGTAAAGTGTCTCCCCTCCCGAATAGTTTGTTTAATTATTGTTAAAAGAGATAAAAGAGAATTATCTTCGTAAGGTTCCGCTTCTCTCAAACCAGTGATCTAAAGTGGAGTATGGGATCCTCTTTAGATCACATTAGAAATAAGTTTATGAGATATAATCAAGTAGTGATTATAAATGTAACGTAACAGGTCACAACGGCGCCGACTGAAAGGGTTATGATAGGGCAGAAATGTGCCAAAGATCATTAATAAATGCTGAAAGCTAACTTCAGTAGTTAGAGTAAGCTGGTGTCAGTCGGGCCGGGATGTTGTGAGTTACGGATAAGTAGGGATCATTCCAATCTAAGGTTTGGAAATTAGTATTAAGATTAAAATGTAAGTTAGTACTTAATAAGTAAGAAAAAGGGAATTTCACGAAGGCGATCATTTAAATGAACAATGTCATTTAAAGAGAATTAAAAAAAAAAAAAAAAAACTGTGCACTAATAATAAATAACTTCACACACTGACACTAATCGTACTCCCAGTCCCCAATAGTGAGTTAGACTCAAAAGGCTTAACCGTAGCGTGCAATTTAAGCGGTGGAGTCTGTGACGATTTAAATTGTACCAATAATCAAGAAAATAAAAAATTTAAAAAAAAATTAAGGTTGCGAGCTCTTAAGCCATTTAAGTATTAATATAAAATACCTGTATGTACTCAGTATGAGAGGAAGCAGTAATTAATTAGTTATAAGATACTCTAATAAAAAGAAAAATTGTAAAGAGTTATTAATATCGTATTTAACCCTTTGCTTGTAAGCAGGCGCTGTCCTGTTGATTCCAGACTCGACATGCTTTCAGAGTCTTGTGTGAGTTAGAATAAGAGAAAAAAATTAATGTTAATAATAAAAAAATCTGAAGACATAAATAGTCGCTAAAACAACTGATTTAAATTATGTATATTTGTTTAGGGATAGTTTGTATACATAAAAATGTTAACTTAAATATAGTTAGGAACCATATTCTCGCGCGGAAATTGTCCCACTAACTTTTGCCCAGTACCAGGCGAAGGGAGCGGAATTTCTCTCTCTTGCAATGGTGACTCCGTACAGTATAGACGTAGGAGCTGTGCGCTCAAAATATGTTAACGATATTTTGCTTCACCTTAAGATGGTGTACCAGATGTCGCTGTTCAAAGCATCTGGATGTATTAATTAATGTAGTCATGTGAATAGACAATAAGTTTAAAGTAATGTAAAACAAAAAAGTATCGAAACGTAACAAAGAGTGTAACACAAGATGACATCGTGCTTGAACAAATAACAACAATTCCAAAGTCATACCCGGACATGTGAATCATCAGAAGCCACAAATTCTACTGCACGTGACAGAAGATGCAGATCGGGACTTCCGATAATCTACAAGATCATCTGAGATATCTACTCTGCATATTGTTCAACCTGCGAACTTTTGGAGCCCTTTACAGAGGAAGGCCAGAGCGAGATGACGACGTAGCTGTTCCTGTTTCCCAAGACGGATACACCAGGACGAGTCTTCAGTATACCAATTAAAAGGTGACTCGATAGCCTGTCTATCGAGGGTTACTAATATTTGTCACACAACACTTCTTGAAAGAGACTTTTCAGAAAATATTAACTTTGTAAAGACTTATAAATTAAATCTAAGAATTTCATGTAACTATTCTAACTTCATACGTTGTAACAGTTTATATGCTAATGTAGAGCATTATAATTCAAGCAATAATACCATTCTTCAAATGGTTGAATAAAAGAAAGTCTTGCAAGCTAATCTCATGAAATGAGTATAATTAAAAGTCTTAATTACAGAAATACAGAAAGTTGACCCGGATCCGAGGTATAGCTATATAAAATCAAGTTTGATCTCAGAGTTTAAAGAAACCTTTCAAATAACTTAATGATTGAATTAGTAATGTCATGGGATCTGTCAGTAGATGTTTTTTTTTAAATGTTAAATAAAAGAGAAGTCTTCTTGTTACACACATCTGAGGAGTGCTTAAATCAATTGTATACCTTGCCATTGTTTCCTTACACAGTTAGTAAGTAATTTGTGATATTAATTATTTGTGATCAATTCTGTTACAACGTAGGCAGCCCATCTAATTAACGGAGTTTAATTACGAGGGGCTCCCTGGATTTGTAACGCGGCGAAAAGACGTTACAAAGTATTCCAACCTTTCTCTTTCCGTCCTCTCTTTCCTTTTCCACCTTTATCTTTCTGACCCTTAACTGCAAACAGGTGATACGCAATACGAGACATATGCTCCAACCAAAATGTTTTCTCTTTGCTATGACTTTTCAGCAGTTTTCTCTCCTCTCCTATTCTCGTCAGCGCTTCACTGCTTCTCACCTTATGAGTCCACTCAACCTTAACCGTTATTCGTCACAACCATATTTCGAAACTCTCTACGTAACTGTCTATATCACTTCTTGATGATCTATAATTCACTGCCACATAAAACCATCCCACAAACAAAAGATTTAGCTATTCTATTTTTTATCTCTATCGGAATTCTCCTTGCTGTCAGTAATGCTATTATGTGTTCAAAGTTTTGGTGACAGCCCTCAGAACCAATTTGCCCGTCTAATTGAGTTGGTAAGATATTAATTAAACGGACCCGCTACCTAGATTAGAGTGCATTACACGCTTAGTTAATCTTACAGTTATAAATAACTTGTGTTAGTAATATACACAAATTTCTGTAAAAATATAAACATTCGTATAGAAATAGTGATGTATATGTAATGTAGGCACTGCGGAGTTAAAAGAATTCTGTCTGGGACAATTTGGGGCAATAAAATAAGGAAATTAGAAGGTAAACACGATTACTGAAAACGTCGAAGGGTAGAAACACATTTACCGATTGAAAGGGTTGTCTTTATTGCGTCACTCCGGCAAACTGCCGCCATTATATCCGTGTTTACTTCTGTTCCGCGGTTCGCGTTTACTACACAGTTCCGACATGACGATCCCCGTCTGACTGGTTCTGTCTCCCTAAATGTAATTACAAGTCACATAATTATGCAAGCAGTCAGTTATGTCCTTAATGACAACAATTATTCTGTTTTGCAATAATTACATTCTATTAATGTCTCGGTTATAGAACGTGAAGAAAAAGCAAGTAATAAAATTGATTACGACTCTGAATCCAACTAAGGGTTAAATTTATTTTTTGAAGACTCCTTAAGACTTATATGTTAAAACGCTCTTAAACGAGTGCAAATGACTACGTAAGATTAATTGCGGTGTTCAAAAAGAGAACAACTTTTTATTTATCTATATTGCAAGGTAACAGGTTTAAAGCTGACTGCACTTGAAGTAATAAATTTTTTATTGGTTGAATTAATACGTTTACTGGTTTTCCTATATAAAACATGTACAGTTAAATCTGAACATTTGAAAGTAAATACATTTTGAAATATTTGAGGATTAGCAAATTGAAAAGAGTCTTTAATGGTTTTATATTTTATGAATTTATGATCTTATTTTACTTTCCTGGATTTGCTGGGTTAAGTTGGATCAGTCCGGACGCCTGCTCCTAATTCACTCCGGCCGTTGTCCCGTTGAGCTGGGATGTCTACCTAGGATGTTTATTGGTTATTCCTTTTTTATATAAAATATATGCAGTTAAATCTAAACATTATGAGCTTGAAAATATATACATTTTGAAACGTTTGAGGATTAGCAAATTAAAAAGAGTCTTTAATGGTTTTATGGAGCGGTCGTGGCGTAGTGTCTAGCGTGTGGCGCTGGTACGCTGTCGGCGAGGGTTCAATTCCCGCTGAGGTCATCTGATTTAGATGCGACGGTTTCCCCTCGTAAGGCGATGGCAAACCACCGAGAGGTAACCTGCCTAGAGTATAAACCCTCCCGAACTATGCCGTTCGGATCGGGCGTTAAACTATAGGTCTCATATACCTGTGAGAGACTCCGTAACACACGCAGCATGGATACATGCGGGGAGGGTACAAACCAGTCGTAAGACTGAAGGACCCAATCAAACCAATGGTTTTATATTTTATGAAGAGCTTATAGCTTTACTTTCCTGGATTTGTTGGGTTAAGTTGTATCAGTCCGGACGCCTGCTCCTGCTTTCACACAGGCCGTTGTCCTCTTGAGCTGGGATGTCTACCTCAGGGTTTCCTCGTGGGCGTTGTGTCCGTCAAAGTTGCTCATGATTCAGTTCCCGTTGACAGCTATCGACCGTTAAAGATCTCGATCACTGCGCTCGACTTCGTGGAAACTATTTCAGCCGCACCCTCGACGATAAACTCCGATTTCCCAGACATTACGAGAGACTCGAAGAGACTGACATACAAAAGATTGCGTAATTTAAGGTTAACCGTGTTTTTACAGATGTACACATATGACGTCAATTTTACGCGTTAAAACGTTCTAGATATTACTAGAAAATCGACCAAGTGTTGGTGGGCATGAACTTCCGCTTTCTAGACCTTTCCAAACCACGTGTTGTGATTGCATAGATAATTACTTTGTCAGTCGAATAAATTACTATTAAAATTGATTTAACATTAAAATCATTATTTATTTAAATTTGAACACTAATATAAATGACTTATAGCGTGTCTGTTAATTGGCTTACTGTTAATTACCTTCACACAATTCGTTAGTGCACAACACTTATTCACTTTCACTCTACACTGCACTGTTGTTTTTTACTGTTTATTATCGTCTTAAAATACGTTATCATGCCGTACTCATTATAGTAACAATATTGTCTTATAACATTCGCATCCCTTTGCACAGGACACCAACGAAGGCTTTTATTGTAAATGTGTCTCCACATATTCACACACAGTGTGAATGCTCGTCTAATTGCAATAAGTTTTTAATTATTTACAGCTTGAAAGCTATTTATGTTTGCAAAACAACTGTTTGTTGTTGTACGTTATGAACCACATTTGTTAACCACGCCGTTATTAAACACTTCTGTTGGGGTTTATATTAAATGATGATGAGAACAAACGCTTCACTAAGGCGATTTAAATATGTTACAAGTCGGTTTGGAGACACCCTTGACAACGGAACTGAGAAATTAATCCAAAACTTCTACCAGTATTCAAGAAATTATTGGAATTTATAGATTAAACAGATATTAAACAGATGGACTGGCAACCAAGTTGTGCTTTGTTCACTACCGGAAATCGATGTTCTTGCTTCGGAGGTCAGAGCGTCTCAACTTTATTTGTTTGATGCCGGAGAACTTCGGTGAGTGCGTCTTATAGTTTAGCTGGTAGTTTTGAGTCTGATAGTTTTACGATAGTTTTGTTAATAATTAAATAGAATGATTAAATGATGGACGTTGTTAGTTTTTTTTTTTTTTTTTTTTTTAATGTGAATTAAAAATCTCTTCGGGTTTACAAGACATGATGCTTACTAGGTATAATTTAGTAAAGACGTTATTTGTATTTGCTCATATATTAATTTTTATATTTAAAATTATATAGTACACGCAATTTAAAGTTTAATGAATGATTTATCCGCTGAATCTAGTCTTTATAGACTCGGAATGTAGTTTAGTTTATAAGTCTCTACTTTTCATTTGAACTTTTAATTCCATTGTGCCGGGGTTTCAATTTTCCCGGCGTGATTTGAACTATCGGTGCCGCCAAGGCTTGGCAGCTGGACGAGACAGCTAACGCAATTAGTAAGGCTGTGTATGCCCCACATCGACGCGATCTAGTAAGCCGCCAACCGTCACAGCAGATGCGTTGGTCGCCGAAGGTTATGTTCGACAATTTGAAACAAGTTGAATTTCTACATCATGTGGGAACGCAGAATACGTAGTCCTTTCTCATTTCGTCTGTGCCTAACTTAACAGTTGCCTCATGTTTAACACATTGTCATATGTTGTCAATGATTTAGGAGTAAAAGAACTAAATTATTTGCGCTGTAACTTCCAAGATCGAATGTCCATTTAACCTGTACCAGATTCTCTAGCCATGATCAACGACAAAATCTTTAATATCATATACGAATCCGTAACAAAAATTAATGGAAAATGCTAGTTACAATAAATAATTTTATATAAGTACATGAAATACCTAACTGTTATTATCATTTATTTATATGAAATACATAATATAAAAATAATGTAATATCATTATTATAATAGGTGTATGTATAATTACGGATGTCAGTAAACTGCTCTCTCAAAGGTCACTGAGTCAGCTCCGGGAAGGGATCAAATTTCGTCTGGAATTATTCACTTATTTTCTTTGGCTTAGAATAAAAATTATTAGAATTATTCCATTCTATTTTGTCAAGAAGCCGATTGAATAGTACGATTATGTCGTGATATCTGTCAAGACACAGGGAAAACCATGTGAGGATCGACAGCCATATAATATAATATATGTAATATATATTACATGTAATATATATTACATGTAATATATTTATAAAAATAATTGAGATAATAATTAAACACCGCCGCTACTGGTATGCCGAGCACAACAATTGATTCTTCTACCGTTTGGCTTTCATGTCTAACGGTCAGCAACGGACGCTACAAATAGTTTCATCACAGATGTATTGAATGTGTTTACAGTAAACACGTGCAAATTAGGAATATTTGTCTCACGTGAAATAGCTTCAAAAACTTCTTGACATCGTTTCTCTGCACGATGGAGTAAATCTGTGTAAATTATCCTCTAAATTGCATAAATGTGTTATCAAAAGACTGTGCACGGCGTAATTAGGCTTATATGAGTACGTAATATTTATAGTGACACACTGCTTTGGCTTAGGGAAACGTGGAAAGGCTTCCTCATGGAACCACACTGAGCACTATATTGCATGCTGTTTACGCTATTTACTGGTTTATTACAAGCAGTAACATATCTATATATATAACAACAGAACACAGGATTTGAGTTGATATAATAGGTATACTAATGCTATAACACATTTTCTGGAGGCCACAGACATGTTGAAAATTGATTTTGTTCTTTTCTTTGTAAAGTAGTAATAAGTTTTGAACAAAGCTATGATTAAAAAAGTATGTTATGTCAAAATTTTCATAATTTTATATTCTTTTAAATCATGTGAAACATTTGTGTGTAAGTGCGCGGGTGCGCGTATGATTTACATTTTATTTAATAACTTCGTTGAAAATTAACATTTCGTTCTAAATCTTGGACAGGGTATTCTCATGGGTATAAGCTACATTTTCCATATACTCATTTCTCCACAACTATAATTTTTATGTTTTTTATTAATGAAATCAGTTTATCAGTTTCATTTTCGTTATCTTAACAATGTAATAAAATTTGTAGATTAAATCTAGACAGGGCTTTGCAGAATTGGACAAAGTTTTAACTTGAGTTCGGTGTACCTGTTTACTCATCTATGACATTGCTAGTTTCCACAATCAGAACTCCTAAAAACTATGTGAGCCGGTGCTCTGTCGAGTGCACATCGCTCAGTTCTTTCCGAAGTCTTGCCATAGAAAGACGTACGTGCTGTCACGAGATTTTCGTGACAAGACAAGTCGATTTCCATAAGACTTAGAAGTTGGTCCACGGTTCGAGTTCTTCGTAACCATTGCCATTATAGAACTCACACAATTTTAAATAGATCATTTTTAGTCCTTTTGCGCGTAGAGTGGATGATTTCCGGGTTAGGGGCAAAATATCTACCGTGATATTTTGATTACTAACGCGGGAACACTTCAAGAAGCCGGAATTTGTGTAAGCTTAATACACAATCTATTTTAGCCAGTTTTGATCCCTGAGATTAAGAGCATTCATGTTATAAACGATAACAGTCCTATATCGCAGTTTGTGTGTGCAAAGACGTGAATTGTCAGCGTAGTAGTCATCGAGCGACGTGTAGAGTAGCAGCGGTGCAGACGAGCAACGAGGGGTCGACGCAAACAGTTGGAATTCTACTCACAAGTAACTTATATGTAAAACAAGCCAATATACTCATTTATTGAAAGACAATTCTTTAATAAACAATTTTATATTATAAAGTAATAAGACAATAGTAAATTTTAATGTTTCAATTAAATCAAATTTTCCTACCTCTAGATATAGACTCTGTTGTAATAATTTCAATGAAACCTATCTATGCAGTTATAATTTGTATCGTTGCAATATATTGTACAATATGTCAAAGACTAATAGAGGGCATACTATACAGAGGACTTTGGGGAATAGTTTATACAGTCACTTTCAGCTGATCTCGGAGCTATAAGTGTAGGTATCAATTTGTAGGTATTCTATATCACCAGTGAGCTAAGGCCATTGAAACACGTAAGGAAACACTCCATCAGAAACTGTACAACGTGAAAGTAAAAAAGGTAACGGCTTGCGTTAATTGAAGCAAACTGAGGAAACTTCATGGAGAATCCACTGTAATAAATAATAAGAGTGAAAACTCACCTGTAAAGTGAAAATTAATTGTGACTGCAAAGTGGAACCACATCTTAATGCATTAAGGGCATTTACCAACACTGATTCATAAGCGGTCCCTACAACTGTTTAGCTACACCACAGAGCAATTATTTGGAGTATTATAGAATATAGAGCTTTCTTTTACAGAAATACTTGTCACTTCCAGTTAATAGAATTAACTCGACTACAGCACACAGCTTTCATTTTGATTTTACTAATCTTCAACTAGTCACAATTCCTTATACTGAAACTGACCCGAAAACAATTCTGAAAAAAATACTGAAACAATTCCTTCAGAAATTTTACTATTCCTTATACTTAAACAATTCCTTAGGCCGAAAGGCGCACGCCAGTCGTTTGTTATATTGCAACACAACTCAGTTTAGCAGGATCCTGAAATTAGCTATCGGTGACATAATTGTCAGATTTCAAGAATAGGAACACTCAACCTCTACAGTCCGGCAACTGTACAAGTAATTTGAATCATTTAACCTCATTTTATACCTCCAATAAATCTGCAAAATACTTCCTGGAGTACAGTCTACTATTAAGTTCTCCTTCTGATATGTTCTTTAAGCAGAGACTGTGCAGAAAGGCCAACTTCACTCACATTCTAGCTCAATGGACACTCGCAAGGAACTGTTCGTATTTACACCGATGGCTTTAAACGAAACAAAGCGGTTGGGTGTGTCTTTTATGATACCACAAAACGTATCTTAGAATGTTTATACTTTGGGACCAAGCAGCCATATACACGTCAAAGCTGACAGCAATAATACAAGGCTTAGAACACGTATATGTAGAGGCACAGAGCCACGAAAAGAAGCCATAATTGAAACTGATTGCATGAGTGTTTAAAAATATTAACCCCAGCTGAGATATCAACTAGCCGAGGTGATCAGAGGGGCAGGAACTTGTAAACAAAATAGAAGTATGAAGGTGACGTGGTTCCATCGCTACCGAGTCGGAAGAGCTGAAAATAGTATGCAGTTCCGCGAGTAATGCCTGCAACAGATGAAACAGATCCCATATAGCAGCAGCAGGAGTAGTAATAGTAGTAGTAGTAGTAGTAGTAGTAGCAGCAGCAGCAGCAGCAGCAGCAGTAGTAGTAGTAGTAGTAGTAGTAGTAGTAGTAGTAGTAGTAGTAGTAGTAGTAGTAGTAGCAGCAGCAGCAGCAGCAGCACAGTAGTAGTAGTAGTAGTAGTAGTACTACCCTCGTTTCTAAATGTATCTTAACAATTTACCCGGAAACGTTTGCTGGGGGGTAATCTTCATTTTATTCCGTTCGTCACCATATCTCTGAAGCACAATAGCTATTTATAAAATTAGGCTTATGTAGCATCACTTATTCTCTGGAGAACAATTTTTTAAAAATACAAGTTATTCTTTTTTGTCGCGCGCGGGCCCGAAAAAAGGCACAAACGCAAAATTCTATAAGTTATAAAACATTATTTCTAATTAAAGTAATCCTGTGTTCTGAACTAGCCGGTTTTGCGAGCGGGTAATGTTGGGCGAGTAAAATTCTAATTACTCGGGCGCTACGTCATTATCGAAGTAGTATTTAGAATACGTCATTCCGCTTAACCGTTTTTACACAAAAAGCAGTGAGTGAACAAAAGACGTCACCGATAAGACGCTTTGGAAATTAAAACTAAAAAAAAAACTTGAATGAATTTTTGTTGGAATAATGAAGCTATATAAACCAGAAATCATTAAGTCTAATTAGTCCGGACACATACTCAGCAGAACCTTTCTAATTAATTAAGGGATTGTTTACAATGCAAACGGCGGATTTAAAGAGAGAAAGTAAATAAAAAAAGAACACAAGTCGGGAACGTAATGAAGGCGTTCTCAAACATTAATACTGGTGCAAACAATGAACTACGTGAGACAGAAAACCGATCGTGGTAGCTACCGACCGTATAGCGTACAGCTATGCTAAACTCACAGAATAAAATACAGCTACACTTGCGGGCAGTTACAAACTTAGCTAATTTAGCACCGTTCCACGATGCGGGCAACTAGGAACAATTCCATCCTCTCTGTTATTATTTGAGTAATCCCAATTGAGTAATACAGCTTTAATTTTATTTTTAGTCGCCACAGAAATAAATTTTGTTGGAGACAAACAATTGGGTAATTAGAAAACAGATTTTAGTAAAACATATCAAAGCTACTGGATTATGGGTAATAATGGAAAATTTGGATGCCTGATAATTTGGGTGCAATACCTTTCACCCTGATAGGCCAAATATTTTTTAATGTACGTATTTAAACTGTGTATCTAACTCATACAAATAGCATAATAAAAATATTGATGCTGATGACACTAATATAGTAGTAGTGGTTAATAATAATAACATTAATAACGATAATATGTTGATAATGAATATAAAGAAGAAAAAAGGAAGAAAAGCGACAAAACCCTGCCACTGTAGACCGTACAGTCTACGGTCCCTAACATTTAAGAAGAAGCAATAATTTTAATTGTTTTCGTAACGTGTTGCATTTCTGCTGCAAACGGATCTTTTGACTTGGTTGACAATTCTGTATGATCACAAAATTCGTAACCCTATCCTCTCACATTTCAGTAACCCCCAACACCCGTTCACTTCAAAAACGTTATTGTGTTCAGTTGTTCCTGGAAGACTTTGTAAACAACTTGAATTATGCAGACATAATTGAGTATAATACACGTGAAGAGTTTTTGTCTGGTGAAAGGCGATGGAAGTAGACAGACCAAACTGCCAACACGAGGCAGGTTATTTTTATTTGATTTCTATAATAGGACTGATGGTCAGTAAGTTGATGCTTTTCTGAAATTGATAGGCTATCTTAAAAGTTCTTTCCTTTAGGTCGTGCTTCGTATTGTAAAGACTGGCTCGTGTACGTCTGTGATTTTTCTCAATTCTTAATCCAAAAATTCCCAATTAATGCTTTGATATCACTGTATCTACTGTCGCCGACATATTGTCTGCTCTGCGCAGAATGTATATAGACAAAGCGTCTTAGCATCGCTTTTTTACTAGCCAATGTTCTATACGAACAAAGTATTTAGAAACGGTATATACGCATTCAGTACAGTGATCAAACATTTAAAGCTTCTAATAAATATGAAAGAGTCAGAAGCCATTAATTAATCATCATCATGTGTTTCCTGGCTTTTCTTGACCAACCCATCATGTGTTTCTACCTTGTGTCCAAACCAATTCCTCTTCCTGCTCTTGAAAGAGCAACACTCTACTTTTCTGTTTAACTCTTCCAAGTACTATGTACTCCTCATTTGTCACTATGTCCTTCCACGAAATCCGTTCCACCCTTCTCCATTTCCAAATCTCAAAGACCTGTCCCCGCCTCTTCTTTCTCAATATCCAAGTTTTTGCTCTGTATAGGAACCCGCTCCAAAGGAAAAACACTTCACCAACCTCATTCTCAGTTTTATGTCCACTAGTCCGCACAATAATCGTTATTTCCATTAAGGGCATCCTTAGCTAAGGTAATTTTGCATTTCACCTCTTAAAACAAAGCATGTCCTCTCTAACTAAACAGCCCAGATATTTAAAAACTGTCATTTGTTTAGTCTCCTCATTCGCTATTTTAATCTCTGCAGTCCTGCTCATTTTGCTTCCGACCATTCTCTTTGCCTTCTTTATATTCATTTTCATACAAAGCCCTTAACATACTTTGTTAAAATCCCTAAGCATTCCGCGTAATGTCTTTTCATCCTCGGTAAACAACACCGAATCGTCTGCAAAACCCATGCACTCTATCCTCCATATTAACCTCCATGCAACGTCTTTTTGCAGTTTTGTTTTTCTTTGTCATTTCGTTAAAAATTCTCACTATAGTTTACCAATCTAGATACACCCTTTTAATCATCCTCCTCTATTTCCATTCTATTCCATCATTTTACTTCAGTTAACTCTATCAAATGCCCTCTCCAAATCAATAAGGATCGCAAATACTGACTTACTTTTTTCCAAATACATTTCTCTTATTGATGTTAAGAGGGCAATTGCGTCTCTTGTTCATTTCTCGTCCTAATATAAAATTATACTTCTCCCATTAAATCATTAAACTTCCCACACAGCCTTCTATAGAACTGCAAACAGCATCCTCTTTGATGCATGAAATATTGGGATTATAGTTCTCAAGTCCGCATATTTCCTAGTACCTTCTTGCTTTTTAATTGGAACCATAACTGTTGAGAGAAATTCTTCTGAATATTTGCCCTTTCTATAGATCCCAATCTGCATATATATACAAGCACCTTCAGTTGTCTTTCCTTCAGACACTTATAACTACTAACGGCAAATCAACGATCACACAGGCTTCATTGCTTTTCATTTCCTTTAATGTTATTTGTACCCGCGTTTTCAATATACAATACCCTTGTTCATCTTCAAGTTCAACAAAAAGCTGCCATAGGCATTGCCCGCTCTCCACCACGAGGACGTGTAGGTTGAGATTTTTTTCTTTAGAGAGGATGATATTATATCATACGTCTCCGGTACTTTAGGTAGTAATTGAATAATGAAAGACGTAAAGGATATATTATTGTGAATAGCTGATTTTCCATTAGATATAATCGGTATTTCATACGGAGTCCGAACCGTTTTTACTGATGTGGATATGAAACGAGTTTTGAACGAGAATTTGTACCAACAAAATCGCCGAGGTAATGATAAGTGACGACGTTGATAAACGAAAATCGCTCGTATAGATCACAACAGGTGTCAAATAATGTTATATGGTGACGTTGCCGAAACAAAGGCACTATCATCTCAATGGAAACTGCCAAGCAAGCCACACCAAAAAAGCACATCAGGTTCTAACAAAGGTTGAACGTTGTCACTATATTTTAGATTATCCTGCTAATGAGTTCTAACAATTTCTACCATAAAATATTACAGTAATTAAAGAAATAGACAATAAACCGGATTTACTAAATTTATTTTCAGCTGACATTCGGTTATAGCAAATTAAACCGTTAGTGCTGAGCCACAGCTCTCTCTCTCTCTCTCTCTCTCTCTCTCTCTCTCTCTCTCTCTCTCTCTCTCTCTCTCTCTCTCTCTCTCACATCTCTCTCTCTCTCTCACACACACACACACACACACACACACACACACACACAAACTGTTTAGAACGAAGCCTTAACTTTGTTTTATCTTTCAACTTTCAACAGCAACAACACCCAAAAATTAACAGACGACAGTGCTTACTTGTGTAACCGGTTATATTAAAGAAACAAAAACAATATCACGTGTTGAAAACAACAATGATTTTCTGTTAACAACCACGTTTAATTGATTTCAAGTGCATTGATTGATTGTACGTGAATTGTAAGATCATATATAAGTATCTATATAGAGGAGTATACCATCAGTTTTCTCCCCACCAACGTGGCTTTATAAATGGGCGCTGTACAATTACTAACTTGGTGTCCTTTCAGTCTGTCGCCGGTGCAGAAGTGCAGAGTCGTGTCCAGGTAGACGTCGTCTATCTGGACTTTATGAAGGCGTTGGATAAATTGCTACACCGTATTTCTTTGAATAAATTAATGAGTTTTGGCATTAGTCTTCATTTTATTCAGTGGATCGCATCGTACCTTCACCAGCGGTGATTAGAGTAAAATTTGGTGGAAATAAATCTGATAATTTATAGCTATTTCGGGAGTTCCGCAGGGTCTTATTTTAAGAACTAATTTGTTTTTATGTTCAATAATGGTATAACATCCGTCCTAAATTGTTATGTCCAAATAGTTGCTGGTGATACTAAGATCTCACTTCCCATCAGGGGCAATTCGGATCATCTTACATTTCAACAGTGTAGGCCTATACATAGAGCTGCTGAGTGTGCACGGAGAAATTGTATACCACTAAATCATTAAAAAACTGTAATAGCTGTACATAACTGTATACTCTTAGCATCAATCCGTCTTACTATGCTAATATTAGACGACGTGGCTGTAGAAAGAAAGGATTTAGTATCTGTTCTGTGTGTTCTTATGGATTCAAAGCTTTTCTTCCCTCAGCACGTTGAAAGTGTTGTCTCCAAAGCCTTCTTAAATGGATTGAGAGACACTTTAAGAGCATGGATTCCTGTGTGACTCTTTATAAATCTTTGGTCCGAAACCATCTAGAAGGTTCTTCAGTCATATGGAACAGGAACCGGAAGTAACAACTAAATCCATTGACGAAGTTCAAAGAAGTTTCTTGCACTGGACGACCAACAGATTGAACTTATTGGGTCGTGATGTGGAGGACGTGAAAGCTCTTAGTCTTCCTTCACTCTTGCCTTGACGAACTCATACAAACCTGCTATTGTTTCGCCACGTTCTTCTTCGATTTAATGGACTGCCCATGACCATTGGTTTCGTGTAAGTCCCAAGTTTACCGGTGGACATACATGATCATGTAGTCTAGTTATAAGATTAAGTGAAGTTGCCAACCTCAATGTTACCGTCCTCGACTTCTTTAGTGACAACTAGAAGTTTCAAGGGGCAGTAAGGAATGGATATTTTTTACTGCACTTATTTTGACTTGTTAGAGGCGTAGTACTTGGAATTTACAATGTGTCCTATTATATATATACAGTATATATATTGCGACAGATTAGTTTTGCTAAATTTTTATGTAATGCTAAATTGGGATGACCCACATTTTGTAGCGATAACTTATCTGCAACAACTAATGTGACACAGTTTAAAGGGGATATCAGGTGTATCTGTAATAACTCTATGTAACTTGTAACGGTATTTCAAATTTATTTAGTAATAATGAAATTGTGCGCAAGGCATTATGCCGTAAGGCTTACGCTGTATGCATCCTTACTGACTAAATATTCTGTTCTAATAATTACTTTATTAAAAATATCATTTCCTGACTACTCAGTCAATTAGTCTGCTTCTAAATATCAATGCTTAAATATCTTTTTAGATATTGTAACGAAATTCAAAATATTAATAGCTACTGAATTTATCTTTCTTTTTCGGTACTGATTTATAAAACTCTAATTTTTACTTAAATGCTTTGCATTCTTTTCATTTCAATACTAATTTGAGCTCTTGTTTACGTTAATCTTACTTCAATAATATCTACCATTTTAACTCTATATTTACAAGAAACATTGGCTCTTAACTTTAAAGTAAAACAAGAATGTCTTTCATTGTCTTTGAGTTAATTGTTCGACTAAGAGATAAATAAGTTGTTTATCACCTTATTGTTGTCAATCATACTCAATCGCATTCGATCCATCTGTAATCGTCCTCGTCTCGAACTCCAGCATCAATTCCTCTTGTCCAGCGTCGCTTCTCTTGTCCAGCGTCGCTTCCAGACTTCAATAACGTTCCTCTTGTCCAGCGTAGTCGCCTCTAGACTCCAGCGTCATCTCGCTCTCTGGAACTAAGTCGTCACCTCTCTCTCTCTCCGGAACTTCATGTTACTTCTTCTCGTGCTGTTTCGGACGTCAGTTGATTATCTTATATAGATTTTCTTCTTGTGTATTTTTGTTACTATTTAAAAGTGATTGTATTTACAATTTAGTTACATAGTTGTATGTAACTGGAAGAACGAAACTATTTACAAACAAAATAAATACGCCGTGCGGACGGACAGAAGCTCCCGCCACAACCGTGGGTGATCAAAAGAGATACAACTGTAGCGTGTGTATCCTATTTATACCCACGCCTTGGTTAACACCTGCAATTGTACGAAATCGACATGTCTGAAATTGTCTCTGGGCTTTGTTCCTCCACTCCTCGTCAATTTCGCTATTTCTTATATTTCTGCGAATTGCAGAGTCCTGTGAGTATACTCTTATACCCATCTTATAACTATTTTCACTACACATGTTCACTGTACTTTTGGACATTGTACTTAACCCTTGCGATCTGTACACAGTTTATTTCGCACTACACTTGTACGGTGTGTCCCTTTCACGTGGTTTTCGTACCCAGTATGTAGTTAATTTTATTACATTTTATTGTGTATTTGGATTTTACTCCTTATTTATAGTTTATGAATAATTACGGAAAAACAGTAATTACGTAATTATTCATACTGGGGTGGCAAACTCGCCTGCATATACCTGCGTCATACACACATTCAAAATACTATTGTACACACTCTCAGTTACGCGCGCGCGCGTGTGTGTGCGTGTGGACAAGTCGATTCAGGTCGAAACACCTGTCCATATTTTTGTCTGAGCCAAGCTTGCAATCCCTGACATGCTTACTTCTAATACATTATTAATTCCTTTACAAATTATTATGTATATTTAAATTTTTATATTCAATGCTCAGTACAGCACTTATCTGTACTGTCGCAATATTGATAGACCCCTTTCACTTTATCTACTCAAATAAACCTGACAAACAGGTGTGCGCACATTGGTCCCCCCATTAGTTTACAAAAAATAAAAAAAACAACAAAAACCAAATTGGAAAAAATGTTTGTCTACGTTTTCAGGAAATTTGCTACAGTTACAGTTACCAGCTGCTCTTGTGAGCGAGGATTCCCAAGTTAAACTAAGATCGACTATGAAGCAAGAACGACTGGAAAACTTATTATCACCATTTATAGAACAAAAACGTACATTAGATGTTAGTTCAGAAGAAATTGTTGACAAATTCAAAAAGATGGACGCTTTCAAGAGAAGGATGTCACCGTAAGATTTTTACCACGATCTGGTTTTACTTTGATTTTAATTTTGTAATGCCTACAAACTTTGATATTAATGTTTATCGAAATCATCAAACTATATACATATTTTTTAATAAATAATATTTAAGCCTTTTGTTTATTCAATTTCTTCTTCTTAGTATTGTTATTTAGGCTACCAAAATAAGGTAATGATATGTTTTTAATTAAACTAGTTTTTTTTTAATGTTAATTTTTAGACCGTTTCACTGAGGGTATTCAATATCCCCCGGTATAATGGTCCCCCCATTGTAATCACGCTACGCACGCCTATGCTGACAATAGCGGTACATAGAAATTAATGTGGACTCTAAGTAATATTAAAACATCTTTTAATAGTATTGCACAAAAAGTCTTACAATTTAAAATTTGAGGACAGAAATGTACATAAATGAATAATCAGCAACCGGTTAGCTTCAAAATGAAACGTGTCACAAAAAAGAGTCATTATTAC
Source organism: Magicicada septendecula (assembly GCA_034769895.1). Classification (NCBI taxonomy): domain Eukaryota; kingdom Metazoa; phylum Arthropoda; class Insecta; order Hemiptera; family Cicadidae; genus Magicicada; species Magicicada septendecula. The sequence continues at coordinate 303,660,387 of CM068376.1, read as the reverse complement.
TATTAAGTATGTGGAGGCCACAGAGCTCTTGGTCTTCCTTCACTCTGGACTAGAAGAACTCATAAAGACCGGCTCTTGTACCATCAAGTTCTTCTTGGACTCAGTGGATTGCCCATGACCGTTGGTATGGAGGTCTCTACCTACACGCTTCGTGTAAGTTCCAAGGTTATTCGTGTACATGCAAGAGCTATAGTCCAGTTGTGAGATCAATTGAAGTTGCCAACTCCTATGTTGACATCCTCAACTTCTTTAGTGACGAAAAGAAGTTTCAACGGGCAGCAAGGGATGGAATTTTCTGACTGCACTTTTATTTTGTGGCGTGATTCGTTAAAATTTGCTATGTCTTCTATTTTCTCTTGTCACAGATTTATGTATTTTTTAAGTGTGATATACTAAGTTTCCATGCACCGTTCTGTCACACTTGTCCCTTGTATTCTTCTACTGTGTGTCCTTTTATCCCAGTCGGTTGATCGGCAGGAGTTGGAGGTCGGGATGTGTGGCAGCCCTGCAAAAGCAAAATAAAAAGAAATTATTACACTATTAATTTTAATATTATTATTGTCATTCATTTACTATTCTATATCTCTACTTTACTGTTTGTTACCATTATGATAATGCTGTTTATTATGTATTACTATTGTTCGTTCTAAACTTTCATATCAAAGATGTCACATTGTAGAATGCAAGAAACGTTTGATGTAAACAGTGTTATCGATAAAACGTGATTGTCGACCGTAAACGTTTTGTTAAATTCCGACCACGTATATCTACGGTTATAAAGGCAAGGACTTTAGAATTAGCTCCTTGTTTCCATTTATTCTCATTACGAAAGTAAACCAAAAGTGATTTGCAGAAAGCTATTTCTAACACCTTTCAAAAGCTGTTGGAGCTGTTATGTGGAATTTCAATTTTACGTGTAGAAAAGCCCAATCTATTTCTAAAACTATGTTTATTAAATTTATAAGGTTGTGTTAGTGGTTATAATCACAAACAGAAATAACACTGTTGCACACCACTATACATAAAAATTCCCGATTAGCACTTTGAAACTTCACAGTTTATCATCTGATCGTAAAATCTGATTTCCCGATCTGAAGATCAAGTGTGAAGCTTGAAAGCGCTAAATATGTTTGTCACAATAACCTAAAGTAAGCAACAGCATAACGAAGGTATTCAAGTACGCGTATGTTGCAAAAAATATTTTCCTATTTTACATGATTTCGTGTTTTTCAGTTGCCAGATATTGTAGTGATTTAATAATAATTGGTATTGTTTGAAATACAAAAAATATGTTTTATTCTGTCTGCCACTACTTGACTGAAAAGAAACTGTTTTTTTGTTGAGTGGAGTTATGTAAATAGTAAACAAACTCCGCCTTAAAGGCTCGTAATAAACATGGTTGATAGTATTTGCGTATTTAACGTTACTCGGAAGAACTTACATACACAGAAGCCAGACTTATAAAAACACAAATCTTGGAATTTTGCCACGATATCAACCAGCTTACACATTGTTGTTTGTGTGTGCTTTTCCGTTCCGAAATAACACCGTAAATTCACCGTGTTCACCAGATATAGCTGTTTGTGAGAAGTTCCGTCTTCTCAAAATAAAAAAAGTATAGCATTTTATAGCGAACACCGTGGACTTGAGGCCGTTGAGTGAATTAGAAAAAACATCGCTGGCTAAATGAGAAAGTGTATTCCTGAAATTAGATGGAGACTGGAAAAATTGTTAGACTAAATGTGTTATATTCATTGGGGGTAATTTTAAGGGATAAACCTAAATATAACTGATTTATTACGTTCACAAATAATATGTATTGTTAGCAAAATATCAAAAATTTCACCATCTCTCTATACTTCTAATACTTCAATGTATAGTTCAGTAAACTTCAGTTTGAAGAGGTATGTAACACGGTACACAAGTAAAAGATATTGAGTACAAAGTTGTTGAATTTAATCTATGCTTCAGATCCGTACATGTTCTATTTACCATAAGCAACTAATTGTTTCAGACTTGTTATTCAAGAACGCGCGACACCAGTTGTAATTTTCATTACAAATTAATATCATTAGAAATGTTTAACTTAAAAAGCCGTTTCCCGCAATTAAAATATAATTCTTTCGTTATAATTATATCGTTTCTTTGGTAATATAAACTATGCTTAAATGTTTCTTTTTATACAATTACATATGAAAGTCTTCCTTTCTTCTTATTGGGCTTTCTCTTTTACTATTTTTAATAGAAATTAATGTGCATGTCAAAACTATAAAATGATTTTTATTTGAGCTTAACTGTTTAAGAATTTGTTCATCTAATTATTAAATACCAACTACTGTAACTTCCAATCTGTTCAGTATAATATTATGGGAAATGATTACCTTCAGAGGTGTACCCTTTTGGTAACGTTTTTCTCTATCTTAATTGTTGAATCATCAGTCTTAAAAAAAAAAGCAAGTAAATGTTTATAATCACCCAACAAAATTAAAAAATTATATACACTTAAAGAATTGTGTGTGTGTGTGTGTGTGTGTGTGTGTGTGTGTGTGTGTGTGTGTGTGTGTGTGTGTGTGTGTGTGTGTGTGTGTGTGTGTGTGTGTGTGTGTGTGTGTGTGTGTGTGTGTGTGTGTGTGTGTGTGTGTGTGTGTGTGTGTGTGTGTGTGTGTGTGTGTGTGTGTGTGTGTGTGTGTGTGTGTGTGTGTGTGTGTGTGTGTGTGTGGAATAAACTGACTTTTAACATAGAAAATTAAAAATGCAATTTTCCAGTTTACACTACTAGGCCCTGCAATAAAATTTAATCATAATTTTACTTACACATAACAAAAACGTTTATTATTTATTTTGCTGTAATATTATTATAAAAGATGCTTATTAAATTACCAGCCAGTTGGATTACCGCAGAAAAAATTGTTACCATATTTGTCTTATATTTAAGCCTATATCCGTAAATATCCATATTCCTGTTATCACGCACAAATAAATGTAACACATACTAGATACTAAAAGCTGACAACAAAACGCAATTCACATAAATAAAAATGGATTGTTACTGTGTTACTTGTTTGCCTATAATTTAGCGATTGTGTTTACATAAGTTGCATTTCAATGATTTTTGGAATTAGGAAAATTATTATTACATAAGTATAAATTTTAATGTTTTCCTTGTTAAGATTTCATGTTCTTACTATACCAGAGTTTCTTGCTAACTAGCCTAGGAGAATTGTGTATTGTCAAAATAGAAACCCAACAAATTTTAAAAATTTCTCGTTACATCCTTGTTCCCGATAAATCCAAGCATAGTTTCTCTCTCTTTCACACACACACACACATACGCGCGCGCGCGCGCGCACACACACATATTTAAACTGTAAAAAAATGTTTGAACGATTTACTACGATGCACATGTAAATTATAGCAAACATAAAATAGGAAAAATTTATTTAACACTTTACACTGGCTTAAAACTAAAAACTTCAGTCAAGTATTATTATAGTAATATTATAATCTCTATGTGGTAAAGTCAATAACTTAACTTCATTTATATACAATTATTACTACCAATATAAACGAACTTAGTTAACAATACTAGAGAAAATCTAGCCCCTAAAGGAAATAATAAGTCCACATTTTTTTAAGAATATTGAAAAGTTTAAGCAAAATCACCCAAGACCGTTTTCCCTACACCATTTCCAAACTACTTTTCACAGTCTTTCGCAGTCTTTCATATGGCAGTCTTTAGCAGGATCTAATAAGGAGTCTCTTGAAGTCGGAGTCGGAGTGTATCGTCCAGGGAGCTGCTGAATTAGTCCACGAAGTCAGGCACGGCGTTCGAGATCTTCAACGACCGATGGCTGTGAACGAAGGCTGAATCAGGAACGACTTGGACGGACACAACGCCCACGAGGACACCCTGAGGTCGACATCACATCTTACGAGGACAACGACTGGTGTGGAAGCAGGAGAAGGCCCGCGAGATCGTCCGGACTGATCCGACTCAAACCAGCAAATTCAGGAAAGTGGAATTATAAAACTCACTATAAACTATAAAATTTTTATAGACTCTTGTAAATTGCTAACTATCAAATACTTCAAATTTATATATATTTTCTAATCATAATTTTTACCTATAGGCCTAACTGTATATAATTTACATAAAAAAAGAACTAATAAATATATTAAATCACCCAATCAAAATGTTTTGCACGCGCAGTCAGCTACAAACATGTTACCTTGAAAAAAATGGCAAGTAAGGAGACGCTCCTTTACTCCTACAACGGTTTTAAATCGGCTGACTTAACTTACGTTCAATGGCTGGAAGTACTTTACATCACACTTGACCATTTCGTGCATCCCAACGTGCCATGTTCGGATCAATACTGACCTGAACTTGTGCGCCTTTTATCAACAAACTTAATTAGGCCAGATTTATTACGGACTATAATACTTATATTAAAATTTTTTTCGTAACACGTGCATAATTAAATATTAGTGTTTTAAGATGACTATATGAAAGTTGTTATAAAAGTTGACTTATGCATACGTGGCTCTCCTATTTCACTACGAACACAACAGCGTTAATTGTCTTCTATTCTAGCCATCAGAAATGCGAATGTTTTGCAGCTATCATCCATCCTGGGCAATTCCCGCAACCCACGTCATTTACATGTACACCAGTTAAAGTCTTCTTTTACAGTGTTCTCCATTCAGCATCCCATCCGAGTGCCGCAGAATATGAGCTATCAGACTGTGGTTTTTCCTGATAAGTGTCGTCCATAAACTTTTCTCAAGACTCTCCAAAATCTCCGGATTCCTCGTCCTGTCTACTTAATTTCCATCGTCCTTAAGTATTTAGCACCACATTTCGGAAACACTAATTCCCAGACTATCTGGTTTTCACAAGATTCATGCCCTGCTGCATAAGGAGTAGCGGCATAAAGAGAAGCTACTCATTACAGGTAGCTTCAAAAGTGATTTATAAATATTTTAATTCATGTTTCGTACCAGTAAGCGCTTCTTCTTAAACAAAACTCTCTGTGCTTGTATAACCAGACGTTTTTACATCTTTTCTTCTTCTTCTGTCTTTTGTGACTTGCATGTGAAGGAACAATCTTCTTGTAGTATCAGTAATTATCAAACCCCATAATCCCTTGAAAAAGTTTAGTCAAAGTAAAGCTGTTTCCCTCTGGATATGCACAAACGACACTAATTTTTGTTGTAACACACTGTACTAATCCCTGCACTATACTACTTAAAATCACGCATTTTTACAGCACTGAGTTAACTTATAGAGCTCGTAAACTGAGACGGGCTTTCAAAGCCTCAGTGTCAGCTTAACTCTCCGTACAAAACAATTAATACTACTGGTTTAATTGCAATACATGTGCGTGCATGCGCGCGCGCAAACAATTGGTGACTGATGTGCATTTCATATAACACGTTAATATTTTATAAAATATTATTCAAGTACTTGAGGACTTATATTTTTAAATATGATATTATTTTATAATGAAAATCGGTCACGCAGTTAATCGAAAAATGTTATCAACAAATCTGATTTAATGTTTCAACGTTTAGAGCAATATGACTGTGCACGCATGAACATTTGTTTTGATTTTAGCGCTGCTATAATATTTTCCCTCTTGGTTTTCCATTATTATACGACACTGTGTGTGGGTGTGTGTGCGTTTGTGTGTGATAACGCCCAGTTGTGTTAATTAATGTAAACAATATTGCGTACTGATGACTGTAGATCCCAAGCGACTGATACATCTGTCCTTGCTAAAACAGTGCACTTCAGTGTATATATTAAAAATAATGTTAATATTGCTAGCCTCTGGAATTTGGTATACACAGTATGCCAATTAAATTCTGCAACACTTTTTGCATTCTCAACTCTTATAACCTCTTCTCTTGAGTTATAACAGAGGGAACCCAAAGTAATTGGTTCGGCCAATTACTTCAGGCTGCCTTATTCGGGACGAGCTGAAATTTAAACAGAACAACACACAGTAAATATAAAAGGAATCACGGAAGGGAAAACTGTTGATTTATGTACTCAGTATATGTGTGCAACAAGAAGATTTCCCTTTATTAAACATTTAAAATAAAACAAATGACATTTACTCAAAAACAGATCCCATTACATTATTAATTAAATTATTAACTTGTTTAAATTGCTTTATATAGACTGTGGGATCACAACAAATTATATTTAGCTTTTCCCCGGATCCGGGTAACCATTTGGTATTTAGTCTTTAAACTTTAAAAATTAATTATATTCAATTCAAGATATTAGCTTGCAAGACTGTTACTTTTACTTTTACTTTTACTTTTAAGTTTCATTATTATTCCATTTGAATAATGGTATTAATTATACTACGATACGTTAAAATCTAAACTGTTACAATTGCAAGAAGCCTGAATAGTTACAATTAAATTCTTAGATTTAAATTTTTATATTCTTATAAAGTCAATCGTCTCTGAAAGTCTCTTTAAGAGAGTATTGTGTTACAATTACTATTATTATTATTCCTCGATAGACGTGCTATCGAGTCGCCTTTAATTTGGGATGTAGAAGTCTCCTCCATATGGTTACATCTTGGGAATCCTAAGAGCGTCGTCCTCGTCTAGGTCTGGTCTCAGTTGTTCACGGCTTAAACGTCTGCAGGATAGAGTGGGCCTTCTACACAGGTACTCGTTGATTCTCAGAAATCTCGAACTGCATTATCGGTCGGGTCTACTAGAGTTGTAATTCTGATGATTCATGTCTCCAGGCAGGATGTTGTGGAGAGTCGTCAATCGGAGAAGATAGCTGTTATAGTTATTAACACTCGTACTATTGGTTGTCACATAGTTCTTCTTGTTACAACGTTTTTTTAATTTTTCTTTCTCTTAACGTTACATATTACACTCTTTTGTAGCAGTTAGTAAAATACATAAGAATTAATCCAAACTAATAACCAATCACATAACATTTTAACAGAGCCTTTCGCTCGCGCGTGTGCACTGCTTGGAGTCGTCATAGCGAGAGAGAGAGATTTTTCGTACGCTACCACTGGTACAGGACAATAGATAGTGGGGTGTTTATTCCGCGAGAATATAGTCCCGGTCTCTCTCTAAATAAAACCTTTTTATTTATACAAACTATCGCTAGATAAAAATACATCATTTAAATTAGTTGTTTTCGTGACTATCTGTGTCTTCAGATTCTTTAATTATTAACATTATTTTTCTATATTATTTTAATTACAGAAGACTCGGTAAACATGTCGAGTCCGGTATCAACAGGTAGGCGCCTGATAACAAGCAAAGGGTTAAATGCGACAATAATAATTATTTACAATATGTCTTTTCTTTACCGTTTCTTTGCCCTTATTAATTACTACTTCCATTCACACTTAGTACCTACATGTTTTTTATTATCATTGTGAGATTTAAATGGTTAATTGTTCGCAACTTAAAATTTTTTATTTCTTTATTTTTTTTTTTAATTGTCACAATTTAAATCGTCACACTCTGTGTATATAGTAAGTACTATTCTAAGCGCGTGTGACCGCGAGAGAGATAGATAGATAGATTGATTGAATGTCGGAGGGAGGGGAGAAGCATTGGGAAGGTGGGAGGGGGAGAGTGAGAGATTGTAACGCTACGCTTTCCTGTACACTTTTTCACTGACATATTCTGTGCTATATGTACTGCTGGTTATTCTTCCACTTGGACATCTATACAGTGTGACGTATTGCACCACAATTTTAAGGTGTCTTAAAAACTTTTTATATTAATATTATCATTTATAAAATGATATTTTGTATAAAGGCAGGATATTTTGTATAGAATGAAAAATGAATGAAGGGAGTATAACTCTTCATGTCATACACTTCAGAATGATGTAGGCCTATAATTTTTTTGTAATTAACTACAAACTAATTTTTAATTATGAAATCCTGCCTCATAGATTGTGTTTTTACACCCAAATACTTGTTATACATATTATAAATATAAAATTTATAAAATGTATGTTTATACACATAATAAATAGCATACCTGATGCAATAATTGAAGTTATTAAGCTAATCTTTTAGAAACATTTTCCATCATATTGTAGAAGACTGTTACAAAAGTAGGCCTATATTTGTGATACAGCCCAGAACGCCAATAAATCTCTAATAGTGTTTTATGGAATGCGGAACCAAAAAATGGTTCTAGACAAAAAACATTTCAACGTCGGTAGCATAGGGTAGTGTCTGGTTTAATAATGATTATACGAGCAAGTGTATGGAGTTGTAGAGATTCGGCGTAAAATAATGGCCACGGTAATGCATATAAAACAATTACAAGCAGCAGGAATTTAGAATTCTGAAAACAATAACTGATTATTATCAGAAGGGAGCAAAAATATCTTGGAGAGTGCCCGAAAGGAAAAGGGAATAAAATATTGTTATAATTTAACTATGAATCTGGAATGTACAGGGTGATTCAAAAAGGACTTCACAACTTTGAAAGCATACAGAAATTTATTCAGATAACTTACAGAGTCGGTTGAGGTGTCATTTCAAAGCAAAACACATCAAGTTTGTCATCCAATATTCATTGCGGTTCGATGTGGCTACCATTTGTAATGCGGCATACATCCCACCCGAAGTCGATTTCATTCCAGACTTTAGCCAGTAAGTCGGGCGTCACTTTTGCTAAGGGCAAAAAAAACATTGACCTTAGGGCTATCACGAATATGCTGCAAGATTTCATGGGGGTTTTCACTACCCCATATTCGGCAGTTATGGGTGTTCACACCTTGCCACTGATGTGAAACGTTGACTCATCACTAACAATTACATTGTCTAGGAATGTCTCGTTGTCTGCAATTTTATCAAACATTTCCACACAAAATTGCTGGCGAGCAACTTTATCTTCATCTGTAATGTGTTGAACCATGGTTAGTTTGTATGGTTTCAAGTGCAAGCGTTTACGTAATACACGCCAAACAGTCGGTTGTGGAATGCCAGTCTCACGTGACGAACGTCTAGTTGACTTCTTAGGACTACGGGAAAAGCTTTCTCTGAGTTGTTCCACAGCAGCTTCAGGAACTTGTGGACGTCCTGGTGATTTTGAATGTCGTACAGAACAACCAGTCTCAACGAAGGTTTGGTGCCAAGAGTAAATTGTAGGCCTATAGGAGGCTCCCTACCATACTCCGTACGGAATTTACGTTGAACTGCAGTTTCTGATTACGTATCGTGAAACCAACACACAGCGAGCACGTTCCGCACCAGTAAAAGTAGCCATTTTCAACAACAATGGTGACAGCGCTTCTGGTGGGTGTATTCGGTATTAATGGACTACGTGAGTCAAAACCTGATGTGTTTTGCTTCGAAATGACACCTCAACCGACTCTGTAAGTTCATAAACATATCTTGAATGGTTTTTGAAGGATGTGTACCTAACTGATATGCGACACTTCCATTTAATTAACATTAGACAGGCCTTCACTTCCTGGTCCTCCTAAAGGTTATTGAAATTCTGTTGAGGCCCGATTTGTACCGCTTAGCGTGAGCTTGCCTCAATAGTCGACATAGTTTTACTTTGATAGCAAATATCACAAACAATTACAGGGAGCAGCTATGGGATCGCCATTGTCTCCAGTCGTAGCCTGTATTTACTTAGAGGAGTTTGAAAGACGTGCGATGGATTCAGCTATGCTATACCCCACACGTTTTTACAGATACCTTTGTTTCTGGTCGCACGGACACAAACCACAGGCTTTCTCCCAGCATCTAAACTTGATACATAATTCCATTCAGTTTACTATGTAAGTGGAAGCGAATGCAGAAATTTGTTTCTTAGGTGTACTTATACAACGGAAACCGGACGAATCTCTGGGTCATTAGGTGTACAGAAAACCAGCTCGCACTGATAGGTACCTTCATGACACCTGCCGTCGAATAAGTGAAAAATTTCACTTACCTATAAAGAGTGAACTGGTATTTCCATTATGATTGTAAATAAAAGTTGCAAGTTAGGAGTATACCGCACGAAAATAAAGTCTGTGAATATTTAGGATTCTTTATTAACGATTCAACTGTTAATATCTAGGATTGTCATTCACATAACAACAGACTCTGAAGTGAGGTGTTTAAAGGTAAGGTCATAGACCGGCTATACCATTCAGGGATTAATTTATTTGTTTTATAACAGTAAATTACAATTAAATCGATGAAAAATCATTAATAAAATCATTATTTATAGCGGAATCATATTGTAAGTATTATTTAATTGCCTGCATGAAAAAACTTCGGTGTATACAATAATTCTTAAAGTATATGGTGATGTGATTTTTAATGATACTTGGTCTCTGTGAGTAATGATGTAGATATAGGTAGAAGAAGAGAAATGACAACCAGAGGGAAGAATGAAAATAGATGAGAGTAGGGAGGAGAAGAACAATTAGGAGAATGAAGCAAGTGATTGATACAAGAACAGACAGAAGCACATGTACTTATAGGTAGAACACACGCAGGGAATAAATAACAGGTTTAAGATTATTATCCGGCAGCCAAAAATTTCAGAACGTGTTCACGCGCAATTGGAAACGAAACGACAGCTTTCCGGAGGGAGTCTGCAGGCGTGTGAGGCAAACACAGATTGGTTTATTAAATTGGTATACTTTAATGGCTGAAGGACTAGCGAGTGCAGCTTAAAGACGGAGTTAAAGATTGTGTGATACAGTAAGAGCTAATAATACATAGCCTACCAAGCCCTGTGACAGAAGAAATAACAAACACGCTCTTCACTTTGGTTTGGCGTATTCCAAATCGTATTCAGTAAACAACAATTAGATTATTTCACAGCGGTTTGAAAAACGACTCCTAATAAACGCATTGAAGACGTACAGAGAACTGGAGATGTAAGGTCTAATGCGTTGTGCGATCAGAAATGTTATCGAACGGCACTTTTTGAAATACGGACAAGGCAAAAGTGAATTAAATAAAAACTACAATTTCAGTATAAAATAGTTTACTGTAAGAGAAAAGTATTTAAAATCTGTAGCAACGAGGATCGAACGAGCTACTAGGAGAGCCGCCATCTGCAAAACCCATTGCCAAAGTTTTGAAAGAAGATTTAAATACTTACAATATTTTCTTTTAATCGCAGACACAAAACGTTGGGGTTATAACAAGAAGACAGAAACAGGAGCAAAAATACAGGCTAAAAGAAATTCGTACCGTATAGTGAGAAAGATTTATTAAAGAGTATGAACGTTTGCGAACGTGCGGTATTAAGGAGTACGAACGTTTGCGAACGTGCGGTATTAAGAAGTATGAACGTTTGCGAACGTGTGGTATTAAGGAGTATGAACGTTTTCGAACGTGCGGTATTAAGGAGTATGAACGTTTGCGAACGTGCGGTAACCAACCGCTGACAGGGAGCATTTACGTTTCAGAACCTGCTTCTGTTGGCATGAGCGTTTTACCACGGGCAGAAGAAGAAGAAGAAGAGCCAATTACTCCTCAGGTTATCCCAATATAGACAGAAGGATTCATTTCTTCTGCCACGTACAACAGCTAGAAACTCTGCCTTTGCACATCCGGTCCTTTTCGGACAACCGCAGGAATATTTCAGAAAAGTGTCTACTATTTTTCGCCCGAAGTATTCACCGATGTGTATCATGACAAGGCGAGAAAATCTGGTTATAGAACGTACCTTATTCCTGTTCAGTCTTGTTGTCTCATTTCTACTTTTTGTGATACCGTAACACTGTATAATATATATATGTATATATATATATATATATATATATATATATATATATGTTGAATGGTTAGTATAACAGAGACGCATCACCATGCATGCGTGCATCCTATCGTGTACGATTGAATCGTCAAGTAAACACGATGTTTCAACTCCTCCTACCAAAAACTAACATGCGCTACCATTATTCTAAAAATTTTCGATGAATGTAGAATCGTCTGAAAGCTTCTAGTCTGCAACACGACATAAGTAACCTTGGCTGCACTTATGGCTACACAGGGCGTGACAAAGTGATCCAGTAATTCTGCGGGTTATTTAGAGCGAATGATGAACAACGCAGTCAGTTTAGAGATTGGTTTCATTTATGCGTAGAGCGCGTATTGTTTTTAGCGACATATATCAAAATGTTGGTTTCTTATGTGTATCAGTAAAGTTATTTAACTTAGCGACTGTAACTGTTTGTTGCATATATTGTAATACGAATATTACGTAAACGTTTTACAATTTTATGAAAGTGTTAATAAAGGTAGTCAGTATCGATTTCTCTCGTATTTAATGTTTTAATTCAGTATTATAAGATCAGGAGCCACGCACTCTCCTTAACAATAGATATGTAGACGAAGCAGTGTATTTCTCTGTTTGCGTGTTAACTTTTCTATAATATCTGTTCACGTTGGTTACTGTTGTTGTCATAAGTTGTATTAACGAGGACTTCGGCCGAGAGTTCCTTTCATATTAAAGGTGGAAACAATGAATAAATTAATGAAACTAAATTGGAAATGTAAAATAAAAACAACAAGAATTATCAGAAAAATGATCATTTTGGCTTTTAACGATATATTTTACTTTAAAAATGTCGACCCATGCGAGAGCACTAGAAATTAATATCTAATTATATAATTTTATTTATTAGTAATATAAGATAGTGAAAACTAGTAAATTTTCTTGCTTTGTAAAGCTTTAGATTCTCCTAAAATAGAGAGCACGGGTGTTGAAACAATTCATTACCTTGTTTTTTACTATACAGTAAATCGAACATTTTCGTATAAATGACTTAGTAGAATGTGAATTAACGTCGTCCTGCAATATGACTTTATATTCGACTTCATGTGACTTTGTAATAAAGATTCCTTTCAGATAGGGAATTCCTTGAATAGTTGGCGAGTCCACAGTATTATTCATTGGAATATCTGAGGCAGTTTATATTCGCGCTCACGTAGCCCTCGTTCTGTGCTTTAATAAAAATTTTTCGCTATACCAGTCAATAATGTTCTCTTTCGCCAAATTTATTACCTTGTAAGGGTCGAATAGTACATTAGTTTAAAATATCGTTCAAGAAGAAAGGTAAAAATAATTGTTATATTTTAATAAATACCGTTAGGGTTTAGCGCATATATACCATTTTAAGCGTAAATTATTATTAACGCGATTAAATTGACGTTTCAGAGAGATTATTTGTATCTCATTCGACAAAGTTGTAATTTTTTTATCATTCAGTATCAGTTTAAGGTACAGTTTTAACGTTATTCTTCAAAGTTAAATCTTTTCCGAATCGTTGGCGCTGGTAGCCTATATGTTTCATAGCACGTTAAGAAAGTTTGAATATTTTCGGTATACCTTAAAGAGATAAATTTTGAAACTCCATTTTGTACGTTCTACCCTATATCAACAATTATAATTGACATAGCTTTTATAAATTGACATTGATTTCGTAAATTGTAATAGTTTTAGTTACATAATAATGCCACATTCAGTCTGATGTCATCTATGAAAATATTAGTTCATGTTTGAATATCAAAACACACACACAAAGCACAAAACAAATTCGATCTACCCGGTGTTTACAAGCTAAATTGCTCAAATTGCAACAAATTCTACATAGGCCAGACAGGACGTAGCTTCAAACAGAGATAAATTGAACACACAAAGGCACTCCGCTCCACTACAGAATCTACCTTTGCAAACCACCTCATTGAAGCAAACCACACATATAAAAACATCGACAATAACATGAACATTCTACACGTACACACAAAAGGCCGAAAACTAGACACTCTAGAAAAATTGGAAATATACAAACACACGAAAACAAATAAAAACGACATCCTAAACGAACAGACACAATTCAAATCGGACGCGTTATTCGAACATATCTCACCACACACACACAGCATCGATCTTTCGAAATTCGATTCCGTCGCCCACAACAGGACGGACAGCGCTACCAGCGGCAGCCTCTGAAGAAGCCTTTTAAAGGCGAAAACCGGTTCAGGCTGTAAGGTAAAACTTTATGTTTTTACTTATAAAAACATTGTGTTCCGAGTCGTTAACATAATATTGGTATTTATTTCTTCATTATTACCAGTTTCTTTAGTTTTCCTATTACTCATTTCAAACATTTATATTACCGTCAGATACCAACGGCACATATTTTTAATATGGTAAAAAAATTTAAAAGGAATACGTAGTTCATTTTAATACATACATGACTTTTGTTACTTAAATTGCATTCATTGTTTAACGTTCGTTGTTTGTATTTTATGGACAATAAGCATCTTAGTCAGGTCAGTTTATTGTGACAGTTACTGAAGTAAACGGTTTCAGTGCAGAGGAACCACAGACACTTAACACAATCATCAAAGCCAGTCTTAATTATCGGACTAATCTACATTATAGGATTAAATGTTACTGTGTCTAAGATCATCCGCTCTGACAGGTAGCGGACTGGACTTGGTTAGCGGCAAAGAGGAGAGAAGAATATTAAAAAAGAAAAGAAATGTTTGCCACACCCACTAGTAGTTATATAAGTTGCTTAATTATGACAAATTACAGTATTGAGTTATTCAAGAAGCGATAGAGATTAACTTCAATATAAATTCACATTAAATTGATCTCTCCCAACAGTTCATCACACACATACACTATACATACAGCGCGTGCGTATGTATTTGTGAGTGCGCGCGCGCGCGCGTGTGTCCTTTACCGGGTCGAATCCCTCGTTGTAAATGACTAATGAAACGCGGAACTTAGCCTGGAAGAAAAATGCATCATATCACACCCCGAAGAATAATATACTGACAATAGTAAACTACGTGTTAATCACATATGTGACTGGTATACGTATTTCTACACACCGTATGCGTTAAATATAGGTACCCAACCAGGTAGCATGGGATTTGAGTTTATTCTAGTTACGTCCAGTTATGGCATATATAATAACGTTGCAGACGGCTCAGAGTATCGTGAAATGAATTAATTACTTCAAATTTTAGAATAATAAAATTATTTTTAATTCAAAACCCAGTCATAGAAATAAAAATGTTTAAACGAATCCTTCCTTTCTTATGAGTTTGAATGTATATTGTATAATAATCGTATAAATACCTTCTATAGGATTATACTTGCAAGTAAGAACACCATATTAACAAACAATTAAAATAAGTACATTACTCCGCATTGAGCGACAGAAAAAAATTATAAATCAAAGAATTCAATACAGAGTTTAACGTTTTGAAAATTAAAACTAACACTAGAGGGAACAGTGTGCATCCGTACAAACATTTGAATACCTGGCAGTTTTATTTACCTTTAGGTTAAATTATTCAACTTCTATTCTTTCCAAAAAGTTTTTACATTAGGTTTCGTTTTGAAACGTCTTTCTCGTAAAGCATATGGGTTTTGTGGATGTCGAATTTCCTGTCGGTAGAGTTTTCTCCCTTCTCTCTCTCTCTCTCTCTCTCTCTCTCTCTCTCTCTCTCTCTCTCTCTCTCTCTCTCTCTTTCTCTCTCTCTCTCTCCCCACTACTCTCTCTTACCCTTACACACACACACACACACACACACAGAGTTTACTCACACAATAGATGACGTCAAATCAGGTGAAACACTTATGCTTCGGCTTGCAGTTTTAACTATCGGGATTGCATTAAATATTTTGCATTTTCTTGCCATAAGTTACATAATTATTTTATGTATTGTGCGTGCACACTTTTGTATTTTTGCTCTCTCTTTCTCTCTATCTATCTACCTATCTAACTCTTTCTCCCTTTCTATCATAAATATATATAAGAGTAGTTTACAAGTATACATTCAAATGTGTTTTCTTATACGAAATTTGTTCCGAGCATCAGGCATTGTGCTCATCGTAAGCAATTTTTTTAAATGCTGGAAACGAATGCCAAATGCTCGAAACGTATTCCTAGTAAGAAAGAAATATCTTGAATGTAATTTAATATTAAATATTCAGGAATATACTTATCAAGGAAAGAATTGTAGCAAGTAGTGATATATATATATATATATATATATATATATATACAGCAACAATACAAATTATGACTGCGTAGATAGGTTATTTTGGAATTACTGCAACAGAGTCTATATCTGGAGGTAGGTAATGTGTTATTCATTAACACAATAAAATTTACTATTGTCTTATGGCTTTATCATATAAAATTGTTTAATAAAGAATTGTCTTTTTACAAATGAGTCTATTGGCTTGTTTTACATATTTATTATAAGTTACTTGTGCGTAGAATTCCAAGTGTTTGCGTAGACACCAGGCGCTCCGCAGGCTTCTCGTCTGCACTGCTGCGACTCTGCACGTCGACCACCCGAAGACCACTAACGTGAATATCTACGTCGCGGTGCACACACGCACTGCGATATGAAACTGTTACGGTTTATAACTTGAATACTCTTAATCTCAGGAATCAAAACTGGGTAAAAACAGATCGTGTATTAGACTTACACAATTCCGGCCTCCTGAAGTGTTCTCGCGTTAACTCTCAAAAACACCACGATAGGTATTCTGCCCCTAACATGGCAATACATCGTCTGCTGATGACAGCCAGACATCAGGCTGAAACTCTGTCCGATTCTGCAAAGGCCTGCCTAGATTTAATCTACAAACTTTATTACTTTCTAGGAGATCACGAAAATAAAAGAAGACTGATTTAATTAAAAGAAAACATATAAAAATTATAGTTGTGGAGAATTGAGTGCATGGAAAATGTAGCTTATAACCATGAGAATACCCTGTCCAAGTCTCAGAACGAAATGTTAATTTTCAACTAAGTTATTAAATAAAATGTAAATCACACGCGCACCCGCGCACTTTCACATAAATATTTCACATGACATAAAATAGTGCAAAATTATCAATATTTTGACGTAAATACTTTTTTAAACATAGCTTAGTTCAAAACTTATGACCACTTTACAGAAAAAAGAACAAAATCAATTTACGACATGTCTATGGCCGTCAGAAAAAGCGTTATACCATTAGTATCCCTATTATATGAACTTCCATCCTGTGTTGTGTTGATATATATATATATATATATTTTCAAGCACATTTTACTATAGTCTGTTTCTTGATGTATATAATATATTTAATATTTATAATGAATTTACCTCAAGATATTTTCTCCTTATTTGGAACACGTTTTGGGAAGCATTGTTGCGTTCCCATCTTCAGCCTTCCTGATTTTGAATCTAGTGAAGTACTTGTGTGTTGGTTCGTTGTTATTGTGGTTTCCTGTTGGCCTCTGGTACTTTAAATTAGTACCACCTTTGTAACCTTTGTAAGTAACTCGTGAGTTTCCTGCAGGTCTCCCATGTAATATCTTCAATAAATACACTGCAAGTAGGTTTATTTTTACCTGACCCACGCTTCACAAAAATTATTCTTCAGAGGTTTGTTTGAATTGTTGAAAATTGCGGTGTATTTATTTGAAGATAACACACACACACACACACACATATATATATATAATATTTTTAATGAATTTACCTCAAGATATTTTCTCCTTATTTGGAACATGTTTCGGAAAGCATTGTGTTCCCATCTTTGTAACCTTAGAAATATATATTGGAAAATATAATAGTGATAGTATAATATATAATAGTATATATATAGTAAACTATAATAAATAAATATATAAATTACTACATAAAAATAATAATTTATAATTTATGTAAATTTTAATTATCTAATTGTATTTATATCCATTACAAATTCATATTTATCTATTACAAGAATATATAGTATAAATACAGTGGAACCCCAGTAATTCGTCACCCACCCAAGCTTTTTTTCTTTTTCTATGTTAACAAGCGAATAACATATGCGCTCTAATTATAGCCGGGGTAAACCAGAAACGTGCTGATTGTGGCCGGGGTTCTAATAGTAGCCAGGAGAACGGATTGCGGAAGGTATTGGTTCCGAGATTGGGTATTTCGTATTTCTGTACACGGCACAATAAATGTTGTGTTGTGTTGTTCCAACGTAATACGCTTCCGAAAATTCAGTCGGATTGCTGATGCCTGGCAAAGTATTCAGTCTAAAGTCTGCCTGGAATAAGTTATGGCCATCTGAATTACAGCCACCGTCTACAGAAACAGAAGTTCTTGACCCCACATCGGAATTGTTAGATATCCGCCAATCCCTACCAGCATTTAACAGTTTCAATGAAGACGACTTTAAAAATCTTCGTGAAATAGACTTACCGGACGTAGGCTACGAAATGTTTAGTGATGATGAAATTGTTACGCACGTAACCACAGAACCTACAGAAGCTGATGAAGAAGATGACCAGCCAATAAAGCCTGCAATCTCTCACAAGGTGGCCATTCAGTCACTGACTATAACAATCAAGTGGTACGAAGGCCAAGATGAAGCAGAACTGGCTAAAATAATTTAACTACGCCAAATACATAATTTAGCTGTTGAAAAGTACCGTCGACAGAAAACACTTAAGAAAATTACAAATATTTTTCACAATAATTAAACAATTTATTTTGCAATTATAGTGCTTATCTTATTTGAGCTTGAAAATTTCCAGCAATAAATATGTGCGAGCGTAATATTAGTGCTGTACATTGCTAGTGTTGTAATAAAACATTAGGTTTGTTTCTTATTCCCTCACTAATTTTTCTATTACAATAATTCGTCACCCCTTCCGTCCCGTAGGTGACGAATTAGTGAGGTTCTACTGTATTTACTAAAATATAGAAGTAGGGCTACCGGTATGTGTTACTGTACAATATATAAAAATTTAAACGAAAGTTTGGCATTAATTTACATATCTAACGTCTATTCCCCAATACAAATGCAAACGACTTCAAACGGAAAATTGAGACATAATACAGAACATTAACCATTTTATACAGTTTCAGTAGGCCAAATAATGCCCTATTTCAGAAATTGATGTTCGTTGTGCCAGTTTTGTCTACCGTTAAAGTTTCTAACGGTTGTTATCTTAGTAGCCGTTTTATTAACAGCCGTTTGGACCCGGTTTCTAATGTTTGACTGTTCTATCATAATGTTACTTCTGTCTGGTATAATAAAATGGGTATGTATTGTTACAACGATCTCACTAATCAGCTTATGGTACAATGGAAAACAAAATACACAGCACCAATGGAGTCACTAATAATCAGCTTTACTTATCACAATTAATAATTTGTAATTAACAAGATAGTCTCTTACAACAATTCAAGTAAAATTTTCCCACTCGTAATATTAATGTCAACTATAAACAATTCCGCACTAATTATAATACAGTAACACTTCTACAATACTTCTACAAACACTCGATCCGCGCTAAGGAAATTGCTCACTGTCAACTGACTAACGAGTCGGCTGCTATGCCCTTTATAGGTTGCGCAGAGGTCCAGTATAGCTTTCCCTCCTTACTGCACGCCGGCTTAATGGGTATTTCAAGTGTTCTTGAACACACTGGAACCTACTTGTGTGCGGCCTTGGCTGGAGCAACAACTGCTCGACTAAGGGGTCGGGTGGAAGGACGCGCTCGGTAGTTCGAGAGGCTCCTCCTTATAATATTTTATTTCGAATACGCATACATGACGAATTGTCAACAATACACATCAAAGCCACACCAGTTGTTAGGCCATACGTGCATTTGTGCGTATAGGCGCTCGGTTGCCCACAGTATGGCGTAATTCGTGTGCTTCGTTTGTGCAAGCCGTTGGTTGGACTGCGTAGTCACCGTACCGTGGTGAATTATTTCCTTAATAGACAGCGCCAATTATACCGCCTGCAAATTTTTCTACTTTTTTTTAGAAAAATTGCGTATCTTTGCGAAGACGCAAACAATCCCATCGTGTTAGAAGCCACTGGTTTCACTAATTAACAGACGATATGACTGGGATAATTGAACCGTAGGAACGAATAACGAGTTCGCGTCTTCTTGAACTCGACTTGAGAGACAGGCGTGCCACCAGCGCTCACTACATTTAACCTAATTTAAACAAAATTTTTTTTACATATTATCCCAGAAGACCATCAACATGAGCGTGTAACCAATTTCTGGAACAGCCGACTGCAAACAGTAGTCTTACTAAACTACCGTGGTCATATATTGGAAATGAATGGCAGTCCGAGATCACACGTTCGTGTCGGCATTTCAACACACAATTCCTCTTCATAGTTGTAGTTTCACTTGTGCAAGGCTACGACAATCCGTCCCAGCCCTAGAGTGGGTATAGGAGACTCGGAGACACAACTCCACTACTGATCAATTGGTTTATGTAAAAAACCCAGTTCAAAACAGTTTCATCGAAGGCAAACACATGGTTGCAGTATTCTTCAAAATGTGAAGATTTAACATCATGCGACAACAGCCTGATTGGCGGTTCAAAGGTAACCTGTCTAAATCTGTTTCCAGCTTTCTCAAAGACAGGACTTTCCGTGTTCGGGTCGGAAAATTACTACTGTCGGCCCCACAAGAACTGAAAAATGGAGTACCGCAGGTATCCCCGTTGAGCGGCACGCGTTTTACTATCTCCATTTTCATAGAATGTCTCATTTTCATAGAACATAATTACAATTTCATAATTTAATTACGTTAAAACATAAAATAAAATAGTATTTAATATGCATCAATCGTCGTGTTCCCATAACTCTAGTGGTCGGTAACGCATGCAGTGACGTCTAGCGGAGGCGCCAAAAAAAACTGCGTGAGTAATCACACTATGTTCTCGATAGATGGCGTCACAGTCAGTTATTTTATAATTTTACACTTTTTGGTTTCCAAATTAAAATCTCGGTACGAAGTCGTCTGCTTCGGGTCGAAAGTCGTTTGTTTCGTTAAGTAACCGATGAAACGAGAGGTAAAATTGGTCCATGCAAACACAAGAGTTCGTCAAAGACCAAGTTCGCGCCAACTTGAACGACATTCGCGAGATAGGGTAGGCGAGAGTTGTCAGTGTAACTAATCTCACTTGCTGCGGAGGGGATTACCGTGATCAAGAAGGCGGTTCCCCCGGGGCGAGGTCCGGTTGGGCTGACCCCCTGGGAGAGCGCCTCGGATTGGCGTTCTCCTCCGCATAATTTTTGGTAGTCGGGACTGCGTCCATGCTGTCCCGCAAGAATCTGTACTTTAAGTACAATCACAAATACGTACATCTGCAATTTGTAAATGCGACTATAAATTTGTAAAGTCAACATAGGTCACCTGGTCTCTGGAAAAACACGGCCTCTGACTGCACACGAGTGTGGGTATAGGAGACTTGGTTACACAACTCCACTACCCAGCTACATCAACTGGTTTATGTGGAAAACGCAGTTCATAACAGTGTTATCGAAGGTAAACACATGGTTTCAATATTCTTCAAAACCTGGAGATTTAACATCATGCGACAACTGCATGATTGGCGGTTCAAAGTAGAGGTGGGCTAAACTGTTATTTTTAAATAATAGGTATGAAAATACCGTTCCAAAAAATAACAGGTACAAATACCTGTTATTACATACTAATTATACATAACCTATATTATCCTTTGTAAGTAACTCGTTTTGAGATTCCTGCAGGTCTCCTATGTAACATCTTCAAATAAATACACTGCAAGTAGGTTTATTTTCACCTACATAAACCTATTAATATATTAATAAACCTACTTGCTGTGTATTTATTTGAAGATATATGATTAGTGAATGAGAATAAAAAAAATTTTACAAATAAAAGTAAAAAACAAACTGTAATAAAATAAATAAATAAAAACTTATAAATAATAAGCAACAACAAAAGTAAATTAAATGCATTACATACCTGGATAATCTTCAGATTCATTCATTAATGTACACAGAATATACAAGTCATAAAATGTCACATCTATTTACATTACAATCTGCTTCACTTAACACATTATAAATAAAATTAAACAATTGAATTGTTTTTAAAATACTGGGATTTCAGTTATTCAAAGACTATTTTAAATTAGCATTCAAAAATATCAGCTGTTGCACTTTCCTTTAAGTTAATCGTGTTTTCGTTCAGATATTTAAGGAACAGGACTAGATAAAGTGCATAAATGTCCATTACAACAATCTCATCATTTACGTGAGATGTGTAGTGAAGTTAAAATCCCGTTAATAAAAAGTATAATATAGCTTTTCAACATCAGCCACTCTATAGTTTATAACACAATATAATTAAATACAACTATTTCACTAACGACTCGGAACACAAAGTTTTATGAGCAAAAACATAAAGTTTTACCTTACAACCTGAACCGGTTTTAGTTACAAGTTGGTGACTAGTATAATATATAATTTATTAGCATATAATCTGTATTATATATCTGCATATCACACGACAATAAATGTAACATCAGGATGATTTTTTTCCTTTTTAAAAACAGCTTTGTCTCTTTGCGCAGAATGAAGTATTCAAGACGAAAAAGTGGCTTCGTACTAGTTCCTACTCGAAATACTCGAAATTCGCTTGATACTACCTGTTCCTAAAAACTAGGTGTTCCTAAAATACTACTTTTCCTCTGATACGCTTAGTATTTGTAATACGCGTTTACTTGTTGTTCCTTGTGTATCGGTGATACCCCTAGTATTTGAAATACTCGTGTACTCGTTGTTCCTTACGTACCAGCGATATTTTTGTACGCCTAGTATTTGGCCTTGGCGTATTCGTTTACTTGTTACTTGCGTACTTGTGTGTGTGTGTGTGTGTGTGTGTGTGTGTGTGTGTGTGTGTGTGTGTGTGTGTGTGTGTGTGTGTGTGTGTGTGTGTGTGTGTGTGTGTGTGTGTGTGTGTGTAGTAGCGTAGGGGGCGTGCCTCGACTCGGAACAGCGAGGGGGACGTGTCTCGACTCGGAATAGCGTCGCCGCGAATAACAGGTATTTCAACTTTTCAGTCACTCTTACATCTGTTCCACAAAAATATCGTTCCAAAATACCTGTTATAGGTATATCGCCCCACCTCTAGTTCAAAGGTAACCTTCCTAAATCTGTCTCCAGCTTTCTCAAAGACAGGACTTACCGTGTTCGGGTCGGAAAATTACTACTGTCGGCCCCATAAGAACTGGAAAATGGAGTACCGCAGGTATCCATGTTGAGCGGCACGCGTTTTACAATCGCTATCAACGGGATCTTTGAGGGTACAGAAACGTCACTTGGGAAGTGTTTGTTTGTTGACGATCTTGAGCTGTTCTACTCGGCCAAAGCAATAGCGATGCTCAATCATAACATGCAAGCCACTATAGACACGTTGTTATGAAAATGATAACAACATAGGCTTTTATTTCTCGGCAACAAAGACGGCCTGTGTCACTTCCGTCGAAAGCAAGGAAGGCACACGGACCCGACGTTAACCATAAATGCAGTCCGGTTACTCTATAGGCCCGTCATCAAATTTCTGGGCCTAACTTTCGACAGAAAATTACCATGGAGTGCACATGTGGATGACCTGGCTGCGAGGTTCAACTCCTCGTAAAATGGAATCAGGTATATGATTCTCATATCACCTGGGGAGTTTTATTGCGCCTGTACGCCGCGCTGGTGTTATGCAGAATGGATTACGAGTGAGCGGTGTACTCTTCAGCCAGGAGATCATGCTTGAAAAAGCTGGATCCTGTTCACAACGGAGGGGTGCCCTACGCTGTAGTGACGTTCCGCACTAAGCCTGCACAAAGATTGTATTGTGAAATAAGAATGACGTCCTTAGATCTGTGTCGTTAACTGCTGTTGCTTAGATATGTGCTAATAATATTAGCACTACCGAGATACATAAATAACGTGTAGCTGGCGAACAACAGACTTGCTAGATTATACTATCGTCTTCCTACGTTTACCAGACAAGCCGCCATTCATGCGCTCGAAATATTAGCACTACCGAGATACATAAACCACGTGTAGCTGGCGAACAACAGACTTGCTAGGTCATACTATCGTCGTCCTACATTTACCAGACAAGCCGCCATTCGTGCGCTCGAAATAGCCCGACGCTACAATATTGAGGCGCCTAGTGCGAAGTCCCGCCCTGGATTCTTTGCAAACCAAATTGCCGACTGGATGTGTCCAGTAGAAGGAAGAAATCGTGCCACCCAACTGAACTGAAATTCCTGTTTAGATCTGACGTTGAGGAATTCGTCGAAGAACACACTAATTTGTGAAATGATAGTTTGAAGACGGAGAGCGGAGTGTGTGTAGTGCTTTTGTCATCGAGGGCCCCTCCTATTCCTGGACATTGCCCAAGGCGGCAAGTGTATGCGTCAAATTGTACGCGATGTGACAGACCCTTCATTTGTGTGAACATCGAGGTAGAAGGCAATTTGTTATCTGTACAGATTCACTGAATTTTCTGACTGCCTCAAACAATCCAGACACAGTGGATCCGTTATTATAGCAGATAATGGCGTTATGCCATGTGTTAGAAGACCTGGGTTCATCTTTTACTTTCGTTTGGTGTCTGGGTGATGTAGGTATTGTAGGTGTTTGTTTGGCGTAGGTCATGTCATAACGAAGAAGCTGACGCTGCGTCGAGAACCGTTGGGATCGCCATACAACCTGATGACGCGAAACTAACTGCCCCGAGAACCAATATTGATGTGTGATAGCAGATGTGGAAAGCAAGAGCAGTTTGTCCGTAAATGGCAAGTAGCAGGTGATCGCAGTCGTAAAAACGTTTGCACCACCTGACTGCTCTTTGGCCACACGAACTTGTCGTTTTCGTACCTACTACGAAGACAAGAACGACCCGTCTCGTCTGCACTTGTAGCGGAGCACGTACAGTGAACCACATAACCGAAGACTATAGTGCTCGTGCTAAACTGAGGCACAGAGTGAAAGCTAACCTTAAGGAAGACCTCGGAAACGAACAGTTAGCCATAGACAGAACTCTATCCTTCCCAAAGCAGCAGGATTGCTGTGTAGCATTGAAAATGTTGTTTTCCGTCTAAATGAGTACGAGTTTCCACTTTCGTTGAATCAACTAAAATGTAGGTGAGAAGAAAACATCCCCTTAAGCAACGCTCCTGGTAGACATCGTTGAGCTAAAGATCTTACTTCCAGAGCCCCAAAACATCAAAAAAATAAATTAATTAAATAAATAATTCGGAAAGTGAAAGAAGTTGATTAATCATAATCTATAGACGGCTACAACGAAAAATGAATAGGGAGCAATAAAATAATAATAATATGTTTAATGTTAATAATATCAATTGTATCAAAGTAATGTGTAAAACATAGTTTAATAAAATGTCAGGAAATATCATTGCCTTAAAAATAACCAAGTTTTTGGCTCGGATGTGGTCGGCCTACTTAATAACGCAACCTTCATAAAAAACAACAGTATTTACGTAATACTAGTATGTAATCTTTGTTTATGCGCTACTGCCTTCATTATGCTAACTTAGTAAAGTTTAAAAGAAAAATGTTGCATATATTAGACAGTTTCAAAAAGTGTGTAGCTCAACGAATTCTGGTTTGCGAAGGGGCCGGCGTGGCTTCGATAACTAATGAAGCGATACGAGTGCGGGGACCAGAAACTGCGAAATGAAGGTCGGAATTGCAAATTATACTACAAGAACGAAAGATTACTTGGAACAAAATCAAAGACGGAAACAATTTGATAACAAATTCAAGCAACTAGTCAGGACAACGGAATCGGAAAATATGAAGTCAGTAAGGGCAGCGTACGTACAATAATTAAATATGCAACGGACGCAAACTTGAGAGAAGCAATCGCTCACGCGGGTGCGTTGAAGGTACACGACTAGCAGATATGGACTACCTTCGTTCGCTGATATCACCTAAAATCCCGCTAAAAGTAGACTGTGTTTACGTCTACTTGTAATACTACTGACTTTGTTTCCTTTTTACGTACTGAGAAATTTTCATGTATACGAGCTGCTGGACTGAGTGAAATAAAGCTGCCCATTCGATAGTTCTACTATTTCGTCTGAAAACAAATATTGCAGATAAAACAAACTGATTAACTTTGTAAGTCTTGCAGAAGTCAGTAAAAATATATAATATTGTTATGTCAATTAGGTAAATATCTTGAAAAGTGGGCAGGTACAGTTACGTGAGCTCTACTCGTTTCTCGGCTTGCCCAGCGTGCGGCCGCCCACTCACGTAGCTTCCAAACTGTTAAAACCTTGGTATAATGCTGTATTATCTTTATCCCTGGTTCGATTTGAGACACGATGGTTTTTATATACACGATGTGAAAATGTCTCATTTCCATAGAACATAATTAGAATTTCATAAATGGAATTCCGATAAAACATAAAATAAAATAGTATTTAATATACATCAATCGTCGTATTCCCATAACTCTAGGGGTCGGTAACACATGCAGTGACGTCTAGCGGATGCGCCAGAATACTGCGTGAGTAATCACACTACGTCCTCGATAGATGGCGTCGCACTCAGTTATTTTATAATTTTACACTTTTTGGTTTCCAAATTAAAATCTCGGTACGAAGACATTTGCTTCGGGTCGAAAGTTGTTTGTTTCGTTAAATAACCGATGAAACGAGAGGTAAAATTGGTCCATGCAAACACACGAGTTCGTCAAAGACCAAGTTCGCGCCAACTTGAACGACATTCGCGAAATAGGGTAGGCGAGAGTTGTCAGTGTAACTAATCTCACTTGCTGCGGAGGGGATTACCGTGATCAAGAAGGCGGTTCCCCCGGGGCGAGGTCCGGTTGGGCTGACCCCCTGGGAGAGCGCCTCGTATTGGCGTTCTCCTCCGCATAATTTTTGGTAGTCGGGACTGCGTCCATGCTGTCCCGCAAGAATCTGTACTTTAAGTATAATCACATATACGTACATCTGCAATTTGTAAATGCGACTATAAATTTGAAAAATCAACATAGATATATAAAATGCCCGTCTGAGAAAGTGCTGAGTACGTGTTTTAGAAGTAATTAAAAAAAAGTACCATTGAATGGAATAACTCACGAAATACAGGCAATTCTGAAACGGTGTTTACACAAACCATTATGTAATTTTAAGAGTCTTAACGTAAGAGAAATTGGTTGGTTGTGAAATAACTCATAATTTTGTGTTTATTTACATAAAAAGTTTTATGGGCTATAAGGTAGTTCTATAAATTTGTTCTATTTATTTTTAACATGAAAAGCCGTGTTTACAAACCGTTATTGCCTCGAAAGACTATCGAAATACATGTCTTTCTTGATACTGGATAGATCTTGACGGCAAAGTAGGAAGATCGTCGCCCGGGTTGCCAAGGTGTCTCCTATGGTTCCGAAGTGCTTAAGAGCTACTGGGCACAAGGGGAATCTCTAACCTTGGAGAACGGATTGCTGAAAATTTCTTGGGAAAGTGCAGATGGACGAGACGTGGTCTTGCAGCTGTTAGTTCATGATGAGGCGTGTTGAGGTCATCTTGGTGTTAATAAAACAATTAAATCGGTCCATGCGAAAGCGTTCTAACTCATTTTGTTAGGAACTGAGTTAAGACCGGGAATGCATTCTATAACAATAAATACATCTTTCCGTGGAAAAACTTTCTGAGTCTGATGTTGCTGTGGCATTGTTTTGGTCTGCTGAAATTTCAAAGCCTTGCAAAAAGATTCTACGTCACTGACTCGGGACACACTCAGTGGGTTCGCTCACACTGAGCTCAGTGGGTTGGTCACACTGAGCTTTGCTCCCACCTGGTTCTTTGTTGTTCGTTATTGTGTTTACCAGGGTCGTATATATATGTCTGGAAACTCCCGTGGAGGGGGTTTATTTTGAAGCTGTAAGAAATAACACTGGGGGATGAAAACGCAGAAGCAAGTATTAGCAGTGGAAGAAGAGTGAGAAATAAAATGAATTGGAAGAGGAATGTCGTAAAACAAGCAAGAATTTAAGGATTAGAATATACCGATTATAAAAACAGAACTGTTCCTGCAGTCACGACTGTATATATCTTAAAAGGACCTCACTGTGTGTAAGAACAGTTTTTTATAATTTAAAGACGGTTTCGAGTGGTATTCTTTGTTTATTTTTAAAATTTTTAGGGCGTAAGACTACATGAGCGATCCTTACGTAATATATATGCATAGGTAACCTTAACCCTATCAACCGCAGCAACCGATTTTACGGACGTTCATTCAATTGGCAAAAACCGAATAACGTCAAATACAAAATCGAAATTTTTAAGCCCATAAGCTTAACATATGTATCGATAGTCAAACTTCGATTTATCGATTATATTATATCGATATCTAGAAAAATGGTTTTTTACATTTTTTTAAGGAAAATCTGCTAAATTCGTTTGGGCATTTTTGCTTGTACCCAGTAATAAAACGTGGGGGTTTTTGGGACATACCTTGAATGATTTCCTGGGATTGAAAGGGTTAATACACAGTTTTGAATGGTCGGCATACTGACCACTATTTTTGAATAGTTGAACGTTGATATTATAGTTAGTAATTGCAATGGTTAGTAATAGGCTATTGGTATGCAATTGAATATATCACGCAGTTGATAGTCGATAGTATCGATAATCGAAAAGTAGACTACTCAGAACGCCTATTACATCTTCCCCTTACATTACTAGGTATCTACAATGCGTTATTATTTTAAAATCTATAGCAAGCCCAATATTTCCTTTTTGTCTTTCCAGATGCAAGAAGCAATGCACTCAACGGTTGGCTGAAGGTGCGGATGAAATAGGTATTTGTTAGACTTTGAAGTATTGAAACGAAAAACCGGGCAAGATATCTTTCTTCAGAGTCTTATAACCAGCCAAGATGTGACAACTCACCGGTCTAGGAACAACGCCAGAAATCCACATGAAAAAAGCTTCATTTATCATGTCATGGTAGGCGACAAAAAGGAGCAGGTATGTGTCTGATGCGGTTTGGAAGCTCTTGATAATCTCGAGTTGTTCCAAAAACGCTACGTAGGAAAGGCTGGATTTTTTGTACGAAAAGAAGTGGACTGTAATACTGTTATTTGACATGCGTTTATTGAAATGTTAAGATGTATAGACCATGGTCGACACGTGCGGATGTATTGCAGGCCATAACGCCCATTAATTAGTTTTGAAAGAAGTCGCAGTCCATTGTAAATGGACGCAGGTAGTCTGATTAAATTAATAAGTACGATACATAATTAAGAATGATCCAGAAGCCGCGGCTGGAAGAGAGATTGTTTAACGAGAGTACAGCTCGGAGCCTGGTTAGAAACTAAACTAACTTGTCTCCCGTCGGTCAGCTGACCGCCGGCAGCGTTTGATAAGCACGTGACGTCATCCGCCCGTGTCGCATTGCAGTAGTTACTGCACACAGCTGATAAACAAAGTACAAAGTTTGAACATACTGCCTGCCAAAATCGGGAAGATTTTGTAAATTAAACATTAAATTAATAATATAATATTAGACTTACATGGCAAAAATGATACAACAATTGGCGTATTGGCTACAGCGCAATGACATAATAACCATAATATGATTAACATGATAAATTCAATTAACAATTACAAGGTATACAAGAAATCAACCCTTATGGAAATAGCAAGGGCAAACTGACAGTAAAATTACCCAAAACATAATAGTAACACAATACACATAATAATACAATGATTAAGTAGACATTGATCTTTCCAAAATAATACCCATTGACATTTGCAAAGCATTACAATAACAAGTGATAACACCATAAAATATATAATAATTGCACCAAGATATTGACACAACAAACCCCAATAAATTTCATAATATATGACCATTAGAAAATACAATACATACGTAGAATAATTGATACCATAAGTAACACTTGTAGTTCTCGGAACTTGGATTATATAAACATACGACAATACAACAACATCCATAAATAATTGATAGTACATATGAAAGCACAGTCACTATTGCAATAATAGCTATCAGCACGTAAACAATACTTACAACGTTTATGATACAATTGACTTGTATGCTTGCCCCAGGGAATGTCCCGGGCGCAGTCCAGGCAATGTGACAAGTTCACAATCCTAGTACGTCTCGTATGGCACGCATACGACTAGTTTGTTGCCACCGGAAGGGGGCATAATTTGTGGATGGGTCGGCGTAAGATACCTAGCGCGGTGCGAACTTCTGCGACGCGTACTAAGGAATCTTGACCCGGAAAAACATTGGTAATTACCCCACGCTTCCACTGTAGTGGGGGGGAATTATCATCCAAAATGAGGACAAGCTGTCCGACATTCAAATTCCTTAACGGGGTGCGCCATTTGTTGCGCTGCTGCAGCTGGTGCAGATAACCCTAGGCCACCGTTTCCAGATGGTCTGTGTAAATTTTTGGAGCAGAAGCCATCTGCCCAAATGACTAGTATTGCCTTGGGTATAGTCGGGTTCCGGAAGTGCAGTCAGTGGAGCACCGACCAGGAAATGAGCAGGAGTAAAGGGTTCAGGGTCTCTACCATCGTCGGACACCGCAAACAAAGGGCGTGAATTAAGGCAAGCCTCAATTTGAGAGAGAAGAGTAGAGTATTCCTCAAAATTCAATATCGTACCGCCTATTGCGCGACGCAAATGATATTTAACACTCCTTACACCACTTTCCCACAAACCACCGAAATGAGGGGCTGAAGGGGGGATAAAGGACCATTTGATACCGTGGAGACCGCAAAACTCCTGAGAAGATTGCTCAACTTCCTTTGAGGTTAAAAGTTTGTACCAATCATATAAGGTGTGGTTGGCACGACGAAAATTCGTACCATTATCTGAAAATATCTGCGCGGGAATACCTCTGCGCGCGATGAACCTTTTTAAAGCCACTATAAAGGCGTTGGAAGTGAGATCCGACACCGATTCTAAATGGATGGCCTTTGTACACATGCATATGAATAACGCGATGTATGCCTTGGACGTGGACTTTGAGCGCTGCTCGCCATGTCGCAAAAGTACAGGACCGGCGTAGTCCACGGCAGACTGTGAAAATGGCCTAGCAGGCGTGACCCTAGAAGGGGGTAACTGACCTAATAGTTGATTCGCGCCTCTAGCCCGGAAACGAAAACAAGTGACACACTTATGTATCACTGAGCGAATATAGGATTTGTCGTGAATGATCCAATATTTGCGCCTGAGCGAAGCTTGAGTTGATTGCACCCCAGCGTGCAACAAACGGATATGTTCATACTCAATTATTAATCTCGTGAGACGACCGTGCGGGTGCAAAATTATTTTGTGTTTACTCGCGTAGTTAAGTGGGGATAATTGCAAGCGTCCACCCCTCTTAAAATGCCTGAGTCATCCAGGAAGGGGTTGAGAGCAAGAATTTTACTACTGCGAGGAAGGC
This sequence comes from Magicicada septendecula, assembly GCA_034769895.1. Classification (NCBI taxonomy): domain Eukaryota; kingdom Metazoa; phylum Arthropoda; class Insecta; order Hemiptera; family Cicadidae; genus Magicicada; species Magicicada septendecula. Next base: position 303,629,072 of record CM068376.1, on the reverse strand, counting down.
ACCGGTGTGCCTCAAGTTCCTTAACTTCTACGCCGAAGTGCAACTGCTGAGATTGCCGGACAAAAACCAAGAGTGTGTCAGACAATTCTTGAGCAGACAAAAAGGACGTGGCCCTGTCAACAACCGGGAGCCTAGAACTGCGAAAACATCTGCGGCAATATGCGAAGACGCGAATGAGCCTAGTAAGGGACGAATAATTTTCAACATAACTATGTGTTGAGGACGCGACAATTAGTGAGGTTTGAACCTGCTTGCGACGTTCCTGCTCAAGGTCGGGATAAGTACAGGGAGCATTAATGTCGAAAGCGCTGACTGGCCATGATGCTGACTCATGCGCCAACCAGGACGGACCATGCCACCGTTGAGTATGACAGTGCGAACTACGAGGGAGGCAACCGCGCGATAAAATGTCGGCAGGGTTGTCAGTTGATACTACATGATGCCAAGTTCCCCTGCTGCTAACAAGACGCTGTATTTCCGCGCCACGGTTGGCCACAAATACCTTCCAGCGGGAAGATTGTTGACGTATCCAATGCAACGCTATCATCGAGTCCGAATAGAGATATAGTCCGTCAAAATTGTAGTTGATGGCGTTTAAAACCTTGGAAGTTAATTGCGCCAGCAATAAACAAGCATAAAGTTCAAGACGTGGTAGCGTTATCTGTTTCAGCGGAGCGACCCTAGATTTAGCACACAACAAGTTTGACGATATGGCGCCGTTCGAATAGACCGCCCGCACATAAATGCAACACGCGTAACCTTTAGCCGAAGCGTCGGCGAATCCGTGAAGCTGTAATGAACTAATTGGATAAATGTTCGAACTCTTAATCGACCTCGTAATCTTAAAATGAGTGTCGGAAACTAATTGAGAGTATAGTTCTAGCCACTGATTGGCTAATGACCCAGATAGGGGTTCCTCCCAATCTGTGCCCGCCAACCACAACTGTTGCACGAAATGCTTGCAGTAAAATGTGATGGGTGCGATAAGACCCAGCGGATCATAAATCCCAGCAATGACCGACAACACGCTTCTTTTGTTGAACACGGTCAAATTATCATCACCCCGAACGGTGTATAAAAAATTATCCTTATCAACGTTCCATTGGATTCCCAATGTACGCACGTTTTGACCTTTGCTGAAGTCATGGGATACTTGGGCGCGAAAGGTCATAATCTTATGGTGGTTACTTATGTAACGTGAAACCATACCTACTTAGCAACTTCACGATCTCGCATTTCATTTTAGCTAAGGCGTTCGGATCATCCGAAACCGTTATAAGATCATCTACGTAAAAATCATTGGCTATGGCCCTAGAAGCTGTAGGGTAGTCGGATTTATTTTCGTAGGCTATCTGAGCCAGACAACGTGTAGCAAGGAAGGAGGCACTAGCAGTGCCATACGTAACCGTCCTTAAAGCGTAATGTCGCAATTCCTTATGCGGCGCATCACGCCAAACGATGCGTTGCAGGTTTGAATCCTTTGGGTTAACCATGATCTGGCGATACATCTTTTCTATGTCCGCAATAAGTACGTATCGGTGGGTACGGAACCGAACCATTATCGAAAACAGATCCTGCTGGATCGTAGGACCGACCATTAGAGTATCGTTGAGGGACAGATTATTTGTGGTTTTAGCGGAGGCGTCAAATACCACGCGCAATTTAATGGTTAGGCTGGAGTCTTTGAAGACTGCGTGATGGGGCAAATAAAAAATATCTGAGTTGTCAAGCGACAAATCGTAATCATTAAGTGGAGACATGTGACCAAGTTTCAAGTAGTCACTCATGAACTTGCTATAATCCTTGTAAAGGATAGGGTTCTGCTTGAACTTGAACTCTAGCGATTGGAACCTGCGGATAGCTCCGCGGAGAGAATCTCCCAAATGAAATTTATCAGACCTGCGGGGCAGGGATACCACGAATCTCCCATCGCGGTTGCGGCTAGTGTTTCTCACAAAATGTTTTTCACACGGCGAGTCCTCAGAGCAGGGTTCGCGACTAGAGATCTCCTCCAACTTCCAAAATTCTTTTAGTTGCGAGGAAATCTGACTATCATCCTTACAGACCATAAAGGACGAAACTGTTTTAGTTATGTCGACGTTGAAGGGTAAGTTACCGGCCAAAATAAATCCTAACTTAGTCTCCTGAATTATAGGAAAGTGCGGTACGCGCGTAAATTTAATAGGTTCAATTAGTTGGAGATAATATTGAGCGCCGAGTAATACATCGACTTGCGCCGAGCAATGTAGGTGAGGATCAGCCAAGAATACGTGCTTGGGTAAATTCAAAGAGGCAAGATCGAACGACTCCGCCGGTAAATCATTAGTTATACTGGGTAGTACAGCACAATGCACGTTTAACGTGAAGGGTTTATAGCGAGAATGTAGCCTTACCTTTGTACTAAAGTCAGCCTGGGAAAGCGAGTTGTTTATACCCGTGATGGGTAGTTGCGATTTAACCAATTGGAGGCCCATTCTGCGGACGAAATCCATTGTGCAAAAGTTCGCTTGAGAACCGGAATCCAGTAATATCCTAACGGGAAATTTCCTACCGGCCTTATTAGCGGTCATACAGACGGCGGTGGACAACAATAGTGATTTATTTGTCTGTGACTTTAGTGAGCATTGGTTATTAATGGAAGCTCCGTCTCTGTTGGGGACATGAATTGTGGTGTGGTGACGCTTAGCACATTTTTTGCAAGAAAATTTTGATGGACATTTTGAGCTTTCGTGTCCCGGACGAAGGCAATTTAAACAAAGTTTGTTTTTTACTAAGACGTTTCTTCTGTCAGGGATAGACAGCGATGTGAATTGTAAACAGTCGATAATTCTATGTTCGCCGTTACATAGTCTACATAAATTGTTTCTGATATGAGAATGGAATGCCCCCCTAGGAGCGCTTATCTGTTTAACTGCCTTGCGATAAGGAGACTTATCGCTTTTATTCAACCTGCTCGTTGGGGTAGTCGCGTTATCAAGATTTTGTAGTAATTTTCTGCGTGAATTTAGAAAATTCATAAAATTATTAAAGTCAGATAATTTATGTTCCGACAAACTCTCTTTCCACAACCGGAAAGTGTAACTATCAAGTTTTTTAGCTAAGTAATGTATGACAATAATTTCGAATGTGTTAACTGGCAGGCTGAGATTATTTAAAGCGTTTATATTGGCTGAGATTTCATCAATGAATTTAGATATGCTGACTTGGGATTCTTGTTGAACCAATGGTACGTCCAGGACATTCCCTACATGGTGGGCGGAAACAATTAGCTTACTGTCATATCTATTCTTCAACAGATCGATAGCCACCGCGTAATTCTCGTGAGTGATTGGTAATGACTTTATTACGTTAAGCGCCTCGCCATATAATGACGAGTGCAAATAGTGAAGTTTCTGTATGTCCGTCAGATCTGCTCTGACGTGAATTAGTTCAAGAAAAATGTGATAATAATGTTGCCACTCAACAATACAACCCGCAAACCGTGGTAATTTGATTGGTTCCAATTGAATGGGGGGTGTTTTAAGCTGTTTACTTTCAGCATTAATTACTGGTTTCTGGTACATATGCTCAGCTTGCTCCAGCAGGTGTTGCAATTTACACTCTATATTACAAAGATCGTCTTCCGTTTGTACCCTGTCACTCGTTAAAGCAACGTCCGCTTCCTCGGATTCGATTTGGGATTGAATCTCATCGTATTTGGTGGATAATTCCATCAAATGTCGCAGTTTTATTTTCAGCGCATGATGATCGCTGGTTCCCAAATCGAAGTTATCCGCGAATGTATTTACGCGTGATATTGAGGCTTTAATTGTGCCTCGTTTTTTTATTAGAGCCCTTACATCTGCCATTATTACAATTTAAGAAAAAAGAAAAATACTTTGGAAGAATTTGAGCATAGAGCATGTGAACCATAAACGTAAGTTTTAATAAATTTGAATACGTTGCGGTAGCTAGCGATCGTTGTTTATATGAACCCAATACTTGCTAGAACATAGGCTTACTCTCTCTATTAATCAAGCTTTGTTGGCAATTAAGATTATTAAAATTATGAATTTCAATGATAGTAACATATATCTTTATCTTTGAAGTTTGAACTCACAATGAACTGCCAACCACTTACTAAGTTGTATTGTGTAATGATGGTGTTTGTTTATACAAAGGTGTTAAGAAATAACTGCTAAATGTAAAATATTGTTAAACGTTAAATATAAGTAAAAAGTTCATAGTCACGTGGACGTTGATCCAGTCGTGCTGAAGCTGGCTTCGATCCCGTTGCTCGATCCTGTTAGGAGCTGTTGCACCTCCTGTCTCTACTGGTCAGATGACGCCTTATGTTGTAGCCCTCCATAATTTAAAGCTGTGGAACTTTTTTACGTGAAATCGCAAATGCTGTCCTGCCGTGTCTTGTCGTCTCTGGTCTACTGCTTTGCCGAATCTTGTCGTATTGACTGCGATGTAATTCACAAAAATGGTGTCGCTCAGGACGAAAATGATGTCGCTTGTGGACGAAAATGCTGTCGCTCAGGACCAAGAAATGCTGCCCGTAGGGTGAGAATAAATCCAGCTCGGTTGGACCGAAAATGATGGTCGCTTTTGGGCCAAAAATATGATATCCGTCCCGTGAGGACCAAAAATGATGCGGTTTGGAAGCTCTTGATAATCTCGAGTGGTTCCAAAAACGCTACGTAAGAAAGGCTGGATTTTTTGTACGAAAAGAAGTGGACTGTAATACTGTTATTTGACATGCGTTTATTGAAATGTTAAGATGTATAGACCATGGTCGACACGTGCGGATGTATTGCAGGCCATAACGCCCATTAATTAGTTTTGAAAGAAGTCGCAGTCCATTGTAAATGGACGCAGGTAGTCTGATTAAATTAATAAGTACGATACATAATTAAGAATGATCCAGAAGCCGCGGCTGGAAGAGAGATTGTTTAACGAGAGTACAGCTCGGAGCCTGGTTAGAAACTAAACTAACTTGTCTCCCGTCGGTCAGCTGACCGCCGGCAGCGTTTGATAAGCACGTGACGTCATCCGCCCGTGTCGCATTGCAGTAGTTACTGCACACAGCTGATAAACAAAGTACAAAGTTTGAACAGTGTCAAAGCCTTTCAATCTTTGTATGGAATCAAAATAAGCCGTATACGCAGATTGCGGAATCTATTGTTACTTGGGAAATCCCCTCAGGACCTTTGCGGGAAAAAATCTCCAGTAAATGCTATCCCTGGGGTCGACAGATTGAAGATCCGTGAGCACATTGAAAGTTTCCCCGTAAAGGAAAGCAAATTCGCGGGAAAAGTAATTAAGTATCTTGATAGTCGGCTTAATGTAAAATAATATACAAGATGTTTAAAGAAAAACACCCTAATGTTAAGTGCAGCTACCAGTTCTTTGTAGATTTTTTCAAGGAAAACTATAATCTAAAATTTGGCAGGCCTCAAATTGACTGCTGTCCAAAATGCGAAGAATTATAATATTCACGCTAAAGACCCTCCCCCTCCCCCATTTAAGTTATGCTGCCAAAAGAGTTGCCAATGCAGATGAAATCGTTCATCTTCGAAGATCAAAGAAATTTTACAACAAATTACAAAGTGAGCATGAGCCAGAGGCTATGGGAAATGTCTTGGCAATCGCGTTTGACTATATGAAAATATTCTTGTACTAGAGATGTACTAGAGAATATGATTCCGGTAGAGAGTACATTTTATCTTCGACATTTAACAGTCAACGTTTCCTGTATACAAAAAAAAAAAATAAAGCTCAAGTATATGTTTACCATGAGGGCCAGGCCAGAAAAAGCCCGGACGAGGTCTGCTCTTTTGTTCATGACTATTTTTCTCAGGTCTCAGGTGAAATTGAAGAAGTGCATGTGTACTCCGACAACTGTGGCGGCATAAAACTACAACCACGCCTTAAATAGGCTGTTTTGGCGCTAACTGACACTGGAAAGTTTAAGAAAATTGAACACTACTACCCAGTAAGGGGAACCTCCTTTGTGCCATGCGACCGAGACTTCGCAATTATTAAGAGAAGCCTTGGAAAACACAACAGACTCTATACAGTGCATCAGCATACTGAAATCATCATTAGTAGCAGTCAGTCAGGAAAGTTTACTGTGAAAGAGGTTGACGCTACAGATACATTTGATTTTAAGAACTGGTGGCAAGAATATTATAAAAAAACTTGCGTTTCTGAGGAAACTAAGGGGAGTAAAGTACGCAAATAAGACAAAATTTCTTTTGGGATTAGTTCTGTTATGCACTTCACTTACGATATCTCCACAAAAGGGACCACTTTGGCAAGACCTTTTATTTATGGACTCAGGGTGCAACCATACAAGTTGCCTCACCCCAATTCAAATCGACGTGCAACCTCAAATATCTTAAATTTTCCTACGAAACAAGCATACTCAGCTCAAAAAATACATATTAACGTACGAAAACTCAATGACATAAGGGCTCTTTAGCCGTACATTCCACCAGACGTCATGAATTTCTATAATGAAATTCTGGAATGGCCATCAGGAGACATCTGAGTTGGAGATAGGAACATGAGATTAATTAAGTACAAGTTGAATTGTACTCAGCCACTATAAATGAGTTTATTTATGTTTTGTGCAGGTTTCTTTTATCCAAGTGATTGAAAACCCTTAAGACTGTACTAAATAAAACTATTTTGGGTTGAAGTACGCATTTTAAATTTTATTTTCCTATTATGTGCAAAAACGTTCTAAGTCGGGCAACAAAAAAGCACTACAAAGCACAAGACTAATAATAAAAAAAATATTAAAAAAGTCAGAATACATAACCCTCTTTGCATAGTATTGATGTCAAATTATGTTTTTTTAGTCTAAGAATTTTTATAATGAACAGTTTTTTTTTTTGTTTCCTGAAAAAAGAAGGATTCATGACTTAGAACTTTTTTGCACGGAGCGATTCAATTGACAAAATACGGAAACGATTCTATTGGCTTCATCTTCGCCATGACGTAGGGGAGTGGTGTCGGACATGTGAAATATGTGCTGCAAGTATGTGAAAATGAGACAGTATAAGGTTGGACTGCCATTCGAGAGACGCCACCCAATACTTGAGGGAACGAGTTAATAAATATAGCTTAGAGAAGAATTAAGGAGAGTTCCGGGGAAGAGTTGAAGACAAATAAAGAGAGTTGCGCGTATTATTGCAAAGTCTCGAGGCTTTTTAACAACGTACACCGCAACACCAAAAAACTGTAAGAAAAATATTTTAACTGTTTAAAGTTTAAAGAGGTTACTTTCTTGTAAAAAGTAAATACTAAATCATGTATGAGTTATAACATGTTAGTAATAAGAAAAATGGTAATAAAAATGTTAAGTAATAACAGAAATAATGGTAGGAACTAGTTTTAAAGAGTTTATATTAATCATTTAAAAAATGTTAAGAAGTTTATGTTAGGCGAGGCAAGACAAATAACAACATAATAAACACGTTTAATGAAAACAACAGCCTGGAAAAGTGTCTTAAAGCCCTCAGTTATGTTAAAAATTTGGATAAATGAGAAAACAGATAAACATTTGTAGTAAAAAATGTGGATAAAATATAAAAAATACTAAGCTTACACAAAATACGTTACTCGTATGCTAAAGTGTATACATAATTCCCTTAATAATATGTCTTTTTACAAGGAGTTTTAAGTTTCAAAATCGAAGTGCACTGACAGTCAATATTCTGTAAAAGTGAAAGGGTTAGTTGCAGTTGATTTACAGTTACTGGTCTTGTCTTGTTTTTAAAGTGTCCGCCTCTACCACAGCACATTAATTGTGCCCAGTTAATTGTCCGACTTAACCACGATTTCAGCTTGTCTTCCTCACCCACTTTCTCCTCCGCCATGACACGAAGCGGAGATAACATGCAAACCGAAATGCCAAAAATTGGAAAGAAGAGGAATGTATGCCTACTATAGGCAAACATAGCCTCCATAGAGCTTCTAATGATAATGGAACTCGGTTAGTACACCTAGCAGCTGCACTCAATATGGTGGTAGCTAGCACACACTTTGACCACAAAAATGTACACAAAGGAACATGGATATCTCCAGATAGAAAGACAATTAATCAAATTGACTTGTCGACGCACATCATTTTAGCGATGTACTAGGTGTAAGGAATCGGAGAGGGGCAAACATGGACTCTAATCATTTTATTATCTAAGTAAAAGTAAGATCACGAATTTCTAATACAAAAAAGAAGAAGGGGAAGAAAGAGAAAAAATTAAAGTATAGTGGTTTAAGGATTGTAATACAGCACGAAAATATAAAGACATACTAAAAATTAAACTGCAGTCTAAAGCTGACATGACAAGTGAGAATATACATGAGTTCTGGGAAACATGTAAGAAAAAAATAGAAGACGCAACAAACGGAAAAGAAAGTAACGCACAGAGAAAGGCAGAATGGTGCGACGAGGAATGTGCTAAAGCTACTAAAAGAAAAATGCAGCCTATATGAGACTACTAAATATAAGAACCAGACAAATTGAAGAAAAATACAAACAATTAAGAAGGGAGGAGAAAAAAATACATAAACAAAAGAGAACAAAATTATGCAAGCCGAACTGAGAATTAGAAGAGCTAAATATGAAAAATGAGGCCGGAAAATTTTTTAAGAAACTTAATAAGAGTAGAAAATATTTTAAAATAAGAATTAATTTGTGTTGAAATAGGAATGGTGATATACTTAATAAGGAACAGCAAATACTGGAGAGATGGACAGAACATTTTGAAGAGCATTTGAATGTAAAGGAGGAACAGAGACTACCGAGATAGAAGTGGATATGAAGATGACAGAGAGAAATATGTATTGGCAACGATAGAGGAAGCACAGGATGCAGGCAGAAAACTAAAAAATAATAAAGCTCCTGGTACTGACGCGATACTAGCAGAACTGCTAGAAAGTGACCTAGAAGTAGAGCATATCTGTCAACTAGTGAGACTAATATGGAAAGAAGTGAAATTGGTATAATAGTAACTGATATAACTGATAATTTCCGGAAGACTGGTATAATAGTAGCTACAGTGGCGAACTAAAGGGGGCGGCCAGCCCAGGGCATCTGGTCCTGGGGGGCCTCCAAATCTCGAGGGCCAGACCATTTTTAATCAAATCCCAAACAAGGCCAAAATATGTTCAGTACATAAGAGGCAGTTTGGAGTTCGAGGCCCCATACGTATGTAAAATATAAACATAGGTACCTACTTACCTATTATCAGGCCATGGCAATTGTCAATGGGTGTGTTCAGAATTTTTAGAATTTTTGTAAAACGTTGCATGAAACTTAAAAACTGTAGAATGATAACCAGTTGTCTGCTAGACGGAATTATTCTACATGAAACGTTTTTTGATACCTATGCCATCTACACAGGTGTAGGGGAGAGTGTTGTACCTTGGACCGCATGTACCTTGGACCAGACTGAATTTCTCTGCCATCTAGTGGAGAAACTTGACTTTAAGTATATGTAGTTGACAGTTGTTACACCAGGTGCTATTTACTGTGCTGGTGACCATTTTAGATTTTCAAGCCATGTGCTACTGAATGATTTTGGTTTTTCTACTTGCCGAGTAATTTTCTAGTGTGCGTTTGATTTGAATAATAGAACTACAGTGCTGTATTTGAAAGCAGAACTAAGTTAGGTAAGTACCACAATTTCATTCTCTATAAGATAAAATAACAAGTTTTTAAGAAACGTAACCTGAATTTGTTAACCTTAACAAAATTACGAAAATGGACACTTGTTGTACCTTGGACCAGTGTCAGTGTTGTACCTTGGACTGGTACATTTTTAGTAGAATTTTTGTGACTTGTTTAAGATATCATATGTAATTATTACTTACAAATGAAATTATATATATATATATATATATATACACACATTTAGTCTATATGTGGGTCCCTTAACTGTGTAGAGCCTAACCTAGATAGTGAAGTATTATTCATTTTCACAGAAAGATGCCCAGAAGTACAGGAGGGGTGAAAAGGCCTGCTGTTGACGTTCAAAGTTTGAAAGAAGCTATAGAAGATGTTCATGTCAGGAAGTTATCCATTGGAGTAGCAGCAAAAAATCACGGGATCTCTAAAACAACACTGCTGCGCCACTTGAAAGCACATACTTCCTCAGGAGATAAGGATTTTCAGTACAAGTCGAATATAAATGTGAAACAAATCTTTACTGAAGAAGAAGAGGTGAGTCTTGTAAATTATTTAAAGGTAGCTTCGAGGCTACATTATGGGCTAACTAAAAGAGACACAAGAATATTAGCCTATCAGTTTGCAAGAGAAAACAAACAATCTATAACTGAAAGGTGGAATAACGAAGGCGTTGCTGGTAAAGAGTGGTTGAGAGGGTTTTTACAGAGACACAAAACTTTGTCTTTAAGAAAGCCAGAAGCTACGAGCCTTGCTCGTTCAACTAGCTTCAATAAAAAAAATGTGGGAGATTGTTTTACTAATTTGAAGGCCTGTTTATCTCGTGATCAGTTTGATGCCAACAAAATTTATAATTTAGATGAGACAGGTTATTCAACTGTCCACGTTCCTCCCAAAATAATCGCACCTCGTGGTGCAAAATAAGTGGGAAGTATGACATCAGGTGAACGAGGGATTAATGTAACCATGATAGCTGCTATAAATGCGGTAGGTAATCATGTACCACCAATGTTGATATTCCCTCACGTTCATTTCAAAAATCACATGTTGAAAGGGGCCCCACCTGGATCAATAGGAGGTGCTAATCCTTCTGGCTGGTCTAACGAAGATCTGTTTGTTGAGTATTTAAATCATTTTATAAAATATGTAAAACCTACAATTAATGAGAAAGTGTTATTGATTATTGATAATCATGATACTCATATTTCTATACCAGCTATAACGTTAGCAAGAAACAATGGCATCATTCTCCTAACGCTTCCACCACACACATCACACAAGTTACAGCCATTAGACAGAACAGTTTTTGGGTCATATAAAGCGTTTTACAATCAAGCTGCATCAGAATGGATGCTTTTAAATCCGGGAAAGCCTATGGGAATTTATGATGTTGCTGAAATTGTAGGAAAAGCCTATGGCAAAGCTTTCACAATTGAAAACATTGTTAAAGGGTTTACAGTAACAGGAATATGCCCATTAAATGAAAACATATTTAGTGACAATGAGTTCTTGACATCTTATGTTACTGATCGACCATACGATGCATCCAATGGTGGTCAAAATGTTAACAATATAGATAACAGACCTTCATGTTCCACTGATTTGCCTTTCAACCATAATAGTGATGAGCCTAGGGCATCTGTTAGTTTTGTCCAGGAAAAATCATACGGAGCAGTGTCTACTGAAATGGTTCGACCTTATCCCAAAGCTCTTCCAAGAAAAAGACGAGGAGGAAGGCAAAAAGGAAGGATCAGAATATTAACAGACACTCCAGAGAAAGAAGATGTTGAAAAGAAAAAAAAAACGTGTTAAACCAGAAGTATCTTATCCAAAGAGAAAAAAGTGCAGGCTTACATGTAGTTCTAAAGAAGACTTGGATGAAGAGTTGATCTTACAAGATTCAAATGATGGAAGTGAATTTGCTGAAAATCTTTTTGAATTGCATAGCAGTGATGATGAAAAGGAAGAAGCTACTGCTTCAGAGGTGTCAATAGGGGATTTTGTCTTGGTTGAATTAGCAGGGAAAAAAACAAAAAGCATTATGTTGCTGAAGTTTTAAATATTGTTAGTGATGGATATCAGGTTAAGTTTTACATTTGTGTGAACATCGAGGTAGAAGGCAATTTGTTATCTGTACAGATTCACAGAGTTTTCTGACTGCCTCAAACAATCCAGACACAGTGGATCCGTTATTATAGCAGATAATGGCGTTATGCCATGTGTCAGAAGACCTGGGTTCATCTTTTACTTTCGTTTGGTGTCTGGGTGATGTAGGTATTGTAGGTGTTTGTTTGGCGTAGGTCATGTCATAACGAAGAAGCTGACGCTGCGTCGAGAACCGTTGGGATCGCCATACAACCTGATGACGCGAAACTAACTGCCCCGAGAACCAATATTGATGTGTGATAGCAGATGTGGAAAGCAAGAGCAGTTTGTCCGTAAATGGCAAGTAGCAGGTTATCGCAGTCGTAAAAACGTTTGCACCACCTGACTGCTCTTTGGCCACACGAACTTGTCGTTTTCGTACCTACTACGAAGACAAGAACGACCCGTCTGCACTTGTAGCGGAGCACGTACAGTGAACCACATAACCGAAGACTATAGTGCTCGTGCTAAACTGAGGCACAGAGTGAAAGCTAACCTTAAGGAAGACCTCGGAAACGAACAGTTAGCCATAGACAGAACTCTATCCTTCCCAAAGCAGCAGGATTGCTGTGTAGCATTGAAAATGTTGTTTTCCGTCTAAATGAGTACGAGTTTCCACTTTCGTTGAATCAACTAAAATGTAGGTGAGAAGAAAACATCCCCTTAAGCAACGCTCCTGGTAGACATCGTTGAGCTAAAGATCTTACTTCCAGAGCCCCAAAACATTAAAAAAATAAATTAATTAAATAAATAATTCGGAAAGTGAAAGAAGTTAATTAATCATAATCTATAGACGGCTACAACGAAAAATGAATAGGGAGCAATAAAATAATAATAATATGTTTAATGTTAATAATATCAATTGTATCAAAGTAATGTGTAAAACATAGTTTAATAAAATGTCAGGAAATATCATAGCCTTAAAAATAACCAAGTTTTTGGCTCGGATGTGGTCGGCCTACTTAATAACGCAACCTTCATAAAAAACAACAGTATTTACGTAATACTAGTATGTAATCTTTGTTTACGCGCTACTGCCTTCATTATGCTAACTTTGTAAAGTTTAAAAGAAAAATGTTGCATATATTAGACAGTTTCAAAAAGTGTGGTGTAGCTCAACGAATTCTGGTTTGCGAAGGGGCCGGCGTGGCTTCGATAACTAATGAAGCGATACGAGTGCGGGGACCAGAAACTGCGAAATGAAGGTCGGAATTGCAAATTATACTACAAGAACGAAAGATTACTTGGAACAAAATCAAAGACGGAAACAATTTGATAACAAATTCAAGCAACTAGTCAGGACAACGGAATCGGAAAATATGAAGTCAGTAAGGGCAGCGTACGTACAATAATTAAATATGCAACGGACGCAAACTTGAGAGAAGCAATCGCTCACGCGGGTGCGTTGAAGGTACACGACTAGCAGATATGGACTACCTTCGTTCGCTGATATCACCTAAAATCCCGCTAAAAGTAGACTGTGTTTACGTCTACTTGTAATACTACTGACTTTGTTTTCTTTTTACGTACTGAGAAATTTTCATGTATACGAGCTGCTGGACTGAGTGAAATAAAGCTGCCCATTCGATAGTTCTACTATTTCTTCTGAAAACAAATATTGCAGATAAAACAAGATGATTAACTTTGTAAGTCTTGCAGAAGTCAGTGAAAATATATAATATTGTTATGTCAATTAGGTAAATATCTTGAAAAGTGGGCAGGTACAGTTACGTGAGCTCTACTCGTTTCTCGGCCTGCCCAGCGTGCGGCCGCCCACTCACGTAGCTTCCAAACTGTTAAAACCTTGGTATAATGCTGTATTATCTTTATCCCTGGTTCGATTTGAGACACGATGGTTTTTATATACACGATGTGAAAATGTCTCATTTCCATAGAACATAATTAGAATTTCATAAATGGAATTCCGATAAAACATAAAATAAAATAGTATTTAATATACATCAATCGTCGTATTCCCTTAACTCTAGGGGTCGGTAACACATGCAGTGACGTCTAGCGGATGCGCCAGAAAACTGCGTGAGTAATCACACTACGTCCTCGATAGATGGCGTCGCACTCAGTTATTTTATAATTTTACACTTTTTGGTTTCCAAATTAAAATCTCGGTACGAAGACGGTTGCTTCGGGTCGAAAGTTGTTTGTTTCGTTAAATAACCGACGAAACGAGAGGTAAAATTGGTCCATGCAAACACACGAGTTCGTCAAAGACCAAGTTCGCGCCAACTTGAACGACATTCGCGAGATAGGGTAGGCGACAGTTGTCAGTGTAACTAATCTCACTTGCTGCGGAGGGGATTACCGTGATCAAGAAGGCGGTTCCCCCGGGGCGAGGTCCGGTTGGGCTGACCCCCTGGGAGAGCGCCTCGGATTGGCGTTCTCCTCCGTATAATTTTTGGTAGTCGGGACTGCGTCCATGCTGTCCCGCAAGAATCTGTACTTTAAGTATAATCACATATACGTACATCTGCAATTTGTAAATGCGACTATAAATTTGAAAAATCAACATAGGTATATAAAATGCCCGTCTGAGAAAGTGCTGAGTACGTGTTTTAGAAATAATTAAAAAAAAGTACCATTGAATGGAATAACTCACGAAATACAGGCAATTCTGAAACGGTGTTTACACAAACCATTATGTAATTTTAAGAGTCTTAACGTAAGAGAAATTGGTTGGTTGTGAAATAACTCATAATTTTGTGTTTATTTACATAAAAAGTTTTATGGCATATAAGGTAGTTCTATAAATTTGTTCTATTTATTTTTAACATGAAAAGCCGTGTTTACAAACCGTTATTGCCTCGAAAGACTATCGAAATACATGTCTTTCTTGATACTGGATCGATCTTGACGGCAAAGTAGGAAGATCGTCGCCCGGGTTTCCAAGGTGTCTCCTATGGTTCCGAAGTGCTGAAGAGCTACTGGGCACAAGGGGAATCTCTAACCTTGGAGAACGGATTGCTGAAAATTTCTTGGGAAAGTGCAGATGGACGAGACGTGGTCTTGCAGCAGTTAGTTCATGATGAGGCGTGTTGAGGTCATCTTGGAGTTAATAAAACAATTAAATCGGTCCATGCGAAAGCGTTCTAACTCATTTTGTTAGGAACTGAGTTATGACCGGGAATGCATTCTATAACAATAAATACATCTTTCCGTGGCAAAACTTTCTGAGTCTGATGTTGCTGTGGCATTGTTTTGGTCTGCTGAAATTTCAAAGCCTTGCAAAAAGATTCTACGTCACTGACTCGGGACACACTCAGTGGGTTCGCTCACACTGAGCTCAGTGGGTTGGTGACACTGAGCTTTGCTCCCACCTGGTTCTTTGTTGTTCGTTATTGTGTTTACCAGGGTCGTATATATATGTCTGGAAACTCCCGTGGAGGGGGTTTATTTTGAAGCTGTAAGAAATAACACTGGGGGATGAAAACGCAGAAGCAAGTACTAGCAGTGGAAGAAGAGTGAGAAATAAAATGAATTGGAAGAGGAATGTTGTAAAACAAGCAAGAATTTAAGGATTAGAATATACCGATTATAAAAACAGAACTGTTCCTGCAGTCACGACTGTATATATCTTAAAAGGACCTCACTGTGTGTAAGAACAGTTTTTTATAATTTAAAGACGGTTTCGAGTGGTATTCTTTGTTTATTTTTACAATTTTTAGGGCGTAAGACTACATGAGCGATCCTTACGTAATATATATACATAGGCAACCTTAACCCTATCAACCGCAGCAACCGATTTTACGGACGTTCATTCAATTGGCAAAAACCGAATAACGTCAAATACAAAATCGAAACTTTTAAGCCCATAAGCTTAACATATGTATCGATAGTCAAACTTCGATTTATCGATTATATTATATCGATATCTAGAAAAATGGATTTTTACATTTTTTTAAGGAAAATCTGCTAAATTCGTTTGGGCATTTTTGCTTGTACCCAGTAATAAAACGTGGGGGTTTTTGGGACATACCTTGAATGATTTCCTGGGATTGAAAGGGTTAATACACAGTTTTGAATGGTCGGCATACTGACCACTATTTTTGAATAGTTGAACGTTGATATTATAGTTAGTAATTGCAATGGTTAGTAATAGGCTATTGGTATGCAATTGAATATATCACGCAGTTGATAGTCGATAGTATCGATAATCGAAAAGTAGACTACTCAGAACGCCTATTACATCTTCCCCTTACATTACTAGGTATCTACAATGCGTTATTATTTTAAAATCTATAGCAAGCCCAATATTTCCTTTTTGTCTTTCCAGATGCAAGAAGCAATGCACTCAACGGTTGGCTGAAGGTGCGGATGAAATAGGTATTTGTTAGACTTTGAAGTATTGAAACGAAAAACCGGGCAAGATATCTTTCTTCAGAGTCTTATAACCAGCCAAGATGTGACAACTCACCGGTCTAGGAACAACGCCAGAAATCCACATGAAAAAAGCTTCATTTATCATGTCATGGTAGGCGACAAAAAGGAGCAGGTATGTGTCTGATGCGGTTTGGAAGCTCTTGATAATCTCGAGTTGTTCCAAAAACGCTACGTAGGAAAGGCTGGATTTTTTGTACGAAAAGAAGTGGACTGTAATACTGTTATTTGACATGCGTTTATTGAAATGTTAAGATGTATAGACCATGGTCGACACGTGCGGATGTATTGGAGGCCATAACGCCCATTAATTAGTTTTGAAAGAAGTCGCAGTCCATTGTAAATAGACGCAGGTAGTCTGATTAAATTAATAAGTACGATACATAATTAAGAATGATCCAGAAGCCGCGGCTAGAAGAGAGATTGTTTAACGAGAGTACAGCTCGGAGCCTGGTTAGAAACTAAACTAACTTGTCTCCCGTCGGTCAGCTGACCGCCGGCAGCGTTTGATAAGCACGTGACGTCATCCGCCCGTGTCGCATTGCAGTAGTTACTGCACACAGCTGATAAACAAAGTACAAAGTTTGAACATACTGCCTGCCAAAATCGGGAAGATTTTGTAAATTAAACATTAAATTAATAATATAATATTAGACTTACATGGCAAAAATGATAACATGATAAATTCAATTAACAATTACAAGGTATACAAGAAATCAACCCTTATGGAAATAGCAAGGGCAAACTGACAGTAAAATTACCCAAAACATAATAGTAACACAATACACATAATAATACAATGATTAAGTAGACATTGATCTTTCCAAAATAATACCCATTGACATTTGCAAAGCATTACAATAACAAGTGATAACACCATAAAATATATAATAATTGCACCAAGATATTGACACAACAAACCCCAATAAATTTCATAATATATGACCATTAGAAAATACAATACATACGTAGAATAATTGATACCATAAGTAACACTTGTAGTTCTCGGAACTTGGATTATATAAACATACGACAATACAACAACATCCATAAATAATTGATAGTACATATGAAAGCACAGTCACTATTGCAATAATAGCTATCAGCACGTAAACAATACTTACAACGTTTATGATACAATTGACTTGTATGCTCGCCCCAGGGAATGTCCCGGGCGCAGTCCAGGCAATGTGACAAGTTCACAATCCTAGTACGTCTCGTATGGCACGCATACGACTAGTTTGTTGCCACCGGAAGGGGGCATAATTTGTGGATGGGTCGGCGTAAGATACCTAGCACGGTGCGAACTTCTGCGACGCGTACTAAGGAATCTTGACCCGGAAAAACATTGGTAATTACCCCACGCTTCCACTGTAGTAGGGGGGAATTATCATCCAAAATGAGGACAAGCTGTCCGACATTCAAATTCCTTAACGGGGTGCGCCATTTGTTGCGCTGCTGCAGCTGGTGTAGATAATCCCTAGGCCACCGTTTCCAGATGGTCTGTGTAAATTTTTGGAGCAGAAGCCATCTGCCCAAATGACTAGTATTGCATTGGGTATAGTCGGGTTCCGGAAGTGCAGTCACTGGAGCACCGACCAGGAAATGAGCAGGAGTAAAGGGTTCAGGGTCTCTAGCATCGTCGGACACCGCAAAAAAAGGGCGTGAATTAAGGCAAGCCTCAATTTGAGAGAGAAGAGTAGAGTATTCCTCAAAATTCAATATCGTACCGCCTATTACGCGACGCAAATGATATTTAACACTCCTTACACCACTTTCCCACAAACCACCGAAATGAGGGGCTGAAGGGGGGATAAAGGACCATTTGATACCGTGGAGACCGCAAAACTCCTGAGAAGATTGCTCAACTTCCTTTGAGGTTAAAAGTTTGTACCAATCATATAAGGTGTGGTTGGCACGACGAAAATTCGTACCATTATCTGAAAATATCTGCGCGGGAATACCTCTGCGCGCGATGAACCTTTTTAAAGCCGCTATAAAGGCGTTGGAAGTGAGATCCGACACCGATTCTAAATGGATGGCCTTTGTACACATGCATATGAATAACGCGATGTATGCCTTGGACGTGGACTTTGAGCGCTGCTCGCCATGGCGCAAAAGTACAGGACCGGCGTAGTCCACGGCAGACTGTGAAAATGGCCTAGCAGGCGTGACCCTAGAAGGGGGTAACTGACCTAATAGTTGATTCGCGCCTCTAGCCCGGAAACGAAAACAAGTGACACACTTATGTATCACTGAGCGGATATAGGATTTGTCGTGAATGATCCAATATTTGCGCCTGAGCGAAGCTTGAGTTGATTGCACCCCAGCGTGCAACAAACGGATATGTTCATACTCAATTATTAATCTCGTGAGACGACCGTGCGGGTGCAAAATTATTTGGTGTTTACTCGCGTAGTTAAGTGGGGAGAATTGCAAGCGTCCACCCCTCTTAAAATGCCTGAGTCATCCAGGAAGGGGTTGAGAGCAAGAATTTTACTACTGCGAGGAAGGCACCGGTGTGCCTCAAGTTCCTTAACTTCTACGCCGAAGTGCAACTGCTGAGATTGCCGGACAAAAACCAAGAGTGTCAGACAATTCTTGAGCAGACAAAAAGGACGTGGCCCTGTCAACAACCGGGAGCCTAGAACTGCGAAAACATCTGCGGCAATATGCGAAGACGCGAATGAGCCTAGTAAGGGACGAATAATTTTCAACATAACCATGTGTTGAGGACGCGACAATTAGTGAGGTTTGAACCTGCTTGCGACGTTCCTGCTCAAGGTCGGGATAAGTACAGGGAGCATTAATGTCGAAAGCGCTGACTGGCCATGATGCTGACTCATGCGCCAACCAGGACGGACCATGCCACCGTTGAGTATGACAGTGCGAACTACGAGGGAGGCAACCGCGCGATAAAATGTCGGCAGGGTTGTCAGTTGATACTACATGATGCCAAGTTCCCCTGCTGCTAACAAGACGCTGTATTTCCGCGACACGGTTGGCCACAAATACCTTCCAGCGGGAAGATTGTTGACGTATCCAATGCAACGCTATCATCGAGTACGAATAGAGATATAATCCGTCAAAATTGTAGTTGATGGCGTTTAAAACCTTGGAAGTTAATTGCGCCAGCAATAAACAAGCACAAAGTTCAAGACGTGGTAGCGTTATCTGTTTCAGCGGAGCGACCCTAGATTTAGCACACAACAAGTTTGACGATATGGCGCCGTTCGAATAGACCGCCCGCACATAAATGCAACACGCGTAACCTTTAGCCGAAGCGTCGGCGAATCCGTGAAGCTGTAATGAACTAATTGGATAATTGTTCGAACTCTTAACCGACCTCGTAATCTTAAAATGAGTGTCGGAAACTAATTGAGAGTATAGTTCTAGCCACTGATTGCCTAATGACCCAGATAGGGGTTCCTCCCAATCTGTGCCCGCCAACCACAACTGTTGCACGAAATGCTTGCAGTAAAATGTGATGGGTGCGATAAGACCCAGCGGATCATAAATCCCAGCAATGACCGACAACACGCTTCTTTTGTTGAACACGGTCAAATTATCATCACCCTGAACGGTGTATAAAACATTATCCTTATCAACGTTCCATTGGATTCCCAATGTACGCACGTTTTGACCTTTGCTGAAGTCATGGGATACTTGGGCGCGAAAGGTCATAATCTTATGGTGGTTAGAGAACCACTTATGTAACGTGAAACCATACCTACTTAGCAACTTCACGATCTCGCATTTCATTTTAGCTAAGACGTTCGGATCATCCGAACCCGTTATAAGATCATCTACGTAAAAAATCATTGGCTATGGCCCTAGAAGCTGTAGGGTAGTCGGATTTATTTTCGTAGGCTATCTGAGCCAGACAACGTGTAGCAAGGAAGGAGGCACTAGCAGTGCCATACGTAACCGTCCTTAAAGCGTAATGTCGCAATTCCTTATGCGGCGCATCACGCCAAACGATGCGTTGCAGGTTTGAATCCTTTGGGTTAACCATGATCTGGCGATACATCTTTTCTATGTCCGCAATAAGTACGTATCGGTGGGTACGGAACCGAACCATTATCGAAAACAGATCCTGCTGGATCGTAGGACCGACCATTAGAGTATCGTTGAGGGACAGATTATTTGTGGTTTTAGCGGAGGCGTCAAATACCACGCGCAATTTAGTGGTTAGGCTGGAGTCTTTGAAGACTGCATGATGGGGCAAATAAAAAATATCTGAGTTGTCAAGCGACAAATCGTAATCATTAAGTGGAGACATGTGACCAAGTTTCAAGTAGTCACTCATGAACTTGCTATAATCCTTGTAAAGGATAGGGTTCTGCTTGAACTTGAACTCTAGCGATTGGAACCTGCGGATAGCTCCGCGGAGAGAATCTCCCAAATGAAATTTATCAGACCTGCGGGGCAGGGATGCCACGAATCTCCCATCGCGGTTGCGGCTAGTGTTTCTCACAAAATGTTTTTCACACGGCGAGTCCTCAGAGCAGGGTTCGCGACTAGAGATCTCCTCCAACTTCCAAAATTCTTTTAGTTGCGAGGAAATCTGACTATCATCCTTACAGACCATAAAGGACGAAGCTGTTTTAGTTATGTCGACGTTGAAGGGTAAGTTACCGGCCAAAATAAATCCTAACTTAGTCTCCTGAATTATAGGAAAGTGCGGTCCGCGCGTAAATTTAATAGGTTCAATTAGTTGGAGATAATATTGAGCGCCGAGTAATACATCGACTTGCGCCGAGCAATGTAGGTGAGGATCAGCCGAGAATACGTGCTTGGGTAAATTCAAAGAGGCAAGATCGAACGACTCCGCCGGTAAATCATTAGTTATACTGGGTAGTACGGCACAATGCACGTTTAACGTGAAGGGTTTATAGCGAGAATGTAGCCTTACCTTTGTACTAAAGTCAGCCTGGGAAAGCGAGTTGTTTATACCCGTGATGGGTAGTTGCGATTTAACCAATTGGAGGCCCATTCTGCGGACGAAATCCATTGTGCAAAAGTTCGCTTGAGAACCGGAATCCAGTAATATCCTAACGGGAAATTTCCTACCGGCCTTATTAGCGGTCATACAGACGGCGGTGGATAACAATAGTGATTTATTTGTCTGTGACTTTAGTGAGCATTGGTTATTAATGGAAGCTCCGTCTCTGTTGGGGACATGAATTGTGGTGTGGTGACGCTTAGCACATTTTTTGCAAGAAAATTTTGATGGACATTTTGAGCTTTCGTGTCCCGGACGAAGGCAATTTAAACAAAGTTTGTTTTTTACTAAGACGTTTCTTCTGTCAGGGATAGACAGCGATGTGAATTGTAAACAGTCGATAATTCTATGTTCGCCGTTACATAGTCTACATAAATTGTTTCTGATATGAGAATGGAATGCCCCCCTAGGAGCGCTTATCTGTTTAACTGCCTTGCGATAAGGAGACTTATCGCTTTTATTCAACCTGCTCGTTGGGGTAGTCGCGTTATCAAGATTTTGTAGTAATTTTCTGCGTGAATTTAGAAAATTCATAAAATTATTAAAGTCAGGGAATTTATGTTCCGACAAACTCTCTTTCCACAACCGGAAAGTGTAACTATCAAGTTTTTTAGCTAAGTAATGTATGACAATAATTTCGAATGTGTTAACTGGCAGGTTGAGATTATTTAAAGCGTTTATATTGGCTGAGATTTCATCAATGAATTCAGATATGCTGACTTGGGATTCTTGTTGAACCAATGGTACGTCCAGGACATTCCCTACATGGTGGGCGGAAACAATTAGCTTACTGTCATATCTATTCTTCAACAGATCGATAGCCACCGCGTAATTCTCGTGAGTGATTGGTAATGACTTTATTACGTTAAGCGCCTCGCCATATAATGACGAGTGCAAATAGTGAAGTTTCTGTATGTCCGTCAGATCTGCTCTGACGTGAATTAGTTCAAGAAAAATGTGATAATAATGTTGCCACTCAACAATACTACCCGCAAACCGTGGTAATTTGATTGGTTCCAATTGAATGGGGGGTGTTTTAAGCTGTTTACTTTCAGCAATAATTACTGGTTTCTGGTTCATATGCTCAGCTTGCTCCAGCAGGTGTTGCAATTTACACTCTATATTACAAAGATCGTCTTCCGTTTGTACCCTGTCACTCGTTAAAGCAACGTCCGCTTCCTCGGATTCGATTTGGGATTGAATCTCATCGTATTTGGTGGATAATTCCATCAAATGTCGCAGTTTTATTTTCAGCGCATGATGATCGCTGGTTCCCAAATCGAAGTTATCCGCGAATGTATTTACGCGTGATATTGAGGCTTTAATTGTGCCTCGTTTTTTTATTAGAGCCCTTACATCTGCCATTATTACAATTTAAGAAAAAAGAAAAATACTTTGGAAGAATTTGAGCATAGAGCATGTGAACCATAAACGTAAGTTTTAATAAATTTGAATACGTTGCGGTAGCTAGCGATCGTTGTTTATATGAACCCAATACTTGCTAGAACATAGGCTTACTCTCTCTATTAATCAAGCTTTGTTGGCAATTAAGATTATTAAAATTATGAATTTAAATGATAGTAACATATATCTTTATCTTTGAAGTTTGAACTCACAATGAACTGCCAACCACTTACTAAGTTGTATTGTGTAATGATGGTGTTTGTTTATACAAAGGTGTTAAGAAATAACTCCTAAATGTAAAATATTGTTAAACGTTAAATATAAGTAAAAAGTTCATAGTCACGTGCACATTGATCCAGTCGTGCTGAAGCTGGCTTCGATCCCGTTGCTCGATCCTGTTAGGAGCTGTTGCACCTCCTGTCTCTACTGGTCAGATGACGCCTTATGTTGTAGCCCTCCATAATTTAAAGCTGTGGAACTTTTTTACGTGAAATCGCAAATGCTGTCCTGCCGTGTCTTGTCGTCTCTGGTCTACTGCTTTGCCGAATCTTGTCGTATTGACTGCGATGTAATTCAAAAAATGGTGTCGCTCAGGACGAAAATGATGTCGCTTGTGGACGAAAATGCTGTCGCTCAGGACCAAGAAATGCTGCCCGTAGGGTGAGAATAAATCCAGCTCGGTTGGACCGAAAATGATGGTCGCTTTTGGGCCAAAAATATGATATCCGTCCCGTGAGGACCAAAAATGATGCGGTTAGGAAGCTCTTGATAATCTCGAGTGGTTCCAAAAACGCTACGTAGGAAAGGCTGGATTTTTTGTACGAAAAGAAGTGGACTGTAATACTGTTATTTGACATGCGTTTATTGAAATGTTAAGATGTATAGACCATGGTCGACACGTGCGGATGTATTGCAGGCCATAACGCCCATTAATTAGTTTTGAAAGAAGTCGCAGTCCATTGTAAATGGACGCAGGTAGTCTGTTTAAATTAATAAGTACGATACATAATTAAGAATGATCCAGAAGCCGCGGCTGGAAGAGAGATTGTTTAACGAGAGTACAGCTCGGAGCCTGGTTAGAAACTAAACTAACTTGTCTCCCGTCGGTCAGCTGACCGCCGGCAGCGTTTGATAAGCACGTGACGTCACCGCCCGTGTCGCATTGCAGTAGTTACTGCACACAGCTGATAAACAAAGTACAAAGTTTGAACAGTGTCAAAGCCTTTCAATCTTTGTATGGAATCAAAATAAGCCGTATACGCAGATTGCGGAATCTATTGTTACTTGGGAAATCCCCTCAGGACCTTTGCGGGAAAAAATCTCCAGTAAATGCTATCCCTGGGGTCGACAGATTGAAGATCTGTGAGCACATTGAAAGTTTCCCCGTAAAGGAAAGCAAATTCGCGGGAAAAGTAATTAAGTATCTTGATAGTCGGCTTAATGTAAAATAATATACAAGATGTTTAAAGAAAAACACCCTAATGTTAAGTGCAGCTACCAGTTCTTTGTAGATTTTTTCAAGGAAAACTATAATCTAAAATTTGGCAGGCCTCAAATTGACTGCTGTCCAAAATGCGAAGAATTATAATATTCACGCTAAAGACCCTCCCCCTCCCCCATTTAAGTTATGCTGCCAAAAGAGTTGCCAATGCAGATAAAATCGTTCATCTTCGAAGATCAAAGAAATTTTACAACAAATTACAAAGTGAGCATGAGCCAGAGGCTATGGGAAATGTCTTGGCTATCGCGTTTGACTATATGAAAATATTCTTGTACTAGAGATGTACTAGAGAATATGATTCCGGTAGAGAGTACATTTTATCTTCGACATTTAACAGTCAACGTTTCCTGTATACATGAAAAAAATAAAGTTCAAGTATATGTTTACCATGAGGGCCAGGCCAGAAAAAGCCCGGACGAGGTCTGCTCTTTTGTTCATGACTATTTATCTCAGGTCTCAGGTGAAATTGAAGAAGTGCATGTGTACTCCGACAACTGTGGCGGCATAAAACTAAAACCACGCCTTAAATAGGCTGTTTTGGCACTAAATGACACTGGAAAGTTTAAGAAAATTGAACACTACTACCCAGTAAGGGGAAACTCCTTTGTGCCATGCGACCGAGACTTCGCAATCATTAAGAGAAGCCTTGGAAAACACGACAGACTCTATACAGTGCATCAGCATACTGAAATCATCATTAGTAGCAGTCAGTCAGGAAAGTTTACTGTGAAAGAGGTTGACGCTACAGATACATTTGATTTTAAGAACTGGTGGCAAGAATATTATAAAAAAACTTGCGTTTCTGAGGAAACTAAGGGGAGTAAAGTACGCAAATAAGACAAAATTCCTTTTGGGATTAGTTCTCTTATGCACTTCACTTACGATATCTCCACAAAAGGCACCACTTTGGCAAGACCTTTTTATTTATGGACTCACGGTGCAACCATACAAGTTGTCTCACCCCAATCCAAATCGACGTGCAACCTCAAATATCTTAAATTTTCCTACGAAACAAGCATACTCAGCTCAAAAAATACATATTAACGTACGAAAACTCAATGACATAAGGGCTCTTTAGCCGTACATTCCACCAGACATCATGAATTTCTATAATGAAATTCTGGAATGGCCATCAGGAGACATCTGAGTTGGAGAAAATGAACATGAGATTAATTAAGTACAAGTTGAATTGTACTCAGCCACTATAAATGAGTTTATTTATGTTTCGTGCAGGTTTCTTTTATCCAAGTGATTGAAAACCCTTAAAACTGTACTAAATAAAACTATTTTGGGTTGAAGTACGCATTTTTAATTTTATTTTCCTATTATGTGCAAATACGTTCTAAGTCGGGCAACAAAAAAGCACTACAAAGCACAAGACTAATAATAAAAAAAATATTAAAAAATCAGAATACATAACCCTCTTTGCATAGCATTGATGTCAAATTATGTTTTTTTAGTCTAAGAATTTTTATAATAAACAGTTTTTTTTTGTTTCCTGAAAAAAGAAGGATTCATGACTTAGAACTTTTTTGCACGGAGCGATTCAATTGACAAAATACGGAAACGATTCTATTGGCTTCATCTTCGCCATGACGTAGGGGAGTGGTGTCGGACATGTGAAATATGTGCTGCAAGTATGTGAAAATGAGACAGTATAAGGTTGGACTGCCATTCGAGAGACGCCACCCAATACGTGAGGGAACGAGTTAATAAATATAGCTTAGAGAAGAATTAAGGAGAGTTCCGGGGAAGAGTTGAAGACAAATAAAGAGAGTTGCGCGTATTATTGCAAAGTCTCGAGGCTTTTTAACAACGTACACCGCAACACCAAAAAACTGTAAGAAAAATATTTTAACTGTTTAAAGTTTAAAGAGGTTACTTTCTTGTAAAAAGTAAATACTAAACCATGTACGAGTTATAACATGTTAGTAATAAGAAAAATGGTAATAAAAATGTTAGGTAATAACAGAAATAATGGTAGGAACTAGTTTTAAAGAGTTTATATTAATCTTTTAAAAAATGTTAAGAAGTTTATGTTAGGCGAGGCAAGACAAATAACAACATAATAAACACGTTTAATGAAAACAACAGCCTGGAAAAATGTCTTAAAGCCCTCAGTTATGTTAAAAATTTGGATAAATGAGAAAACAGATAAACATTTGTAGTAAAAAATGTGGATAAAATATAAAAAATACTAAGCTTACACAAAATACGTTACTCGTATGCTAAGAAGTGTATACATAATTCCCTTAATAATATGTCTTTTTACAAGGAGTTTTAAGTTTCAAAATCGAAGTGCACTGACAGTCAATACTCTGTAAAAGTGAAAGGGTTAGTTGCAGTTGATTTACAGTTACTGGTCGTGTCTTGTTTTTAAAGTGTCCGCCTCTACCACAGCACATTAATTGTGCCCAGTTAATTGTCCGACTTAACCACGATTTCAGCTTAACTTCCTCACCCACTTTCTCCTCCACCATGATACGAAGCGGAGATAACATGCAAACCGAAATGCCAAAAATTGGAAAGAAGAGGAATGTATACCTAAATATAGGCAAACATAGCTTCCATAGAGCTTCTAATGATAATGGAACTCGGTTAGTACACCTAGCAGCTGCACTCAATATGGTGGTAGCTAGCACACACTTTGACCACAAAAATGTACACAAAGGAACATGGATATCTCCAGATAGAAAGACAATTAATCAAATTGACTTGTCGACACACATCATTTTAGCATCATTTTAGCGATGTACTATGTGTAAGGAATCGGAGAGGGGCAAACATGGACTCTAATCATTTTATTATCTAAGTAAAACTAAGATCACGAATTTCTAATACAAAAAAGAAGAAGGTGAAGAAAGAGAAAAAATTAAATTATAGTGGTTTAAGGATTGTAATACAGCACGAAAATATAAAGACATACTAAAAACTAAACTGCAGTCTAAAGCTGACATGACAAGTGAGAATATACATGAGTTCTGGGAAACATGTAAGAAAAAAATAGAAGACGCAACAAACGGAAAAGAAAGTAACGCACAGAGAAAGGCAGAATGGTGCGACGAGGAATGTGCTAAAGCTACTAAAAGAAAAATGCAGCTTATATGAGACTACTAAATATAAGAACCAGACAAATTGAAGAAAAATACAAACAATTAAGAAGGGAGGAGAAAAAGATACATAAACAAAAGAGAACAAAATTATGCAAGCCGAACTGAGAATTAGAAGAGCTAAATATGAAAAATGAGGCCGGAAAATTTTTTAAGAAACTTAATAAGAGTAGAAAATATTTTAAAACAAGAATTAATTTGTGTTGAAATAGGAATGGTGATATACTTAATAAGGAACAGCAAATACTGGAGAGATGGACAGAACATTTTGAAGAGCATTTGAATGTAAGGGAGGAACAGAGACTACCGAGATAGAAATGGATATGAAGATGACAGAGAGAAATATGTATTGGCAACGATAGAGGAAGCACAGGATGCAGGCAGAAAACTAAAAAATAATAAAGCTCCTGGTACTGACGCGATACCAGCAGAACTGCTAGAAAGTGACCTAGAAGTAGAGCATATCTGTCAACTAGTGAGACTAATATGGAAAGAAGTGAAATTGGTATAATAGTAACTGATATAACTGATAATTTCCGGAAGACTGGTATAATAGTAGCTACAGTGGCGAACTAAAGGGGGCGGAGGGGGCGGCCAGCCCCGGGCATCTGGTCCTGGGGGGCCTCCAAATCTCGAGGGCCAGACCATTTTTAATCAAATCCCAAACAAGGCCAAAATATGTTCAGTAAATAAGTGGCAGTTTGGAGTTCGAGGCCCCATACGTATGTAAAATATAAACATAGGTACCTACTTACCTATTATCAGGCCATGGCAATTGTCAATGGGTGTGTTCAGAATTTTTAGAATTTTTGTAAAACGTTGCATGAAACTTAAAAACTGTAGAATGATAACCAGTTGTCTGCTAGACGGAATTATTCTACATGAAACGTTTTTTGATACCTATGCCATCTACACAGGTGTAGGGGAGAGTGTTGTACCTTGGACCGCATGTACCTTGGACCAGACTGAATTTCTCTGCCATCTAGTGGAGAAACTTGACTTTAAGTATATGTAGTTGACAGTTGTGACACCAGGTGCTATTTACTGTGCTGGTGACCATTTTAGATTTTCAAGCCATGTGCTACTGAATGATTTTGGTTTTTCTACTTGCCGAGTAATTTTCCAGTGTGCGTTTGATTTGAATAATAGAACTACAGTGCTGTATTTGAAAGCAGAACTAAGTTAGGTAAGTACCACAATTTCATTCTCTATAAGATAAAATAACAAGTTTTTAAGAAACGTAACCTGAATTTGTTAACCTTAACAAAATTACGAAAATGGACACTTGTTGTACCTTGGACCAGTGTCAGTGTTGTACCTTGGACTGGTACATTTTTAGTAGAATTTTTGTGACTTGTTTAAGATATCATATGTAATTATTACTTACAAATGAAATTATATATATATATATATATATATACACACATTTAGTCTATATGTGGGTCCCTTAACTGTGTAGAGCCTAACCTAGATAGTGAAGTATTATTCATTTTCACAGAAAGATGCCCAGAAGTACAGGAGGGGTGAAAAGGCCTGCTGTTGACGTTCAAAGTTTGAAAGAAGCTATAGAAGATGTTCATGTCAGGAAGTTATCCATTGGAGTAGCAGCAAAAAATCACGGGATCTCTAAAACAACACTGCTGCGCCACTTGAAAGCACATACTTCCTCAGGAGATAAGGATTTTCAGTACAAGTCGAATATAAATGTGAAACAAATCTTTACTGAAGAAGAAGAGGTGAGTCTTGTAAATTATTTAAAGGTAGCTTCGAGGCTACATTATGGGCTAACTAAAAGAGACACAAGAATATTAGCCTATCAGTTTGCAAGAGAAAACAAACAATCTATAACGGAAAGGTGGAATAACGAAGGCGTTGCTGGTAAAGAGTGGTTGAGAGGGTTTTTACAGAGACACAAAACTTTGTCTTTAAGAAAGCCAGAAGCTACGAGCCTTGCTCGTTCAACTAGCTTCAATAAAAAAAATGTGGGAGATTGTTTTACTAATTTGAAGGCCTGTTTATCTCGTGATCAGTTTGATGCCAACAAAATTTATAATTTAGATGAGACAGGTTATTCAACTGTCCACGTTCCTCCCAAAATAATCGCACCTCGTGGTGCAAAATAAGTGGGAAGTATGACATCAGGTGAACGAGGGATTAATGTAACCATGATAGCTGCTATAAATGCGGTAGGTAATCATGTACCACCAATGTTGATATTCCCTCACGTTCATTTCAAAAATCACATGTTGAAAGGGGCCTCACCTGGATCAATAGGAGGTGCTAATCCTTCTGGCTGGTCTAACGAAGATCTGTTTGTTGAGTATTTAAATCATTTTATAAAATATGTAAAACCTACAATTAATGAGAAAGTGTTATTGATTATTGATAATCATGATACTCATATTTCTATACCAGCTATAACGTTAGCAAGAAAAAATGGCATCATTCTCCTAACGCTTCCACCACACACATCTCGCGAGTTACAGCCATTAGACAGAACAGTTTTTGGGTCATATAAAGCGTTTTACAATCAAGCTGCATCAGAATGGATGCTTTTAAATCCGGGAAAGCCTATGGGAATTTATGATGTTGCTGAAATTGTAGGAAAAGCCTATGGCAAAGCTTTCACAATTGAAAACATTGTTAAAGGGTTTACAGTAACAGGAATATGCCCATTAAATGAAAACATATTTAGTGACAATGAGTTCTTGACATCTTATGTTACTGATCGACCATACGATGCATCCAATGGTGGTCAAAATGTTAACAATATAGATAACAGACCTTCATGTTCCACTGATTTTCCTTTCAACCATAATAGTGATGAGCCTAGGGCATCTGTTAGTTTTGTCCAGGAAAAATCATACGGAGCAGTGTCTCCTGAAATGGTTCGACCTTATCCCAAAGCTCTTCCAAGAAAAAGTCGAGGAGGAAGGCAAAAAGGAAGGATCAGAATATTAACAGACACTCCAGAGAAAGAAGATGTTGAAAAGAAAAAAAAAACCGTGTTAAACCAAAAGTATCTTATCCAAAGAGAAAAAAGTGCAGGCTAACATGTAGTTCTAAAGAAGACTTGGATGAAGAGTTGATCTTACAAGATTCAAGTGATGGAAGTGAATTTGCTGAAAATCTTTTTGAATTGCATAGAAGTGATGATGAAAAGGAAGAAGCTACTGCTTCAGAGGTGTCAATAGGGGATTTTGTCTTGGTTGAATTAGCAGGGAAAAAAACAAAAAGCATTATGTTGCTGAAGTTTTAAATATTGTTAGTGATGGATATCAGGTTAAGTTTTACATTTGTGTGAACATCGAGGTAGAAGGCAATTTGTTATCTGTACAGATTCACAGAGTTTTCTGACTGCCTCAAACAATCCAGACACAGTGGATCCGTTATTATAGCAGATAATGGCGTTATGCCATGTGTCAGAAGACCTGGGTTCATCTTTTACTTTCGTTTGGTGTCTGGGTGATGTAGGTATTGTAGGTGTTTGTTTGGCGTAGGTCATGTCATAACGAAGAAGCTGACGCTGCGTCGAGAACCGTTGGGATCGCCATACAACCTGATGACGCGAAACTAACTGCCCCGAGAACCAATATTGATGTGTGATAGCAGATGTGGAAAGCAAGAGCAGTTTGTCCGTAAATGGCAAGTAGCAGGTGATCGCAGTCGTAAAAACGTTTGCACCACCTGACCGCTCTTTGGCCACACGAACTTGTCGTTTTCGTACCTACTACGAAGACAAGAACGACCCGTCTGCACTTGTAGCGGAGCACGTACAGTGAACCACATAACCGAAGACTATAGTGCTCGTGCTAAACTGAGGCACAGAGTGAAAGCTAACCTTAAGGAAGACCTCGGAAACGAACAGTTAGCCATAGACAGAACTCTATCCTTCCCAAAGCAGCAGGATTGCTGTGTAGCATTGAAAATGTTGTTTTCCGTCTAAATGAGTACGAGTTTCCACTTTCGTTGAATCAACTAAAATGTAGGTGAGAAGAAAACATCCCCTTAAGCAACGCTCCTGGTAGACATCGTTGAGCTAAAGATCTTACTTCCAGAGCCCCAAAACATTAAAAAAATAAATTAATTAAATAAATAATTCGGAAAGTGAAAGAAGTTGATTAATCATAATCTATAGACGGCTACAACGAAAAATAAATAGGGAGCAATAAAATAATAATAATATGTTTAATGTTAATAATATCAATTGTATCAAAGTAATGTGTAAAACATAGTTTAATAAAATGTCAGGAAATATCATTGCCTTAAAAATAACCAAGTTTTTGGCTCGGATGTGGTCGGCCTACTTAATAACGCAACCTTCATAAAAAACAACAGTATTTACGTAATACTAGTATGTAATCTTTGTTTATGCGCTACTGCCTTCATTATGCTAACTTTGTAAAGTTTAAAAGAAATATGTTGCATATATTAGACAGTTTCAAAAAGTGTGGTGTAGCTCAACGAATTCTGGTTTGCGAAGGGGCCGGCGTGGCTTCGATAACTAATGAAGCGATACGAGTGCGGGGACCAGAAACTGGGAAATGAAGGTCGGAATTGCAAATTATACTACAAGAACGAAAGATTACTTGGAACAAAATCAAAGACGGAAACAATTTGATAACAAATTCAAGCAACTAGTCAGGACAACGGAATCGGAAAATATGAAGTCAGAGAAGCAATCGCTCACGCGGGTGCGTTGAAGGTACACGACTAGCAGATATGGACTCCCTTCGTTCGGTGATATCACCTAAAATCCCGCTAAAAGTAGACTATGTTTACGTCTACTTGTAATACTACTGACTTTGTTTCCTTTTTACGTACTGAGAAATTTTCATGTATACGAGCTGCTGGACTGAGTGAAATAAAGCTGCCCATTCGATAGTTCTACTATTTCTTCTGAAAAAAAATATTGCAGATAAAACAAGCTGATTAACTTTGTAAGTCTTGCAGAAGTCAGTAAAAATATATAATATTGTTATGTCAATTAGGTAAATATCTTGAAAAGTGGGCAGGTACAGTTACGTGAGCTCTACTCGTTTCTCGGCTTGCCCAGCGTGCGGCCGCCCACTCACGTAGCTTTCAAACTGTTAAAACCTTGGTATAATGCTGTATTATCTTTATCCCTGGTTCGATTTGAGACACGATGGTTTTTATATACAGGATGTGAAAATGTCTCATTTCCAGAGAACATAATTAGAATTTCATAAATGGATTTCCGATAAAACATAAAATAAAATAGTATTTAATATACATCAATCGTCGTATTCCCTTAACTCTAGGGGTCGGTAACACATGCAGTGACGTCTAGCGGATGCGCCAGAAAACTGCGTGAGTAATCACACTACGTCCTCGATAGATGGCGTCGCACTCAGTTATTTTATAATTTTACACTTTTTGGTTTCCAAATTAAAATCTCGGTACGAAGACGTTTGCTTCGGGTCGAAAGTTGTTTGTTTCGTTAAATAACCGATGAAACGAGAGGTAAAATTGGACCATGCAAACACACGAGTTCGTCAAAGACCAAGTTCGCGCCAACTTGAACGACATTCGCGAGATAGGGTAGGCGACAGTTGTCAGTGTAGCTAATCTCACTTGCTGCGGAGGGGATTACCGTGATCAAGAAGGCGGTTCCCCCGGGGCGAGGTCCGGTTGGGCTGACCCCCTGGGAGAGCGCCTCGGATTGGCGTTCTCCTCCGCATAATTTTTGGTAGTCGGGACTGCGTCCATGCTGTCCCGCAAGAATCTGTACTTTAAGTATAATCACATATACGTACATCTGCAATTTGTAAATGCGACTATAAATTTGAAAAATCAACATAGATATATAAAATGCCCGTCTGAGAAAGTGCTGAGTACGTGTTTTAGAAGTAATTAAAAAAAAGTACCATTGAATGGAATAACTCACGAAATAAAGGCAATTCTGAAACGGTGTTTACACAAACCATTATGTAATTTTAAGAGTCTTAACGTAAGAGAAAATGGTTGGTTGTGAAATAACTCATAATTTTGTGTTTATTTACATAAAAATTTTATGGGCTATAAGGTAGTTCTATAAATTTGTTCTATTTATTTTTAACATGAAAAGCCGTGTTTACAAACCGTTATTGCCTCGAAAGACTATCGAAATACATGTCTTTCTTGATACTGGATCGATCTTGACGGCAAAGTAGGAAGATCGTCGCCCGGGTTTCCAAGGTGTCTCCTATGGTTCCGAAGTGCTGAAGAGCTACTGGGCACAAGGGGAATCTCTAACCTTGGAGAACGGATTGCTGAAAATTTCTTGGGAAAGTGCAGATGGACGAGACGTGGTCTTGCAGCTGTTAGTTCATGATGAGGCGTGTTGAGGTCAACTTGGTGTTAATAAAACAATTAAACCGGTCCATGCGAAAGCGTTCTAACTCATTTTGTTAGGAACTGAGTTAAGGCCGGGAATGCATTCTATAACAATAAATACATCTTTCCGTGGAAAAACTTTCTGAGTCTGATGTTGCTGTGGCATTGTTTTGGTCTGCTGAAATTTCAAAGCCTTGCAAAAAGATTCTACGTCACTGACTCGGGACACACTCTGTGGGTTCGCTCACACTGAGCTCAGTGGGTTGGTCACACTGAGCTTTGCTCCCACCTGGTTCTTTGTTGTTCGTTATTGTGTTTACCAGGGTCGTATATATATGTCTGGAAACTCCCGTGGAGGGGGTTTATTTTGAAGCTGTAAGAAATAACACTGGGGGATGAAAACGCAGAAGCAAGTACTAGCAGTGGAAGAAGAGTGAGAAATAAAATGAATTGGAAGAGGAATGTTGTAAAACAAGCAAGAATTTAAGGATTAGAATATACCGATTATAAAAACAGAACTGTTCCTGCAGTCACGACTGTATATATCTTAAAAGGACCTCACTGTGTGAATGAAAAAAAGCTTCATTTATCATGTCATGGTAGGCGACAAAAAGGAGCAGGTATGTGTCTGATGCGGTTTGGAAGCTCTTGATAATCTCGAGTTGTTCCAAAAACGCTACGTAGGAAAGGCTGGATTTTTTGTACGAAAAGAAGTGGACTGTAATACTGTTATTTGACATGCGTTTATTGAAATGTTAAGATGTATAGACCATGGTCGACACGTGCGGATGTATTGGAGGCCATAACGCCCATTAATTAGTTTTGAAAGAAGTCGCAGTCCATTGTAAATGGACGCAGGTAGTCTGATTAAATTAATAAGTACGATACATAATTAAGAATGATCCAGAAGCCGCGGCTGGAAGAGAGATTGTTTAACGAGAGTACAGCTCGGAGCCTGGTTAGAAACTAAACTAACTTGTCTCCCGTCGGTCAGCTGACCGCCGGCAGCGTTTGATAAGCACGTGACGTCATCCGCCCGTGTCGCATTGCAGTAGTTACTGCACACAGCTGATAAACAAAGTACAAAGTTTGAACATACTGCCTGCCAAAATCGGGAAGATTTTGTAAATTAAACATTAAATTAATAATATAATATTAGACTTACATGGCAAAAATGATACAACAATTGGCGTATTGGCTACAGCGCAATGACATAATAACCATAATATGATTAACATGATAAATTCAATTAACAATTACAAGGTATACAAGAAATCAACCCTTATGGAAATAGCAAGGGCAAACTGACAGTAAAATTACCCAAAACATAATAGTAACACAATACACATAATAATACAATGATTAAGTAGACATTGATCTTTCCAAAATAATACCCATTGACATTTGCAAAGCATTACAATAACAAGTGATAACACCATAAAATATTTAATAATTGCACCAAGATATTGACACAACAAACCCCAATAAATTTCATAATATATGACCATTAGAAAATACAATACATACGTAGAATAATTGATACCATAAGTAACACTTGTAGTTCTCGGAACTTGGATTATATAAACATACGACAATACAACAACATCCATAAATAATTGATAATACATATGAAAGCACAGTCACTATTGCAATAATAGCTATCGGCACGTAAAAAATACTTACAACGTTTATGATACAATTGAATTGTATGCTCGCCCCAGGGAATGTCCCGGGCGCAGTCCAGGCAATGTGACAAGTTCACAATACTAGTACGTCTCGTATGGCACGCATACGACTAGTTTGTTGCCACCGGAAGGGGGCATAATTTGTGGATGGGTCGGCGTAAGATACCTAGCGCGGTGCGAACTTCTGCGAGGCGTACTAAGGAATCTTGACCCGGAAAAACATTGGTAATTACCCCACGCTTCCACTGTAGTGGGGGGGGGAATTATCATCCAAAATGAGGACAAGCTGTCTGACATTCAAATTCCTTAACTGGGTGCGCCATTTGTTGCGCTGCTGCAGCTGGTCCAGATAATCCCTAGGCCACCGTTTCCAGATGGTCTGTGTAAATTTTTGGAGCAGAAGCCATCTGCCCAAATGACTAGTATTGCCTTGGGTATAGTCGGGTTCCGGAAGTGCAGTCAGAGGAGCACCGACCAGGAAATGAGCAGGAGTTAAGGGTTCAGGGTCTCTAGCATCGTCGGACACCGCAAACAAAGGGCGTGAATTAAGGCAAGCCTCAATTTGAGAGAGAAGAGTAGAGTATTCCTCAAAATTCAATATCGTACCGCCTATTACGCGACGCAAATGATATTTAACACTCCTTACACCACTTTCCCACAAACCACCGAAATGAGGGGCTGAAGGGGGGATAAAGGACCATTTGATACCGTGGAGACCGCAAAACTCCTGAGAAGATTGCTCAACTTCCTTTGAGGTTAAAAGTTTGTACCAATCATATAAGGTGTGGTTGGCACGACGAAAATTCGTACCATTATCTGAAAATATCTGCGCGGGAATACCTCTGCGCGCGATGAACCTTTTTAAAGCCGCTATAAAGGCGTTGGAAGTGAGATCCGACACCGATTCTAAATGGTTGGCCTTTGTACACATGCATATGAATAACGCGATGTATGCCTTGGACGTGGACTTTGAGCGCTGCTCGCCATGGCGCAAAAGTACAGGACCGGCGTAGTCCACGGCAGACTGTAAAAATGGCATAGCAGGCGTGACCCTAGAAGGGGGTAACTGACCTAATAGTTGATTCGCGCCTCTAGCCCACAAACGAAAACAAGTGACACACTTATGTACCACTGAGCGGATATAGGATTTGTCGTGAATGATCCAATATTTGCGCCTGAGCGAAGCTTGAGTTGATTGCACCCCAGCGTGCAACAAACGTATATGTTCATACTCAATTATTAATCTCGTGAGACGACCGTGCGGGTGCAAAATTATTTGGTGTTTACTCGCGTAGTTAAGTGGGGATAATTGCAAGCGTCCACCCCTCTTAAAATGCCTGAGTCATCCAGGAAGGGGTTGAGAGCAAGAATTTTACTACTGCGAGGAAGGCACCGGTGTGCCTCAAGTTACTTAACTTCTACGCCGAATTGCAACTGCTGAGATTGCCGGACAAAAACCAAGAGTGTGTCAGACAATTCTTGAGCAGACAAAAAGGACGTGGCCCTGTCAACAACCGGGAGCCTAGAATTGCGAAAACATCTGCGGCAATATGCGAAGACGCGAATGAGCCTAGTAAGGGACGAATAATTTTCAACATAACTATGTGTTGAGGACGCGACAATTAGTGAGGTTTGAACCTGCTTACGACGTTCCTCCTCAAGGTCGGGATAAGTACAAGGAGCATTAATGTCGAAAGCGCTGACTGGCCATGATGCTGACTCATGCGCCAACCAGGACGGACCATGCCACCGTTGAGTATGACAGTGCGAACTACGAGGGAGGCAACCGCGCGATAAAATGTCGGCAGGGTTGTCAGTTGATACTACATGATGCCAAGTTCCCCTGCTGCTAACAAGACGCTGTATTTCCGCGACACGGTTGGCCACAAATACCTTCCAGCGGGAAGATTGTTGACGTATCCAATGCAACGCTATCATCGAGTCCGAATAGAGATATAGTCCGTCAAAATTGTAGTTGATGGCGTTTAAAACCTTGGAAGTTAATTGCGCCAGCAATAAACAAGCACAAAGTTCAAGACGTGGTAGCGTTATCTGTTTCAGCGGAGCGACCCTAGATTTAGCACACAACAAGTTTGACGATATGGCGCCGTTCGAATAGACCGCCCGCACATAAATGCAACACGCGTAACCTTTAGCCGAAGCGTCGGCGAATCCGTGAAGCTGTAATGAACTAATTGGATAATTGTTCGAACTCTTAGCCGACCTCGTAATCTTAAAATGAGTGTCGGAAACTAATTGAGAGTATAGTTCTAGCCACTGATTGGCTAATGACCCAGATAGGGGTTCGTCCCAATCTGTGCCCGCCAACCACAACTGTTGCACGAAATGCTTGCAGTAAAATGTGATGGGTGCGATAAGACCCAGCGGATCATAAATCCCAGCAATGACCGACAACACGCTTCTTTTGTTGAACACGGTCAAATTATCATCACCCCGAACGGTGTATAAAACATTATCCTTATCAACGTTCCATTGGATTCCCAATGTACGCACGTTTTGACCTTTGCTGAAGTCATGGGATACTTGGGCGCGAAAGGTCATAATCTTATGGTGGTTAGAGAACCACTTATGTTACGTGAAACCATACCTACTTAGCAACTTCACGATCTCGCATTTCATTTTAGCTAAGACGTTCGGATCATCCGAACCCGTTATAAGATCATCTACGTAAAAATCATTGGCTATGGCCCTAGAAGCTGTAGGGTAGTCGGATTTATTTTCGTAGGCTATCTGAGCCAGACAACGTGTAGCAAGGAAGGAGGCACTAGCAGTGCCATACGTAACCGTCCTTAAAGCGTAATGTCGCAATTCCTTATGCGGCGCATCACGCCAAACGATGCGTTGCAGGTTTGAATCCTTTGGGTTAACCATGATCTGGCGATACATCTTTTCTATGTCCGCAATAAGTACGTATCGATGGGTACCGAACCGAACCATTATCGAAAACAGATCCTGCTGGATCGTAGGACCGACCAATAGAGTATCGTTGAGGGACAGATTATTTGTGGTTTTAGCGGAGGCGTCAAATACCACGCGCAATTTAGTGGTTAGGCTGCATTCCTTGAAGACTGCGTGATGGGGCAAATAAAAAATATCTGAGTTGTCAAGCGACAAATCGTAATCATTAAGTGGAGACATGTGACCAAGTTTCAAGTAGTCACTCATGAACTTGCTATAATCCTTGTAAAGGATAGGGTTCTGCTTTAACTTGAACTCTAGCGATTGGAACCTGCGGATAGCTCCGCGGAGAGAATCTCCCAAATGAAATTTATCAGACCTGCGGGGCAGGGATACCACGAATCTCCCATCGCGGTTGCGGCTAGTGGTTCTCACAAAATGTTTTTCACACGGCGAGTCCTCAGAGCAGGGTTCGCGACTAGAGATCTCCTCCAACTTCCAAAATTCTTTTAGTTGCGAGGAAATCTGACTGTCATCCTTACAGACCATAAAGGACGAAAGTGTTTTAGTTATGTCGACGTTGAAGGGTAAGTTACCGGCCAAAATAAATCCTAACTTAGTCTCCTGAATTATAGGAAAGTGCGGTCCGCGCGTAAATTTAATAGGTTCAATTAGTTGGAGATAATATTGAGCGCCGAGTAATACATCGACTTGCGCCGAGCAATGTAGGTGAGGATCAGCCGAGAATACGTGCTTGGGTAAATTCAAAGAGGCAAGATCGAACGACTCCGCCGGTAAATCATTAGTTATACTGGGTAGTACGGCACAATGCACGTTTAACGTGAAGGGTTTATAGCGAGAATGTAGCCTTACCTTTGTACTAAAGTCAGCCTGGGAAAGCGAGTTGTTTATACCCGTGATGGGTAGTTGCGATTTAACCAATTGGAGGCCCATTCTGCGGACGAAATCCATTGTGCAAAAGTTCGCTTGAGAACCGGAATCCAGTAATATCCTAACGGGAAATTTCCTACCGGCCTTATTAGCGGTCATACAGACGGCGGTGGATAACAATAGTGATTTATTTGTCTGTGACTTTAGTGAGCATTGATTAATAATGGAAGCTCCGTCTCTGTTGGGGACATGAATTGTGGTGTGGTGACGCTTAGCACATTTTTTGCAAGAAAATTTTGATGGACATTTTGAGCTTTCGTGTCCCGGACGAAGGCAATTTAAACAAAGTTTGTTTTTTACTAAGACGTTTCTTCTGTCAGGGATAGACAGCGATGTGAATTGTAAACAGTCGATAATTCTATGTTCGCCGTTACATAGTCTACTTAAATTGTTTCTGATATGAGAATGGAATGCCCCCCTAGGAGCGCTTATCTGTTTAACTGCCTTGCGATAAGGAGACTTATCGCTTTTATTCAACCTGCTCGTTTTGGTAGTCGCGTTATCAAGATTTTGTAGTAATTTTCTGCGTGAATTTAGAAAATTCATAAAATTATTAAAGTCAGGGAATTTATGTTTCGACAAACTCTCTTTCCACAACAGGAAAGTGTAACTATCAAGTTCTTTAGCTAAGTAATGTATGACAATAATTTCGAATGTGTTAACTGGCAGGTTGAGATTATTTAAAGCGTTTATATTGGCTGAGATTTCATCAATGAATTTAGATATGCTGACTTGGGATTCTTGTTGAACCAATGGTACGTCCAGGACATTCCCTACATGGTGGGCGGAAACAATTAGCTTACTGTCATATCTATTCTTCAACAGATCGATAGCCACCGCGTAATTCTCGTGAGTGATTGGTAATGACTGTATTACGTTAAGCGCCTCGCCATATAATGACGAGTGCAAATAGAGAAGTTTCTGTATGTCCGTCAGATCTGCTCTGACGTGAATTAGTTCAAGAAAAATGTGATAATAATGTTGCCACTCAACAATACTACCCGCAAACCGTGGTAATTTGATTGGTTCCAATTGAATGGGGGGTGTTTTAAGCTGTTTACTTTCAGCATTAATTACTGGTTTCTGGTTCATATGCTCAGCTTGCTCCAGCAGGTGTTGCAATTTACACTCTATATTACAAAGATCGTCTTCCGTTTGTACCCTGTCACTCGTTAAAGCAACGTCCGCTTCCTCGGATTCGATTTGGGATTGAATCTCATCGTATTTGGTGGATAATTCCATCAAATGTCGCAGTTTTATTTTCAGCGCATGATGATCGCTGGTTCCCAAATCGAAGTTATCCGCGAATGTATTTACGCGTGATATTGAGGCTTTAATTGTGCCTCGTTTTTTTATTAGAGCCCTTACATCTGCCATTATTACAATTTAAGAAAAAATAAAAATACTTTGGAAGAATTTGAGCATAGAGCATGTGAACCATAAACGTAAGTTTTAATAAATTTGAATACGTTGCGGTAGCTAGCGATCGTTGTTTATATGAACCCAATACTTGCTAGAACATAGGCTTACTCTCTCTATTAATCAAGCTTTGTTGGCAATTAAGATTATTAAAATTATGAATTTAAATGATAGTAACATATATCTTTATCTTTGAAGTTTGAACTCACAATGAACTGCCAACCACTTACTAAGTTGTATTGTGTAATGATGGTGTTTATTTATACAAAAGTGTTAAGAAATAACTGCTAAATGTAAAATATTGTTAAACGTTAAATATAAGTAAAAAGTTCATAGTCACGTTGACGTTGATCCAGTCGTGCTGAAGCTGGCTTCGATCCCGTTGCTCGATCCTGTTAGGAGCTGTTGCACCTCCTGTCTCTACTGGTCAGATGACGCCTTATGTTGTAGCCCTCCATAATTTAAAGCTGTGGAACTTTTTTACGTGAAATCGCAAATGCTGTCCTGCCGTGTCTTGTCGTCTCTGGTCTACTGCTTTGCCGAATCTTGTCGTATTGACTGCGATGTAATTCACAAAAATGGTGTCGCTCAGGACGAAAATGATGTCGCTTGTGGACGAAAATGCTGTCGCTCAGGACCAAGAAATGCTGCCCGTAGGGTGAGAATAAATCCAGCTCGGTTGGACCGAAAATGATGGTCGCTTTTGGGCCAAAAATATGATATCCGTCCCGTGAGGACCAAAAATGATGCGGTTTGGAAGCTCTTGATAATCTCGAGTGGTTCCAAAAACGCTACGTAGGAAAGGCTGGATTTTTTGTACGAAAAGAAGTGGACTGTAATACTGTTATTTGACATGCGTTTATTGAAATGTTAAGATGTATAGACCATGGTCGACACGTGCGGATGTATTGCAGGCCATAACGCCCATTAATTAGTTTTGAAAGAAGTCGCAGTCCATTGTAAATGGACGCAGGTAGTCTGATTAAATTAATAAGTACGATACATAATTAAGAATGATCCAGAAGCCGCGGCTGGAAGAGAGATTGTTTAACGAGAGTACAGCTCGGAGCCTGGTTAGAAACTAAACTAACTTGTCTCCCGTCGGTCAGCTGACCGCCGGCAGCGTTTGATAAGCACGTGACGTCATCCGCCCGTGTCGCATTGCAGTAGTTACTGCACACAGATGATAAACAAAGTACAAAGTTTGAACAGTGTCAAAGCCTTTCAATCTTTGTATGGAATCAAAATAAGCCGTATACGCAGATTGCGGAATCTATTGTTACTTGGGAAATCCCCTCAGGACCTTTGCGGGAAAAAATCTCCAGTAAATGCTATCCCTGGGGTCGACAGATTGAAGATCCGTGAGCACATTGAAAGTTTCCCCGTAAAGGAAAGCAAATTCGCGGGAAAAGTAATTAAGTATCTTGATAGTCGGCTTAATGTAAAATAATATACAAGATGTTTAAAGAAAAACACCCTAATGTTAAGTGCAGCTACCAGTTCTTTGTAGATTTTTTCAAGGAAAACTATAATCTAAAATTTGGCAGGCCTCAAATTGACTGCTGTCCAAAATGCGAAGAATTATAATATTCACGCTAAAGACCCTCCCCCTCCTCCATTTAAGTTATGCTGCCAAAAGAGTTGCCAATGCAGATGAAATCGTTCATCTTCGAAGATCAAAGAAATTTTACAACAAATTACAAAGTGAGCATGAGCCAGAGGCTATGGGAAATGTCTTGGCAATCGCGTTTGACTATATGAAAATATTCTTGTACTAGAGATGTACTAGAGAATATGATTCCGGTAGAGAGTACATTTTATCTTCGACATTTAACAGTCAACGTTTCCTGTATACAAAAAAAAAAATAAAGCTCAAGTATATGTTTACCATGAGGGCCAGGCCAGAAAAAGCCCGGACGAGGTCTGCTCTTTTGTTCATGACTATTTTTCTCAGGTCTCAGGTGAAATTGAAGAAGTGCATGTGTACTCCGACAACTGTGGCGGCATAAAACTACAACCACGCCTTAAATAGGCTGTTTTGGCGCTAACTGACACTGGAAAGTTTAAGAAAATTGAACACTACTACCCAGTAAGGGGAACCTCCTTTGTGCCATGCGACCGAGACTTCGCAATTATTAAGAGAAGCCTTGGAAAACACAACAGACTCTATACAGTGCATCAGCATACTGAAATCATCATTAGTAGCAGTCAGTCAGGAAAGTTTACTGTGAAAGAGGTTGACGCTACAGATACATTTGATTTTAAGAACTGGTGGCAAGAATATTATAAAAAAACTTGCGTTTCTGAGGAAACTAAGGGGAGTAAAGTACGCAAATAAGACAAAATTTCTTTTGGGATTAGTTCTGTTATGCACTTCACTTACGATATCTCCACAAAAGGGACCACTTTGGCAAGACCTTTTATTTATGGACTCAGGGTGCAACCATACAAGTTGCCTCACCCCAATTCAAATCGACGTGCAACCTCAAATATCTTAAATTTTCCTACGAAACAAGCATACTCAGCTCAAAAAATACATATTAACGTACGAAAACTCAATGACATAAGGGCTCTTTAGCCGTACATTCCACCAGACGTCATGAATTTCTATAATGAAATTCTGGAATGGCCATCAGGAGACATCTGAGTTGGAGATAGGAACATGAGATTAATTAAGTACAAGTTGAATTGTACTCAGCCACTATAAATGAGTTTATTTATGTTTTGTGCAGGTTTCTTTTATCCAAGTGATTGAAAACCCTTAAGACTGTACTAAATAAAACTATTTTGGGTTGAAGTACGCATTTTAAATTTTATTTTCCTATTATGTGCAAAAACGTTCTAAGTCGGGCAACAAAAAAGCACTACAAAGCACAAGACTAATAATAAAAAAAATATTAAAAAAGTCAGAATACATAACCCTCTTTGCATAGTATTGATGTCAAATTATGTTTTTTTAGTCTAAGAGTTTTTATAATGAACAGTTTTTTTTTTTGTTTCCTGAAAAAAGAAGGATTCATGACTTAGAACTTTTTTGCACGGAGCGATTCAATTGACAAAATACGGAAACGATTCTATTGGCTTCATCTTCGCCATGACGTAGGGGAGTGGTGTCGGACATGTGAAATATGTGCTGCAAGTATGTGAAAATGAGACAGTATAAGGTTGGACTGCCATTCGAGAGACGCCACCCAATACTTGAGGGAACGAGTTAATAAATATAGCTTAGAGAAGAATTAAGGAGAGTTCCGGGGAAGAGTTGAAGACAAATAAAGAGAGTTGCGCGTATTATTGCAAAGTCTCGAGGCTTTTTAACAACGTACACCGCAACACCAAAAAACTGTAAGAAAAATATTTTAACTGTTTAAAGTTTAAAGAGGTTACTTTCTTGTAAAAAGTAAATACTAAATCATGTATGAGTTATAACATGTTAGTAATAAGAAAAATGGTAATAAAAATGTTAAGTAATAACAGAAATAATGGTAGGAACTAGTTTTAAAGAGTTTATATTAATCTTTTAAAAAATGTTAAGAAGTTTATGTTAGGCGAGGCAAGACAAATAACAACATAATAAACACGTTTAATGAAAACAACAGCCTGGAAAAGTGTCTTAAAGCCCTCAGTTATGTTAAAAATTTGGATAAATGAGAAAACAGATAAACATTTGTAGTAAAAAATGTGGATAAAATATAAAAAATACTAAGCTTACACAAAATACGTTACTCGTATGCTAAAGTGTATACATAATTCCCTTAATAATATGTCTTTTTACAAGGAGTTTTAAGTTTCAAAATCGAAGTGCACTGACAGTCAATATTCTGTAAAAGTGAAAGGGTTAGTTGCAGTTGATTTACAGTTACTGGTCGTGTCTTGTTTTTAAAGTGTCCGCCTCTACCACAGCACATTAATTGTGCCCAGTTAATTGTCCGACTTAACCACGATTTCAGCTTGTCTTCCTCACCCACTTTCTCCTCCGCCATGACACGAAGCGGAGATAACATGCAAACCGAAATGCCAAAAATTGGAAAGAAGAGGAATGTATGCCTACTATAGGCAAACATAGCTTCCATAGAGCTTCTAATGATAATGGAACTCGGTTAGTACACCTAGCAGCTGCACTCAATATGGTGGTAGCTAGCACACACTTTGACCACAAAAATGTACACAAAGGAACATGGATATCTCCAGATAGAAAGACAATTAATCAAAT
Source organism: Magicicada septendecula (assembly GCA_034769895.1). Taxonomy (NCBI): domain Eukaryota; kingdom Metazoa; phylum Arthropoda; class Insecta; order Hemiptera; family Cicadidae; genus Magicicada; species Magicicada septendecula. The sequence goes on along the minus strand of CM068376.1, from coordinate 303,584,316 downwards.
TGACTTGTCGACGCACATCATTTTAGCGATGTACTAGGTGTAAGGAATCGGAGAGGGGCAAACATGGACTCTAATCATTTTATTATCTAAGTAAAAGTAAGATCACGAATTTCTAATACAAAAAAGAAGAAGGGGAAGAAATATATATATGTATGTAATACAGCACGAAAATATAAAGACATACTAAAAACTAAACTGCAGTCTAAAGCTGACATGACAAGTGAGAATATACATGAGTTCTGGGAAACATGTAAGAAAAAAATAGAAGACGCAACAAACGGAAAAGAAAGTAACGCACAGAGAAAGGCAGAATGGTGCGACGAGGAATGTGCTAAAGCTACTAAAAGAAAAATGCAGCCTATATGAGACTACTAAATATAAGAACCAGACAAATTGAAGAAAAATACAAACAATTAAGAAGGGAGGAGAAAAAAATACATAAACAAAAGAGAACAAAATTATGCAAGCCGAACTGAGAATTAGAAGAGCTAAATATGAAAAATGAGGCCGGAAAATTTTTTAAGAAACTTAATAAGAGTAGAAAATATTTTAAAACAAGAATTAATTTGTGTTGAAATAGGAATGGTGATATACTTAATAAGGAACAGCAAATACTGGAGAGATGGACAGAACATTTTGAAGAGCATTTGAATGTAAAGGAGGATCAGAGACTACCTAGATAGAAGTGGATATGAAGATGACAGAGAGAAATATGTATTGGCAACGATAGAGGAAGCACAGGATGCAGGCAGAAAACTAAAAAATAATAAAGCTCCTGGTACTGACGCGATACTAGCAGAACTGCTAGAAAGTGACCTAGAAGTAGAGCATATCTGTCAACTAGTGAGACTAATATGGAAAGAAGTGAAATTGGTATAATAGTAACTGATATAACTGATAATTTCCGGAAGACTGGTATAATAGTAGCTACAGTGGCGAACTAAAGGGGGCGGCCAGCCCAGGGCATCTGGTCCTGGGGGGCCTCCAAATCTCGAGGGCCAGACCATTTTTAATCAAATCCCAAACAAGGCCAAAATATGTTCAGTATATAAGAGGCAATTTGGAGTTCGAGGCCCCATACGTATGTAAAATATAAACATAGGTACCTACTTACCTATTATCAGGCCATGGCAATTGTCAATGGGTGTGTTCAGAATTTTTAGAATTTTTGTAAAACGTTGCATGAAACTTAAAAACTGTAGAATGATAACCAGTTGTCTGCTAGACGGAATTATTCTACATGAAACGTTTTTTGATACCTATGCCATCTACACAGGTGTAGGGGAGAGTGTTGTACCTTGGACCGCATGTACCTTGGACCAGACTGAATTTCTCTGCCATCTAGTGGAGAAACTTGACTTTAAGTATATGTAGTTGACAGTTGTTACACCAGGTGCTATTTACTGTGCTGGTGACCATTTTAGATTTTCAAGCCATGTGCTACTGAATGATTTTGGTTTTTCTACTTGCCGAGTAATTTTCTAGTGTGCGTTTGATTTGAATAATAGAACTACAGTGCTGTATTTGAAAGCAGAACTAAGTTAGGTAAGTACCACAATTTCATTCTCTATAAGATAAAATAACAAGTTTTTAAGAAACGTAACCTGAATTTGTTAACCTTAACAAAATTACGAAAATGGACACTTGTTGTACCTTGGACCAGTGTCAGTGTTGTACCTTGGACTGGTACATTTTTAGTAGAATTTTTGTGACTTGTTTAAGATATCATATGTAATTATTACTTACAAATGAAATTATATATATATATATATATATATATATATATATATACACACATTTAGTCTATATGTGGGTCCCTTAACTGTGTAGAGCCTAACCTAGATAGTGAAGTATTATTCATTTTCACAGAAAGATGCCCAGAAGTACAGGAGGGGTGAAAAGGCCTGCTGTTGACGTTCAAAGTTTGAAAGAAGCTATAGAAGATGTTCATGTCAGGAAGTTATCCATTGGAGTAGCAGCAAAAAATCACGGGATCTCTAAAACAACACTGCTGCGCCACTTGAAAGCACATACTTCCTCAGGAGATAAGGATTTTCAGTACAAGTCGAATATAAATGTGAAACAAATCTTTACTGAAGAAGAAGAGGTGAGTCTTGTAAATTATTTAAAGGTAGCTTCGAGGCTACATTATGGGCTAACTAAAAGAGACACAAGAATATTAGCCTATCAGTTTGCAAGAGAAAACAAACAATCTATAACTGAAAGGTGGAATAACGAAGGCGTTGCTGGTAAAGAGTGGTTGAGAGGGTTTTTACAGAGACACAAAACTTTGTCTTTAAGAAAGCCAGAAGCTACGAGCCTTGCTCGTTCAACTAGCTTCAATAAAAAAAATGTGGGAGATTGTTTTACTAATTTGAAGGCCTGTTTATCTCGTGATCAGTTTGATGCCAACAAAATTTATAATTTAGATGAGACAGGTTATTCAACTGTCCACGTTCCTCCCAAAACAATCGCACCTCGTGGTGCAAAATAAGTGGGAAGTATGACATCAGGTGAACGAGGGATTAATGTAACCATGATAGCTGCTATAAATGCGGTAGGTAATCATGTACCACCAATGTTGATATTCCCTCACGTTCATTTCAAAAATCACATGTTGAAAGGGGCCCCACCTGGATCAATAGGAGGTGCTAATCCTTCTGGCTGGTCTAACGACGATCTGTTTGTTGAGTATTTAAATCATTTTATAAAATATGTAAAACCTACAATTAATGAGAAAGTGTTATTGATTATTGATAATCATGATACTCATATTTCTATACCAGCTATAACGTTAGCAAGAAACAATGGCATCATTCTCCTAACGCTTCCACCACACACATCACACAAGTTACAGCCATTAGACAGAACAGTTTTTGGGTCATATAAAGCGTTTTACAATCAAGCTGCATCAGAATGGATGCTTTTAAATCCGGGAAAGCCTATGGGAATTTATGATGTTTCTGAAATTGTAGGAAAAGCCTATGGCAAAGCTTTCACAATTGAAAACATTGTTAAAGGGTTTACAGTAACAGGAATATGCCCATTAAATGAAAACATATTTAGTGACAATGAGTTCTTGACATCTTATGTTACTGATCGACCATACGATGCATCCAATGGTGGTCAAAATGTTAACAATATAGATAACAGACCTTCATGTTCCACTGATTTGCCTTTCAACCATAATAGTGATGAGCCTAGGGCATCTGTTAGTTTTGTCCAGGAAAAATCATACGGAGCAGTGTCTCCTGAAATGGTTCGACCTTATCCCAAAGCTCTTCCAAGAAAAAGACGAGGAGGAAGGCAAAAAGGAAGGATCAGAATATTAACAGACACTCCAGAGAAAGAAGATGTTGAAAAGAAAAAAAAAACGTGTTAAACCAGAAGTATCTTATCCAAAGAGAAAAAAGTGCAGGCTTACATGTAGTTCTAAAGAAGACTTGGATGAAGAGTTGATCTTACAAGATTCAAATGATGGAAGTGAATTTGCTGAAAATCTTTTTGAATTGCATAGCAGTGATGATGAAAAGGAAGAAGCTACTGCTTCAGAGGTGTCAATAGGGGATTTTGTCTTGGTTGAATTAGCAGGGAAAAAAACAAAAAGCATTATGTTGCTGAAGTTTTAAATATTGTTAGTGATGGATATCAGGTTAAGTTTTACATTTGTGTGAACATCGAGGTAGAAGGCAATTTGTTATCTGTACAGATTCACAGAGTTTTCTGACTGCCTCAAACAATCCAGACACAGTGGATCCGTTATTATAGCAGATAATGGCGTTATGCCATGTGTCAGAAGACCTGGGTTCATCTTTTACTTTCGTTTGGTGTCTGGGTGATGTAGGTATTGTAGGTGTTTGTTTGGCGTAGGTCATGTCATAACGAAGAAGCTGACGCTGCGTCGAGAACCGTTGGGATCGCCATACAACCTGATGACGCGAAACTAACTGCCCCGAGAACCAATATTGATGTGTGATAGCAGATGTGGAAAGCAAGAGCAGTTTGTCCGTAAATGGCAAGTAGCAGGTGATCGCAGTCGTAAAAACGTTTGCACCACCTGACTGCTCTTTGGCCACACGAACTTGTCGTTTTCGTACCTACTACGAAGACAAGAACGACCCGTCTGCACTTGTAGCGGAGCACGTACAGTGAACCACATAACCGAAGACTATAGTGCTCGTGCTAAACTGAGGCACAGAGTGAAAGCTAACCTTAAGGAAGACCTCGGAAACGAACAGTTAGCCATAGACAGAACTCTATCCTTCCCAAAGCAGCAGGATTGCTGTGTAGCATTGAAAATGTTGTTTTCCGTCTAAATGAGTACGAGTTTCCACTTTCGTTGAATCAACTAAAATGTAGGTGAGAAGAAAACATCCCCTTAAGCAACGCTCCTGGTAGACATCGTTGAGCTAAAGATCTTACTGCCAGAGCCCCAAAACATTAAAAAAATAAATTAATTAAATAAATAATTCGGAAAGTGAAAGAAGTTAATTAATCATAATCTATAGACGGCTACAACGAAAAATGAATAGGGAGCAATAAAATAATAATAATATGTTTAATGTTAATAATATCAATTGTATCAAAGTAATGTGTAAAACATAGTTTAATAAAATGTCAGGAAATATCATTGCCTTAAAAATAACCAAGTTTTTGGCTCGGATGTGGTCGGCCTACTTAATAACGCAACCTTCATAAAAAACAACAGTATTTACGTAATACTAGTATGTAATCTTTGTTTACGCGCTACTGCCTTCATTATGCTAACTTTGTAAAGTTTAAAAGAAAAATGTTGCATATATTAGACAGTTTCAAAAAGTGTGGTGTAGCTCAACGAATTCTGGTTTGCGAAGGGGCCGGCGTGGCTTCGATAACTAATGAAGCGATACGAGTGCGGGGACCAGAAACTGCGAAATGAAGGTCGGAATTGCAAATTATACTACAAGAACGAAAGATTACTTGGAACAAAATCAAAGACGGAAACAATTTGATAACAAATTCAAGCAACTAGTCAGGACAACGGAATCGGAAAATATGAAGTCAGTAAGGGGAGCGTACAATAATTAAATATGCAACGGACGCAAACTTGAGAGAAGCAATCGCTCACGCGGGTGCGTTGAAGGTACACGACTAGCAGATATGGACTACCTTCGTTCGCTGATATCACCTAAAATCCAGCTAAAAGTAGACTGTGTTTACGTCTACTTGTAATACTACTGACTTTGTTTTCTTTTTACGTACTGAGAAATTTTCATGTATACGAGCTGCTGGACTGAGTGAAATAAAGCTGCCCATTCGATAGTTCTACTATTTCTTCTGAAAACAAATATTGCAGATAAAACAAGATGATTAACTTTGTAAGTCTTGCAGAAGTCAGTGAAAGTATATAATATTGTTATGTCAATTAGGTAAATATCTTGAAAAGTGGGCAGGTACAGTTACGTGAGCTCTACTCGTTTCTCGGCCTGCCCAGCGTGCGGCCGCCCACTCACGTAGCTTCCAAACTGTTAAAACCTTGGTATAATGCTGTATTATCTTTATCCCTGGTTCGATTTGAGACACGATGGTTTTTATATACACGATGTGAAAATGTCTCATTTCCATAGAACATAATTAGAATTTCATAAATGGAATTCCGATAAAACATAAAATAAAATAGTATTTAATATACATCAATCGTCGTATTCCCTTAACTCTAGGGGTCGATAACACATGCAGTGACGTCTAGCGGATGCGCCAGAAAACTGCGTGAGTAATCACACTACGTCCTCGATAGATGGCGTCGCACTCAGTTATTTTATAATTTTACACTTTTTGGTTTCCAAATTATAATCTCGGTACGAAGACGGTTGCTTCGGGTCGAAAGTTGTTTGTTTCGTTAAATAACCGATGAAACGAGAGGTAAAATTGGTCCATGCAAACACACGAGTTCGTCAAAGACCAAGTTCGCGCCAACTTGAACGACATTCGCGAGATAGGGTAGGCGACAGTTGTCAGTGTAACTAATCTCACTTGCTGCGGAGGGGATTACCGTGATCAAGAAGGCGGTTCCCCCGGGGCGAGGTCCGGTTGGGCTGACCCCCTGGGAGAGCGCCTCGGATTGGCGTTCTCCTCCGCATAATTTTTGGTAGTCGGGACTGCGTCCATGCTGTCCCGCAAGAATCTGTACTTTAAGTATAATCACATATACATACATCTGCAATTTGTAAATGCGACTATAAATTTGAAAAATCAACATAGGTATATAAAATGCCCGTCTGAGAAAGTGCTGAGTACGTGTTTTAGAAATAATTAAAAAAAAGTACCATTGAATGGAATAACTCACGAAATACAGGCAATTCTGAAACGGTGTTTACACAAACCATTATGTAATTTTAAGAGTCTTAACGTAAGAGAAATTGGTTGGTTGTGAAATAACTCATAATTTTGTGTTTATTTACATAAAAAGTTTTATGGCCTATAAGGTAGTTCTATAAATTTGTTCTATTTATTTTTAACATGAAAAGCCGTGTTTACAAACCGTTATTGCCTCGAAAGACTATCGAAATACATGTCTTTCTTGATACTGGATCGATCTTGACGGCAAAGTAGGAAGATCGTCGCCCGGGTTGCCAAGGTGTCTCCTATGGCTCCGAAGTGCTGAAGAGCTACTGGGCACAAGGGGAATCTCTAACCTTGGAGAACGGATTGCTGAAAATTTCTTGGGAAAGTGCAGATGGACGAGACGTGGTCTTGCAGCAGTTAGTTCATGATGAGGCGTGTTGAGGTCATCTTGGAGTTAATAAAACAATTAAATCGGTCCATGCGAAAGCGTTCTAACTCATTTTGTTAGGAACTGAGTTATGACCGGGAATGCATTCTATAACAATAAATACATCTTTCCGTGGAAAAACTTTCTGAGTCTGATGTTGCTGTGGCATTGTTTTGGTCTGCTGAAATTTCAAAGCCTTGCAAAAAGATTCTACGTCACTGACTCGGGACACACTCAGTGGGTTCGCTCACACTGAGCTCAGTGGGTTGGTCACACTGAGCTTTGCTCCCACCTGGTTCTTTGTTGTTCGTTATTGTGTTTACCAGGGTCGTATATATATGTCTGGAAACTCCCGTGGAGGGGGTTTATTTTGAAGCTGTAAGAAATAACACTGGGGGATGAAAACGCAGAAGCAAGTACTAGCAGTGGAAGAAGAGTGAGAAATAAAATGAATTGGAAGAGGAATGTTGTAAAACAAGCAAGAATTTAAGGATTAGAATATACCGATTATAAAAACAGAACTGTTCCTGCAGTCACGACTGTATATATCTTAAAAGGACCTCACTGTGTGTAAGAACAGTTTTTTATAATTTAAAGACGGTTTCGAGTGGTATTCTTTGTTTAATTTTAAAATTTTTAGGGCGTAAGACTACATGAGCGATCCTTACGTAATATATATGCATAGGCAACCTTAACCCTATCAACCGCAGCAACCGATTTTACGGACGTTCATTCAATTGGCAAAAACCGAATAACGTCAAATACAAAATCGAAATTTTTAAGCCCATAAGCTTAACATATGTATCGATAGTCAAACTTCGATTTATCGATTATATTATATCGATATCTAGAAAAATGGATTTTTACATTTTTTTAAGGAAAATCTGCTAAATTCGTTTGGGCATTTTTGCTTGTACCCAGTATTAAAACGTGGGGGTTTTTGGGACATACCTTGAATGATTTCCTGGGATTGAAAGGGTTAATACACAGTTTTGAATGGTCGGCATACTGACCACTATTTTTGAATAGTTGAACGTTGATATTATAGTTAGTAATTGCAATGGTTAGTAATAGGCTATTGGTATGCAATTGAATATATCACGCAGTTGATAGTCGATAGTATCGATAATCGAAAAGTAGACTACTCAGAACGCCTATTACATCTTCCCCTTACATTACTAGGTATCTACAATGCGTTATTATTTTAAAATCTATAGCAAGCCCAATATTTCCTTTTTGTCTTTCCAGATGCAAGAAGCAATGCACTCAACGGTTGGCTGAAGGTGCGGATGAAATAGGTATTTGTTAGACTTTGAAGTATTGAAACGAAAAACCGGGCAAGATATCTTTCTTCAGAGTCTTATAACCAGCCAAGATGTGACAACTCACCGGTCTAGGAACAACGCCAGAAATCCACATGAAAAAAGCTTCATTTATCATGTCATGGTAGGCGACAAAAAGGAGCAGGTATGTGTCTGATGCGGTTTGGAAGCTCTTGATAATCTCGAGTTGTTCCAAAAACGCTACGTAGGAAAGGCTGGATTTTTTGTACGAAAAGAAGTGGACTGTAATACTGTTATTTGACATGCGTTTATTGAAATGTTAAGATGTATAGACCATGGTCGACACGTGCGGATGTATTGGAGGCCATAACGCCCATTAATTAGTTTTGAAAGAAGTCGCAGTCCATTGTAAATAGACGCAGGTAGTCTGATTAAATTAATAAGTACGATACATAATTAAGAATGATCCAGAAGCCGCGGCTGGAAGAGAGATTGTTTAACGAGAGTACAGCTCGGAGCCTGGTTAGAAACTAAACTAACTTGTCTCCCGTCGGTCAGCTGACCGCCGGCAGCGTTTGATAAGCACGTGACGTCATCCGCCCGTGTCGCATTGCAGTAGTTACTGCACACAGCTGATAAACAAAGTACAAAGTTTGAACATACTGCCTGCCAAAATCGGGAAGATTTTGTAAATTAAACATTAAATTAATAATATAATGTTAGACTTACATGGCAAAAATGATACAACAATTGGCGTATTGGCTACAGCGCAATGACATAATAACCATAATATGATTAACATGATAAATTCAATTAACAATCACAAGGTATACAAGAAATCAACCCTTATGCAAATAGCAAGGGCAAACTGACAGTAAAATTACCCAAAACATAATAGTAACACAATACACATAATAATACAATGATTAAGTAGACATTGATCTTTCCAAAATAATACCCATTGACATTTGCAAAGCATTACAATAACAAGTGATAACACCATAAAGTATATAATAATTGCACCAAGATATTGACACAACAAACCCCAATAAATTTCATAATATATGACCATTAGAAAATACAATACATACGTAGAATAATTGATACCATAAGTAACACTTGTAGTTCTCGGAACTTGGATTATATAAACATACGACAATACAACAACATCGTACAAGACGAAAATTCGTACCATTATCTGAAAATATCTGCGCGGGAATACCTCTGCGCGCGATGAACCTTTTTAAAGCCGCTATAAAGGCGTTGGAAGTGAGATCCGACACCGATTCTAAATGGATGGCCTTTGTACACATGCATATGAATAACGCGATGTATGCCTTGGACGTGGACTTTGAGCGCTGCTCGCCATGGCGCAAAAGTACAGGACCGGCGTAGTCCACGGCAGACTGTGAAAATGGCCTAGCAGGCGTGACCCTAGAAGGGGGTAACTGACCTAATAGTTGATTCGCGCCTCTAGCCCGGAAACGAAAACAAGTGACACACTTATGTATCACTGAGCGGATATAGGATTTGTCGTGAATGATCCAATATTTGCGCCTGAGCGAAGCTTGAGTTGATTGCACCCCAGCGTGCAACAAACGGATATGTTCATACTCAATTATTAATCTCGTGAGACGACCGTGCGGGTGCAAAATTATTTGGTGTTTACTCGCGTAGTTAAGTGGGGAGAATTGCAAGCGTCCACCCCTCTTAAAATGCCTGAGTCATCCAGGAAGGGGTTGAGAGCAAGAATTTTACTACTGCGAGGAAGGCACCGGTGTGCCTCAAGTTCCTTAACTTCTACGCCGAATTGCAACAGCTGAGATTGCCGGACAAAAACCAAGAGTGTGTCAGACAATTCTTGAGCAGACAAAAAGGACGTGGCCCTGTCAACAACCGGGAGCCTAGAACTGCGAAAACATCTGCGGCAATATGCGAAGACGCGAATGAGCCTAGTAAGGGACGAATAATTTTCAACATAACTATGTGTTGAGGACGCGACAATTTGTGAGGTTTGAACCTGCTTGCGACGTTCCTGCTCAAGGTCGGGATAAGTACAGGGAGCATTAATGTCGAAAGCGCTGACTGGCCATGATGCTGACTCATGCGCCAACCAGGACGGACCATGCCACCGTTGAGTATGACAGTGCGAACTACGAGGGAGGCAACCGGGCGATAAAATGTCGGCAGGGTTGTCAGTTGATACTACATGATGCCACTTTCCCCTGCTGCTAACAAGACGCTGTATTTCCGCGACACGGTTGGCCACAAATACCTTCCAGCGGGAAGATTGTTGACGTATCCAATGCAACGCTATCATCGAGTCCGAATAGAGATATAGTCCGTCAAAATTGTAGTTGATGGCGTTTAAAACCTTGGAAGTTAATTGCGCCAGCAATAAACAAGCACAAAGTTCAAGACGTGGTAGCGTTATCTGTTTCAGCGGAGCGACCCTAGATTTAGCACACAACAAGTTTGACGATATGGCGCCGTTCGAATAGACCGCCCGCACATAAATGCAACACGCGTAACCTTTAGCCGAAGCGTCGGCGAATCCGTGAAGCTGTAATGAACTAATTGGATAATTGTTCGAACTCTTAACCGACCTCGTAATCTTAAAATGAGTGTCGGAAACTAATTGAGAGTATAGTTCTAGCCACTGATTGGCTAATGACCCAGATAGGGGTTCGTCCCAATCTGTGCCCGCCAACCACAACTGTTGCACGAAATGCTTGCAGTAAAATGTGATGGGTGCGATAAGACCCAGCGGATCATAAATCCCAGCAATGACCGACAACACGCTTCTTTTGTTGAACACGGTCAAATTATCATCACCCCGAGCGGTGTATAAAAAATTATCCTTATCAACGTTCCATTGGATTCCCAATGTACGCACGTTTTGACCTTTGCTGAAGTCATGGGATACTTGGGCGCGAAAGGTCATAATCTTATGGTGGTTAGAGAACCACTTATGTAACGTGAAACCATACCTACTTAGCAACTTCACGATCTCGCATTTCATTTTAGCTAAGACGTTCGGATCATCCGAACCCGTTATAAGATCATCTACGTAAAAATCATTGGCTATGGCCCTAGAAGCTGTAGGGTAGTCGGATTTATTTTCGTAGGCTATCTGAGCCAGACAACGTGTAGCAAGGAAGGAGGCACTAGCAGTGCCATACGTAACCGTCCTTAAAGCGTAATGTCGCAATTCCTTATGCGGCGCATCACGCCAAACGATGCGTTGCAGGTTTGAATCCTTTGGGTTAACCATGATCTGGCGATACATCTTTTCTATGTCCGCAATAAGTACGTATCGGTGGGTACGGAACCGAACCATTATCGAAAACAGATCCTGCTGGATCGTAGGACCGACCATTAGAGTATCGTTGAGGGACAGATTATTTGTGGTTTTAGCGGAGGCGTCAAATACCACGCGCAATTTAGTGGTTAGGCTGGAGTCTTTGAAGACTGCGTGATGGGGCAAATAAAAAATATCTGAGTTGTCAAGCGACAAATCGTAATCATTAAGTGGAGACATGTGACCAAGTTTCAAGTAGTCACTCATGAACTTGCTATAATCCTTGTAAAGGATAGGGTTCTGCTTTAACTTGAACTCTAGCGATTGGAACCTGCGGATAGCTCCGCGGAGAGAATCTCCCAAATGAAATTTATCAGACCTGCGGGGCAGGGATACCACGAATCTCCCATCGCGGTTGCGGCTAGTGTTTCTCACAAAATGTTTTTCACACGGCGAGTCCTCAGAGCAGGGTTCGCGACTAGAGATCTCCTCCAACTTCCAAAATTCTTTTAGTTGCGAGGAAATCTGACTATCATCCTTACAGACCATAAAGGACGAAACTGTTTTAGTTATGTCGACGTTGAAGGGTAAGTTACCGGCCAAAATAAATCCTAACTTTGTCTCCTGAATTATAGGAAAGTGCGGTCCGCGCGTAAATTTAATAGGTTCAATTAGTTGGAGATAATATTGAGCGCCGAGTAATACATCGACTTGCGCCGAGCAATGTAGGTGAGATCAGCCAAGAATACGTGCTTGGGTAAATTCAAAGAGGCAAGATCGAACGACTCCGCCGGTAAATCATTAGTTATACTGGGTAGTACGGCACAATGCACGTTTAACGTGAAGGGTTTATAGCGAGAATGTAGCCTTACCTTTGTACTAAAGTCAGCCTGGGAAAGCGAGTTGTTTATACCCGTGATGGGTAGTTGCGATTTAACCAATTGGAGGCCCATTCTGCGGACGAAATCCATTGTGCAAAAGTTCGCTTGAGAACCGGAATCCAGTAATATCCTAACGGGAAATTTCCTACCGGCCTTATTAGCGGTCATACAGACGGCGGTGGATAACAATAGTGATTTATTTGTCTGTGACTTTAGTGAGCATTGATTAATAATGGAAGCTCCGTCTCTGTTGGGGACATGAATTGTGGTGTGGTGACGCTTAGCACATTTTTTGCAAGAAAATTTTGATGGACATTTTGAGCTTTCGTGTCCCGGACGAAGGCAATTTAAACAAAGTTTGTTTTTTACTAAGACGTTTCTTCTGTCAGGGATAGACAGCGATGTGAATTGTAAACAGTCGATAATTCTATGTTCGCCGTTACATAGTCTACATAAATTGTTTCTGATATGAGAATGGAATGCCCCCCTAGGAGCGCTTATCTGTTTAACTGCCTTGCGATAAGGAGACTTATCGCTTTTATTCAACCTGCTCGTTGGGGTAGTCGCGTTATCAAGATTTTGTAGTAATTTTCTGCGTGAATTTAGAAAATTCATAAAATTATTAAAGTCAGATAATTTATGTTCCGACAAACTCTCTTTCCACAACCGGAAAGTGTAACTATCAAGTTTTTTAGCTAAGTAATGTATGACAATAATTTCGAATGTGTTAACTGGCAGGCTGAGATTATTTAAAGCGTTTATATTGGCTGAGATTTCATCAATGAGTTTAGATATGCTGACTTGGGATTCTTGTTGAACCAATGGTACGTCCAGGACATTCCCTACATGGTGGGCGGAAACAATTAGCTTACTGTCATATCTATTCTTCAACAGATCGATAGCCACCGCGTAATTCTCGTGAGTGATTGGTAATGACTTTATTACGTTAAGCGCCTCGCCATATAATGACGAGTGCAAATAGTGAAGTTTCTGTATGTCCGTCAGATCTGCTCTGACGTGAATTAGTTCAAGAAAAATGTGATAATAATGTTGCCACTCAACAATACTACCCGCAAACCGTGGTAATTTGATTGGTTCCAATTGAATGGGGGGTGTTTTAAGCTGTTTACTTTCAGCATTAATTACTGGTTTCTGGTACATATGCTCAGCTTGCTCCAGCAGGTGTTGCAATTTACACTCTATATTACAAAGATCGTCTTCCGTTTGTACCCTGTCACTCGTTAAAGCAACGTCCGCTTCCTCGGATTCGATTTGGGATTGAATCTCATCGTATTTGGTGGATAATTCCATCAAATGTCGCAGTTTTATTTTCAGCGCATGATGATCGCTGGTTCCCAAATCGAAGTTATCCGCGAATGTATTTACGCGTGATATTGAGGCTTTAATTGTGCCTCGTTTTTTTATTAGAGCCCTTACATCTGCCATTATTACAATTTAAGAAAAAAGAAAAATACTTTGGAAGAATTTGAGCATAGAGCATGTGAACCATAAACGTAAGTTTTAATAAATTAGAATACGTTGCGATAGCTAGCGATCGTTGTTTATATGAACCCAATACTTGCTAGAACATAGGCTTACTCTCTCTATTAATCAAGCTTTGTTGGCAATTAAGATTATTAAAATTATGAATTTAAATGATAGTAACATATATCTTTATCTTTGAAGTTTGAACTCACAATGAACTGCCAACCACTTACTAAGTTGTATTGTGTAATGATGGTGTTTGTTTATACAAAGGTGTTAAGAAATAACTGCTAAATGTAAAATATTGTTAAACGTTAAATATAAGTAAAAAGTTCATAGTCACGTGGACGTTGATCCAGTCGTGCTGAAGCTGGCTTCGATCCCGTTGCTCGATCCTGTTAGGAGCTGTTGCACCTCCTGTCTCTACTGGTCAGATGACGCCTTATGTTGTAGCCCTCCATAATTTAAAGCTGTGGAACTTTTTTACGTGAAATCGCAAATGCTGTCCTGCCGTGTCTTGTCGTCTCTGGTCTACTGCTTTGCCGAATCTTGTCGTATTGACTGCGATGTAATTCAAAAAATGGTGTTGCTCAGGACGAAAATGATGTCGCTTGTGGACGAAAATGCTGTCGCTCAGGACCAAGAAATGCTGCCCGTAGGGTGAGAATAAATCCAGCTCGGTTGGACCGAAAATGATGGTCGCTTTTGGGCCAAAAATATGATATCCGTCCCGTGAGGACCAAAAATGATGCGGTTTGGAAGCTCTTGATAATCTCGAGTGGTTCCAAAAACGCTACGTAGGAAAGGCTGGATTTTTTGTACGAAAAGAAGTGGACTGTAATACTGTTATTTGACATGCGTTTATTGAAATGTTAAGATGTATAGACCATGGTCGACACGTGCGGATGTATTGGAGGCCATAACGCCCAAAAATTAGTTTTGAAAGAAGTCGCAGTCCATTGTAAATGGACGCAGGTAGTCTGTTTAAATTAATAAGTACGATACATAATTAAGAATGATCCAGAAGCCGCGGCTGGAAGAGAGATTGTTTAACGAGAGTACAGCTCGGAGCCTGGTTAGAAACTAAACTAACTTGTCTCCCGTCGGTCAGCTGACCGCCGGCAGCGTTTGATAAGCACGTGATGTCATCCGCCCGTGTCGCATTGCAGTAGTTACTGCACACAGCTGATAAACAAAGTACAAAGTTTGAACAGTGTCAAAGCCTTTCAATCTTTGTATGGAATCAAAATAAGCCGTATACGGAGATTGCGGAATCTATTGTTACTTGGGAAATCCCCTCAGTACCTTTGCGGGAAAAAATCTCCAGTAAATGCTATCCTTGGTGTCGACAGATTGAAGATCCGTGAGCACATTGAAAGTTTCCCCGTAAAGGAAAGCAAATTCGCGGGAAAAGTAATTAAGTATCTTGATAGTCGGCTTAATGTAAAATAATATACAAGATGTTTAAAGAAAAACACCCTAATGTTAAGTGCAACTACCAGTTCTTTGTAGATTTTTTCAAGGAAAACTATAATCTAAAATTTGGCAGGCCTCAAATTGACTGCTGTCCAAAATGCGAAGAATTATAATATTCACGCTAAAGACCCTCCCCCTCCTCCATTTAAGTTATGCTGCCAAAAGAGTTGCCAATGCAGATGAAATCGTTCATCTTCGAAGATCAAAGAAATTTTACAACAAATTACAAAGTGAGCATGAGCCAGAGGCTATGGGAAATGTCTTGGCAATCGCGTTTGACTATATGAAAATATTCTTGTACTAATGATTCCGGTAGAGAGTACATTTTATCTTCGACATTTAACAGTCAACGTTTCCTGTATACATGAAAAAAATAAAGCTCAAGTATATGTTTACCATGAGGGCCAGGCCAGAAAAAGCCCGGACGAGGTCTGCTCTTTTGTTCATGACTATTTTCTCAGGTCTCAGGTGAAATTGAAGAAGTGCATGTGTACTCCGACAACTGTGGCGGCATAAAACTATAACCACGCCTTAAATAGGCTGTTTTGGCACTAAATGACACTGGAAAGTTTAAGAAAATTGAACACTACTACCCAGTAAGGGGAAACTCCTTTGTGCCATGCGACCGAGACTTCGCAATCATTAAGAGAAGCCTTGGAAAACACGACAGACTCTATACAGTGCATCAGCATACTGAAATCATCATTAGTAGCAGTCAGTCAGGAAAGTTTACTGTGAAAGAGGTTGACGCTACAGATACATTTGATTTTAAGAACTGGTGGCAAGAATATTATAAAAAAACTTGCGTTTCTGAGGAAACTAAGGGGAGTAAAGTACGCAAATAAGACAAAATTTCTTTTGGGATTAGTTCTGTTATGCACTTCACTTACGATATCTCCACAAAAGGCACCACTTTGGCAAGACCTTTTATTTATGGACTCAGGGTGCAACCATACAAGTTGTCTCACCCCAATCCAAATCGACGTGCAACCTCAAATATCTTAAATTTCCTACGAAACTAGCATACTCAGCTCAAAAAATACATATTAACGTACGAAAACTCAATGACATAAGGGCTCTTTAGCCGTACATTCCACCAGACATCATGAATTTCTATAATGAAATTCTGGAATGGCCATCAGGAGACATCTGAGTTGGAGAAAATGAACATGAGATTAATTAAGTACAAGTTGAATTGTACTCAGCCACTATAAATGAGTTTATTTATGTTTTGTGCAGGTTTCTTTTATCCAAGTGATTGAAAACCCTTAAAACTGTACTAAATAAAACTATTTTGGGTTGAAGTACGCATTTTAAATTTTATTTTCCTATTATGTGCAAAAACGTTCTAAGTCGGGCAACAAAAAAGCACTACAAAGCACAAGACTAATAATAAAAAAAATATTAAAAAAGTCAGAATACATAACCCTCTTTGCATAGTATTGATGTCAAATTATGTTTTTTTAGTCTAAGAATTTTTATAATAAACAGTTTTTTTTGTTTCCTGAAAAAAGAAGGATTCATGACTTAGAACTTTTTGGCACGGACCGATTCAATTGACAAAATACGGATACGATTCTATTGGCTTCATCTTCGCCATGACGTAGGGGAGTGGTGTCGGACATGTGAAATATGTGCTGCAAGTATGTGAAAATGAGACAGTATAAGGTTGGACTGCCATTCGAGAGACGCCACCCAATACGTGAGGGAACGAGTTAATAAATATAGCTTAGAGAAAAATTAAGGAGAGTTCCGGGGAAGAGTTGAAGACAAATAAAGAGAGGTGCGCGTATTATTGCAAAGTCTCGAGGCTTTTTAACAACGTACACCGCAACACCAAAAAACTGTAAGAAAAATATTTTAACTGTTTAAAGTTTAAAGAGGTTACTTTCTTGTAAAAAGTAAATACTAAATCATGTATGAGTTATAACATGTTAGTAATAAGAAAAATGGTAATAAAAATGTTAAGTAATAACAGAAATAATGGTAGGAACTAGTTTTAAAGAGTTTATATTAATCTGTTAAAAAGTGTTAAGAAGTTTATGTTAAGCGAGGCAAGACAAATAACAACATAATAAACACGTTAATGAAAACAACAGCCTGGAAAAGTGTCTTAAAGCCCTCAGTTATGTTAAAAATTTGGATAAATGAGAAAACAGATAAACATTTGTAGTAAAAAATGTGGATAAAATATAAAAAATACTAAGCTTACACAAAATACGTTACTCGTATGCTAAAGTGTATACATAATTCCCTTAATAATATGTCTTTTTAAAAGGAGTTTTAAGTTTCAAAATCGAAGTGCACTGACAGTCAATACTCTGTAAAAGTGAAAGGGTCAGTTGCAGTTGATTTACAGTTACTGGTCGTGTCTTGTTTTTAAAGTGTCCGCCTCTACCACAGCACATTAATTGTGCCCAGTTAATTTTCCGACTTAACCACGATTTCAGCTTGTCTTCCTCACCCACTTTCTCCTCCACCACGATACGAAGCGGAGATAACATGCAAACCGAAATGCCAAAAATTGGAAAGAAGAGGAATGTATGCCTACTATAGGCAAACATAGCTTCCATAGAGCTTCTAATGATAATGGAACTCGGTTAGTACACCTAGCAGCTGCACTCAATATGGTGGTAGCTAGCACACACTTTGACCACAAAAATGTACACAAAGGAACATGGATATCTCCAGATAGAAAGACAATTAATCAAATTGACTTGTCGACGCACATCATTTTAGCGATGTACTAGGTGTAAGGAATTGGAGAGGGGCAAACATGGACTCTAATCATTTTATTATCTAAGTAAAAGTAAGATCACGAATTTCTAATACAAAAAAGAAGAAAAGGAAGAAAGACAATAAATTAAAGTATAGTGGTTTAAGGATTGTAATACAGCACGAAAATATAAAGACATACTAAAAATTAAACTGCAGTCTAAAGCTGACATGACAAGTGAGAATATACATGAGTTCTGGGAAACATGTAAGAAAAAAATAGAAGACGCAACAAACGGAAAAGAAAGTAACGCACAGAGAAAGGCAGAATGGTGCGACGAGGAATGTGCTAAAGCTACTAAAAGAAAAATGCAGCCTATATGAGACTACTAAATATAAGAACCAGACAAATTGAAGAAAAATACAAACAATTAAGAAGGGAGGAGAAAAAGATACATAAACAAAAGAGAACAAAATTATGCAAGCCGAACTGAGAATTAGAAGAGCTAAATATGAAAAATGAGGCCGGAAAATTTTTAAGAAACTTAATAAGAGTAGAAAATATTTTAAAACAAGAATTAATTTGTGTTGAAATAGGAATGGTGATATACTTAATAAGGAACAGCAAATACTGGAGAAATGGACAGAACATTTTGAAGAGCATTTGAATGTAAGGGAGGAACAGAGACTACCGAGATAGAAATGGATATGAAGATGACAGAGAGAAATATGTATTGGCAACGATAGAGGAAGCACAGGATGCAGGCAGAAAACTAAAAAATAATAAAGCTCCTGGTACTGACACGATACCAGCAGAACTGCTAAAAAGTGACCTAGAAGTAGAGCATATCTGTCAACTAGTGAGACTAATATGGAAAGAAGTGAAATTGGTATAATAGTAACTGATATAACTGATAATTTCCGGAAGACTGGTATAATAGTAGCTACAGTGGCGAACTAAAGGGGGCGGAGAGGGCGGCCAGCCCCGGGCATCTGGTCCTGGGGGGCCTCCAAATCTCGAGGGCCAGACCATTTTTAATCAAATCACAAACAAGGCCAAAATATGTTCAGTAAATAAGAGGCAGTTTGGAGTTCGAGGCCCCATACGTATGTAAAATATAAACATAGGTACCTACTTACCTATTATCAGGCCATGGCAATTGTCAATGGGTGTGTTCAGAATTTTTAGAATTTTTGTAAAACGTTGCATGAAACTTAAAAACTGTAGAATGATAACCAGTTGTCTGCTAGACGGAATTATTCTACATGAAACGTTTTTTGATACCTATGCCATCTACACAGGTGTAGGGGAGAGTGTTGTACCTTGGACCGCATGTACCTTGGACCAGACTGAATTTCTCTGCCATCTAGTGGAGAAACTTGACTTTAAGTATATGTAGTTGACAGTTGTGACACCAGGTGCTATTTACTGTGCTGGTGACCATTTTAGATTTTCAAGCCATGTGCTACTGAATGATTTTGGTTTTTCTACTTGCCGAGTAATTTTCTAGTGTGCGTTTGATTTGAATAATAGAACTACAGTGCTGTATTTGAAAGCAGAACTAAGTTAGGTAAGTACCACAATTTCATTCTCTATAAGATAAAATAACAAGTTTTTAAGAAACGTAACCTGAATTTGTTAACCTTAACAAAATTACGAAAATGGACACTTGTTGTACCTTGGACCAGTGTCAGTGTTGTACCTTGGACTGGTACATTTTTAGTAGAATTTTTGTGACTTGTTTAAGATATCATATGTAATTATTACTTACAAATGAAATTATATATATATATATATATATATATACACACATTTAGTCTATATGTGGGTCCCTTAACTGTGTAGAGCCTAACCTAGATAGTGAAGTATTATTCATTTTCACAGAAAGATGCCCAGAAGTACAGGAGGGGTGAAAAGGCCTGCTGTTGACGTTCAAAGTTTGAAAGAAGCTATAGAAGATGTTCATGTCAGGAAGTTATCCATTGGAGTAGCAGCAAAAAATCACGGGATCTCTAAAACAACACTGCTGCGCCACTTGAAAGCACATACTTCCTCAGGAGATAAGGATTTTCAGTACAAGTCGAATATAAATGTGAAACAAATCTTTACTGAAGAAGAAGAGGTGAGTCTTGTAAATTATTTAAAGGTAGCTTCGAGGCTACATTATGGGCTAACTAAAAGAGACACAAGAATATTAGCCTATCAGTTTGCAAGAGAAAACAAACAATCTATAACTGAAAGGTGGAATAACGAAGGCGTTGCTGGTAAAGATTGGTTGAGAGGGTTTTTACAGAGACACAAAACTTTGTCTTTAAGAAAGCCAGAAGCTACGAGCCTTGCTCGTTCAACTAGCTTCAATAAAAAAAATGTGGGAGATTGTTTTACTAATTTGAAGGCCTGTTTATCTCGTGATCAGTTTGGTGCCAACAAAATTTATAATTTAGATGAGACAGGTAATTCAACTGTCCACGTCCCTCCCAAAATAATCGCACCTAGTGGTGCAAAATAAGTGGG
The DNA here is from genome assembly GCA_034769895.1 of Magicicada septendecula. Classification (NCBI taxonomy): domain Eukaryota; kingdom Metazoa; phylum Arthropoda; class Insecta; order Hemiptera; family Cicadidae; genus Magicicada; species Magicicada septendecula. The sequence continues at coordinate 303,563,909 of CM068376.1, read as the reverse complement.
AAGTATGACATCAGGTGAACGAGGGATTAATGTAACCATGATAGCTGCTATAAATGCGGTAGGTAATCATGTACCACCAATGTTGATATTCCCTCACATTCATTTCAAAAATCACATGTTGAAAGGGGCCTCACCTGGATCAATAGGAGGTGCTAATCCTTCTGGCTGGTCTAACGAAGATCTGTTTGTTGAGTATTTAAATCATTTTATAAAATATGTAAAACCTACAATTAATGAGAAAGTGTTATTGATTATTGATAATCATGATACTCATATTTCTGTACCAGCTATAACGTTAGCAAGAAACAATGGCATCATTCTCCTAACGCTTCCACCACACACATCACACAAGTTACAGCCATTAGACAGAACAGTTTTTGGGCCATATAAAGCGTTTTACAATCAAGATGCATCAGAATGGATGCTTTTAAATCCGGGAAAGCCTATGGGAATTTATGATGTTGCTGAAATTGTAGGAAAAGCCTATGGCAAAGCTTTCACAATTGAAAACATTGTTAAAGGGTTTACAGTAACAGGAATATGCCCATTAAATGAAAACATATTTAGTGACAATGAGTTCTTGACATCTTATGTTACTGATCGACCATACGATGCATCCAATGGAGGTCAAAATGTTAACAATATAGATAACAGACCTTCATGTTCCACTGATTTGCCTTTCAACCATAATAGTGATGAGCCTAGGGCATCTGTTAGTTTTGTCCAGGAAAAATCATACGGAGCAGTGTCTCCTGAAATGGTTCGACCTTATCCCAAAGCTCTTCCAAGAAAAAGCCGAGGAGGAAGGCAAAAAGGAAGGATCAGAATATTAACAGACACTCCAGAGAAAGAAGATGTTGAAAAGAAAAAACAAAACCGTGTTAAACCAAAAGTATCTTATCCACAGAGAAAAAAGTGCAAGCTTACATGTAGTTCTAAAGAAGACTTGGATGAAGAGTTGATCTTACAAGATTCAAGTGATGGAAGTGAATTTGCTGAAACTCTTTTTGAATTGCATAGAAGTGATGATGGAAAGGAAGAAGCTACTGCTTCAGAGGTGTCAATAGGGGATTTTGTCTTGGTTGAATTAGCAGGGAAAAACAAAAAGCATTGTGTTGCTGAAGTTTTAAATATTGTTAGTGATGGATGTCAGGTTAAGTTTTACATTTGTGTGAACATCGAGGTAGAAGGCAATTTTTTATCTGTACAGATTCACTGAGTTTTCTGACTGCCTCAAACAATCCAGACACAGTGGATCCGTTATTATAGCAGATAATGGCGTTATGCCATGTGTTAGAAGACCTGGGTTCATCTTTTACTTTCGTTTGGTTTCTGGGTGATGTAGGTATTGTAGGTGTTTGTTTGGCGTAGGTCATGTCATAACGAAGAAGCTGACGCTGCGTCGAGAACCGTTGGGATCGCCATACAACCTGATGACGCGAAACTAACTGCCCCGAGAACCAATATTGATGTGTGATAGCAGATGTGGAAAGCAAGAGCAGTTTGTCCGTAAATGGCAAGTAGCAGGTGATCGCAGTCGTAAAAACGTTTGCACCACCTGACTGCTCTTTGGCCACACGAACTTGTCGTTTTCGTACCTACTACGAAGACAAGAACGACCCGTCTGCACTTGTAGCGGAGCACGTACAGTGAACCACATAACCGAAGACTATAGTGCTCGTGCTAAACTGAGGCACAGAGTGAAAGCTAACCTTAAGGAAGACCTCGGAAACGAACAGTTAGCCATAGACAGAACTCTATCCTTCCCAAAGCAGCAGGATTGCTGTGTAGCATTGAAAATGTTGTTTTCCGTCTAAATGAGTACGAGTTTCCACTTTCGTTGAATCAACTAAAATGTAGGTGAGAAGAAAACATCCCCTTAAGCAACGCTCCTGGTAGACATCGTTGAGCTAAAGATCTTACTTCCAGAGCCCCAAAACATTAAAAAAATAAATTAATTAAATAAATAATTCGGAAAGTGAAAGAAGTTGATTAATCATAATCTATAGACGGCTACAACGAAAAATGAATAGGGAGCAATAAAATAATAATAATATGTTTAATGTTAATAATATCAATTGTATCAAAGTAATGTGTAAAACATAGTTTAATAAAATGTCAGGAAATATCATTGCCTTAAAAATAACCAAGTTTTTGGCTCGGATGTGGTCGGCCTACTTAATAACGCAACCTTCATAAAAAACAACAGTATTTACGTAATACTAGTATGTAATCTTTGTTTACGCGCTACTGCCTTCATTATGCTAACTTTGTAAAGTTTAAAAGAAAAATGTTGCATATATTAGACAGTTTCAAAAAGTGTGGTGTAGCTCAACGAATTCTGGTTTGCGAAGGGGCCGGCGTGGCTTCGATAACTAATGAAGCGATACGAGTGCGGGGACCATAAACTGCGAAATGAAGGTCGGAATTGCAAATTATACTACAAGAACGAAAGATTACTTGGAACAAAATCAAAGACGGAAACAATTTGATAACAAATTCAAGCAACTAGTCAGGACAACGGAATCGGAAAATATGAAGTCAGTAAGGGCAGCGTACAATAATTAAATATGCAACGGACGCAAACTTGAGAGAAGCAATCGCTCACGCGGGTGCGTTGAAGGTACACGACTAGCAGATATGGACTACCTTCGTTCGCTGATATCACCTAAAATCCCGCTAAAACTAGACTGTGTTTACGTCTACTTGTAATACTACTGACTTTGTTTCCTTTTTACGTACTGAGAAATTTTCATGTATACGAGCTGCTGGACTGAGTGAAATAAAGCTGCCCATTCGATAGTTCTACTATTTCTTCTGAAAACAAAAATATTGCAGATAAAACAAGCTGATTAACTTTGTAAGTCTTGCAGAAGTCAGTAAAAATATATAATATTGTTATGTCAATTAGGTAAATATCTTGAAAAGTGGGCAGGTACAGTTACGTGAGCTCTACTCGTTTCTCGGCTTGCCCAGCGTGCGGCCGCCCACTCACGTAGCTTCCAAACTGTTAAAACCTTGGTATAATGCTGTATTATCTTTATCCCTGGTTCGATTTGAGACACGATGGTTTTTATATACACGATGTGAAAATGTCTCATTTCCATAGAACATAATTAGAATTTCATAAATGGAATTCCGATAAAACATAAAATAAAATAGTATTTAATATACATCAATCGTCGTATTCCCTTAACTCTAGGGGTCGGTAACACATGCAGTGACGTCTAGCGGATGCGCCAGAAAACTGCGTGAGTAATCACACTACGTCCTCGATAGATGGCGTCGCACTCAGTTATTTTATAATTTTACACTTTTTGGTTTCCAAATTAAAATCTCGGTACGAAGACGTTTGCTTCGGGTCGAAAGTTGTTTGTTTCGTTAAATAACCGATGAAACGAGAGGTAAAATTGGTCCATGCAAACACACGAGTTCGTCAAAGACCAAGTTCGCGCCAACTTGAACGACATTCGCGAGATAGGGTAGGCGACAGTTGTCAGTGTAACTAATCTCACTTGCTGCGGAGGGGATTACCGTGATCAAGGAGGCGGTTCCCCCGGGGCGAGGTCCGGTTGGCCTGACCCCCTGGGAGAGCGCCTCGGATTGGCGTTCTCCTCCGCATAATTTTTGGTAGTCGGGACTGCGTCCATGCTGTCCCGCAAGAATCTGTACTTTAAGTATAATCACATATACGTACATCTGCAATTTGTAAATGCGACTATAAATTTGAAAAATCAACATAGGTATATAAAATGCCCGTCTGAGAAAGTGCTGAGTACGTGTTTTAGAAATAATTAAAAAAAAGTACCATTGAATGGAATAACTCACGAAATACAGGCAATTCTGAAACGGTGTTTACACAAACCATTATGTAATTTTAAGAGTCTTAACGTAAGAGAAATTGGTTGGTTGTGAAATAACTCATAATTTTGTGTTTATTTACATAAAAAGTTTTATGGCCTATAAGGTAGTTCTATAAATTTGTTCTATTTATTTTTAACATGAAAAGCCGTGTTTACAAACCGTTATTGCCTCGAAAGACTATCGAAATACATGTCTTCCTTGATACTGGATCGATCTTGACGGCAAAGTAGGAAGATCGTCGCCCGGGTTGCCAAGGTGTCTCCTATGGTTCCGAAGTGCTGAAGAGCTACTGGGCACAAGGGGAATCTCTAACCTTGGAGAACGGATTGCTGAAAATTTCTTGGGAAAGTGCAGATGGACGAGACGTGGTCTTGCAGCAGTTAGTTCATGATGAGGCGTGTTGAGGTCATCTTGGAGTTAATAAAACAATTAAATCGGTCCATGCGAAAGCGTTCTAACTCATTTTGTTAGGAACTGAGTTAAGACCGGGAATGCATTCTATAACAATAAATACATCTTTCCGTGGAAAAACTTTCTGAGTCTGATGTTGCTGTGGCATTGTTTTGGTCTGCTGAAATTTCAAAGCCTTGCAAAAAGATTCTACGTCACTGACTCGGGACACACTCAGTGGGTTCGCTCACACTGAGCTCAGTGGGTTGGTCACACTGAGCTTTGCTCCCACCTGGTTCTTTGTTGTTCGTTATTGTGTTTACCAGGGTCGTATATATATGTCTGGAAACTCCCGTGGAGGGGGTTTATTTTGAAGCTGTAAGAAATAACACTGGAGGATGAAAACGCAGAAGCAAGTACTAGCAGTGGAAGAAGAGTGAGAAATAAAATGAATTGGAAGAGGAATGTTGTAAAACAAGCAAGAATTTAAGGATTAGAATATACCGATTATAAAAACAGAACTGTTCCTGCAGTCACGACTGTATATATCTTAAAAGGACCTCACTGTGTGTAAGAACAGTTTTTTATAATTTAAAGACGGTTTCGAGTGGTATTCTTTGTTTATTTTTACACTTTTTAGGGCGTAAGACTACATGAGCGATCCTTACGTAATATATATGCATAGTTAAAATTAACCCTATCAACCGCAGCAACCGATTTTACGGACGTTCATTCAATTGGCAAAAACCGAATAACGTCAAATACAAAATCGAAATTTTTAAGCCCATAAGCTTAACATATGTATCGATAGTCAAACTTCGATTTATCGATTATATTATATCGATATCTAGAAAAATGGTTTTTTACATTTTTTTAAGGAAAATCTGCTAAATTCGTTTGGGCATTTTTTCTTGTACCCAGTAATAAAACGTGGGGGTTTTTGGGACATACCTTGAATGATTTCTTGGGATTGAAAGGGTTAATACACAGTTTTGAATGGTCGGCATACTGACCACTATTTTTGAATAGTTGAACGTTGATATTATAGTTAGTAATTGCAATGGTTAGTAATAGGCTATTGGTATGCAATTGAATATATCACGCAGTTGATAGTCGATAGTATCGATAATCGAAAAGTAGACTACTCAGAACGCCTATTACAACTTCCCCTTACATTACTAGGAATCCACAATGCGTTATTATTTTAAAATCTATAGCAAGCCCAATATCTCCTTTTTGTCTTTCCAGATGCAAGAAGCAATGCACTCAACGGTTGGCTGAAGGTGCGGATGAAATAGGTATTTGTTAGACTTTGAAGTATTGAAACGAAAAACTGGGCAAGATATCTTTCTTCAGAGTCTTATAACCAGCCAAGATGTGACAACTCACCGGTCTAGGAACAACGCCAGAAATCCACATGAAAAAAGCTTCATTTATCATGTCATGGTAGGCGACAAAAAGGAGCAGGTATGTGTCTGATGCGGTTTGGAAGCTCTTGATAATCTCGAGTTGTTCCAAAAACGCTACGTAGGAAAGGCTGGATTTTTTGTACGAAAAGAAGTGGACTGTAATACTGTTATTTGACATGCGTTTATTGAAATGTTAAGATGTATAGACCATGGTCGACATGTGCGGATGTATTGGAGGCCATAACGCCCATTAATTAGTTTTGAAAGAAGTCGCAGTCCATTGTAAATGGACGCAGGTAGTCTGATTAAATTAATAAGTACGATACATAATTAAGAATGATCCAGAAGCCGCGGCTGAAAGAGAGATTGTTTAACGAGAGTACAGCTCGGAGCCTGGTTAGAAACTAAACTAACTTGTCTCCCGTCGGTCAGCTGACCGCCGGCAGCGTTTGATAAGCACGTGACGTCATCCGCCCGTGTCGCATTGCATTAGTTACTGCATACAGCTGATAAACAAAGTACAAAGTTTGAACATACTGCCTGCCAAAATCGGGAAGATTTTGTAAATTAAACATTAAATTAATAATATAATATTAGACTTACATGGCAAAAATGATACAACAATTGGCGTATTGGCTACAGCGCAATGACATAATAACCATAATATGATTAACATGATAAATTCAATTAACAATTACAAGGTATACAAGAAATCAACCCTTATGCAAATAGCAAGGGCAAACTGACAGTAAAATTACCCAAAACATCATAGTAACACAATACACATAATAATACAATGATTAAGTAGACATTGATCTTTCCAAAATAATACCCATTGACATTTGCAAAGCATTACAATAACAAGTGATAACACCATAAAATATATAATAATTGCACCAAGATATTGACACAACAAACCCCAATAAATTTCATAATATATGACCATTAGAAAATACAATACATACGTAGAATAATTGATACCATAAGTCACACTTGTAGTTCTCGGAACTTGGATTATATAAACATACGACAATACAACAACATCCATAAATAATTGATAGTACATATGAAAGCACAGTCACTATTGCAATAATAGCTATCAGCACGTAAACAATACTTACAAACTTTATGATACAATTGACTTGTATGCTCGCCCCAGGGAATGTCCCGGGCGCAGTCCAGGCAATGTGACAAGTTCACAATCCTAGTACGTCTCGTATGGCACGCATACGACTAGTTTGTTGCCACCGGAAGGGGGCATAATTTGTGGATGGGTCGGCGTAAGATACCTAGCGCGGTGCGAACTTCTGCGACGCGTACTAAGGAATCTTGACCAGGAAAAACATTGGTAATTACCCCACGCTTCCACTGTAGTGGGGGGGAATTATCATCCAAAATGAGGACAAGCTGTCCGACATTCAAATTCCTAAACGGGGTGCGCCATTTGTTGCGCTGCTGCAGCTGGTGCAGATAATCCCTAGGCCACCGTTTCCAGATGGTCTGTGTAAATTTTTGGAGCAGAAGCCATCTGCCCAAATGACTAGTATTGCCTTGGGTATAGTCGGGTTCCGGAAGTGCAGTCAGTGGAGCACCGACCAGGAAATGAGCAGGAGTTAAGGGTTCAGGGTCTCTAGCATCGTCGGACACCGCAAACAAAGGGCGTGAATTAAGGCAAGCCTCAATTTGAGAGAGAAGAGTAGAGTATTCCTCAAAATTCAATATCGTACCGCCTATTACGCGACGCAAATGATATTTAACACTCCTTACACCACTTTCCCACAAACCACCGAAATGAGGGGCTGAAGGGGGGATAAAGGACCATTTGATACCGTGGAGACCGCAAAACTCCTGAGAAGATTGCTCAACTTCCTTTGAGGTTAAAAGTTTGTACCAATCATATAAGGTGTGGTTGGCACGACGAAAATTCGTACCATTATCTGAAAATATCTGCGCGGGAATACCTCTGCGCGCGATGAACCTTTTTAAAGCCGCTATAAAGGCGTTGGAAGTGAGATCCGACACCGATTCTAAATGGATGGCCTTTGTACACATGCATATGAATAACGCGATGTATGCCTTGGACGTGGACTTTGAGCGCTGCTCGCCATGGCGCAAAAGTACAGGACCGGCGTAGTCCACGGCAGACTGTGAAAATGGCCTAGCAGGCGTGACCCTAGAAGGGGGTAACTGACCTAATAGTTGATTCGCGCCTCTAGCCCGGAAACGAAAACAAGTGACACACTTATGTATCACTGAGCGGATATAGGATTTGTCGTGAATGATCCAATATTTGCGCCTGAGCGAAGCTTGAGTTGATTGCACCCCAGCGTGCAACAAACGGATATGTTCATACTCAATTATTAATCTCGTGAGACGACCGTGCGGGTGCAAAATTATTTGGTGTTTACTCGCGTAGTTAAGTGGGGAGAATTGCAAGCGTCCACCCCTCTTAAAATGCCTGAGTCATCCAGGAAGGGGTTGAGAGCAAGAATTTTACTACTGCGAGGAAGGCACCGGTGTGCCTCAAGTTCCTTAACTTCTACGCCGAATTGCAACAGCTGAGATTGCCGGACAAAAACCAAGAGTGTGTCAGACAATTCTTGAGCAGACAAAAAGGACGTGGCCCTGTCAACAACCGGGAGCCTAGAACTGCGAAAACATCTGCGGCAATATGCGAAGACGCGAATGAGCCTAGTAAGGGACGAATAATTTTCAACATAACTATGTGTTGAGGACGCGACAATTTGTGAGGTTTGAACCTGCTTGCGACGTTCCTGCTCAAGGTCGGGATAAGTACAGGGAGCATTAATGTCGAAAGCGCTGACTGGCCATGATGCTGACTCATGCGCCAACCAGGACGGACCATGCCACCGTTGAGTATGACAGTGCGAACTACGAGGGAGGCAACCGGGCGATAAAATGTCGGCAGGGTTGTCAGTTGATACTACATGATGCCACTTTCCCCTGCTGCTAACAAGACGCTGTATTTCCGCGACACGGTTGGCCACAAATACCTTCCAGCGGGAAGATTGTTGACGTATCCAATGCAACGCTATCATCGAGTCCGAATAGAGATATAGTCCGTCAAAATTGTAGTTGATGGCGTTTAAAACCTTGGAAGTTAATTGCGCCAGCAATAAACAAGCACAAAGTTCAAGACGTGGTAGCGTTATCTGTTTCAGCGGAGCGACCCTAGATTTAGCACACAACAAGTTTGACGATATGGCGCCGTTCGAATAGACCGCCCGCACATAAATGCAACACGCGTAACCTTTAGCCGAAGCGTCGGCGAATCCGTGAAGCTGTAATGAACTAATTGGATAATTGTTCGAACTCTTAACCGACCTCGTAATCTTAAAATGAGTGTCGGAAACTAATTGAGAGTATAGTTCTAGCCACTGATTGGCTAATGACCCAGATAGGGGTTCGTCCCAATCTGTGCCCGCCAACCACAACTGTTGCACGAAATGCTTGCAGTAAAATGTGATGGGTGCGATAAGACCCAGCGGATCATAAATCCCAGCAATGACCGACAACACGCTTCTTTTGTTGAACACGGTCAAATTATCATCACCCCGAGCGGTGTATAAAAAATTATCCTTATCAACGTTCCATTGGATTCCCAATGTACGCACGTTTTGACCTTTGCTGAAGTCATGGGATACTTGGGCGCGAAAGGTCATAATCTTATGGTGGTTAGAGAACCACTTATGTAACGTGAAACCATACCTACTTAGCAACTTCACGATCTCGCATTTCATTTTAGCTAAGACGTTCGGATCATCCGAACCCGTTATAAGATCATCTACGTAAAAATCATTGGCTATGGCCCTAGAAGCTGTAGGGTAGTCGGATTTATTTTCGTAGGCTATCTGAGCCAGACAACGTGTAGCAAGGAAGGAGGCACTAGCAGTGCCATACGTAACCGTCCTTAAAGCGTAATGTCGCAATTCCTTATGCGGCGCATCACGCCAAACGATGCGTTGCAGGTTTGAATCCTTTGGGTTAACCATGATCTGGCGATACATCTTTTCTATGTCCGCAATAAGTACGTATCGGTGGGTACGGAACCGAACCATTATCGAAAACAGATCCTGCTGGATCGTAGGACCGACCATTAGAGTATCGTTGAGGGACAGATTATTTGTGGTTTTAGCGGAGGCGTCAAATACCACGCGCAATTTAGTGGTTAGGCTGGAGTCTTTGAAGACTGCGTGATGGGGCAAATAAAAAATATCTGAGTTGTCAAGCGACAAATCGTAATCATTAAGTGGAGACATGTGACCAAGTTTCAAGTAGTCACTCATGAACTTGCTATAATCCTTGTAAAGGATAGGGTTCTGCTTTAACTTGAACTCTAGCGATTGGAACCTGCGGATAGCTCCGCGGAGAGAATCTCCCAAATGAAATTTATCAGACCTGCGGGGCAGGGATACCACGAATCTCCCATCGCGGTTGCGGCTAGTGTTTCTCACAAAATGTTTTTCACACGGCGAGTCCTCAGAGCAGGGTTCGCGACTAGAGATCTCCTCCAACTTCCAAAATTCTTTTAGTTGCGAGGAAATCTGACTATCATCCTTACAGACCATAAAGGACGAAACTGTTTTAGTTATGTCGACGTTGAAGGGTAAGTTACCGGCCAAAATAAATCCTAACTTTGTCTCCTGAATTATAGGAAAGTGCGGTCCGCGCGTAAATTTAATAGGTTCAATTAGTTGGAGATAATATTGAGCGCCGAGTAATACATCGACTTGCGCCGAGCAATGTAGGTGAGATCAGCCAAGAATACGTGCTTGGGTAAATTCAAAGAGGCAAGATCGAACGACTCCGCCGGTAAATCATTAGTTATACTGGGTAGTACGGCACAATGCACGTTTAACGTGAAGGGTTTATAGCGAGAATGTAGCCTTACCTTTGTACTAAAGTCAGCCTGGGAAAGCGAGTTGTTTATACCCGTGATGGGTAGTTGCGATTTAACCAATTGGAGGCCCATTCTGCGGACGAAATCCATTGTGCAAAAGTTCGCTTGAGAACCGGAATCCAGTAATATCCTAACGGGAAATTTCCTACCGGCCTTATTAGCGGTCATACAGACGGCGGTGGATAACAATAGTGATTTATTTGTCTGTGACTTTAGTGAGCATTGATTAATAATGGAAGCTCCGTCTCTGTTGGGGACATGAATTGTGGTGTGGTGACGCTTAGCACATTTTTTGCAAGAAAATTTTGATGGACATTTTGAGCTTTCGTGTCCCGGACGAAGGCAATTTAAACAAAGTTTGTTTTTTACTAAGACGTTTCTTCTGTCAGGGATAGACAGCGATGTGAATTGTAAACAGTCGATAATTCTATGTTCGCCGTTACATAGTCTACATAAATTGTTTCTGATATGAGAATGGAATGCCCCCCTAGGAGCGCTTATCTGTTTAACTGCCTTGCGATAAGGAGACTTATCGCTTTTATTCAACCTGCTCGTTGGGGTAGTCGCGTTATCAAGATTTTGTAGTAATTTTCTGCGTGAATTTAGAAAATTCATAAAATTATTAAAGTCAGATAATTTATGTTCCGACAAACTCTCTTTCCAAAGAAAAGAGGAAAGTGTAACTATCAAGTTTTTTAGCTAAGTAATGTATGACAATAATTTCGAATGTGTTAACTGGCAGGCTGAGATTATTTAAAGCGTTTATATTGGCTGAGATTTCATCAATGAGTTTAGATATGCTGACTTGGGATTCTTGTTGAACCAATGGTACGTCCAGGACATTCCCTACATGGTGGGCGGAAACAATTAGCTTACTGTCATATCTATTCTTCAACAGATCGATAGCCACCGCGTAATTCTCGTGAGTGATTGGTAATGACTTTATTACGTTAAGCGCCTCGCCATATAATGACGAGTGCAAATAGTGAAGTTTCTGTATGTCCGTCAGATCTGCTCTGACGTGAATTAGTTCAAGAAAAATGTGATAATAATGTTGCCACTCAACAATACTACCCGCAAACCGTGGTAATTTGATTGGTTCCAATTGAATGGGGGGTGTTTTAAGCTGTTTACTTTCAGCATTAATTACTGGTTTCTGGTACATATGCTCAGCTTGCTCCAGCAGGTGTTGCAATTTACACTCTATATTACAAAGATCGTCTTCCGTTTGTACCCTGTCACTCGTTAAAGCAACGTCCGCTTCCTCGGATTCGATTTGGGATTGAATCTCATCGTATTTGGTGGATAATTCCATCAAATGTCGCAGTTTTATTTTCAGCGCATGATGATCGCTGGTTCCCAAATCGAAGTTATCCGCGAATGTATTTACGCGTGATATTGAGGCTTTAATTGTGCCTCGTTTTTTTATTAGAGCCCTTACATCTGCCATTATTACAATTTAAGAAAAAAGAAAAATACTTTGGAAGAATTTGAGCATAGAGCATGTGAACCATAAACGTAAGTTTTAATAAATTAGAATACGTTGCGATAGCTAGCGATCGTTGTTTATATGAACCCAATACTTGCTAGAACATAGGCTTACTCTCTCTATTAATCAAGCTTTGTTGGCAATTAAGATTATTAAAATTATGAATTTAAATGATAGTAACATATATCTTTATCTTTGAAGTTTGAACTCACAATGAACTGCCAACCACTTACTAAGTTGTATTGTGTAATGATGGTGTTTGTTTATACAAAGGTGTTAAGAAATAACTGCTAAATGTAAAATATTGTTAAACGTTAAATATAAGTAAAAAGTTCATAGTCACGTGGACGTTGATCCAGTCGTGCTGAAGCTGGCTTCGATCCCGTTGCTCGATCCTGTTAGGAGCTGTTGCACCTCCTGTCTCTACTGGTCAGATGACGCCTTATGTTGTAGCCCTCCATAATTTAAAGCTGTGGAACTTTTTTACGTGAAATCGCAAATGCTGTCCTGCCGTGTCTTGTCGTCTCTGGTCTACTGCTTTGCCGAATCTTGTCGTATTGACTGCGATGTAATTCAAAAAATGGTGTTGCTCAGGACGAAAATGATGTCGCTTGTGGACGAAAATGCTGTCGCTCAGGACCAAGAAATGCTGCCCGTAGGGTGAGAATAAATCCAGCTCGGTTGGACCGAAAATGATGGTCGCTTTTGGGCCAAAAATATGATATCCGTCCCGTGAGGACCAAAAATGATGCGGTTTGGAAGCTCTTGATAATCTCGAGTGGTTCCAAAAACGCTACGTAGGAAAGGCTGGATTTTTTGTACGAAAAGAAGTGGACTGTAATACTGTTATTTGACACGCGTTTATTGAAATGTTAAGATGTATAGACCATGGTCGACACGTGCGGATGTATTGGAGGCCATAACGCCCAAAAATTAGTTTTGAAAGAAGTCGCAGTCCATTGTAAATGGACGCAGGTAGTCTGTTTAAATTAATAAGTACGATACATAATTAAGAATGATCCAGAAGCCGCGGCTGGAAGAGAGATTGTTTAACGAGAGTACAGCTCGGAGCCTGGTTAGAAACTAAACTAACTTGTCTCCCGTCGGTCAGCTGACCGCCGGCAGCGTTTGATAAGCACGTGACGTCATCCGCCCGTGTCGCATTGCAGTAGTTACTGCACACAGCTGATAAACAAAGTACAAAGTTTGAACAGTGTCAAAGCCTTTCAATCTTTGTATGGAATCAAAATAAGCCGTATACGGAGATTGCGGAATCTATTGTTACTTGGGAAATCCCCTCAGTACCTTTGCGGGAAAAAATCTCCAGTAAATGCTATCCTTGGTGTCGACAGATTGAAGATCCGTGAGCACATTGAAAGTTTCCCCGTAAAGGAAAGCAAATTCGCGGGAAAAGTAATTAAGTATCTTGATAGTCGGCTTAATGTAAAATAATATACAAGATGTTTAAAGAAAAACACCCTAATGTTAAGTGCAGCTACCAGTTCTTTGTAGATTTTTTCAAGGAAAACTATAATCTAAAATTTGGCAGGCCTCAAATTGACTGCTGTCCAAAATGCGAAGAATTATAATATTCACGCTAAAGACCCTCCCCCTCCCCCATTTAAGTTATGCTGCCAAAAGAGTTGCCAATGCAGATGAAATCGTTCATCTTCGAAGATCAAAGAAATTTTACAACAAATTACAAAGTGAGCATGAGCCAGAGGCTATGGGAAATGTCTTGGCTATCGCGTTTGACTATATGAAAATATTCTTGTACTAATGATTCCGGTAGAGAGTACATTTTATCTTCGACATTTAACAGTCAACGTTTCCTGTATACATGAAAAAAATAAAGCTCAAGTATATGTTTACCATGAGGGCCAGGCCAGAAAAAGCCCGGACGAGGTCTGCTCTTTTGTTCATGACTATTTATCTCAGGTCTCAGGTGAAATTGAAGAAGTGCATGTGTACTCCGACAACTGTGGCGGCATAAAACTAAAACCACGCCTTAAATAGGCTGTTTTGGCACTAAGTGACACTGGAAAGTTTAAGAAAATTGAACACTACTACCCAGTAAGGGGAAACTCCTTTGTGCCATGCGACCGAGACTTCGCAATCATTAAGAGAAGCCTTGGAAAACACGACAGACTCTATACAGTGCATCAGCATACTGAAATCATCATTAGTAGCAGTCAGTCAGGAAAGTTTACTGTGAAAGAGGTTGACGCTACAGATACATTTAATTTTAAGAACTGGTGGCAAGAATATTATAAAAAAACTTGCGTTTCTGAGGAAACTAAGGGGAGTAAAGTACGCAAATAAGACAAAATTTCTTTTGGGATTACTTCTGTTATGCACTTCACTTACGATATCTCCACAAAAGGCACCACTTTGGCAAGACCTTTTATTTATGGACTCAGGGTGCAACCATACAAGTTGTCTCACCCCAATCCAAATCGACGTGCAACCTCAAATATCTTAAATTTTCCTACGAAACAAGCATACTCAGCTCAAAAAATACATATTAACGTACGAAAACTCAATGACATAAGGGCTCTTTAGCCGTACATTCCACCAGACATCATGAATTTCTATAATGAAATTCTGGAATGGCCATCAGGAGACATCTGAGTTGGAGAAAATGAACATGAGATTAATTAAGTACAAGTTGAATTGTACTCAGCCACTATAAATGAGTTTATTTATGTTTTGTGCAGGTTTCTTTTATCCAAGTGATTGAAAACCCTTAAAACTGTACTAAATAAAACTATTTTGGGTTGAAGTACGCATTTTAAATTTTATTTTCCTATTATGTGCAAAAACGTTCTAAGTCGGGCAACAAAAAAGCACTACAAAGCACAAGACTAATAATAAAAAAAATATTAAAAAATCAGAATACATAACCCTCGTTGCATAGTATTGATGTCAAATTATGTTTTTTTAGTCTAAGAATTTTTATAATAAACAGTTTTTTTTTTTTTGTTTCCTGAAAAAAGGAGGATTCATGACTTAGAACTTTTTTGCACGGACCGATTCAATTGACAAAATACGGAAACGATTCTATTGGCTTCATCTTCGCCATGACGTAGGGGAGTGGTGTCGGACATGTGAAATATGTGCTGCAAGTATGTGAAAATGAGACAGTATAAGGTTGGACTGCCATTCGAGAGACGCCACCCAATACGTGAGGGAACGAGTTAATAAATATAGCTTAGAGAAGAATTAAGGAGAGTTCCGGGGAAGAGTTGAAGACAAATAAAGAGAGTTGCGCGTATTATTGCAAAGTCTCAAGGCTTTTTAACAACGTACACCGCAACACCAAAAAACTGTAAGAAAAATATTTTAACTGTTTAAAGTTTAAAGAGATTACTTTCTTGTAAAAAGTAAATACTAAATCATGTATGAGTTATAACATGTTAGTAATAAGAAAAATGGTAATAAAAATGTTAAGTAATAACAGAAATAATGGTAGGAACTAGTTTTAAAGAGTTTATATTAATCTGTTAAAAAGTGTTAAGAAGTTTATGTTAGGCGAGGCAAGACAAATAACAACATAATAAACACGTTTAATGAAAACAACAGCCTGGAAAAGTGTCTTAAAGCCCTCAGTTATGTTAAAAATTTGGATAAATGAGAAAACAGATAAACATTTGTAGTAAAAAATGTGGATAAAATATAAAAAATACTAAGCTTACACAAAATACGTTACTCGTATGCTAAAGTGTATACATAATTCCCTTAATAATATGTCTTTTTACAAGGAGTTTTAAGTTTCAAAATCGAAGTGCACTGACAGTCAATACTCTGTAAAAGTGAAAGGGTCAGTTGCAGTTGATTTACAGTTACTGGTCGCGTCTTGTTTTTAAAGTGTCCGCCTCTACCACAGCACATTAATTGTGCCCAGTTAATTGTCCGACTTAACCACGATTTCAGCTTGTCTTCCTCACCCACTTTCTCCTCCACCATGATACGAAGCGGAGATAACATGCAAACCGAAATGCCAAAAATTGGAAAGAAGAGGAATGTATGCCTACTATAGGCAAACATAGCTTCCATAGAGCTTCTAATGATAATGGAACTCGGTTAGTACACCTAGCAGCTGCACTCAATATGGTGGTAGCTAGCACACACTTTGACCACAAAAATGTACACAAAGGAACATGGATATCTCCAGATAGAAAGACAATTAATCAAATTTACTTGTCGACGCACATCATTTTAGCGATGTACTAGGTGTAAGGAATCGGAGAGGGGCAAACATGGACTCTAATCATTTTATTATCTAAGTAAAAGTAAGATCACGAATTTCTAATACAAAAAAGAAGAAGGGGAAGAAATATATATATGTATGTAATACAGCACGAAAATATAAAGACATACTAAAAACTAAACTGCAGTCTAAAGCTGACATGACAAGTGAGAATATACATGAGTTCTGGGAAACATGTAAGAAAAAAATAGAAGACGCAACAAACGGAAAAGAAAGTAACGCACAGAGAAAGGCAGAATGGTGCGACGAGGAATGTGCTAAAGCTACTAAAAGAAAAATGCAGCCTATATGAGACTACTAAATATAAGAACCAGACAAATTGAAGAAGAATACAAACAATTAAGAAGGGAGGAGAAACAGATACATAAACAAAAGAGAACAAAATTATGCAAGCCGAACTGAGAATTAGAAGAGCTAAATATGAAAAATGAGGCCGGAAAATTTTTTAAGAAACTTAATAAGAGTAGAAAATATTTTAAAACAAGAATTAATTTGTGTTGAAATAGGAATGGTGAAATACTTAATAAGGAACAGCAAATACTGGAGAGATGGACAGAACATTTTGAAGAGCATTTGAATGTAAGGGAGGAACAGAGACTACCGAGATAGAAATGGATATGAAGATGACAGAGAGAAATATGTATTGGCAACGATAGAGGAAGCACAGGATGCAGGCAGAAAACTAAAAAATAATAAAGCTCCTGGTACTGACGCGATACCAGCAGAACTGCTAAAAAGTGACCTAGAAGTAGAGCATATCTGTCAACTAGTGAGACTAATATGGAAAGAAGTGAAATTGGTATAATAGTAACTGATATAACTGATAATTTCCGGAAGACTGGTATAATATCAGGTACAGTGGTGAACTAAAGGGGGCGGAGGGGGCGGCCAGCCCCGGACATCTGGTCCTGGGGGGCCTCCAAATCTCGAGGGCCAGACCATTTTTAATCAAATCCCAAACAAGGCCAAAATATGTTCAGTAAATAAGAGGCAGTTTGGAGTTCGAGGCCCCATACGTATGTAAAATATAAACATAGGTACCTACTTACCTATTATCAGGCCATGGCAATTGTCAATGGGTGTGTTCAGAATTTTTAGAATTTTTGTAAAACGTTGCATGAAACTTAAAAACTGTAGAATGATAACCAGTTGTCTGCTAGACGGAATTATTCTACATGAAACGTTTTTTGATACCTATGCCATCTACACAGGTGTAGGGGAGAGTGTTGTACCTTGGACCGCATGTACCTTGGACCAGACTGAATTTCTCTGCCATCTAGTGGAGAAACTTGACTTTAAGTATATGTAGTTGACAGTTGTGACACCAGGTGCTATTTACTGTGGTGGTGACCATTTTAGATTTTCAAGCCATGTGCTACTGAATGATTTTGGTTTTTCTACTTGCCGAGTAATTTTCTAGTGTGCGTTTGATTTGAATAATAGAACTACAGTGCTGTATTTGAAAGCAGAACTAAGTTAGGTAAGTACCACAATTTCATTCTCTATAAGATAAAATAACAAGTTTTTAAGAAACGTAACCTGAATTTGTTAACCTTAACAAAATTACGAAAATGGACACTTGTTATACCTTGGACCAGTGTAAGTGTTGTACCTTGGACTGGTACATTTTTAGTAGAATTTTTGTGACTTGTTTAAGATTTCATATGTAATTATTACTTACAAATGAAATTATATATATATATATATACACATTTAGTCTATATGTGGGTCCCTTAACTGTGTAGAGCCTAACCTAGATAGTGAAGTATTATTCATTTTCACAGAAAGATGCCAGAAGTACAGGAGGGGTGAAAAGGCCTGCTGTTGACGTTCAAAGTTTGAAAGAAGCTATAGAAGATGTTCATGTCAGGAAGTTATCCATTGGAGTAGCAGCAAAAAATCACGGGATCTCTAAAACAACACTGCTGCGCCACTTGAAAGCACATACTTCCTCAGGAGATAAGGATTTTCAGTACAAGTCGAATATAAATGTGAAACAAATCTTTACTGAAGAAGAAGAGGTGAGTCTTGTAAATTATTTAAAGGTAGCTTCCAGGCTACATTATGGGCTAACTAAAAGAGACACAAGAATATTAGCCTATCAGTTTGCAAGAGAAGACAAACAATCTATAACTGAAAGGTGGAATAACGAAGGCGTTGCTGGTAAAGAGTGGTTGAGAGGAGACACAAAACTTTGTCTTTAAGAAAGCCAGAAGCTACGAGCCTTGCTCGTTCAACTAGCTTCAATAAAAAAAATGTCGGAGACTTTTTTACTATAATTTGAAGGCCTGTTTATCTCGTGATCAGTTTGGTGCCAACAAAATTTATAATTTAGATGAGGCAGGTAATTCAACTGTCCACGTTCCTCCCAAAATAATCGCACCTCGTGGTGCAAAATAAGTGGGAAGTATGACATCAGGTGAACGAGGGATTAATGTAACCATGATAGCTGCTATAAATGCGGTAGGTAATCATGTACCACCAATGTTGATATTCCCTCGTGTTCATTTCAAAAATCACATGTTGAAAGGGGCCCCACCTGGATCAATAGGAGGTGCTAATCCTTCTGGCTGGTCTAACGAAGATCTGTTTGTTGAGTATTTAAATCATTTTATAAAATATGTAAAACCTACAATTAATGAGAAAGTGTTATTGATTATTGATAATCATGATACTCATATTTCTATACCAGCTATAAAGTTAGCAAAAAACAATGGCATCATTCTCCTAACGCTTCCACCACACACATCACACAAGTTACAGCCATTAGACAGAACAGTTTTTGGGCCATATAAAGCGTTTTACAATCAAGCTGCATCAGAATGGATGCTTTTAAATCCGGGAAAGCCTATGGGAATTTCTGATGTTGCTGAAATTGTAGGAAAAGCCTATGGCAAAGCTTTCACAATTGAAAACATTGTTAAAGGGTTTACAGTAACAGGAATATGCCCATTAAATGAAAACATATTTAGTGACAATGAGTTCTTGACATCTTATGTTACTGATCGACCATATGATGCATCCAATGGAGGTCAAATTTTAACAATATAGATAACAGACCTTCATGTTCCACTGATTTGGCTTTCAACCATAATAGTGATGAGCCTAGGGCATCTTTTAGTTTTGTCCAGGAAAAATCATACGGAGCAGTGTCTCCTGAAATGGTTCGACCTTATCCCAAAGATCTTCCAAGAAAAAGCCGAGGAGGAAGGCAAAAAGGAAGGATCAGAATATTAACAGACACTCCAGAGAAAGAAGATGTTGAAAAGAAAACCGTGTTAAACCAAAAGTATCTTATCCAAAGAGAAAAAAGTGCAGGCTTACACGTAGTTCTAAAGAAGACTTGGATGAAGAGTTGATCTTACAAGATTCAAGTGATGGAAGTGAATTTGCTGAAACTCTTTTTGAATTGCATAGAAGTGATGATGAAAAGGAAGAAGCTACTGCTTCAGAGGTGTCAATAGGGGATTTTGTCTTGGTTGAATTAGCAGGGAAAAAAACAAAAAGCATTATGTTGCTGAAGTTTTAAATATTGTTAGTGATGGATATCAGGTTAAGTTTTACAAAAAAATGGTTAACTCAAACAAGTTTTTGGCAGATGAGCATGATGTTTCAGATATTTTTGAAAGTGATGTTGTAAAGAAACTACCTTGCTTCTGAGAGCCAGTTAGCACAAATATATTTTCCAGTGGACTTTGCCACTTACACCATGTAACAAATTATAAGTTTTTCAAGTATTTCAATAAATTATTAATTTTATTAAATTATTATTAATTTGGTTTGATTTATTTTAGTTAATGTACCTGATAACTTTGCAAAAAATGTGCCTTATTTGGATGAATATCTAGCATTAATCAACTAACAGGATAAGAAGATAAAAATACATTAAAAATAGTGTTATACAAGGTAAAAAATAAATGGTCCAAGGTACAACAACATGTTGTACCTCGGACCAATTGTTATTACTTTAAAAAATATTTTTTTTGAAGTGAATGGTAAATATAATTCCAAGAAAAAATTCATATTAATAGACAAAAGTATAATGTATTAGTGACAAAACTTTCAATTTATTGAGAAAATTATATCTTGCACAAAAAAATATATAGTGAAAATTGGTCCAAGGTACAACACTCTCCCCTACTATAAGTACAGTTTAAAAATACGCGCATAAGTGCAGTGAAGAGCTTACCAGTAATTTATTAATTTTTTAACTAAAGTATTACATTCTAAAAATTACTTTTTCAAAGGTTATACATAATTATTATATAGTTTATTTTATGAATATGAAAATCCAACTAGATGAACTAGAGTAGAGTCATCTAGATTTAAGCAACGGTTTTTACCAACTGTAGACATCAAGATCAACACTAGAGTCATCTAGACTTTATACGCCGGAACTAACCGTAGAAAAACGTTTTGTAACATTTTTTTCTGCTGAACACACCCAATATCGCATAAATCTTTATCTAGTTATAGTCAGCGCCTTAAAGGGGTGCACCCCGCTCGCTCTATGGCGGCTTCGGCGCGAAACATAAATAATAGATTCGAACAACAGAGAAATTATGTGATGATTTCTTTCGTAACATTGACCGACGAGGAAGAAGGAGGGTAATTAAAACAATGCCGGGTGAACTAGCTCATGACGCTGGATTATCGATTCAAGAAGAAGTTCGTCGATCAATGTTTGAATGCATAGACCGATTTATACAAGAATTGTCACAACGATACACGGCCATGAAGGAAATCACCAAAATTTTCCAAATTGTTGAAACAAAATTTATGCTTGTAGCTTCCGATGACGCTCTGGCTGTAGCACTGGAGACTCTGGTAGAAATTTACGATGAGTTTGATAAGGAGCAGGTGCTGCAAGAAATAAAAAGGTATCGTAGGCATCTACGTGCAACCGATACGAGTGTGGACGTTGCTGCTAGATGGACAGCCCAAGAAATCCTTCAATTTATAATTAAATGGGACTTCAGTGAATCATTACCCTGAACATCACTTATAATCCAATACTTCTTGACCATTTGTGTCTCAGTCGCATCATGCGAGAGAAGTTTTACTAAACTGAAACTAATAAAAAATTATCTTCGCTCTACGATGAATCAAGAACGACTAGCCAATCTGTCCATTTTATCAATTGAAAGAAAAGTTTCAAATTAAATAGATTTCAACGACGTTATTGAGAATTTCAGTAAAAGAAAGGCACGAAAACATGTACTATAATAATATCAATAATAACTACTATCTCGTACTAAGGTTACGAAACTAACTGATATTATAATTGTACAAGCTTTGTTTCCAGACATATAAAATAAAAGGTGATTTTCTTATTATATTCTTTATTATTTCTTTGCACTCTACCTGATGGTTGCTGTGCTAAATGCTGATTCGTATTCTAAGTTTCTCACCTATATCTTTAAGTATGTATATTACAATTACTAGAGCGTAGAGTACACACATTATAAATACTTGATTTTTTTTTTTTTGTCAGCCATTACATCTATATTATTCATTTTTTACAAAATGTACACTACAAATACATCAATTTCTAAGCAGATCGGGGGCCTCATTTAGTTTCGCCGCCCCGGGCCTCCGACGGGCTTAGTCCGCCACTGAGTAGCTATCCACAAGAAAGGAGACCAACTCACTTTTGACAACTATCGAGGAATCACGCTCCTGAATATGACCTATAAAGTTTTGGCGTAATAATATTTGGTAGACGGCAACCGTACACATAACAGGGTATAGGTAAATACCAATGTGGTTTTCGACCAGGGAAATCTACAGTCGATCAAATCTTCATGGTTAGACAGGTCCTGGAAAAAATACGAGAATATGGTATAGAAACACACCGAGCGCTTATGACAGTGTGGGCCGAATGGCACCGTACAAAGCATTGAAGGAATTCAGGATACCAACACGCTTAATGAAATTAATCTAAGAATCTCTCTTGAAGGTAGAATGTAAAGTTAAATGCAGAAAACCGTGTCACGTTCGATCACAACTCGAACTGGACTCTAACAAGGAGATAGCCTGTCATGCTTGTGATTTAATCTAGCACTATAAAAAGCGATAAGAGACTCCCAAATACACACAAGAGCTACGATTATAAACAAAAGTATGCAACTTTTAGCATATGCAGATGATATTGATCTAATTGCCAAGACAAAATGAGATCTCATCAGTGCCTTTAAAGCAGGTAGGTTGAGGCTGTTGTCCAAACAGCTCTATATTCCCCATATCCTACTCCTGGATGTAAAAACATCCTACGGTCCCTGATGAATTATTTAACCGTTATTATTTGGGACATAAATACAACAGTAAAATATAATGAGCTAGCTATTTAAAAATTTATCTTTATATACAACAGATCTTGAATAATATTTTAGAAAAAGTTCCAACAGTATGAAAAAATAGCAACAAGAAATCTTTAAGCATGGAGCAGCATTGGCAAAGCGTTTGAATAATGATGGTTATCATCATTAGTGTGAATGTCTGTAATCAGCGTTCAGTAGTCCGGATGTTTGAAAGACACCATGATTACAGGCTCGCGCTAGCAGGACGAGGAAAGCTCCAGGCAGACGTCTACATCACATTCGTACGTTATTAAAAAATAAAACTTAAAATTTGACAATGATAACTTCGTTTCATTATAATACTAAATTATTTTGATTGTGTATTGACTATTTCAACCTACATTTATAGTTTAATATTTTACCAATTGTGTTGCAAGGGTGGGATATACCTCCTACTACCAATAGAAGCTGACTGTGAGGGCTTTCAGGCAAGGCACTTTAGGGCTTCTAACGTTACTGAAAGAGAGAGAAGGAGAGAGGGGGAGCAGGAAGGATTTAGGTAGAGAGACATATAGCGACAGAGACAGATAGGTAGAGTAAAAGAGGGCTCAAAAAGTAATATGCGTAAAGCTAGCTTCAAAAGGTCCATGGTTATTGTATTCACATCGCAGTTTATCGGAAATGGTGTTTAGCTCATGTTCAAGTATAATACTTCTGCACCGTACTACAGTAAAGTACTGTACTAGGTTCGAAACAGTGTTTTATTATTTACTTAAGTAAGAAAACGTAGGCTCACCGATCTATACCAGTTGAGACAAGTGTTACAAATCTTTACGAATCACATACGTGTTTTTGTTTAAAATAGCAACCACCTGCGTAGATAAGAAATAATATTAAAGAAAAAAATATTATCCGACAGGGTAGATTTTTTAGCAATTTTTATTATTTCAACGTTGTAGATTATTCCCAAAGATGGTCTTGATCGCTGAGGTCTTCATGATGGTAGAGGCGCCGAAACCCCATGTCCAGTGTGAAGCAATCTACGACAACTCTGAAAGATTTGTGTTCGTCACAAACTCAAAGTATAATGTCGATTACATTTACGTTGTCCAAATCGTAGATCTACTCCGATATCCTAGATTGCCATCTTAAACTTCAGACGGTCAACTGTTACGGTAAAAAATTATAGGTAATTGTTCAGAGAATTTATTAAAAAATAGCACAACAACATAAAAGCTGCAGATACGGCAAAGAGAGCTCCAAGAGATTAAAGGTAGATGGTGGAAACTCAGTTTAAATTAGTGTTGAGTGTTTGCAATAACTTACGAGAAGATTGTAGAGAAATAGCCAAGGGCTGTGTGCAAAATGAATATTCAGGGGATGGCGGGAAAGTTCAGCATTTAAGGAAGTAAATCAAAGCAGATTATGTAAGAAAACATAAATAAAGGGTCAACGCTATGAAAAGGAGTTGCCTTAGACCCGTTGAACGTAAATACGAAAAGGGTAGGATAAGGAACAAAGCTTATTCACAACTTTTAGAGATAGATCCTGTACAAGAAATAATCGCTGAGATCAGATGAGGTGGTTGAGACGTATTCCGCCTACATAAGGGTAAGCTAAAAATAAGAGTATTTGTGACGAAACCTTTCGGAAATAAAAGAGAGAAAAATCGATGAAGATGTGGGAAGTGTGCATAAAATAAGAAGTGGAGAAAAGGTATCGGTGATAAAAAGGTGGGAATAAGTTAGGTGGATCGTATCCTAAGACAGAGTGAGCTGGGTTAGAAGAAAGGTTGTAAGCAGTATTTGGATTGTGTGTAATATGTGTATAGTATTATTGTATTTTGAGTGTAGTATTGTTACTGCATTTTTACTGTACCTACCTCTGTTGTATTGTTTTAGTGTATTGTTGTGTTCCCTCGCATTGGGGCACTTTACATTTCCATTGTAAAAATAACCATGTTCTGAACAAAGATCGTGTCATTAAGAGGAAAAACTATAGTCACATATATATGTTTCATTAACCGAAATTTATAAAAAAATTCTTATGACATTCACTATCATCTGGGTTCCTCTTTCAAGATCAAATATAGTACTTACTGATCGCAGCCTTCTCCAGCATAGATATCTCTTTGAAAAAGCTTTATCGATGATGGTGGTGTCAAGACCACTCTGCAATGACATTTAAAAACTGGAAATTTATGAAGTGAATTCAGATCGACACCGCCTAAGTTTTTAAGCACTGTAAGTGTGAGGGACGATTAATGAAAGGAATTGTAATCAAATAATAAAATTGATGATTTTTCAACCACAACTGTAAGAGGGCATTCATGCAACTTACTTTCATACCACCGTTCTTTACCTAAATATTTTACCGTACTAACTGGCTTTAAGTATATTTCAAAGTATTGGCTGTTTGACTTTGTTGTAATGAAACCTTGATGCGAAAGTATTAACTTTATCTAAATTTTTCCAGTGACAAAGAGGTGCAAGACTTTGGTAGCAGTTGGCTACAAATACATCCGATAAATATTTTTAAAGAAAGAATTAAAAACTGCCAGTGCGATGTAAGAATATGTAGATAATAGTGGCAGCTAAGTAAAAAAAAAAACTGTTTTTTCTTTACATAGTGACAGTTATGTGGACAAATAGTATTTATTAATCCGATGAAACGTGTCTCAAAAGTCTCGTTCATACTTGATGAATTCTCCTTGTACTGTTATAAGTCGTTAGAAACACTGGTGAATAAAGTGTAAATTAAGTCAACGTGGATAATGAAACTCGTCATCGTATTAGTATTAAAGGTATGTACCAGGCTGTTTGGCCGTGGTCCATGGTTTTGAAACAAACCAAACGTTTCGACAGCACCACTGGCTGCCATCATCAGTGGAATTAGAGGAATTCGCGTCTGTGTTAAACGTCAGGCTGTTGTTACCACAGTGCTGTGGGCCTGACGTTTAACACCCCCCGTTCAGGTAGATTCGAATTCCAGTGATGATGGCAGCCAGTAGTGCTGTCGAAACGTTTGGTTTGTTTGAAAACCATGGACCACGGCCAAACAGGCCGGTACATACTTTTAATACTACTGACACCGGCGGTGAAAGCCTTAGAACTATATTTCGTCATTGTATTCATCCGATTGGTTTACGATTTCTGTCCAAGATCACGCGAAACTACAAGCCGTCCAATTCAAAAACGTGCACAAATGAAGAAGAGCCTTTCTTCTTCTTTTGGTTTTGTTTGTTGTCTCTGTTCAACACCCTGGATCCTTTCAAACCCAAGACTTCAGCCTCTTTGTTAGTATTCTACTAGTACTTCTCCTATGAAACCTCCCTCTAATTTTCATAGTATCTGTAATCTATTGGGCCAAACTAACTGTTCTTATCGATATACGTATCTAACTAATATGTAGTAACTAACGTCAAACATTATGCGTAATACTTTGTAATTTATCATTTTAAGCCTTTTATCGTTGCCCATCATTTTCTTCAATGAATCCTTTTGAATCCTCCTTCGGATCTAGTGCCGGTACTTTTAGAGTCCAGTCTTGGTTAGTACATCCTGACAAACTGTAGACATAGGAAAGTTTACTAAGTAGTGCACTGGTGTTTTCTGGGTCTACTGTCCACACTATCATAGATTTATTTCCTTTTATGTTTGGAATAGTCTTTTTGTTTGTTCGTTTTTTGTTTATCTAAAAATCAAGACATTACCTATTAAACTATTGCATTACTTATTAAACAAAAGTTGTAGTTTCAGTTTTTAAAAACTTTTGTTTTCACTTCATTTAGATTTAACAGCAGTCAAATAGTCTTAACACTTAACACTATGTATTGCACGGAAAATACAATTTGCTTGCCTACACTGTACGTTGGCGACGCAGTGAGCTTGTTGATGTCAGTTTATGTTTGAACAATTACTTTTTATTGTTGCATTATTCTGTAACATAATTTGACGTGTTAATTGTTCATTACTTACATAATCGTAACTGTTAATTGTTAATTTTGCTTAAGTAATAATACTGTATGTCTAACAGAAAAAATAAGGAAATATTTAATACATTAGAGAAGTAAAATTTTATCTGCATTTAGTGTCTTAAGATTAGGTAAAAATAGATTTTTAGATTTCATATCACTACTGTGTATGTAAAATACTAGCGAATTAAAGTTTTCTTCTTTTTCGTGACTAGAACATGAATTTGGTCAGAATCTATTAATGTTGTTTCTAATGCACTGTGTTCACACCGTTTATCTTTATTAATTTTAATGTTTATAATTTTTTTCTTCTAAAATAAATTGTGTTCCCCTATGTTGTTGTAACTTCTCTATAGGCTACTCAATATTTGGACGCTTTCAAAACGAAAGGTGTAATAGCATCTTGGATAGCGTTAATTTTCTTATATTGGTCTTGCGACCACTTGCGACGTGTGTGTGTGTGTGTGTGTGTGTGTATGTGTGTGTGTGTGTGTGTGTGTGTGTGTGTGTGTGTGTGTGTGTGTGTGTGTGTGTGTGTGTGTGTGTGTGTGTGTGTGTGTGTGTGTGTGTGTGTGTGTGTGTGTGTGTGTGTGTGTGTGTGTGTGTGTGTGTGTGTGTGTGTGTGTGTGTGTGTGTGTGTGGGCGCGCACGAGAGAGAGAGAGAGAGAGAGAGGGAGAGAGAGCGGTGGAGAGGTTGGAAAGGGGGAGAGGGGAGGGAGAGATAGATAAAGAGAGAGGGGAAGAGAGTGTGTTTCCTATTGAATAGTGTCTGTGGGTCTTTTTACGTCTATTTTCTTACATAAAACTATGGATTTATATCGGTTTGTCTTGTAATTTCTGTGTAATATTTTACTGAAAGCTCGTATAAAAATTTTTCGTCAAAGTGTGCTTTTGTATGGATTCATCTTTAACGATAAGCAAATACAACTGAATATTAATGCTTAATGATTATGCATAATATACTGAAACCTTTTTCTTCGTTTTGCACGTAATAGTGCTATTGACAGCGCTTCATGAAGTGGAATGTATTTTATAATACAATATCTGAACATGACAGATTCGTTAGCGGCTGACGTTCGTTTAAAAATACATTTAATCACGGCTGGTTGGCTGTTCCGTTGCCGTTTTCATTATAAAGATACGATAAAAAATAAATGTCGTATTTACCTCTGCAACAGGCGTTCTAGTCATTATCTTGCATACACGATTCGAACAATACATACGTCTGGACGCTTTATACTTAACGCGTAATTTTAATTCATCTTCGTCGTCGTTGTCATCCAGTATTGTGCCATCACCGCAAGCCCCATATACCACCGTTGACTGTACTCGAGTCTTCAAGTCTTCACTGTCAAACTTCTGTGAGCTTCGGTTTCGTCCCTCTATTCGTTTCTTCTTCTACTGGTCGCTGATATTCGTTGTTGATAGTTCATGTGCCTTCACAACCGACTCGACAATTGGTTTTCCTGTCACCTAGCTGTAACCAGCAGAAATTCTTCTATTCTCTTTGACTATTTTAGCATCTCTTCGGTGCTTACATTTTTCAGCCAACTTCTCGTTCCACACGCCTTCAAATCCTTGTTTTCAGGGACTCAGTCACACCTCTGTTTTCTTCTTCATTGCCTATTTTCCTAACAAATAAAGTAAAACACTCCATATAATATACTTCACCAATCTCTTGGTCAGGCCGAATTTTAATATGCTACCGTAGATAAAATGTCTTTTTGCCTGTTGCTCGCTCTCTTAGCTGCGGTTTTAGAGTCTTCTTCCCTAATCCGCTTTTTTAGTCAACGTTCTCCCTGAGTTTCTGTTCCCATCTATACGCTATTCTCTCTTCTCATACTTCTGCCTTCCCTGTCTTCCTCAACATTTATCTTCATCAATTTCGTTTCCCTACATTTATTTTTATTCCATACCCTTCCATCCCATTTCCTACGTTTTTTCATTCTTCGTACAGTTGCTAACTCGTCCGATAAAATTACTATGTTGTCAATAAATATTAAATAAAAATTTTCCTTCCCCAAATGGGAAATACCTCATGCCTCTTCACCTAACATAAAATTTATCTTGTCCTGGAAGTACATTAAAAAAGATTACTTTTGTTGCCTAGCTATATTCTGCCTTTGTTATCTACAATCAGTTTACGTTTATGGGAGACATGTTTTTATTATGGAAAGCGGTAATAGTTTCTGTTGAAGTCTGTAAGCTATCTATTCAAGTATAAAGGCTTGTCATAAGAAAATTACTGCTAGAAATTTCAGAGAATTTTCTAAACGCAACAGTGGTGTATATTCGGTTTGAATGAAGTGGAAGCATGCATTAACATCAGCAAGGGCGTTCGACTGTATTGAGGCTTTAAAGGTGTGTTTTGTGTAGACATTTAAAATCACATCCGCTTTTCCTTGAATGAAATTGTACAGCCCACCTTTTTTAAGGTACCTATTACCTAAAAGCGTAACACTATAAAATAGTAAACATGCGCTCAACCAAATGCACGTACTCACAAAAACACGTGTTTATGTATAGTATGTTTTAAACAGTTGTTTTATGTGAATCACATCCTACTTGCTATTACATAGTTACATTTTTAAGATAATAATATTATTAAAAATATCTAACAAAAATGGCATTTGTTTGGTTTTATGCTTGTTATTTTTTATTATTTCATTAGGTTAAATTAATTTTATCAATTTTTTTATTTATGATGCAGGATAAGTAAGAAAGATACGACTTTTAGAATATAAGACGAAATAAAGCAGCACTCATTATAAAATAGACGACATTAAAAATTAAATTAAAAAATTGTTCCCAAACATTTGAAACGAATAGGAAGTCAGTCGAATACCTTTAACTTCCTGCATATCGTTAATAATAATTTTAACCACAAGAGATGCTATTATTAACAGAAGAAATTTAATTTGTGTTTGTATTTTATTTGTAAAGAGTATAGCTAGATATAGTTGTGATGTAAAAGTATTCATGAATTGTTTATTACGAAAAATTGTTAACAATTATTATAATAATTTCATTTAATCCGCAAAGATTATGTCAGATTTAGTTGAATGTGAAAGTGTTGATTTTATGTCTAATGCTGCCATAACTGCCAAATATTGGCTTAATTATTTTATACTATTAACAATAATTGTTAGTACTATATCTTGTTTGTAATCATTGATGTGAATTAATATTAAAAAGGATTATTCCAGTTGGGGTTACTTTTGAAGTATTTAGGATCATTGTTTCAGTATATGTTAAAATTTAGTATAGTCTGTATAAGGTTCAGTGACTGCACGATAAATGTGTGAAAAAATTGTTGGCGATAAGAACTAATTGGACCTATGAAAGATTGTTTTTTGTTGGATTAAATGTATAGCAAAGACATTAGTCAATCTTTATTTGTCACTGCTCTCAGTGTGTGGTGAGCAGGTAATTCCTTATGCTGTAAATGTCATGAACATTGTAAACTTTAACAATGGGGACAAAGATACTTAAAAAAATACCGAAATATTGTTGGAAATATTATATTCATATTTCAAAAACCACCTAATAGTGTATAGACCTGACGATAGACATTGAAAAGTGGTTTCGAAATTCGCACTGATCAGGCACCTCGTTGCGACGCTAACAAAATGTTGTTATCATTAGAAAAATTATAGTGTCGTTGAGAAACGATAGCGTGTGTGTGTGTGTGTGTGGGGAGAGAGAGAGAGAGAG
The DNA here is from genome assembly GCA_034769895.1 of Magicicada septendecula. Lineage (NCBI taxonomy): Eukaryota > Metazoa > Arthropoda > Insecta > Hemiptera > Cicadidae > Magicicada > Magicicada septendecula. Next base: position 303,533,580 of record CM068376.1, on the reverse strand, counting down.
AGATAGAGAGAGAGTTATCGCGCTCTTTCTTCCCTAATCACCGTTAATACACATTCAAATGGAGGTAATTCTTTCGTTAGGTCTGGGCATTTCATCGCTTAAGAAGGGCTGACAGGTTTCTACCAACACATAACAGCAGTTCAGATTTTATTTCCTAAACACAGAGAACCCCGTGTCCCTTATAAGTACAGCATTTCCCTCCTCAAGCTGTTAAAATCCAGTCGATGGCTATTCGTACTCTAAATCTTAAAAACTATGGAACATTATTTCAGGTAAAAGTCTAAGCAGAAGGTAAGCAGATAGTAAGGCAGTAAACGTTTACCCAAGGGCTGTTTCGTTGCCGACCAGCAACAGACTGATAAAGACCCAACGTTTTTGAAAACAAATAAAAGGTCATATTCAGTCAGCTGAACCAGTTATCCCTATTCCCACCTCTATGTGAAGTACCGTATCGAATGATGTATGGCTTCCCCGTAAATGACTCGAAGCCAGTTCAGCCAAAACCCCGTTGTTTTCCTTCACGCTAGCTGAGAAGTAGATTCGGTGTTTGATCCTTGACCTTGAAAGGTATCGTGTACGTCCAGGTGATTCTAAGAAACCACCTCAGCGTACAATATACTAAAGCGATTTAGAAAGACCAACCGTTGTAACCGTTAGTCCAAGATTCCGACTTAGAACGGACGGTCGATTCTGGAGTGTGGCAGATTTCTTCGCCATAAGAGCTTCCCAAACAAGAACGGTAGAGTTTTTCCAATTGTGGACATCAACACGACGCGCCAAACCTTACATCTTAGAGTTGATACTGAACAGACTCATTAACGCGTTTTATTAAAGCAATTGTGAACGTTGATTAGAGGAGAGTTATGTTCAAGGCAAGTAGTATGATCAAATTAAGGAGTTTTATAGAATAGATACAGAAAAAAAAACAGATTGCTTTAAAAGGTTTTACGTTCTGCTGAATTCAAATTGAAAAGTAAAATAATTCTTTACGAAGAAGAATCTGAAATATTTTACTTGATTTGTTGCGTAACGGAAAGGGACGTCAGTAGCGGCGCGCGCGGTTACGTGGTACTAAATTAATGAGAGACGTAAAAATTTTTTGTTTGAATTATCAAGTGACGTAGGTAGTCACTGTTGTTGTTGAGATCAATAAAGCTGAGACTTTGCAAACTTTGACAGAAACATAAGGGGGGTGTAAAAATACACACCCTGAGGGAAAACTCTAGTTGCGTCGTTTCAGTTGAGACAACGCTTTTTAATACATTCTATTGGTATAAAACGAACAGTTTTTAATGATCGAGCAAAACATAACGGAAAGTGGTGTATGCTCCTTACAAATGTGGTTGTCCAATAAAATCTTACATAATATTACGTTCAATTTTTAAAGTGTTTATATTTAAAATGATACGCTTTAAACGATAAAAATTTAAACTGCAGAAACTGCAGTAAAAAATATTATGGATTGATGGATGCTTGGAACATTATTTAAAAAGGAGAGTGTATCAACAAAATACAGCTGCGATAAAAAATAGAAACTAATAAACATGATCCAACAACCTTAACACGACACACCACACCTTCCAGTTTGACAAAGTAAAAATAGTACACACAGCAACTAATCATTTAAAACGGCAGTTCCTTGAAATAATAACTATCAAAATAAATAAGCAAAATTCCGTTAACAAAAAAAAAACGACGTACAGAGCCTCAGTAAGTGTTATTCAAACCTTATACATTCCCAGAAAACAAACATAAAATAGAAATCTGACAAGTCAACAATCCCATCACCCCCCTACGGCACTAGTACCTTTATACCTGACAGTACTTTATTTTGTGCGTCCTCTCTTTTTCCAGTCACGTAATATATTTACACACTGCCACTATGCAGTATAAAAAGTCAGAAAAAAGTATAATTAATATGTATCATAATGTTTTTTTATCGTAGTGTAGTGTATAGTTTTATGTAATGTGTGTATCTGTGACTTAATAATATATGCAAGTACTATTAGTTATTCTATACAACGCAACGCCACTGTTAATATCATATAACTTATATATTATAATTAGAACTCTAATTACAATATTATAATACTTTATATTTTATGTTGTAGACATGAACATGATATAAAATAAATCTCAAAACGCCGCATAAATCTGCATTTTTATTAGACCGAAACTTGATATCAACTTGAAACGATAAAAATTTATGAATTAATTACCTAGATATTATAAAGAGATTATATTTTCATATAACAGGAATTTAACGAAAGGCCGGGCCAGTCGTATCCTAGCGGCTGAAATGAGATTTATCAGGTAGGCCTACGTGGCAGTATCATTTTCTTCATGATCGTAGAAGAAGCACAGATATTCGGCAGAAACTGAATATTATGAGTATACCCAACAGGACTGCCCAGTATCCGCTGAATTGCTGGGAAAATCTTTGCCGAATGGATGCATCCTGCATCCCCCAACAACTATGGAACTATAAGCCGAAGGGACGGAGAGGTGTGTGACGTCCGAGGAAGCGCTAGAGTGACCGGATCTAGACGTTGCATGTTTGAGACCGGAACAAACCGTTCCTGGTTTAATCCTTGCAGATGATGATGATGATGATGATGATGATGATGATGATGATGATGTAACAGGAATTATTTTTATTTTGTTCGGAACAAATTTCCACGATGAAATCATTTAGCTTGATTATGTCCATTTCGTTAATTGTCTAAAGCGGTGAAGACTGAAACATTTTTTGACAATGAAATGTACAAAAACAATCTAACGAAATGAATGCTTGCACTTCAGAAAGTTTATTCTGGTTAAAACAAAAATAAATATGCGTAAGAAACGGAGTCTATAAAAAATCAGTGTAAACTGAATTATGCATAAATTCCGTTAAATCATAGTTAAAACATTTTTTTAATCCCTATGATGTTTGTAACGACAGTTTAGGAGTTACTGTAAACCATTGTTATCGCTTTACGGTGTATCAGCTGTTACGTATATACGTAATATTGATCTTGCCATAATAAAATGCAGAAGCACTAGTAGTGTGAAACAGGAACAGAACATATAAAGTTACCACACAGAGAATCGTGTGACGGGATATTAACCGTTTTCATGGCTGTTTAATTATCAACTCTGCAAAGCCGACTTCATTTTAAATAAATTAAGGTTAATGATATTCTTTAGTAAGTCAGAGAGATAACAATATTGAAATATCTCGTATATTGAAATATTTTAATATTTCCATACATTTCAACAGATTTTTATAATGCTATCAGATTTTTATAACATATTCAGATAAAAGCGAAATAAACTATAACACACTACTGTTTAAATCTTGTTTGTGTGTATTCCCAAAGTTCGAAAATACCTGTGCGACTAATAACGAATTTTAGATGTAAGCTTGTTTGCAAATTATTATTTATTATATAATTTATTTATATATATATATTTATTATTTTTATTATAAATTATTATTATTTAGCATTCTTGTTTAGAATATTATGTTCACTCTGTCTTTGTAATTTCTTCTTCTTCTTCAGGGGCGCAATAACCCATTACCTAGTCAAGACATCCTTTAACAGCCTCCGCCAGTTGTCCCGGTCAAGCGCAGCTGCTCTCCAGTTCCGCGTCCCAAGGATATAGCGTGCATCATAGATCACACTGTCTTCCCAACGTAGTTTGGGTCTACCAACTCTCCTGGTGCCACAGATCTGTTCTGTGAGTGCCTTTCTGAGTATTTCATTCTCTCCCATTCTGATCACATGTCCAGCCCACCTGTGTCTATACCAAGTTTTGTAACTTTCACAATATCTGGTTCATTCAGAAGAGTGTTCAGTTCTTCGTTGGTCCTTCTCATTCACTCACCTCCCACACATATCGGACCAAAAACGCTGCGGAGGATATTGCGTTCGTGAACCAGCAAGCTTGACTTTCTAGAAATGGTCCAGGTCTCCGAACCATAGGTGAGAACTGGGTGGATCAGTGTTTAAAACAGAACCAGCTTGATGCTCGTGGCAGTTGTTCTGCTCTGGAACAGGGGTCTGATACCAAAGAAGCACCTATTAGCTGAGGTGATTTTTAGCTTTATTTCTTCTGTTGTTTCCTCATCGGAGTTAACTTGGCATCCTAAATGAACAAAGTTGTTGACTTTTTCGAAGGAATCTATGCCAATTTGGATGCGCTCTTCTTCTCTACCTTCCTGTCCTGTGACCATGTATTTTGTCTTGTTTTCAAGTAATTCTGGATCCTCACCATGCCCTTCACTGTCAGCATTATCATCCTACACAATCTTATTAATTTCTTTGGTATGCATAGTTCTTTAATAGCAGGTACAGTTCTTGTCTATCAATTGTATCGTATGCTTTTCTGAAATCTATGGGTTGAAATCTATAGGCGATGGGTTTGTAGCTTATGTTCCTTACCTTTCTCCAGAATTTGTCGGAATGTGAATCTGTCTTTGTATAAAACGAATATTTTGGTAATTTTCTATCCTCAATTCAATATTTCGTAAATATATCAGTAAAAGCGTGAGAAAATTAGCGTAAAAAGGTAATTAAACATAGCATAATGTCTTATTTTCTACTGCCTAAACAGTGTAGAAGTTAGGAAGGGTGGGCTGTGTATATTTGAAGCGTACATAGAAAGCAGCACCACGCTTCAGGCGTCCATTGTTACCCCAGGATATTATTCCTTTTACTCATGTTTATAGGCTGAATTACATGGGGGCTAAAAAAAGCAAGTTTATTTTACGGCGCTCCCGGGAATCGCACTCGATACCTCTAGATTAGTAACCACTCACCATATTTACTTATCTGCTAACCTCCATAAATATGTAATTAAACATATATTTATGTAATGTACTAAAATGTGTGTTTAGTAAAGAAAACATGGTATTACGTAACAAAAATTTTTACCTCATACTTCACAGTCGGTAAACTGTAAAACTAGGGAAACTATGTAATACGAGTGTGATTGTCTTGTAGACGTGGTTGTAGTGTGCATTTCTCTGGTGTTTAATGATTTATTCCACTCGATCTTATACGCTTTTCGTAACAATATATGAGGCACATTTTACGGATACTCAAACACGTTAATAAAAAACTAATTATATCCAGCTGTTGACTGTTTTAGTGTTATCAATATAGAAAACCTGGACGGCCAATCCAGAGTTAATGCAAGCAAATAGCAGTTATCGGTATAACGGGACGTGTGCTGATTAGCTGGTTGAATGAAGCAGACAATTCAGGAAAATTGGAGAGAGTTCACGGATTCCTCTAAGAAAACCAAATTTCAATTATAGTTGACACAATTGCCAGAGTTTTTATTGTGGGCCCTCATCTGTTTTAAAAATCGCAAACCAATTTGGTTCTCTGTGGGGACAGCCAATGAAAAGTCTGCGAATATGTTTTCGGAAAGGAGAGAGACACCTACGCCTGGATCGACTTGAGTTCGATCACCATGTACTCCTTGCAGACACTGTGGATAAAGGAAATCGTAGTGTTGACATTATGATACCTTATGGATTTGTAGTCGACTTCAAAAACTGTACTGATCATCGAGTAAGAAGAAGTAATACTCTCTACAGCAAATACGTTAGAAAATCAATGGACGTGATAAGTCAAGTGGCCGTGACTATCCCGCCATAATGTAAATAAGTCGTCATGGTTAAAACCGATGTAGATACTAGGGGAATCGTTTCTCAGGCAGTCATCTCACTGCGCATTCTAATTGCCAGAATCATAGTAAAACCAGTCGTTATAGCAAATTTTCTCGTTAGTTTGGCAAATATTGTGGTCCAGGTTGTCACTTCACAAAGGAATACGTACGCCACAGGAAGAAACTCTCTTAGACAACATCGAATAAATACTGCAGATACAATAGAGATATTTCAATCTCCTCGAAGACCCCTGTCATCTAAGCAGGAGGAAATATTTCGGCTAGTACAGGACATGTTGACAGACAGAATTTTTGTGTCTCCGTCAAGTGCTTGTTCGTCTTCGGTGGTCCTGATAGCGAAGAATAACCGAAGGAGACTAAACGACGGACAAAGAGAGATTGCTATCCACTACCCACTACTATCCACTAGCAGTTGACCTGCGACACTACTAAATAATTGATATTCATTATGTGTTACATTAGAGTTTGTTCGAGAATACGTTAGAAGTTGCTGTGTAAGAGTACGTTTGTCTATTTTAAACTGTAATTAACGTTCTAAATGACGTTCGTTGTGTTAAACCAATGATTTCTGCTCTTTAAACACAATGATACATACGACAGTCGGAATAATATTTTCGAATATAGTTTCTTATCATTTTCTGTTATTTTCTGTATTCTGTTCATTTATTGTTATTTTCTGTAATTTTATGTGAACTCTAAATATATCCTCATTTCAGCAATAAACCTATTTATGTTTACAGATTTATGTAATTACAATTTTATTTGAAGTTTGAAACGATGTTTATTTGCAGCCTATATATACACACACATGCAGCATGTTAATATACATGTTGGAGCTCATCGGGCTGATGCGATATTTCCTGGAATCGTTCGTTAATACTGCAAGTACTCCCTTTGAATCTTCACACTGTTAAACGAGATGAAATTCTCAGAAGCATTCGTTATAATTCAATATCATCGCTCCTGTTAGTGGTAAAGCATTCCTTGATTAACTATTGACCTGTATAAAAGTTTCCTTTGAAATTTCTGACTCTAAAAAGCTGTGAAGTACACTTGTCAAAATCGTAAAATTGTCGTGTTAGAGCTGACGACGTTCATAAGTTAATGCATGATTAATTAAAACCTTACTAAATATTTTCCTTGATAAAATACGCTTTTTCAACTCAGTAAAATGGAAACAGTTTCTTTTTTGCTTGCAATTTTAGTTTGATTTATTTCAGATTTGTTTTTATTCTTACTCTTTAGCATTGTTAATACATTTATTAGTTCAACGTAATACAGCGAACCAGGAGAATTAATGTTGTTTTATGATTAATAAAATATTTTTAAAAACCGTAATATTAATATAGTATTTTAACTGCTCCATTTTACAGCTCCCTAATTTGTCTTGTGAGTGACATACACTTCAATATTTTAAAATTATAATACTAAATTTCTTTGTAGCAGGAAATAAGGCACAAGTATGATATAAATGGCCCTCCAGAGCCAGTGACGTGTCTAGAATTTGGCCTTAGGGGAAGGGGACCGGGGCCCGGTCGAGTCGGCTTCATAAACAAAAAGAAAAAACAAGTTAAGATTAGTCAACATGACTATCTTTAAACGGGCTGAAAAAAGTGTGACATCATCCTGAAATCAATCCCACTAAAGTTAACGATAGCAACACAATAAAAATACGCGTTACTGAAACATTGTTTACAAGATGCGGACTGAATTGATTTCTCTATGTTTCATATTTCAAACGTATACCCTAATATTATGTAATAAACCTGTTTTTATATTTAAAAAAGGGTTACTAGGTGAGGAACACGCTGCAAAAATAATAAAACAGCCTAAAAATTAAGATATTAACAAAATACACCAACTTTTTCCGACCCTCTGGGGGGTCCGGTTCCGTTCGTCCCCCCACCCCCCGGAAATCGGACCCTGTCTACAGACACCAAAAAGCAGAATAATTCCGGTGCAACAAAATATAAACCCAAATTAAAATAATAAGTTATATTAAAAATCAATTATGCGACCGTAGAAATTTAAGATATTTTAAATTAAGATATTTCAAATTTTTAAAGGCGTTTTAGAGTAACACAATATTTTTACTTACCTGCTTGTTTATTCAAAAATACCGTTACGCCGCAGCAATGATTTGTGTAACGTGTGTGACACTTTCTGCTGACGGTTCTTTTCTTCACCGCGCCTTCCGGGTAGGGATGAGAATCGATGGCCGATGTTCCAAAAACATCGATGGTTAACGTTCGATGTTCGATGTTTTTACCATCGATGGTTCAGTTACGATGTTTTCATACTATGGATGGTTTCGTTTCGATGTTTTCCTTTGAACACTTTTTTTTAAATTTGTAGTGAAGACTTTTTTTAAGTTGATTGTTAAATTTAGTTTATTTTAAATCAACAAATATTTATTTTAGATATTAATGGCTACGTAGTTTGCTCCCTAACCTAGGTAAACGATAAGTACCATGTATATGAGCTACGTAATAGCGTAGTGACGTAATAATATGGTAAAACTAAACAAAACCATTTTATAGGAGACCGTTACATAGGTTTCAACAGTTTCAAAGTTACCTTTAGCTTATATACGTGACATACGTACGAAATAACGGTTTACCCTTTACATTAGTCGTATTTGGTTTTCATTCAGATTTAGTTTTAGATTTTTTAGTTATTTTTCATACTGAGTATAGCGTTTTTCTTTTTTAATTGTGATAGTGTTAGAACATAATTTAAATAGTTTACATTTGAATTTTTAATATCGGCATCGTTCATAATTATCTACCCGTTAATTATGTCACCCAAAAGATATATTGCAACGTTACAGGCATTTTAAAATGAATTACACTTCTTTCCATGTACCCTATTTGTATTACTTTATCTCATATTCTGTTCTTTATAGAGGTGGGCTAAACTAGTATTTAGGCTAAAGTTACAGGTACCAACGTAACAGTTCCAAAAAAATAACAGGTACGAATTACAAATACCTGTTATCCACTTATTATACATATACCTGTATAATTTGTTATAATATATAAATTGAAACTAAAAGTATTAACAGTGTTACTTTACACTGTGATTTTATTAAGATTTTACTGTTTAAAAGAAAATAAGAGAATTTATAGGCCTATCTCTTTTTGGGAATACTAATTTAAACTTTCACTAGGAGTAAACAAACCTGACATAGATTTAAAGAGGTTTCAGTGTTTCTGAAAGGACTGTTTTTTATGTATGTTTGTTCAAAACACTTTATAATCATTATAATAATAAATAATAATGAACAGATTTAGTTAATTATGAATGTGAGTTGAATTATTTTAACGTCACCTCCCCTTTACCTAACCTGTTCTCAACGAGTTCGTCAACGGCCCTGGAAATTCTGATACGGGGAAGTTAGATGTATTTAAATTGTTTTCTTGGGTACAGTGTTGAGGTTTCCACATTCCGCCTGTCAAAATGTGGTGGTGACCCAAGGGCTTTTGGTTTTTCAGAATCTTCTGATAAGGTAAGTGAGTAAAGTATCTGGGTATATTATTCTTCTCTTTAATTATTTTTATTTATTATTCATCCCCAATTATTTGTACTATTACAAACATGTAAAAAGCATAGATTTTTATTTGAATTGCAACATTGGCATGAAAACATCGATGTTTTCTGTCTTAAAACATCGATGTTTTCGTACCGATGTTTTTTTAACATCGGTGTACTCTTCACGATGTTAACATCGATGGTTTTCTGGCGATGCTCATCCCTACTTCCGGGTAGCTGAGACGATCTCGCAAACAGCATTCTACAACCGATCTTTAAAGAAACACGACATCATATATGAGTACGAGTGACAGGGGCCGACTGGTTGTGAATTCTGCGAATCCTAGCAACAAGACGTGTGCTATTAAAAGAGAGATTAACAGTGTCACGTTTGTAACAGTTTATTTGTGTTACGAACTGCTGCTTTCGTTTGCCGCAGCCCTTGTTTGTGTACACCGCATATTGGACAACTGTATAACTAGAATTATTTGAAGAAGAGCGTGTATGTATTGGAATTGGTAATTGAAACTGTCAGTATCGATTTCTCTGGAGTTTAATAACTTATTCCAATTTTATAAGAACACCGTCCTCGTAATTACTCGTAATACTAGACAAACTAACCTTTTACAATCCGCCTTATGACTCATTTTTTATATTGGTGACGCGTTTCGAAGCATATGCTTCATCATCAGATCTTAAAATATCCCTCGTAAGAAGTCTTCATAGGTTAAAATTGAATAACATTTGCGCTGTATACGTATCGGTAAATGCGCACCTATTCACATTGGGTCGACCATTGAGCGGTTGTTCGTCTCTATTTGATAAAGGCAGCTTCAAGGCGGTATCGTATAGTGGGTTCAATTTAAAGTTCAACTGGTCATTCAATACAAATCCGCGACTGGTTATGTTTGTGTATGCTCTGTAAATTTCAAACTCCTCTAAAGCGTTCATGATCCACACTTTTCACAAATGTGCAGTGGTTCGAAGGTAGACTTGAAATCGGCGTAATTGTGGTCGTGGTAGACCAAGTGGCAAGCATAGTTAGAGTTTATGTTGATGGAGTTAACATTTTTTAGTTACTTGAGCATGTTCAAGGAAACGTTTACGAAACCCCTTCCCCGTTTAAGCGATGTAAAAACAGTTACAGTTATTACGTGATAGTTTATAGACCCCTGTTTTCTTTTCCAAAGGCGTATTAGAAATATTAATATACTATAATTAGTTCTATATGTTATGGAATATCATTGTTTAATACTGAAGTCAAAACTTTGGAATCAAATCAGTGTATGTGGATAATACAAAGGTTTTTCGTGCTTCACTAATACCCTTATGCCTCGTAATGCTGCTTTAAATTCCTAATTAACGTTTGAGACATGTATGAAAAAGTATCGTAATTAATGGCGAATAACGATGGTTTCGGATATATTCTTAAAAATTAGTATCTCTAATCATTAAAATTATCATTCTTTCTAGAATTTCTTTTTAATATTTCTTCTTATGACTAAGAATACGTGTACTATATTTATTGTACAGAAACTGAATTTGTTTATACGGCTAATTAGTTGTTTTAATAAATCATAAGATCTCAGTTTCTTCTTCTTTTATACAATGTTTTCAATAACGTGACTCTTATGTTATCTGCCGCCAGTATTAACTCACCAGTAAACGCTAATGCTTAGACTTCAAAATACGCCATAGCTATACAAAATATTTCATTAAAGTCACTGTCCATATATAGGGCACTACACAATTGCCATTTGGCTCGATAATGACATTAGGGGATTACTTAAATTTCTCATTCCTTGGCGTAATATTGAAGTTTTGTTTCCAGTGGCTTTCATGCTGTGAAATTACAAGACTATGATTCAAAGGCTTGTGCACGCTCTCTACTAATGTAGAAAGGCAAACTAAAGGTAAATAGCAGGAAACTTTGCTCAAAGTAATGCATTTATTTATGACTGTTAGGTACTTTATTAGGTTAGGTACAATGATCTATTGTTTACCATTAGATCTTAGCTTTTCTCAGTTGTACTATGAATTCACGTTGGTAGTTTGTCACGTTTATGTAGCAGTATCAATGGAAATATATTACTTTGTGCTTAGTTTTGCTTATTTAACACTAATGATAATGTGATGTATTTATAATATACACACACTTATTGTTTACTAATGGTACCTATAATCTCAATTTTTTATTGTAGTGTTCATAGCCTAAAGGTACCATATATATATATATATATATATATATATATATATATATATATATATGATTTGCAATAAAGTTTCAATTACTCACATTCTTAAACATTTTTAAAAAAGCTGTATTTCACCAATATCAATGTCAGCCTGCAAACTCGACGATATATAATGTGCAGTGCAACAAAAAATACATAGGACTGACGTTAAGATTTTTTAAACACAGATATATTGAACACACCAAATATTCTCATAGTTCAAATCCGAACTCAACAGTAGCCAAACACATAAAACAACAGTCTTGTGAATATGGTCCAATACAGCAACATTTAACCGTATTGAAAACATGCAGTGATGAAATAAGATCTAACATATATGAACAATACCCAATATACAAACATGTAAAACAACAGGGCCACGGAAATCTATTGAACATCATGACGGACTTCAAAAATATTTGAAATATTGTGGCAAAATGAAAATCAACATATAGTAGCCTAATCAGCTGATTTAATATATATATATATTTTTAGTCACTTTTTGCTACAGTCCTCAGCCTTCCGGTTTTTCTGTCTGGTGAAGTACATATGCTTTGCTGGTTGACTACTATTATTGTGGCTTCCTGTTGGCTTTTCACTATTTTTTTTCCACTATACACTTTTGTTTTTGCATTTGTTTTATAACCTCACTTTTCGTTTTTTTCACTGTAGGCTTATTTACCTTGTATGGTTATATTAATTTAGTCACTTTTTGCTACAGTCCGTTTCTTGATATATATAATACATTTAATATTAAATGTATTATATATATTAAATGTATTATATATATCAAGAAACGGACTGTAGCGAAAAGTGACTAAATTAATATAACCATACATATTAAATGTATTATATATATCAAGAAACGGACTGTAGCAAAAAGTGACTAAATTAATATAACCATACAAGGTAAATAAGCCTACAGTGAAAAAAACGAAAAGTGAGGTTATAAAACAAATGCAAAAACAAAAGTGTATAGTGGAAAAAAAATAGTGAAAAGCCAACAGGAAGCCACAATAATAGTAGTCAACCAGCAAAGCATATGTACTTCACCAGACAGAAAAACCGGAAGGCTGAGGGTGGGTGCAAGATAGTGCCCGAAACATGTTCCAATAAAGGATGAAAATAACATCTTGAGGTAAATTTAATTACAAATATTAAATGTATTATATATATATATTTATATATATATATATATATATATATATATAACTGAATGTAAACATAAACACTCTGTAGCAAATTCAGTTCTCGAGAAACTTTGGACTTCGACGTACGTATCACGTTCATTAATCAATGTCTACGAATTCGTTTTTGTAAATAGTGCCTGTTTTACGATGTTGTGACCGCAAGTGCACTGTATATGATCTGACGATGGTCTATTACCGAAATCGATCGTGTTTAAGAATGTGAGTAATCAAAACTTTTTTGCAAATCATAGCTATGATCAATAAATACACTACAATAGAAAATTATTTACCACTACTACATTAATATGATGTCCTACGGATCTACAGGACAATAGACAATGCAATTAGAACTGACAAAAATTCAAGAAGAAAGGTCATTAAAGTTTGATTTAAAATGTTGATATATTCTATTATCTTTTTGTTAAATAACATTCTAATAGCCGAATCGTTTAACAAACACCTCTAACACACTAAACATTATCATCGTCGAAAATACCGTAGACGGCGGCCGCAAAAATATCCATAAGGCGCAAAATTTGTAATCTACAACCTAAAAAAAAATTAGTCAGTCTCATATCAAGGGACTTAAGAAGACCTTAAGCTTATTTACTCTACAAAAAACCTTAGCGTTACACTGAATTAAATTAAGGATTTATTAAAACTTAATTCCGAAATGTTTTCTTTTGATGAAATCAAAGTGAAGTATTTCAAAATTTAAATCGTTGCGGATGATTATTTTGAATCGCGTGTGTTCTAAGTTCCATGACACGATGACTTCAAGTTTTGAAGTGGGGCATCTCGAAATTAGAATCGCCTGGCGCGAGAACAAGGGTAGAACTTCTGCAATGCGCTCAAAAAGTAGCGACGCCATTGATCATTAGCTTAATGATTTCAACAGTTAAGAACGTCAACACCAGAAAACAATAAACAATACGCATTACACAATTAAACGAAAATCGCTGAATAGAAACTTTTTTAATTTATTGTATTAAAAGTTTAGTCATTAGAAGAGTTCATAAGTCGATTATACAGTTATTCACAGGTCATCTTTAGCTCAGTTATTTTTTTAACAATTCTTTTATCATAACAAATCAAAAATATTTTAATCGTTTTACTTTAGTTGGTTGAGTCACAAGGTTTTAATGATTTCTAACTAGTTATCTAGAGTAAATAATTATTAACGGACACATACTGGAGGAAATATTTTTCGTAGACGAAATTTCCTTTCCTGAACTGAAATACACTTGCTTTCCTGTGTTGTAGATTAACTTAAACCAACATAAGCTAGCAAGTTCCCATAAGAATTATTCAGTAACATGATGGCAATAGCGTCGAGAGGGCAGTTTCTAATAGAGACCTAAACTACTAATAGACTGTTTGAATCATACAAGTTAACCATAACTCGGGGAGTAATTTGAACTTCGTACTCTTCTAGTTATACGGGGCAGCAAATACAAGAAAGATATTCTAAACGTTGCTAAAATATGAAAAAAATTTTCAGTCCGTAATTCTGTTATGTGATTTTATGCGCTGGGTTCTGCAACATATCTGAAGTCCAACTCGTATCTAGGCTTCATTTATTAGTACTTACGTTAAGTAGGCTTCCATTATAAAGTAGTATTAATATACCTAATTAATAATATTAATTATTATTGAATGAGTAATATTCAATGTATATTAAACATTTATAATTAATATCAGTTATAGCGAAGTTGAAAAACTGAACGTAAATCATCACTATGTCTTCGATTTAGTCAAAAAATGTACGCGGTGTAGAGTCCAGGACATTTTTTTCAATTAAAGTACCAAGATTACAGGAATGTACTGGTTTTCCTTTGGCAAAACTGAAGCAACTGATATTTAACTCAGACTCGATTGCTGAAAAAGTAGTAACGCTCGTATTTTACACGCAGACTTGGTCGAAATTTCTAATAAAAGTCTTTTTCGGTTAACAAGCAAACTAGTGTTACCACTGTTAATAGCAAACGTTCAATAATGTGTATTCTATTATATTAACACATTGATCATACAACAACAGGGATAGGCGAAACGTTTGGTATTAAGTTGATAACATTAAAGGTGGTTGACAAGCGAAAAGTGTCAACTGTCTTTCTTAATTCTGTTGTCTTGCACCGGTTTCAAATGTGTGTTACAGACGTTGATAACCGAAAGGCACATGTAAAAACTTGTGAAAGAGAGTCAAAATTTTGTTGAACTGCTGATAACGCGTGATTTCATGACGAATAATTTTGCGGACTATCTACATTTTAAACTCCAAATAAAAACATAACGCTTCGACCACTCAGAAACGGTAGTCTTCGAAATAAAAAATAATATTTTAATTTTTCAATGATTGTAGTCGATCTCTAAACAGAACGATCATATAAACCCAAATTATAGTAAAATGTTATGTACTGATATTTGAGAAAACGACCAATACTGTCCCCAATCTAGAAACCGCCTGTTAAGGTTCCTAGTTACATTTTCCTGAACTTTGCGTTAAATTTGAACAAGATTTTTCCATTTTCACATAGATTTTTACATACAATGTAAATGCTTTTAAAATAAGCCTAGAAATAAATTCTGTCTGAGAAGTTCAACTGTGGTAATGAACACCATGGACTTACCGATCGAAGAACTCTTGGAACCGGGAACGTATGAGGAACTGAAGAAAGATCCAACGGCAGTGGTTCTGAAAAGGACCGATTCTCTGGTTAAGAGGTCTTCCATGGCGCCTGAAGCGAAGGCTGCCGTCCGGTGTTCGGAAGCTCTACTACTAGGTTGTACGGATTCTCTAAAATACACAAACCTGATGTTCTACTCCTGCCCATCGTCAGCGCCATAGGCTCGCCTACTTACAACTTGGCAAAACATCTTACTGATCTAGTCCGGCCGTACATCGGGCAGACGAAGACGATTCCTCCCATTTCTTGGAAAAGATCGGCGGAGGATTAGCACTGCAGCCTGGCGATCTAACGGTGAGCTTCGACGTTGTCTCGTTGTTCACGATGGTGCCTGTACAGGAGGTCCGTAGCCACATCGCAGACTTCTTCCGGGCGGACGTGACAGCTCTATTCCGGCAAGTTCTCACGACAACGTACTTCCAGTACAACGGTGATTTCTATGAAATGATTGATGGTGTTGCCATTGGTAGCCCGTTCGTCCTGTAGTGTCCAACGTTTACATGGAGAAGATTGAGCGGCGGGCCATTTTATCTGCCCCACTGAAGCCAAGATGTTGGTTCCGCTACGTTGATGATACCTTTATTGTGTGGAACCACGGAGAGGAGGCATACCTCAATAGTGTTCACTGGCGGATCCAATTCACCGTGGAAAGAGAAGCGGACAATCAATTGGCCTTCCTTGACGTCTTAGTCCTTAGAAGGGCCGATGGCAGCTTGTGTCACAAAGTATACAAGCAACCAACGCACACCGAAAGGTACATCCACAAGCTGTCCAATCACCATCCGAGTCAGAAACGGGCAGTTTTGAACACCTTGGTAGACCGTACGAAGAGGATCTGTGAACCCCGGTATCTCAACGAGGAGCTGCAGCATCTCGAGCAAGCGCTGCAGGCCAACGGATATCCCGTCGGGGAGGTGAGACGTACAGTCCGGCCGAGAAGAACAGCCAGGTCGGTGGACTCGGTGTCTCAGGAGAATGTTGGCTTCGCTGTGTTCCCCTATGTCCATAGGGGGACTGATCGTATTGACAGGTTGCTGAGCCACCGCGGCGTGAGACCAACCTTCAAGCCGACCAAGACAATCCAGCAGTTTCTTGGACCAGTGAAGGACGACAGGGACCCACTCTCGTTGTGCGGAGTGTATGGAGTTCCTTGCTCGTGCGACCAGATGTACGTCGGAACTACAAAACGCAGTGTTTATGCCCGCGTTGATGAACACAGCCGCTCCTATCGTTTGAGGCGGCCGGAAAAGTCTACTATAGCTGGCGCACGCACTCGCCAATGCCGACCATCGCATACTCTTTGAAGAGACGAGGCTTCTTCCGTCGGTGAGTGCGTATTACCCTCACCTGCATACGGAGTCTGTCCAGATTCAGAAACATGCGTCTATTGCAATGAATCGGCGGATTGACTCCCTCTCATTGAGTGCTCTTTGGACGCATGTTGTTTCGAACTAATAAGAATTTGCCTTTATTCTGATTGGTTGGTGGTGTCAGACAACAACATTACTTCGTGCGGACTTCAAAAGTTTACAAATACGGGTGTCGTACTCAAAGCCGCTAGCGTTAACCACAGTTCAGTGGTCACTGGCTACGAAACCCTTTTCAGTGTTTTGCAGCCTTCTGCACTGAAGATGGCCGTCGAAGGCACGGGCGAAACATTTGCACCAAACAACCTTGGACCGCGGCCTTACAGCCCGGCAAGCCGAAGTCCTGAGGAGCTTAGTAATATTTGTTTTATGGGCTTAGTAGATTAGTAGGTATGGCGCCCCGCTAACAATCTAGAGGTCATCGGTTTGATCTCCGTCAGCATCAAAAAATCAAGAGACCCAGGTTGGCTCAGCCCGTGAAAAAATTACCCGAGATAACGTCCTGTGGTAATAATGGGTGGCTGAAGAATAGTGCTGGCCACACTGTCGTATGGGTCATTCCGGTAGCCTTCTTTGTCTGGTTCCCCAAAGCTCCTTCAATGCTACAAAAAATGAGCCATTATTATTTCAATTTTTTTGTGTTCACACGATGATGTCCACTGGTTCTGAGTTCTCAAGACGTTGTGTTTAAATTAGGGGTGTCTGAAGGCTAGAAATTAAAAATTTTCACTTTTTTCAAATGTTTTAATAAAACATCGACTTTCCTTAATAACATTTTACATAATTTATGATACAAATAATCTCAGAAACACGTTTTATGAATACTCTAAAGCAGCGGTTCCCAAACTGTGCTCCGCGGAGCACTTGGTACTCCGCGAAACATCTCCTAGTGCTCCTTGAAGAAATTGGAAGAATAAAGAAATGACCAGGTCTGCTTATGCAGGTACTAAAACAAAACACAGATCTCGTCTCGATGCGGAGCCAGATATTCGGCTCCAGCTGTCCCAAATTCAACCAGATATAGCTAAGTTATGTAAATCAATTCAGTCTCATCCCTCTCACTAGAATAGTTATTTTACGGTCCCAAGTAGCATTTTTGGTTTTGCAACATTAAAAATGGTTTTATGTACCAGATCTATGAGGATATATTATGGATTTACAATACTTGCTTTTAGTTCGTTTTAAAATGTGATGCCTTAATATGGTTTTTTTGTGGTTTTGTAATGTATGTAGTGAAATTAGAGTTGAAAATAATTTGTTGTAATGAAATAAACTAATAAAGCATTTTTCATATGTCTAAAGTTCTAAATTCTGAATGTTTACCTTCTATCCTCAAATAGTATGGTCATGTAAGTGCTAGGTGAAAATTAGTGCTCCATGATGAACTTTTCTACTGAAAAGTGCTCCATGACCTAAAAAGTTTGGGAACCACTGCTCTAAGGTATGTCTGCACACAGTAAAATCATTCCAATTCTGTACACGATTACTTTCAATACTGCGTAATTTATAAATGGTTTAACTTACTATGACGTGGTTTTCACTGTGTAAAAGGGAATATTTGGACAACTCTGAAATCAACAATATGGTTACATGATTTTTTTTTTTGAAAATATTCTTTGGTCGTGAATTTCAGTTTTTGTTACTTCCCACTGACAAGACAAATTCACACGCGATTTTGAAGAATATATTTTTCAGCACTACGTATATAACTTTATGCTATGTATGATACTGAACTTTTCGGGGCTGATAGAGTCCACTCGTCTCTGCCTACTGAAGCAGGATTGTTGAAACAAAGTGTATACTTCGGGTGCTGTAAAAAAAACGTTTATTATAATAAACACCATTAAAAAAAGGTTACAAAATTAAAATAAATATTGTTAGGGCGGTCTCACTGATCGTCGTATGGTACAGTGGAAACAAAATAAAGACACCAATGATGTCACTAATCACCAGCTTTATTTAACCATAAATCAACAATTTGCAATCAAAATCTAATCCAACAAGATTATACACGTAGAATGATTCAAGTTAATTTGTCCACATGCAATACTAATGTCAACTATTAAGAGTTCCACACTAATTATAACAAAATAACACTTCGCCACAATACTTCGAACCGCACTTGAATAAATCACCACTTATCACTGACTTATAAGCGGCAGCTGTCGCCTATATATAGCCTGTCGCGTTCCAGTCTAATGTTGTATAATATGCATCCTTAACAAGCACTCGAAAACTCCAGTGGTACTTGAGTGCAGACTTGGCAGAAACACGTACCGCTCGGCTGGTCGAGAAACGCGTAGAACGACACTCTCCATTGTTCGAGAACGTTCCCTCGTTACAATATAAATCTTGCTGTAGGCACGGAAATTAAATAGATCTGCTTTAGTAGACAAAAAACATATTTATATAACGTTTAAAAGAATTTAAAGACTCATCCGGCTTCAGAAAAAATGTGCCTGAATTTTGGCGATTCAGGCCAGCATAGGTGCCTGAATTGCCAGCATAAGTCCTACCGTCTCACTTTAAATTACAGTTCACGGTGGTTGAACGTTCTAAGAGATAATATAAAGTGCTATATAATTTGTTATACACATAACGTCGAAACCGAGATACTTTTTATGGCGTCTACTGACGTCAGTCAATGTTTCGATACGTAACTTTATTGGTTTTCCGTTTCCTTTCTACCTCGATGTTAAAAGCAACCTTGAAGACTGCTGAACACACAAAATAAGCAAGAAAACGTTCTGTCGTTACAATATAAATTTTGCTGTACGCATGGAAATTAAATAGTTCTGCTTCAGTAGACATAAAACACATTGTTACGACACACAGAACAATCTACGTGTTTCTCGAACGATCCATTGCAATCCGCCTGAATGCTGTGGCGTACGTGATTTGAACATGCGCTTGCGAGACTTTTCTAGACGCCGTCAGCCTCGCTGACTGTGTCAATGCCGCAATTAATTACATCGTAGAATAAAATAACGTGTAGTTGTGGAATGTTCTGGTCTGTGAGCGGGGTATAAATACAAGGCGACATCGGCCTTAGTTGAGTTATTTTGTCGGCGATTACTGTGTGCGTTCAAGTGGTTATTAGTGAAGTGTTGTGTTTAATAATCGGGCGGGACAATTATAATACAATTGTGTGTTATATTAGGTGACGTTTTGTTTCGTGTGAACAAGTTTTATTTAATTTGTTGTAAGAGACTGTCTTGTTAATTACGAACTGTTTAATTGTGATAATTAAAGCTGGTGATTAGTGACTTAATTGGTGCCTTGTATTTAGTTTTCCACTGTACCATACGACGATCAGTTAGACCGTCGTAACAATATCTATATAATGTTTAAACAAATTTGAAGTCTCATCAGGCTTCAGACAAAAGTGTACCTGAATTTTGGCGATTTAACATTGCCAGTATAGGTCGTACCGTCTCACCTTAAATTACAGTTTACGTTGGTCAAACGTGCTAAGAGATAATATAACATGCTATACAATTTGTTAATATACCTGACTAATAATATTAATTATTACCTAATGGGTAATATTCAACTTATATTAAAAATTATAATTAATACTAGGTTTATTGAAGTTGATGGTGACACCTTGTCGAATCTTCCGTTCAAAAATCACATGATTTTATTGTTTGGACTTTGCGTTAGCATTTATTTCCTTTTATTGCCAGTGCCCTGGTAATAAGAAGGTGGTCATTCATAGTTAGAAAGTGTTGCTCTCAGCATGCGCAACATATAGAGCGACGCTGTCAACTGTGACCCACTTAGAGCGGAAACTTTGTAACGAGCGTATGTTTTATTTAGGTATGTTGTGTCGCTGTTAGTACTCTTGTTGGCGTAAATTAAAAGCTCGAGCTTGTAACCCATAGAAGACAAACTGCCAGAATAGGCGAAGGAGAACCGAAGTTTGAGACTTAATGCATAACTTTATTGAAAATATTGCTCTAAAGTTACTTAACCTGAAAATTGCATTATCAATTAATACTTCCATGTGTGAGGTAATAATAATGGATGGTAACACAAATATATTCGCCTTTCACTGAAAATTCATGATAGCTTACTGTCTATTGTTAGTACAAAAACACTATTATCAGTATTTCAAAAGAGGCGCCAAATTCATTTTTTTGATCCGGACATAAAGTTTTTTTCGCGCGGTCTGTCAACGGGAATATTCTAGTGATTTCATCATAAAGGTTCTACTATATCCCAGACAGACAAGAAAAAAAGTTCTTTTTGTTAGTACAATCTAGTTTATGTTGTGAAAGATATTAATAGGTCGATTGTTTACTCGATGATATCCACTTTTTCTGAATTCTCAAAACCTACTACAGAAGCGATGTGGGTATACCCCTACAAGCTATTTGAGATCGAGTCAGTAAAAGCAATATGTGTTTAACTGTTTATTTGTGATACAGTACTTTAATTGACTTACTCAATGACTGGTGTTATATTTATAAGTGTGTATAAGTTATACATATTATAATGCTACTTTTTATCTAACACACTTATATAATATATTTAATGATAGATAAAACGTTACTTACCCGTGATTTTACTTTATCTGGGCGCCAGAACAAATCCCAGATATAAATGACACGGTTTCAGCTTAGCTCAGAGCATAGAGACACACTTTCTTAGGATTCGTTCAGTGAATGTGGAATTCAAGGGGAATCGTTACAAATAACAATTACAATTTTTGTTGAAGTTTGTTTAATTACCGTTTTAATTATTTTGTTAACTTCTTGAAAAATGCTAATTGTAGGAATTATTGCTACCCTAACTCTTATAATTAATGAGTGTGCGTGAAAAGTGAAGATTAAAACGTCCAAACGACCTATTGCTCTTATCTGGTTTAATTAAGAAGATTTATATCTCCCAAACCAGTGCTAAAGAACAGGTCTGCAATTATTTGCACGTTCAATACTACATCTCACTTTCCATTCAAAACTCCTATACTATGTTATAACTAATCTTACTAATTAAATACAAAGTGTGAAGTTACTTAGTGTCTTTTAAAATTGTTTTTTTTTTATTATTTATTTATTATTTATTTCATTGATCAATGAATCTATTTTTTACTGTTTGATGCGTCGACCGTAGATAGGAATCCGTAGAGATCCTCCTTTTGATGGTTCACCACAGAAGAAATGATGTTGACCAATCCTGTTGAACGATGCTCTGGGCAATTACAGATGCTGTAGCTCTCTGTTGCACAGGTCACTTCACAAATAATTATTAATTAATTAATTAATGTGGTGTTACACAGCGAGAGTTGTTGTCGAACTGTACTAGTTCCTCTGCAACTGCGGACTACTTCTCGAACTTTTTACTTAAATGAACTTTGCGTGTTTGTGAAATTAAGCACGTAATTTACACACGTCTAGCGCATTGAAGATCCGAACGAAGAGTCTCGCTACCCTCCGTCAGAGTTGGCGTCTGTTCTAAATGCAGGATTCTGATTGGTTGTTCAAATAAATCATGCGTTTTTCCAGTTGAAACAATATCGGACAGGTCGAGCAAACGCCCCTTGACAGGTCTGAGACGGCACAGAATTACTGGCTAAAATCGTACTTCCTTTGTTTGCAAATCGTTTGATTACAGGTATTTGCAAACGAGTTTTCAAATATCTGACCACAGAATATTGTTGCTTAGGTCTTTATCTGTGTGTGTGTGTGTGTGAAAACACCTAATTCGTACCTAGCCTAATTCTCGAATTATTTCGCTTGGCGTTCTTCTTCTGTATATCTTCTGTAAATGTTAATTATATTGGTTGATACTTTGGCTACTTATAAAGCTTTAATTGCTGAACACTATGCTGTTTTCAGAATTGCTGTATATTTATTGGTTTTAAAGATATTGCAGTTTTAACACATAAATTCAATTGAGTAAAATTTCGTGTCCGTAACGGCATTTGTCGTAGCAGTGACGAGGTTAGACAGAGATGGCTGCAATTATACGCTCTCTCTCTTGCTTACGTCGCTATACTCGCTCCGTTTGACACGTTCATATTACGCTCAGATAGGACGACAATATGAATCGTTATATATATATATATAAAATAAAATAAATATTTAAATTAATTTTAGTAATATGTAATAGACAAGCAGGTGTGAAAATGAAAGCTGAATTATGAACAGGAATCAACAGGAAAGATCACGCGATTGCCGCTGAGAGCGTGTACACGAGTAAATAGTGTGTGTGCGTGGGGCCTGTTCAAGCCTGAAAGTTTGCAGTCTCACCCCAAATAGATACTAAATTGAAGTTTTATTTAATTATAAGCAAACCGTAAATATTAGAAATATTGTAAAGACTTCTAAAAATGCATAAAAATCAGACACATGTGCAGTGCGAATTCTATGTAATTATGACGTTCAGTACGAATTCTGTGCTATTTTTAGAGCATAGTAATTCCACTAATGATGCGATCATTATGATAATTACGTACAATATGTGTAATTGAATCAGACAATGTTAAATCACTTTGAAATCCGCATTAGACATTGCAATTGGCAAAAATGTGCGAATATGTGGAATTGGACGATGGTGAGAGAACTGACGCCACTGACAGCTTCTGACCTGCAGAATCCTGTGACGACAGGTGTGTTTTTTTGGTGAATATAAATACGAGGCCAGGAGAGCCAAATTTACTCTTCAATCAGTGTTCAGTCGTGGCGGTACGCTATGTCCGTCAGCGACGAGAATTTTTAATACTCTTCAATCAGTTTTCAATTGCAGCGGTAAACTCTGTACGTCAGAGACGCGAAATTTTAATTACGTCAGACATAGTTAGACGCTATGTCCAATATCGACATGACCTTTTGTTTATAAACTATAAAGTCTAACGGACAATACGTTAGTTCAAGTAATAAAAAAATAACAGTAACTACAATTATCGGACGTCTACAAACAGTCTACAACTACAAACATCAACACTCTAGACAAATGGCGAGAGAACATCAACCAGAAGAACGATATGCAAAGCAATTGAGGCGGTCAATAGAACAACAGCAGCTGATTCAGAGCAACACATCATTCCATTCTACAGCCAGCAGATGGGACCATGAAGGACGAGTGACTGGAGGACGACCAGGGAACCGGAAAACGCAAGAGGACATCCAGTAGGAGAGGACCGACAGATCACCGGAGGACATGGGTACAATCTGCAGAATTGAGGTGACGAAAAACCAATTTATAATTATAAAAGAAGAGAGACATTGAAAAGACATTAATTACAAAAATGTTAAATTAAAGAAAATTTATGTATACAGAGATAAGAGAATGTAATTTAACTATAGTAAGAATTTTCTTTAATGATGACCAATTAATTTAAAGATAATTTAAATCCTTGCTTGGAGGATTAACAATTGATTTAATAATTTTAATTTCTCATTGAAAACGTATAAAGTAAAATAGTCGGAAATATAGAAGAACACTAACGATTCGATTTGTTTATTTAAAATGTTATAAAGCCTTAAGATGTATGCCAAGCATAGAATAATATTGTAAATAAGAACAAATTTATAAAGCACACATTCAGACTGAGTAGTCGAGAATTTATAGTGTAACGAAGAAATATTTAACATAGAGTTGCTAATATAAGATATAAGATTTATTTTATGATGAATGTGCGGCAACAAAGAAACATTGAAACAATTGATAATGAATATTTTATCGCGAAGTAAATAGTATTATTACTTTTTTTTTATTTTTCGTTTGAATAAAGAAATGAAAACATGTTACGTTTCAAAAAAGGACTACTCTTATTATGATTACACCTGAACTCCAATTATACATACACGTTATCAGAAATGTTGTATGAGCTATACCACTACACAATTGAGATTACATTTAATTAATACATTGTGTCGTTGGATAATTTTGGCGTCCCAAGAACGTGGGGCTCCTCAAACACAAATAAATTTGTATTTACAACCTGCATACACAAAATGTATCGTTGTATAATTTTGTCGCCCGTTAACGTGTGGCACGACACGCCTACATTGGGGCTTCATGATTTAGTCAACTCTAAAAAAATAAACAATTTATGCGATCCTCATAAGAATATAATAACTATAGGGAAACTCCTAATCGTTATAAACTTACGTGTTACACGAAACTCGCCTGATTATATTTAATCAAAAATATTTTGTTCTGCCTATAGCCTATACAACTGTTGTCAGAAATTGCTCCTGTTCCAAACCTACGTCTTTTGTATCCACTTCACCTAACACGACCTTATCATCGCTGATCTTCTCTCCTCCTAGTCTCCTTTTTCTTCTACTGTATCCTCAACAACAGTCATTAATCTTAATTTTCATTTATTACATGTCTTACATCCAGCTGCCGTTCCTATTTAGGCGTTCATCTAAAAGTGTTTTGTTTTCCTTTGTTCTGCCCACAATCTCATCACGTCAAGCCACTTTGATATCTGTGTCACCATATTTTCATCTGTAAAGCGGGAATAGTATCGTTTTTCTCTTCTCCACAGTCTTCTCCAAAGTTTTACTGCATATAACATAACGCCCCATTCAAGTTTTGGTTTGAAGATCCAAACTTCCGCAAACCAGACTCTTCTTCTAATAAGAAGCTCCTTTAAACGATACAATCGCCACTTCGCTCCTGCTGCCCTCCTTTAGTACGCTTTCCAAACGTTTGTAGATTTTAACTTGTAGTTTCCTTTCCCTTGCCATGAGTGTCACGTTCTCAATGATATTAACTGTCAAAACTTTTGTTTTGCCTACATTTATCTGCATCCCATTTTTCTTAATTCCCCTTTTCAAGATACTCTTTTATTGTCTACAGTGTAAATAACCTTATAATCATATGTAAATACTATAAGTTTATAGTTGACTTCAGTATTAAGTACGCGCGCGTGTTAGACACTGTTTATCTGCTTCTCCAACATACCTGGTGTATTGATCAGTAGGTACAAGTTATTACCGAGTCGGGGAACGTCGAAACCGAGATTATTTTTATCGCGTCTACTGACGTCAGTCAATGCTTCGATACGTAACTTTATTGGTTTTCCGTTTTCTTTCTAACTCGATGTTATAAACAACCTTGAAGACTGCTGAACACACAAAATAAGCAAGAACATGTAAAATAAATACGTGGTTCGTAAATAATATCGGCGTTCATTCCGTATTATTAGTGTAAACTAAAATCGTGGGTTCAAACAAAAACGATAAAGTAGCTACTTTAACTCAAAATGGTGAACGCATAATAACATACATCGTAAAATAATTCAGACTGCACACTTGACAAGTTGTTCACTTATTTAATTTATATGTCACTTATTTAATACTAAAAGCCATATGTCAAACTTACACCCTTATGTCTGCGACCGCTCTTTACCGATCAGCAAACCTTTCAAACCGGTTTAACAGTTACAAATATCTAGAGAAACATTTCGCTCATAATACCTTCCAAATAAATGAGTAGGCGACTAGGACGTAGTAAAAAAAGTACTGGGAACAGGGGAAATAGTGAATTTGATAAAATCTTGAACAGTGGGGAGTGTGTAGATTAAAATGGCGTACATTTAGCACAAAATTTATAAGGCCTGATGTAAGTCAGAGGTGATAAAGGGCAACAAAATTTGTATTTCCAACAACCTGGCAACACAGTTGCAGAAGAATACTTGGAAATCTCATAGGATTGCACTAAAACATATAGATAACGACAAACGCCGGTATACATTTGCAAATTTCAGGAGAACCTACTGTCTAGGATAGATTCAAAGAGTATTCAGGTTAGTACTTTAGGTCACAACAAACGGAATGCGACTTAGATGTAAGCTTAAAAGTCGATGAAAGTCAGTGTTGTGACTGAACTGAAGAACGTAGTCTTATATATACAGTGAAACCCCTCACTTTGGACACCCCTATAGCCTGGACACCCCTTTTGCTTGGACATATATTGAATGAACCGTTTAATTCCCTATACTTTTACATGTTAAAAATCCTCTGTACATTGGACACCCCTCAACTCTGGACATTGGCCAGCCCTTAAATGACAGTTTGGACAGGTTGAAAACTTTATTTTGTTTTGCTGTTTTGTAATGGTTTAGTGCAAGCAATTTTAACATTCAGTGGACAATAGAATCAAAAGAGTGGGATTTTCCTTTGCTACCTGTTTAAGAAGGGTTGAGTAACAGGTGTAGTACACTAAACCATTACAGATGTTTTCAATGGTAATGTATTCAGATGTTTTCAATGAAGGGGTGGGGGAGATAGACCTTTCCGTACAGTAAACTGTAAATTCCAAGCCCTTAATGAGTTTCCAGAACAGTAGATCACTCTACAGTTTAGTCAAGGGCTGACACAGTGTTTGCTAGTTATTGTAGTGATTCTGTAGTTAAAGTTTTCTTCAATATGAGTAAACGCAAGTTTGTGGAATTAACGATTGAGAAGAAGAAACAAGTTCTTGACCGTCTGTCCAATGGAGAAAGCTCCAGGAAACTGGCTGAAGAGTATGGAATTTCGAAATCTACTGTATCTAACATAAATAATAACAGAACTGCCATTATAAACGCCTGGGAAAAAATTGTAGTGTCCTAACAAAAAGAGTTCGTCGAAGCCCTCACGATGAACTTAATGATAAAGTGTTTGAATTTTTTCGCTCCTGTCGAATTAAGAATATTCCTGTCAGCGGTACTCTAGTTCAGGAAAAGGCAAGGAAAATTGCTTCCGAGTTAAAAATAGAGTCGTTCGTAACCAGCAATGGATGGTTAGATCGTTTTAGGAAGCGGAATAACATAACATTTAACATTCTTTGTGGTGAATCAGCTGGTGCTGACCTTCAAGTGGCAGAAGACTGAAAGAGAAAACTCCCCGACATTGTCTCCGAATATGCAGAAGAAGATGTTTTCAATGCTGATGAGACTGGATTTTATTATAAACAGCTGCCAACTCGTTCATTAATTGAAAAACTGGCTCGTGTAAAGGTGGAAAGAAATCTAAAGAAAGGATTACTGTCTTGTTTTGTTGTAGTGCACGAGGGGAAAAGCTAAAACCCCTTGTCATTGGAAATGCTGCCTGTCCAAGAGCATTTAAAAACAATAATGTTAAAACAGACTGTCTTCCTGTATTTTGGCGTCACAACAGAAAAGTTGGATGACAGGTGATATTTTCGGTGACTGGTTAAGAGAAATCAATCTAAAAATGAACAAGGCTAAGCGTAAAATACTGTTGTTCGTCGATAATGCTACAAGCCACGTGGACCTAAATCTATCAAATGTCACAGTAAAATTTATGCCTCCCAACTTAACTAGTGAAGTGCAACCACTAGACAAAGGGATAATTCAAGCTGTAAAATTACTGTACAGGAAACAGTTAATGCGGCAGATAAGTGTAACAATGCAATCGAATTTACACTGAGTGTAGTGTAACGGTCCTCGACGCAATTCGCTGGATCCATGGTGCTTGGATGGACGTGTCTAAAGACACATTTGTGAAATGTTTCCATCATGCAGGATTTGTGCCCCAATCAACTGAAGAGGAAGAACCATCTCACACAGATAACATCTCGTTAACTGAGGAATTGAGATGTCTCCCTGAAGTCCTTCGCAGTGAATTGTCAGACGTTAGTGTTTTTAGTGATTTCGATAATGTGTTGGAAGTCCACGATGATGTTCCTGGAACAATTGATGGAGTGTTACAAAAAGTGATTTCTTCAGAAGAAAGATTGTCTTCAGAAGAAGAAGAAGAAGAGGAAACAGTTGCTGTCCCCAAGGAGCCACCTACTCATCAAAAAGCTGTGCAGTGTATTAATGAGTTGGAACGTTATGTGTTTGTATTGTATAACCAATCAGAAATGACTGAAACTCTATTTGGATTACGTCGGAAAATTGAATCAGAATGGGCACGTTCAAAAATCGAAAAATCAAAACAAAGTCTTGTGACTGATTTTTTCACTAAGCAGTAAAGAGTGAGTATTGTACTTTGTAAGAAATACATTTTTTATACAATGTCATGGAAATTATAGTCATGTACAATATGCAAAATAAAACATAGGACAATACTGTAGTGTTTTTTTTACAGTTTAGTAGGCATGAAATTCAGTCTACTGTACTGTATATAAATTCAAAGAACCACTGTTTTTATTATGTGTATACAGTGTACAGTACACACATTAGCTCAAAGTTTTTCCTTTCCTGCACTGTTAGTGTACTTTTGAAATACACTCACCCTGTAGATTGGACACCCCACTACATTGGACACATTTTTAACGAACCGTAGGTGTCCAACTTAGAGGGGTTTCACTGTAAATGCTCCAGCACTTCCGATCAAAAAGAGCCAGAGTGCATGCAACTGTAATACCACTGAAGAAGAATAAATAAGATTACAGTTAACCTAAAAGGAAGAATCAGTGTGGCGTATAAACTTTGTATAAACTTATTCCGAATTCACAAGTAAATACAAGAGGGGACACTACGTATCTAACACGTTTGTAGTGAGTACTCAACTAATCACGGAAAACTGCACACAATCTGTTACAAAATTTATATATCTTTTATTGCCGTTTACTAAAGTTATGTTCTCCCCTGTCCTTTAATTCTAACGTTTCTCTCGGTTAACAAACAATAGAAAATATTTTATCGATAGACCAGTGCCTTCCATAGCATGTAAAGTGTTTTTTTTTTTTTTTGCAAATCCCAAACTCTGCTCCTCCGGAAAGAAATTTTGTTTTTTCTCATTTATATAACCAACTACATTACTTACGTCTGGTCAATTAGTAAACAAATATTAAATTTTGGATAAAATAAATATTGGTATTTAAGAAGAGTAAAAGCTTAATGCGTTCCATTGTCAATACTGTTATAATTTGGGTTGGTAGAGGAGCAATAGATCGACTGTAAAACGGAACATTCTACCTTATTCTGATATCTAATTGTAGTTTCTTCAACTATTGATTCTTGAATCTGTAAATATTTATTATCATTTTTTTGTAATCAATTATATACCAAATTAAAATTCTATTTATGCCTATATTATTTAATCTTGATGATGGTAATAATATGTAAGCAACCAACATTTTGTACATTCAGCGGTAATCAGTACACACTTATCTGTATCTGAAATACGAATATCAGGAATTAATCAA
Organism: Magicicada septendecula; assembly: GCA_034769895.1. NCBI lineage: Eukaryota > Metazoa > Arthropoda > Insecta > Hemiptera > Cicadidae > Magicicada > Magicicada septendecula. Next base: position 303,503,773 of record CM068376.1, on the reverse strand, counting down.
TTAGCGGGTCCGGATTTAATCATTTGTGCGCAATAGGCCTATAAATTCGGGAGTAAACAACCGTCAGTGTTATTAGAACGGCTAAAAATTTAATTGATAAATTATAATATCAAAAATCTATTATTATAAATTGTTCTAAAATATTAGAGGAAATTGTCAATTTAAATTATTTTGATACATGTAAAGAAAAGAAAACAACAATTTATACAGTCTCATTTAGGTCTGACATTTTAAAGATGCTGTGTGATAAGGATGTAACTTGCAAAATCACAATGAAAGCGTCTTCTCCACTGGTTGTTTCCTGCCGAACGTGTGTATGATGCCGTCATACTCGACGGTGTTGAGATATTTGTCCTTCTTTGTGTAGCAAAGTCATTGCTCAACGCCTTTCGCTTCAAAATTGGTATACTAATTTATTTTTTATAGGCCGCAGATGAGAAAATGACCGTCCTCCACAGCAGTTAGCAGCTAACGTGCTCAGTGCTATTTCAATGTAAGGTTACATTGACCATATCTACAACTGTCAGCAGGTTGTTGACTTTGATCGACCTCTATCAATCTTTGTCTTTCGGAATTTCCTGGTCCAGAAGCGCCTTTTATCAAGTATACTCGCCAACCATTGAAGGGTTTCCCAAACTGGCTGTGCCGCGAAGTTTTGGAAAAATAATAAAATTATTAAGTGTCTAACACGCAAAAAAAAAAAAAAAAAGTTTGCTTTCATAGTTAATAGTCCTAAGAAGTGCAAGGCAAATAAAAGTTACGTGAGAAAATGTGTTTTAATGGCTTTTTGTAATTTTATAAGTCACAGAAATGTAAGATTGCTGATAAATTTACGTTACAGTTGGAAATGTCCACTTACATAACTGGGAAACCACAAGTAGTAGGATATTGAGGTAAGTAAGTGACATTATTTTGGTATATTACGTTTCAGAGTGATTTTAAAGACATCACACTGATGGTACTGAAAGGTAGCGATGGTCGGGGGGTCGGTATGTAGAGGGAGATAGTGTGCCGCGGCTTCTGACTATTTATTTGTAGTATGCCGTGGCCTAAAAAAGTTTGTAAAACGCTGTTCTACATCATCAACGTATGCATCAATCAATTTTTACCTTTTTAAGTAATGTCATTTATTTTTAACAATTCTTCTAAAATTCCAAAATTGCTATAATTCTGCATATGTTTCTTGGATTGAAACTTTACGCTCAAAGCACCGATAAGCGTTATAATCACATTATTAGTGATTAGCCCCTGCATGATATAAAACTTTCCTTCTTTAAACCCGTCATACAAAGATGACTCTTTCCTCTTCCTGTGGCTATAATTGTACTCTTTGGTACACTTATCCTTAGTTACATTATGTAATTTGGTCCGTATGCAAAATATCCTATGTGCAATCCACTACAATTTAAAAACATTTGGCTTGTCTTGTTTTATCAGTAATTTTCTTAAGAATCTTGTCAGCCATGGGGATGACAGACTCTTCATATGTCGTTTTTGGCAAATAAACCTTCAATTTCTCTGACCTTTTGTCGTCATAAATTTCCCAGTGGAACGCTTCTTTCGACGTGACCATTTTGCTACTAATATCTTTTACCCTGAACCACGGTTTGGTCAACATACTCCCTAAATATAAGCACCTACATATTTCTTGAATTCTCATATTTTATATTTCTCTGCGCATAATATTTTCCTCACTTTTTTCATCACCTCAGCTTTTAATAAATTATTTACATTTCACATTATTCATTCCCATTTCCCATTTGCTAACGGTCAACATTCTTTGTGTAATGTTAAATTACTAAACATTAAATATGCATATTTATGTAGATTGGAGTATATGCGTAATAGACTGGCTCTCCACAGTACACACAGCGAAACGCGTAATATTTTCTTCACGTTAAACATTAAACATTCTTGAGTTTTACTGTAAACAAACCGCATAATACAATTCAAATTTTATCATCGACGTTGATGTAAAGGTTAACTTGTGCAACATTGTAACATGTATATTGTGTGTGTGTGTGTGTGTGTGTGTGTGTGTGTGTGTGTGTGTGTGTGTGTGTGTGTGTGTGTGTGTGTGTGTGTGTGTGTGTGTGTGTGTGTTGTACGGCTGCAGTTTTACTCCCTTACTAATGAACTATATACCTATAAGCTGATCTTAGTACCTGCTTAGGTCGTCTGAAACAGCGTTCAATTGTAGATTTCATCAAAGAATCTACACTCACGTACTCCACGTTTATGCGGGGCAATTTTCGATTTGATGAGTGAATAAGATATGATACAGGGTGTTTCTCCTAGCAATGAAAACAATTCCAGAACATGCTCTACAGGCACAAATAGAGAAAAGTTTTGTATTGGTATAAGTTTTAAGTTAAACTGTCAACCGTCTAAAACATTGAGCTCAAATTTCAGTGTAAATCTAAACTTGTTAACGTTTTATACAAGTATATATTTTACTTCCATATTCCTTAAGGAATGGAAGTATGGTGATGGCAAAAAAAGTCGTGTTCGAGATTATTGCAGATTCTGATTCTACTACACTCAAAACATGAAAAAAAGTCGTTTTCCGAAAAGTGTCTGTGTGTGTCTGTGTGTCTGTAGATTTTTTTTCTATGGCAAACGATAACTGCCGCAAATTCAAACAGAATCAAATAATTTTTTGCATACAGCCCTGATTTGTAGAGTACTCACGACTTATTGTTTTTGGTGAAGATCGGTTGAGGGAAAGGGGTAGTTTACCTGCAACGGTTTTTTTTATCAAGGGAAATTTTTTTTTTTTTTGGCAAACGATAACAGCCGCAAATTCAAACAGAATCAAATAATATTTCGCATACAGCCCTGAATTGTAGAGTTCTCAAGACCTATTGTTTTTGGTGAAGATCGGTTAAGGGAAAGGGGTAGTTTACCTACAACGTTTTTTTAACAAGGGTATTTTCTATGGCAAACGATAACAGCCGCAAATTCAAACAGAAACAAATAATTTTCTGCATACAGCCCTGATTTGTAGAGTACTCAAGACCTATTGTTTTTGGTGAAGATCGGTTGAGGGGAAGGGGTAGTTTACCAGCAACGTTTTTTATCAAGCGTATTTTCTATGGCAAACGATAACTGCCGCAAATTCAAACAGAATCAAATAATTTTTTGCATACATCAGTGAATTGTAGAGGACTCAAGGCCATTAGATTTTGGTGAAGATCGGTTACGGGGAAGGGGTAGTTTACCTGCAACCTTTTACGTTTTAACAAGAGTAAAGTACTTGAAAATTCATTTAAAATTTTCAAACAATGGTAATTGTTGAAAATAAAATAATTTTGTTGCCAGGCAATAAAATTATAATGTTTTCATTTTAATGTAAATTATGTATATATTAGAAAATATATCGTGCTTGGCAGGCAAGCATATTTCAGATTATAAATCTTAGAATATGGAAGTCATGTATGGTTCTCCATACCGATATTTGTTATTTGTATCGGCCATCTGAGGACCACATGCTAATTTCAATTCTTTATTCTTTGTTCTTTTCTTTTTCTTCAATATTCTTTCATCTTTTCACTATGTCTCTTCTTCCTGTCTTTAGTCGACTTTGAACCTGCGTTTTTCTCTCTCCCACCCTGGACTCCTTCCATTTTTAACACTTTTGCCTAACTAACAAGTATATTTAATTTATAACAAAATTGATAATATTAGATAGTATTTTTTTTAAGTTTCTCACATTTTCTATTAAATGTTTGTGTAATAATTACGCAAGTATTGTGTAAACCATTTGTGTAATTCTTTCATCTATATTTCTTCTAATTAAAGAATATATTTTTGCAATTATACTTTGGTTTCATTTAAGTTACTGATGTATAATCGATGAAAAATTACCTTTTTCTTTTTTAGGAGAATAGAATTCCGTTTTTGAGGAAGTTTTGAAGATGGTCTATGGCTTCTAAGGCTTTAACATTTTTTACAAACAAATAAAATTTTATTTCTCTTTGTATAAATTATTAAAACATAATTTTTAAGCTATCTTGTTTCAGCTTTCTGCTGTTTTATGAACTTATATCTTGAATTTTATCGTAAAATAAACACAAATCTGTAAAATAAGAATCTAGAGTTTTGTTGAAGTCTGGGTAAAATATATCAGAGGCTTCCGAGTGAGTCCACTCACTCCTCCGAGTAAGTCTCCACGCCTGTTTGTACTAACGGTTTTATTTATTGTAATCTGTAGAACATTACCTAAAACTTTTTCCGTTACTGCGTCAACTCTCTGTATAATGCAAAATGCTGTAAAAAACATAGTGTGACAACTCTCAATTAACTGTTGTGGAAATAGCGTTGTTATCCGTCGCGTTAATCTGTACGACCTATCGGAGTCTAAGACACGCATACATCAATCAGTAGGCGTACAGATGCTGTCTCAACACAAACGCTGAGGCAAGTTACAGAAGACAGGAATCGGAATTAGAGAACAGAACCAATAGCAATCAAATGCAAATTTCCAATTAATTGATGTAACTGACTCTAAAACTAGTAACTTTCGGTACCCTTAACGGCACGTGATTTATCAGTTACTACGATACACGTGTAGAAATGAAATTCTATTCAAAATTTTCTGACGTCGTTAGTAACTTGGTTCCGATGGTGGTGGTGGTGTTCCGGAACATTCCCTGATAAATGGAGGGAAGCGATAGTTATCCCACTCCATAATCCAAATAAAGATCATTGTAAACCTGAAAACTATTGTCCAATTGCTCTTACCTGTACTTTATGTAAGTTAATGGAAAAAATTATTAACAGAAGATTACAATGGTACTTGGAGAGTATTAAGTTCTTATCAGCGCATCAGAGCGGTTTTCGAAAAGCTCGATCTAGTTTAGATCACTTAATAAATATTGAAACAAATGTCTGCGAGGCCTTTATAAATAACGAACATCTTGTAGCCGACTGCTTAGCTCTGGAAAAAGCTTATGAACTGGTATGGAAGGACCGAATTGTATACATTATGAAAAATGTTGGAGTTACGGGATATTTACTTAACTTTGTAATAAACTTCTTACAGCACAGAGAGATCCGGGTAAGAGTGAATGGCATATTATCAGATAAATATAAAATCTCAAACGGAGTGCCACAGCGTTCTCCACTTAGTGCCACTTTCTTTTTAATTGCCATTAACGATATTTCTTCTGTAATATCAAACCCCATCCAAAAATGTCTTTTCGCCGACGATTTAACGCTTTTGTGCAAAGGAATCAACATCCAGTCCACTACGGACTGCATTCAGGAAACATTCAATAAATTAACTAACTGGGCACAAACCACGGGTTTTAAATTTTCAGAATCAAAATCTGAATATATAATTTTTTCTCGCATCAGAAGACCACATTCAAGAAATATAAATTTGTCACTTGGAACCAAAGAAATTAGACGATCAAATCAAATCAAAATATTAGGTCTCACGTTCGACCAGCGACTCACATGGGGTACTCACATAAGGACATTAAAAGGTGAATGTTTAAGGAGAATGAACCTTATTAAATCAATCGCATCATGCAACTGAGGTGCCAACAAAGACGTAATCATGAACATCTACAAAGCCTTTATAAGGTCAAAAATGGATTACGGAGCAATAATATATGACTCAGCTAAACAAACCATTTTAAAATCTCTGGAGACTATACATACCTCCGCCCTACGCCTGATCCTAGGAGCGTTTAGAACTAGCCCGATTAACAGCATTCTAGCGGAGTCTCATAAATATCCGCTTAGAAAAAGAAGAATAAAACTCTGTCTGTCATTTGCCACAAGAACTGCTTCAAATCCTGATAACCCTGTAAGTCTTAATGTGTTCTCAGAAAGGAACAGCGACAAATTTGCTAAACGCCCAACCCTATCCAAACCATTTTATGAACGTATTAATATCTACCTACGCAAATTAAACTCTCATTTTCCTTCTGTTTTCACCCAGCAACATCCACCAGAGCCTCCTTGGTGTAGTAAACCTCTCAAATTTGATAACATAATCTCAGAATCCCCAAAAGCTACTACAACTTCGTACATTTTCTTGTCTAAGTTCTACGAAAAACTTGATAAATACACAGAGTACACTCATGTGTTCACGGATGGTTCCCGCACAGACGGAAAGATTGGATGTGCAGTAATATTATCTGGACATGAATACTTATTCAGTTTGGGCAGGGTCTGCTCGGTTTTTTTTCTACGAAGCATATGCAATTCGTTCAGCACTGGAAATAATAAAAGATTCCATGGGCTCCAAGTATATTATCTTCTCAGATTCTCGAAGTGTTTTAGATAGTCTGCAGCAGGACAGCAAAGACATAAGTATCATAACCCTTGATATCTCAACTAGACAGTGCAAGGAAATTATTTTCAGTTGGATACCATCGCACATCGGAATTAAGGGCAACGAGATGTCTGATAGGGCTGCGAAAACTGCTACGTCGAGTCAATATCATCCTCACAAACTATCCCACAATGACCTTAAGAAATATCTGCATTTAAAACTTCTGGAGCACTGGAATGAAGAATGGCTTAAGTCACCACCCGCCAAGCTATTCCGAGTGAGGAAAAATATTTACGAGCAGCACTCACTTGCTTCAGACTCCAGGAGAAATCAAATGGTCATAACAAGACTCCGCATCGGCCACACGCTACTGACTCAAAAGTACATTTTCACAAGAGAGCTTCCTGCGAGATGTAATCGCTGTGGCACGGTTTTGTCAGCTTTCCATCTTGTTTCAGAGTGCCCTGCTTTTCAACATCTACGAAGCAAATTTAATATCCCTGCAGAATTGCGAAAAAGTTTAAATGACAAGACTACAGCCGCCAACATACTTCTCCTCTTAAAGGAGATTAAGTAGTTAACAGCAATATAGGTACGAACTAAGACAATTATAAGAACATTAAAAATTGTGTAATTAAGTTAATGGACTGATATGTTATTATGACTTATTGTTATATAGTTGTTATATTTTGTTACTTAGTGTTATATTTATTATATGTATTACAACGTTACATATACATGTGGGCATGTCAGGCCTCACGTTCAAGGGATACAAAATTATACAACGAATTTGTATGTAAATTCGATATACAGTATTCATGCAGGTTGTATAATTATACCAGGTGTATTTATAATAAGAGTATTTTTATTTATCAATATTTAAAACTCATATTTATTATTTATTCATTATTATAAATATTCATAAACCTCATTAATAATTGTCGGTCACGATATTTCTCATTATTAAATGTTTATATCTTAAGGTATGCAACATTACATATATTTAAAAAAAATCTCTTATATCTAAACATGTTAATAATCTTATATCTAGACATGTTAAATAATTGGTTTATTAATTTATTATAAAATTAAAATATTTTTATATTGAAATAAATTGTCTTATCTCAGATCTGACCTCTACTCGCTCAGTCTATACCATGTTTAAAATTCAATTTAAATTTATATTAATTGCTTGTAGACTGGCCTTTGTTTTAATATTCAACTTTAAATTAATCTTTCTATACTTCAAATACCTAATCACTTTACTATCTATTTTGATAATAAACTCTACTCTCTTTACTTTAAATTCTCTTTCATTTATTAACGCTTTTATCTATATGCGATCGCTCATTCTTACGACTAAACATTTATTTAAATTTTAACATATTATTACTAAGTATAAATTTTTCTTTGTTTTAATTTACTGTCTTTTGAAATCGTCTTTAAGAGCTCTTTTTTTTCTACAAATCATTTAAAATGCATTACGCATGTCACCTCGATTTCTGATGATCTTACGACTGTTGTCCGGGGTCCAGCGTTGTCCAGAGTTAGTTTTCCATTCCTCTTGTCCAGGCGTGGTCCTGGATACGTCTAGAGTCCAGCGTCGGTCTACGGCAGCATGTTCCTGGATACGTCTAGAGTCCAGCGTCGTTCTACGGCAGCATGTTCCTGGATTCGTCTAGAGTCCAGCGTCGCTCTACAGCAGCTTTCCCGTATATACTCTTGGCAGACTGACTATTGCGGTATTTACTTTTTCCGTAATATTGTCGTGAATTTAACGAACGTTATTTCGTTTTTACTGCGACTTGTAATAGAATAAAAATAAACTGTTTTGCCGACGGACAGCATGTCCGGCTGCAACTGTGTCTTGAAATGGAGAGAAGGGTTTTCTGTCGAACCCTTAATTTATACCCTCTCGAGATTCCGCGCCAGTCGGCTCCAAAAGCGTCCTGTCGATACCTGCATATCTCGTGACAGCCCCCACTCCCGAACCTTTTCATCTATTTCCAATTATTAGCAAATAGCAATATTTTGCACGGAATCGAGATAGCACAAATCATAGCTATTTCGATTAAGCACTCACTATATTAATTTGAGCGTCTTAGGGTAATTTGCGTATTTGTTAGCACGTTTATTTTGCACTGTCTTCGCATAACGTGTTCTATTAACGTCATCTTTTCACTGGGGATAACTATAAATTTTACACACACTTTGGTGCCTTTGGTTTGATCATACACTAATTAGTTTTCGCACAGTGAATTAAAATAATTATTTTATTAATTACTTGGGGCGGGTAGCTTCCTGTCTGTACATGCATCACTAACACACACAAGATACACGTGTAACACACATACAATTGAGCAGGTGTTCACTGCCTGTCGGAACAGGTTAATTTCTCCCCTAATCTAACAATGAAATATTTTTGCAATCTCAGACCTGTCCATTTACATGTAACTTATACAATTTATACAAAATTTATATTTATTTAAATTAATGCCTAATACAGCGTATGGCTGTATCGTTGCAGTATACTTAGTTATATTTATTTATGTGCATGATGTGTATTTATATTGCTTGTGTTGTGGGTGGTTAATATTTCTCATTTTATTTGGCATCGGTTAAACTAATATTGTTATTTGCTAAATATTTTCATCTATCTCATTTGTTTACACTATTTGGTAGTTAAACAAATATTTACTATATGTTAATACATCTGTTTAAGAATTTGTACAAATTCATTTTTGTGGTCGCTAATGACCGTTGCTGTTGCAGCGACCTTATAAATAAATAAAATTTAAAAAAAAAATTCACACGGCTTCGCCAAGAACGTACTCTGCGAATTTACTGATACTGAACCGTATCGATTTTGTGTGTACTCATCCAAATACGTCTGTGGATAGTTATCTTTGTGTTTGTGATCACGCGCACGTCCTATTGTAATATAATGGGGAGCACTCCGGTGCAAAAAATTATTTATTCTCTGTCTGATACGGCAAAACTGTACCCGTTTATCCTTCCCTCAAAAACCACATAGCTTTTCTCTAGGCTTTCCGCTTCCTCAATCACGTACCTTACTTATCTCAATTAAATTAATGTTTACTTTAGCGGACTGAATCTTCAGCACGCGCATTCATTTTCCGATGCACTTAATCCATATTCATTGTATGCATTAATTAGTCTGTGTACGAAAAGGAAACAGCAAGAAATTATAGACGTATGAAACAAAGGAGAAAGAGACAAATAAATTGAAGCAAATGAAGTGAATGTAATCGATAAACAAAGGTAAGATTAGACAAGGGATGGTGTAGTACTATAACTCTGTGAACAATGATATAACAAGTTAGAACTTTTAATTCCTGACAGTGATACTAGATGAAAAGTAAGCCTAGCCTATTTTTAAATAGGTTTTCAAGTTTTGCCAACCTGTTGCTTATGTACGTGAATGTAGCCAAATTTTAGTGATGATGCCATTATTATTTTTAAATGATTCAATCTAATCATTTCTTAAATGTTTTGTCTTCATTTTATATTTCATTTTATTTTCTATTTTGTTTATGGTGTTTTACTGTACCCATTTTTTTTAGTAATTTGGTTATACAGGATTAGCAGGATCTGCAGACCGTTAAGAGAAAGCAACAAAGGCAAATAACAAAGGCTGGCATTAAAAACTCGATTAAAAAAGAGGTAGGATAACGAGAGAAGGAATTGAAAGGACTTCATAATAAATTAAAGTGTCAAAATAAACTCGTAACAAAGATCACTAAAAGTTCTTTAGGAATCAAAAGTTACATACACCTAGCGATAAAATTGTACAAATTAAATTCATTTATCTCAACATTTATCAAAACATTTTTCAGATGTGGTCGTATTGCTATTTTTGTATGTGTGTAACAAATCATTTATTACATAGCCGCTCAATGTTACGTGCACTTATGTGGGACCCACTCTCTTTGCCTCGAGCAGAGCTAATCCACGTCATTTGAGAAATGCCTCCTATTTCGCAATTTTGAATATGCTAAAACTCCAGTTAAAGCTTGTGTCACACTATGCTACTTCACTAGCTGCTACTGTATTTTCTGGCTATTTCAATGTCACACTGTTTTTAGGTACAGCAAAGTACATGGTTGTGTAGATTGGTTTGATGTTAAAAAGTATTGTGTAAAATGTCATCTGTGGGTGTGTGACGTGAGGCTTTGTCACACCCGTTGCTGATTGGTGTTTTGGAGCTTTGTAAGGAGTTGTTGGTTAACATAAGGAAGAAAAAGAAAAGCGCGTGGGTTTGGGAATGGATAGGTAGAAGGGATAAACTGGGTACTTCAGCAACACTAATAAGAGAGCCGGTAGTTGAGGACCCCCAATCGTACCACATAACATCATTCTGTTATCCTCACAAAAGTTTCAGGAATTGCTAGATTTAGTGTCACCAAATTAAATTTGGTTTGTATACGTCTTCCGTCGCGGCACTACCGTTTTTAGATATTTTGATTTTATTCAGTTCATGACGATAAGCACCAAGGAGTATTTTAATTTTCTATTTTAAAGCATCTTCCTTTGCTGGTAATCAGGGAAGTTCCAGCTCATCTAGCAACCGAGTGAAAGCAGTTTTTTCGCGTCGCGTTTCAAATACTCTACAGACGTAATGTCCCACAGACATATTTTCTGTATATGTTAAGAAATGTAATTATTCATCACCGAGGCCTTTAATAAATCACTCATTGTAAATGTAGAAATAGAACACTCAAAAGGCACAATACAACAACAAAACCATCACAAAGGGTTGTGTGACAAGAACGTGGTGACAGGGATCCGTTACTTCACTGTTACTGCATTGTCACACTGGGCGACTAGGGCGCTACTCGGTAGCGGCTAGTGAGTCACGTGATCTCATGGTCGGCTAATGGGCTACTTAGTAGCGCCACAAGTTGAACACGTCCAACTTCTCTACCTACTTATTCTTTACTCGCCGGCGAGTGCTAGTAGCTGCTACTAACTATGTCACACTAGGCTACTTAGTAACCGCTACGCATGTACCGGCTAGTAAAGTAGCATAGTGTGACACAGGCTTCTATATAGAATCCGTGGTTTCCTAGTTTGGCGATGAGAAATAATTCTGATTTTAAAACACATTACTTATGTTTTTCTGTGAATACTGAATTTGTTTGGCGGTTTCGGAGTTGTTACCTTCTTGAAGCAGAATTGTCCCAATATTTTGACCCACAAAATATTAAGAAATATTTCGAAAGTGAGCAAGTTTATAACCGTTGAAGCACAAACTTTATTTTTCTTTTATAAAATTGCTAAACTGCTATAATTGTTTTTATTATTTAGACAAAGCTTTTCGTCATTACTGACATCTTCAGGTCTTAAACCTGAAGATGTCAGTAATGACGAAAAGCTTTGTCTAAATAATAAAAACAATTATAGCAGTTTAGCAATTTTATAAAAGAAAAGTAAGGATGGCTGCTAATTTAAACAATACGAAGGAAGCACAAACTTTATATTCTGTTACTCCGATAACCGGCATATTATTACACTAATTTTTGAATACTAGTTACCGTAGTTGCATCAAAAGCAGCAAGACTGAACTGATTAAATAGTAGCCTGTACTTCTTTAAATATTCCTTGCAGCAATGATATCAGAAATTTAAATTTCGCTATGAAATTATCTTGACATAAGACAGAAGTACTTATTAACGGAAATATCGGCTTAAGGTTCACAGTTGCCTTGTATTACTCCATTAGTTATTCGCCGTTTGATTTGCATATTTGTGTATGCGTTGTACGTTATTCGTTTCAGCAACATACTCCTGTAATGACGTTACCTGTATACTACTTACAGTTGAACTACTTACACGAAAATTTATTCCTCCTCCATTCTGCTCCGGATTGTACAGAGAATCCGAAATATTTCCGCCAAGATTCATAGTTGTGTACACAAAAACGGAAGCAAATAAACTACTACTACTATTACAACTACCATTGGTCAACCATTGGTAGTGTTGCTCTACGCGTTTCTCGCCTAACCCAGCAGGTGCGTGTTTCTGTCAAGCCGGCACTGAAGTATCGTCTAGAGTTTTCGAGTGCTTGTTAAGGACGCATATTATGGAACGCTGCAGGCTATAATTATGCAACAGCTGCCGCTTAGTTATCAGTTTTACGTTGGCGATTTACTCAGTGCGTTTAAAGTGGTTGTTAGTGAAAAGTGGTTACTGTGCTATAATTACCATGAAACTCTATTACTTGACGTTATTATTGTGTGTGTGACAAACTTTACTTGAATTGTTGTAAGAGACTATTTTTCTTATTACAAACTGTTATTTGTGATTAATTAAAGGTGGTAATTAGTGATTTCGTTGACGTCTGTATTTTCTTTTCCACTGTACCATACTACGATCAGTGAGACCGTCGTAACAATATATTTGTCGTCTTAAAATACTAAAAGTCTCTTTTGTTGATTGACAAATAAATGTATACACTCTCAAACTATTCAGACCGTACATAAAATTGTGCTTTGTTGTGTGTTTGTTTATTTAACAATAAATATTTCTATTTTATTTCTCTTTTAAATTCAATAATTTGTCTATTATAAGATAGTTTTTAGACGAAGAACGCGTTACAAAACATTTTAAGGTATCTAATAAGACTTTAAACAAAAATAGCTGTAATATACCGTATTGAATTTAGAGTAGAATTTTCAAACTATCCGGATACACAATGAGTTTGTATATGGCATGTACTGTCGGGCACATTTCTTTAAATAATTCTAAGAAACCGTAAAACTATTCAAACCTGACCTATTCTCTCACAAAATTAAATAAAGAAAAGAGAATATTCAGTCTTCGTTTTAACAAATACACTAACGGTATAATTTGTAACATAGAGGTGAAGATAATTTCAGGTTTCTTAATTTATTTTATATTATTATTTAACGTGCATTGGCAGTAATCGGAACTACAGAGTTTGTATTAGAACAAAAATTTGTCAGTTATTTATGATTTTGCATCAACAGAATGTGGAATATATTGTAAGCTATGCATATTGTGTGTGGCGCGCGAACTTGTGTAGTTACGCAGCGTTTACTGATAACGCAAAGTTCTTTTAAAGATGTATTCATCAGATGTATATGTATAGTTAATATTAAAATAAAATCGTATACTGGTTATAAAATGGTGTAAGTATATTACAAGATGGAAAAGTTAATTTTCAGAAGCATTACTACTAATTATGTAAAAGCTTTAGTTTTGACATTTAGAGGACTATCTCTGAAGTACGTATTCCAATAGCCTGACGCAATATGATTTTATCAAAGCACAGTGTCCTGCTCTTCTGTTTCTGGTTGCGGAGTCAAGGTTCCCTCTCGTACACACCTGTCCACACTTCCTTTGGCCACCGACACCACCTGCTTAATCGGATTGTTGGATGTCCCGACCATTTCAGCCGTACAAGCTTCATGTTCTCCTTCCAAATTTTACGACATTATTTCTTAAACACACCATAAATCCATAAGCATCCCATTCACATCGTTCTTACAACCCAGAAAGGTCAAGAGCATGTGAGACCGTAGAATCATCCTGAAATGATCTTAAATCTCATCATTACGTTACTTAATTATAATATGTTATTTTTAATTTCTGGGTACAAATAATTTGGGATTATTTTATTTATCAAACATTTACTTAAACAATAAAGATTTTATTGGTTGTAATGATTTAATTCCTAACCTTATACTAAACTTTTCGTTAAATTAATTTTTAAGATGTATGCATATTATTTTTTTAAGAAATGGAAGGAAAGAATATTTTTGTTAAAGATTGTACCTTCAGAGTAGAGAGATGTTATTAGATATTAAAATTAACAAATTTTAATAAAATTATCTAGAACGTTACTATATGCAGAACAAGTCAAGCTGTTCCCCTTTAGATAAGTTAAACCATCAGATGTAACTTAACGCCTTAGGCTGGCAAAAAATATTAGTCTATGCGTTTATAATGTCGTAAAAAAATACATGAATAAACGCCTGCAAATTAATCATCTGTGAAATGAATACTGGGAAACAAATTACCTAGCTGTCGCCTGACATAAATTCTACAGCAACTATTAACTCTGCCACTGCTGCTACTACTACTACTACTACTACTACTACTACTACTACTACTACTACTACTACTACTACTACTACTCTTCCTTTTCTGCTTGGGAGCTCCACACCAAAGTCGTGTCCTGGACTCATGCGATTTCTGCCTCCTCCCATCACCGAAAACCATTGGTATACTTCAATTCATTGTCTGAAATTTTCTCGCACCATCCCATCCCTCTTTGCATGTTTTCCTTAAGCTGCCTCTTTTTTCCTTTCTTCTGTTTATTTGTCTTGGAGTGCCCTCTTTTGGTTTCTATACTAGTTTGTCCTTAATATTACGTGACCGAACCTCTCAGGGTCTGTAAGTTTACAAATTCTAATATAAGTAACTACTTGTATTCATGGTATAATACATTTTTGAGTATAATTCCTCAGAGCCCACGGGTCTTAATTGTTTTGCGAAGTTTTTCTTTCAAAATTTTTAATGTTTTTGTCAGCTCTCGCAGGAAGTACTCATATTTCAAAGTCACAGAAATGAACTGGCCTTATTAGAGTCTTATGTATGTTAATTTTATTTTATGGGATACGCCCTACGATTTAAAAGTTAGCAGCACAAAACTATCACCTCTTGTTCCACAGTGAATGTCTTCTCGTTGTTTTAGATCGGTCTGATAAATCGTTAAAATGTTGACACACAGTCGAAAATCTCAATGCAGTCATTCCCTATTTGTATATTTTGATTTATTAGGCTACACTTAAACACACGATCTTTATCGTTATAATTATAATTTTATGTTCAATAAAATTCCATCATAAACCTACTTTAATAACATGACTATAATCATGTTAGCAAATCGGCTTCTATTGGTGCGCTATTGCATGGAAAGGTGGGGTGTGGAAACTGCGTTCAAATCATTATACATATAGAAACATACATATTAACGGGGACCGCTAAACGTTTTCATATTACCTTATTTCAATAAGGTGACACAAACGACACAGCTACGATTGAAGTAGACTAAAACCTATACGAAATATTTAATAATAATTACCAACAAGAATATTTCTAAAAATGTTTTTGAATAAATTGCATCAACAAAATTTCTTTCAAGCTGAAACTTTGGTTTTTCACGGTGCTTAGAAACGAAATATCGCGGCATTATACTTTTCTTTGTTGAAAAAACTTCCATGATTATTATAAATCGTAACTACCGGACTTTGCTGACGACTTTCTTGTACTTCGAAATACAGAATCTGATTTTCAAAAACCTGTTTTTAAGCTTCATCAAATTTGCAAACAATACAATATAAAAATCTCTGATATAAAAAAAAAGTAATAGCATTTCAAGGTAAGGAGCCAATAACAACAAAAACAAAAATTAGTGATCAAATTCTAGAACAGGTGAGCCACTTTAATTATTTGGGAAATGATGTTGGCTACGATAGAAATTATGATATTGATGTTAAGTTAGGTAAGTTCCAGGCGATCTGTGGAACAATCAACCGTACTTTTAGAAATAAGGTAGGTCGAGTAAAGTTTTAAAAAGTTGTGGCAGTCTATGTACTGTCCTATGGGTGTGAATTATGGACAACAACCAGAAAACAAGACAGGAAAGTAGAGGCCCGGAAATGGCATTCTTAAGAGGAGTTAAAAGATGACCTTATAAGACACGAGACCATAAGGGAAGAGTTACAAGTTGTTAACTTGAATGAAAACTAAAACATTACAAACAACGGTGTAAAGAACACTTAGAAAGAATGCCAGATTCCAGACTGACGAACAAGTTTCGAAATACAAACCTACAGGACACAGGTGTGTGGGTAGACTCAGGAAGAGATGGCTGGAGGATTTTTGAAGGCGGAACAGGCAGCACTTTGCCAATACCGTGTTGTAAAGATGACGATAAACAATCGGACTGTTAAGCCGCGGTCGATTTCTTACACGTGCCTAATATGTTTTCTAAACATTTCGGCCACTCACCGGAGGCCTTGTTCGGAAGGAACGCGTTCAGCGAAGGATGGCAGGCCTCAAGCAGAAGTACACGCAACGGAATTTTATAAGATCAGTTTCAAGAACGTTAACGCAAAGTACTGTCTCAGCAGCGGCTTTCCTATGGAGCAAGGAATGTGGTGACGTATGCCATTCCACTGCACACGTCACTGTAATACTACTAATTTAAATACGTTTAACACAGTTTCGGTCTAATATGACTGCCACTCACACGGTATTTCTTGTAGCGCATAAGAAAACTCACTTTAACAAAATATTCAATAAATTATACTTAGGTATTAATGTACAAACGTTCAATCTAATACCCACACAAAATCACAACTAAATACGTTTTCTGAACAACTGAACAATGTTTGTAGAACCAGTAATACCTCACCAATACAACCACGTACTATCATTGAGTAGACCCCTCGCTCCTCATGCGTCTCGGCAGCAAAACTGATGCGCAAGTATGTCTTTTAGTTTGCATTCATAGCGCACATATACGTACGTAGGCTTAATAATTCCACTCTACAAGCGCACGGAGATTGCTTATACCTCTGCTTGAGATGCGTTTGGTCTGCCATAGTTGGTTGAACGCGTTCTCACTGAACAACCACTCCAGTGGTTGGCCGAAACGTTTAGAAAAATATGAATCACGTTGTAAGCAGTCGAGCACGGCTCAACAGCCCTGTAGTTTCCAATTATAATGGAACCTCGATAACACGAATCTCAAGGGGATTATAAATATGAATCACGTTGTAAGCAGTCGAGCACGGCTCAACAGCCCTGTAGTTTCCAATTACAATGGAACCTCGATAACACGAATCTCAAGGGGATTATAAATATGAATCACGTTGTAAGCAGTCGAGCACGGCTCAACAGCCCTGTAGTTTCCAATTACAATGGAACCTCGATAACACGAATCTCAAGGGGATTATAAATATGAATCACGTTGTAAGCAGTCGAGCACGGCTCAACAGCCCTGTAGTTTCCAATTACAATGGAACCTCGATAACACGAATCTCAAGGGGATTATAAATATGAATCACGTTGTAAGCAGTCGAGCACGGCTCAACAGCCCTGTAGTTTCCAATTACAATGGAACCTCCGTAACACGAATCTCAAGGGGATTATAAATATGAATCACGTTGTAAGCAGTCGAGCACGGCTCAACAGCCCTGTAGTTTCCAATTACAATGGAACCTCGGTAACACGAATCTCAAGGGGATTATAAATATGAATCACGTTGTAAGCAGTCGAGCACGGCTCAAGAGCCCTGTAGTTTCCAATTACAATGGAACCTTGATAACACGAATCTCAAGGGGATTATAAATATGAATCACGTTGTAAGCAGTCGAGCACGGCTCAACAGCCCTGTAGTTTCCAATTACAATGGAACCTCGATAACACGAATCTCAAGGGGATTATAAATATGAATCACGTTGTAAGCAGTCGAGCACGGCTCAACAGCCCTGTAGTTTCCAATTACAATGGAACCTCGATAACACGAATCTCAAGGGGATTATAAATATGAATCACGTTGTAAGCAGTCGAGCACGGCTCAACAGCCCTGTAGTTTCCAATTACAATGGAACCTCGGTAACACGAATCTCAAGGGGATTATAAATATGAATCACGTTGTAAGCAGTCGAGCACGGCTCAACAGCCCTGTAGTTTCCAATTACAATGGAACCTCGGTAACACGAATCTCAAGGGGATTATAAATATGAATCACGTTGTAAGCAGTCGAGCACGGCTCAACAGCCCTGTAGTTTCCAATTACAATGGAACCTTGATAACACGAATCTCAAGGGGATTATAAATATGAATCACGTTGTAAGCAGTCGAGCACGGCTCAACAGCCCTGTAGTTTCCAATTACAATGGAACCTCGATAACACGAATCTCAAGGGGATTATAAATATGAATCACGTTGCAAGCTGTCGAGCACGGCTCAACAGCCCTGTAGTTTCCAATTACAATGGAACCTCGATAACACGAATCTCAAGGGGATTATAAATATGAATCACGTTGTAAGCAGTCGAGCACGGCTCAACAGCCCTGTAGTTTCCAATTACAATGGAACCTCGATAACACGAATCTCAAGGGGATTATAAATATGAATCACGTTGTAAACAGTCGAGCACGGCTCAACAGCCCTGTAGTTTCCAATTACAATGGAACCTCGATAACACGAATCTAAAGGGGATTATAAATATGAATCACGTTGTAAGCAGTCGAGCACGGCTCAACAGCCCTGTAGTTTCCAATTACAATGGAACCTCGATAACCCAAATCTCAAGGGGATTATAAAAAATTCGTGTTATCAAGGTCCGTCTTCATAATATTCGGTTTACTGAGCTCACGGCCGTGGGTAATTCGTCTTATAGAGGTCAAATTCGTGCTATAGAGGTTCTGTTGAGTAAAAACTCGTGTTATTAAGGTTAATTAGCATGTATTTTGATTTCAAATCAACGGACATTTGGCTTATCAAGGTTTTAAACTAAGAAATTTTGGGTTATAGAGGAATTTTTAACATTGAGTGTTATAGGATATTCAAGGGGATTGAACAAAATTTGTGTTATCAAGCAATTCGTGTTATTGAGGTTCTTGGTATCCAGATGCCACTGAATTACGGCCATGACAGCCTTCGCACTATACTAAAATATATACACGTCTATGAAGATAAATTTTCAGTTAATGTATTATTGATTGAGTGAAAAGATTTTTTAACAGCCACTCAGCACGAGTGCCTTTAGCAAAGTATACTAAACTAAATATTTGGCATAAATCATCTTGCTATAGACTATTTGTTATTGTGTGTCGTTGAGCCGCTCATCACCAAAGACATCACAACAAAATTTTTAACTTTCAAATCTGACACATTTTCTAAGTTTGACATCCACCAAAAAAAATTTTAAAAACTACAACTTACCTTGATGACCGGCTCACTTGTTCACTCGCACTAGGAGAAGACTCCTAGTGGAAGAATGTCCACATGCGGGGTAACCATTGGGGAATCGGACGAATGAGGTGACCTCAAATTTGTTGTTTTGTTTAAATTCAACAATTACCAATTTATTGCTTCTGTGCGAAATAATAAATCATATACAATATTTCATGTGACAGCACTCCATTAGGAGTATATAAAATACACACCATATTTAAAATATATGACATCGTATTCAGAATTTTAATTTCAAAATATTCAAAATTCAATATTTAAAAAAAAACATTCCATTAAAATTATATAAAATCTGTAAAACCTTTAAACTCTCTTACATGGCATGCAAATCACCATTGACATGCACCTTTTTACCTTCACCCATAGAATTTCCTTATTTGGAACTAAATACATTAACATTGATAAGTACCAAGAGTAAATCCAGAGGTTTTCAAAATATAACATTTAATAACACTAAGTCTTTTTTTTTTTTTAAGTCCCCCTCTGGTTGTACTATAAACACTTTCAAGAATGTCAACAATTTTATAAACCATTTAACAAGCATTAACAAGCAATTCTATCATACAACGATTTAAACAAACATATTACATAACGACATGCGCCCTCTGAAATCTAATTCAAAATTTAAAGAAAGAGAATCATATAATTAGGAAAATATAATGCAAACCTAAGATAGGTGATTATACACTCTGTGTGGAATTCACAAGTGCATGTGCTCAGTTTTCCCTAAACTTGCATAAACTTGAGTAGCCCAAAGGCTTGCAGATTTCAGAGTGCACCATCATTAAGAAACTAACAAATAATCAGGTACATATATCTCTCAGCCATGTAATATGTTGTGTGCATGGAATTATGAGCCTATACATATACAAAAGAATTTTCACAGTGACTGTAAATGGATAGAGAATGAAATTAAATATGAGTATACACATCTACCAAAGATTTTTAAAAGGTCACTGTACATTGATAGAAATTTAACAATACTATGAGCATATAAATCTACAATTCTTATAAATATATAAATAGTGAAAATTTCATCTTGTACAGCAGTTCAGTCGTTTTTATTAATAGGCAGAATGCTCCTGAATTACAGTTCTAGTACAGGGCTATGTATAGTTACAATTGTAGGTGATCTGCAACTCTTTTCATAATCGGATTTACAAGTTCCATTAAAAGGCTGCCACAATATAAGTTCCCCACAGATTAGAGTAAAAAAAGGTATACTAGAAATTACATGCTTCCACAATTAACACACAAGACATTTATATGAACACACTGAATATGAGCATTTAAGGAACTCGGCTGAATTTTGCTTCACTCGGCCCATGAGCACACTGGCCAATTCCTAACACATTTTCTTAAGTTTTTTATTTTTGTTTTCATTTTTTTTTGTAGGTAAAAATTTTGCACAGAAGCTATTACAGTCGAATAAGAAACTAGTCACATAAGACACTAGTAAGGTTCACCAGACCTTTCTTTTATTAAAAGCATGCGATCAAAAATTTGCAATGAGTGCAGAAACCTGTCTATTATATTCCCAATATATAGAGAAGGAAAAAAAATATATCCAGAATTAAGCAACAGTTGTTCTTTTTTTTTGTGTTAGAAACAGTTAGGCCACACTTGGCTCCAAAACGAGCAGCGCAAAAACGCATCCCAGGCAAAAATTTAATAAATTTTATTTTTCCATACCTGTACAATTTTGCCAAGTGTCACTTACAATTGAGTTCCTCAATTCACTCACACATAAATCACATCTCGGTCTTCACAGGATCACGGCCGCCGGCTCCAAGGGACCCCCTTGGCACACTTTACTCTTAGCCGGCCATGATTAATTTAAAAAAAAACCCAGGCCTTATAAAACAAATAAAGCAACTTTTTCAAACGCCGATCTCTAAGACCGCACGTGGCGAGAACAGCTCCTGAATAGAACAGCTGACATCAACCCTCGTCTCTCTCTACCCAGCTGACCCGGAACCACCCCCATCGAGTCAAAAGAAAAACTCTCCACTCGACGAAAACCACAGGCCAACCCACTGCTCAAGTCAAAACAGCAAATCCTCTACTCACGGCAAACACCGCACCAAGCAGCGGGACCGAAAAGTTAAGTTGTGAGAAGTCTCTAACAGATAGCGACAGTATCCAAAATTCGGAGCGAGAGCCACAACCAGTTCCGAAGTTACCGTAACTTCTCATAGATAGCGAAGTGACCACTGTCCAAAGCGCACTCCCCAGATACATGAAAATATCGCCCGGAATCCTTAGAACCGCTACTTGCCGTACACCTACGTACGGCACACCCCCACAACAAAAGGAGTCCAACGGGTTGGACGACACTGGGACTGCCACCCCTGGAGGAAAAGCGGGGACTGACTAAAAACCAATAAAAAGAAAACCAGGCGGAAGTTTAAAACGAAAGGACACCAGAAGGAAGGACAAGGTGTGTATGTGTGTGTAGCTGAGTGTGTGTAAGTGTAGAAGATACGGGGAGTGTGAGCGGCCGCGGCCTAAAGCAATAGAAAAGAAAGGAAAGGAGAGGAGGTAAAATACCGATAAAACTTAAAACAATAAAACGCTAAAGAGTAAAACCATAAAACACAATCCCTCCAACGAAGCCCCCCGAAAACCAAACCCAAGGACCCTAACTAATTCCAACAGGGGAACGCGGCATGGTCATTCAATAACAACGTACAATCAGCTGATGCACAAACCAGGTCGACCGTGAAATTGACATATCAACCTAGAACAGATACATGAGACAAGGACGGGTTTATCAGATTACGCAAACAACAACAACTACATTCCACCCTGCAGCCGGCTATCAACAGCTCATAGTCCAACTCGCCCAGATAACAATTTTACAACGATACAGCTGGTTACAAGTTACTCTGTCAATGTCTAGACTCCGGATACAATGACAAACAACGTACTTTTGCACTTAGGCACCAAACGAACTACCCTTGACAATATCTCGTATTCCCATAAAACAACAAATTTAGTTGGGGTGTCCCGACCCGACACCGGACCAACCAAGACCAAGATGAAGTGCCATACGACAACAAAGACAACCATGATCACACAAAAACACAAACAAACAAATAAACACTCAAGAACCCCCAAAACCATCAGAAATCGCCAGGCTGTGCTCAACCCCCCCCTAGGGGTCCCGGCCGGGCAACCGCACCCAAAGACCAAGATTTACAACACTAATAAACATCACTCTTGACAGAACTTGTCCGACCAAGATTTGGAGGTCACCTCATCCATTTCCAATTTTCGTTTCAGAGGTGGCCAGGACAACGTCCAACCACGCTCTGCTACCATTTGTGAGCCGCTCATCACCAAAGACATCACAACAAAATTTTTAACTTTCCAAATCTGACACATTTTCTAAGTTTGACATCCACCAAAAAAAATTTTAAAAACTACAACTTACCTTGATGACCGGCTCACTTGTTCACTCGCACTAGGAGAAGACTCCTAGTGGAAGAATGTCCACATGCGGGGTAACCATTGGGGAATCGGACGAATGAGGTGACCTCAAATTTGTTGTTTTGTTTAAATTCAACAATTACCAATTTATTGCTTCTGTGCGAAATAATAAATCATATACAATATTTCATGTGACAGCACTCCATTAGGAGTATATAAAATACACACCATATTTAAAATATATGACATCGTATTCAGAATTTTAATTTCAAAATATTCAAAATTCAATATTTAAAAAAAAACATTCCATTAAAATTATATAAAATCTGTAAAACCTTTAAACTCTCTTACATGGCATGCAAATCACCATTGACATGCACCTTTTTACCTTCACCCATAGAATTTCCTTATTTGGAACTAAATACATTAACATTGATAAGTACCAAGAGTAAATCCAGAGGTTTTCAAAATATAACATTTAATAACACTAAGTCTTTTTTTTTTTTTTTTTTTTAAGTCCCCCTCTGGTTGTACTATAAACACTTTCAAGAATATCAACAATTTTATAAAGCATTTAACAAGCATTAACAAGCAATTCTATCATACAACGATTTAAACAAACATATTACATAACGACATGCGCCCTCTGAAATCTAATTCAAAATTTAAAGAAAGAGAATCATATAATTAGGAAAATATAATGCAAACCTAAGATAGGTGATTATACACTCTGTGTGGAATTCACAAGTGCATGTGCTCAGTTTTCCCTAAACTTGCATAAACTTGAGTAGCCCAAAGGCTTGCAGATTTCAGAGTGCACCATCATTAAGAAACTAACAAATAATCAGGTACATATATCTCTCAGCCATGTAATATGTTGTGTGCATGGAATTATGAGCCTATACATATACAAAAGAATTTTCACAGTGACTGTAAATGGATAGAGAATGAAATTAAATATGAGTATACACATCTACCAAAGATTTTTAAAAGGTCACTGTACATTGATAGAAATTTAACAATACTATGAGCATATAAATCTACAATCCTTATAAATATATAAATAGTGAAAATTTCATCTTGTACAGCAGTTCAGTCGTTTTTATTAATAGGCAGAATGCTCCTGAATTACAGTTCGAGTACAGGGCTATGTATTGTTACAATTGTAGGTGATCTGCAACTCTTTTCATAATCGGATTTACAAGTTCCATTAAAAGGCTGCCACAATATAAGTTCCCCACAGATTAGAGTAAAAAAAGGTATACTAGAAATTACATGCTTCCACAATTAACACACAAGACATTTATATGAACACACTGAATATGAGCATTTAAGGAACTCGGCTGAATTTTGCTTCACTCGGCCCATGAGCACACTGGCCAATTCCTAACACATTTTCTTAAGTTTTTTATTTTTGTTTTCATTTTTTTTTGTAGGTAAAAATTTTGCACAGAAGCTATTACAGTCGAATAAGAAACTAGTCACATAAGACACTAGTAAGGTTCACCAGACCTTTCTTTTATTAAAAGCATGCGATCAAAAATTTGCAATGAGTGCAGAAACCTGTCTATTATATTCCCAATATATAGAGAAGGAAAAAAAATATATCCAGAATTAAGCAACAGTTGTTCTTTTTTTTTGTGTTAGAAACAGTTAGGCCACACTTGGCTCCAAAACGAGCAGCGCAAAAACGCATCCCAGGCAAAAATTTAATAAATTTTATTTTTCCATACCTGTACAATTTTGCCAAGTGTCACTTACAATTGAGTTCCTCAATTCACTCACACATAAATCACATCTCGGTCTTCACAGGATCACGGCCGCCGGCTCCAAGGGACCCCCTTGGCACACTTTACTCTTAGCCGGCCATGATTTATTAAAAAAAAACCCAGGCTTTATAAAGCAAATAAAGCAACTTTTTCAAACGCCGATCTCTAAGACCGCACGTGGCGAGAACAGCTCCTGAATAGAACAACTGACATCAACCCTCGTCTCTCTCTACCCAGCTGACCCGGAACCACCCCCATCGAGTCAAAAGAAAAACTCTCCACTCGACGAAAACCACAGGCCAACCCACTGCTCAAGTCAAAACAGCAAATCCTCTACTCACGGCAAACACCGCACCAAGCAGCGGGACCGAAAAGTTAAGTTGTGCGAAGTCTCTAACAGATAGCGACAGTATCCAAAATTCGGAGCGAGAGCCACAACCAGTTCCAAAGTTACCGTAACTTCTCATAGATAGCGAAGTGACCACTGTCCAAAGCGCACTCCCCAGATACATGAAAATATCGCCCGGAATCCTTAGAACCGCTACTTGCCGTACACCTACGTACGGCACATCGTGTATAATATTGTGAATTCGTTGTAGTATCAACTGTCAAAACATTAAGCTATTTTTATAAACAGAAATAACACTGTTGTACACTACCATAGAATTCATCAGATCGGAATTATCTGATGTTGATCAGATATATTTGTATAATATAAATATGATATGATATAATCATACTAAATACGATACAAATATCTGAGATATTTCCGATCTGATAACGAGCTGTGAAGTTTGAAAGCGCTAATCAGAAAACTTTTTTCTATAGTGGTGTGCAGCAGTGTTTTTCGGTTTGTGATTATAACCACTAACACAACTTCATTGATTAAACAATATTTTTTTCATAAAAAATAAATTATTTTGTCAAAAATATTAATTTGTCATAATAAACATTAATTTATCAGTTCTTTTGTTTCTGATTTTTCTCTAATCCTGTAGTCATGTATATTCTCTAATAAAATCATATATTTATTAGTTGTTTAAGGCACAGCCGGTTACCTTATACACAAAAAACGCAATTCCTTGTGTGTGTGTGTGTGTGTGTGCGCGCGCGCGCGCGTGTGTGTGTGAGAGGGCGCTTGTAGAGTAGAATAATTACGCCTACGTACATGTTCGCGCTATGAGTGCACACTATAGAACAAATTACTTGTGTTACGGTCTTGGAACTGGCGTCATAAAATGCCGTACATTTTCGTTTGTTATTTCAATACAGACATATACTAGGTTTGTATGTAAAATACCTGGATTTACAAGGACCTGTAATCGTTATGACTGAGCAGTGCATCGCGCAGGAAAAGTGTTAAATCTCGTGAGTTAATGGTAAAGGCTTATATTTACTAGATACTTGGAAATTGTTTCACTGACTAATACAAAACGATGAAAATGTTACCAACTGACAAGTGTTTCGGATTTACTAAAACTCCTTTTACTTAATTATACAGGTTCGTTGTTACGACTGTAACACATTAAAGTCACTAGTTACACGGTAACACAGTCGTTCCGATTTCACGTACTGTTTCGTTTCGACTAACGGGGTATGATTTCAATAAGGGGATACGTCAGCTCAAAGTGAGGTGAAATGTGCAATATTTTCTATCAATGTTTGTAATCTTTGCACCAAAGAGTATTGGCAAACCGTACTTTATAGATTCGTTGCACAGAATGATACTGCAACGTTTATATGACTCACACCCTGGGGGAATCATTGAAGAGAGTGTAATTGTTAAAGTTCGATACATAAATTTTCTCAAATGCGAGCAGTCGATACGTAAAGGTTTGTTAAAATTGATACATTAGTCTGTTCGAATTCGTTTTGAGATGTCTTAAGTAAATATTTTAAAAACATATACCTTTCTACCTTTGTTTGTCCCAGTATGTTACAATAAGTTACTTTTACTCAATTTATGATGGCCTTTTTTGTCAGAGCTTTTATTTTCTGCGTAGGCATAGTATACTGATCGTCGTATGGTACAGTGGAAACAAAATACAAGACACCAATTAAGTAACTAATCACCAGCTTTAATTATCACAATTAAACAGTATGTAATACTACAAGATAGTCTCTTACCACAAATCAAATTAAAATTGTTTACACGCAATACAAATTTCTACTAATATAAAACACATAACACTTCGCCACAATACTACGAACCGCACTCCAACAAATCGCAACTCAACTGAAACTGAGCGTTGCTGAGTACTTGTATTTATACCTCGCCGAAAATCCAGAAACATCCACACTACGCATTAACAACGCTACTATAAAACACCAGAACGTAATTGGTTGCAGCCTTGCACACAGTGGGCGCGGCCACGCAACGTCTACACAGTCTAGCTAACACGTTGAGAATTTCGTACGCAGGCACATTACAGCCGGATTCCACTGGAGCATTCGAGAAACACGTAGATCGTTCTGTAATATCGTAGCAATATTAACATTTTATTTTTATACGGAGTGTGGTGCGATTACTTTGTTTCTTTGGTGTACACTCTTAAATAAATGTATATTCAACTTGTTGTTTCTTAATTTAGGCACGTTTCCAACATCACGTAGTATGTCCATCCTCAGCCTTGTTGATCTGTGCCTGGTGAAGTAGGCTAATTGCGTTTTAGTTTAATATTGGCGTTGAGTTTTGTTGATGGTGGGAGTTTGGTTGAGTTTCTTTTGGTTTCATTGTTGTGATTGGGTTTTAAGGAAAAAAACAAAAGAAAATGTTGCTCAAATCATCCCACGATATAAATTAAAAGTACTCATTTTACATGTACATAATTTTAAGGTGTGTGTGTGAACCATGAGAGAGAATCTGACACGTCACAATCTACTATAAAAATACAGCTCTCCAGCGCTGTAAGTCAGTTTCCATATGTATTTAAACTCAAATTCTTGTAACACTATTTACTTTGTAAAATTCTGAAACCGTGACGCTCATAAATTTTTTAACGCCTTGTCATTTTCATCGTTACATTTGAATCTTTAGCTGACTTTGATATATCCTAGCCCCAGTAAATTTTCTGTTTCATTAAACAGTATGTACCTTCTCTACGTATTAAGTACTAAATAACTTAATGCTGACGCCTAGGCTGAAACTTCATAAGTTACCTTTAATTTTGTGCGTAATTTAATAAATAATTTTATTAAGTGATGCAATCTTAAAAATACAAAACATGCGTGATAATCCGCAAATATAACATTGCTGCGTTGAGCTGAAGGAAATAACAGAAGAACCTACGTGACTCTTGGCACGCCGCGGCGGGCGAGGCTGTTACTGTCGTTTCAAGAATATTCTACGCGGCAGAGTTGCGTAACGCTCTAGGTCATGTGAGAAGCCCCTTTCAGATGTTGCTTAACTACTATACCCGCTATACCACTACAGTGCAAGGTGATGTGGTATATATACTGGATTTTGAAGCCCCTGAGAGTTAGTTTAAACCTGGAGGTATTACAGCACGGTTCTAAGATATTGCGGCGGTTTAGTGAGAAATGATTATTGTTCAATTAGTGTAGTAAGGTAAAATTTATTGTTATTTGTTAGACAAATTTATTTTTAATTATTGTATAAGGGTGCCTTTGTTGATTTCTAACTGTTGTTTGTAATTAGTGACTTCATTGGTGTTTGTTATTTTGTTTACACTGTTCAACACCACGACGATCCGCGTGACGTCATAACAGTATTTAAATTTAAAAGAGGGTTAAATACAAAAACCTTTCAGTGTTCCACGCAAAGTGATCTTTATTCTGTTTGTTAAAATCTTAAATTTTTTAAAGTAGCCATACACCTTAATCAGTTTTACCGTATACACTTTACAAAAAAACCGACAGAAATGTAAGGAAAATTCTTATTTGCATCTCACTGGACTACCGTAATGTACTTTAGTTTGTCATTTTCTATCCTTGTCCTTTGCGTTCCACCTTTCTTGGTCCCCAGTATGTTCAAACAACTTTTTTTACTCATTTTGTGATAGCTTTTTTTGTCAGAGCTTTTATATGCTGTGAAGGCCTGTAAGCTAGAGAAAACCTCTCCGATATCCTTAAGTCTTGTTAAATCTTGGACGATTCCACTGGTAAAGGGTAATATTATGTACAAAACTTCAGCAATATAATAATAACTTCAACTGAAGGTCAGAATACGGATGCAAGCAGGAGAGACCACAGCTGTTCATACTGGGAAAACGGGGGTGAAAGTGGTGTGTAAATGGTATGAGACGGGAAATGAGCGATGGCCGAATCGGATATTTAATAGGACACCATCTGAAATTGGAACAGGGGAAGACCGATGGCAGGGGAAGAACATGGGAGCATGCGGATGGGTAGAAAACATAAGTCTTTTTACAATCACATTTTTCTAAATTGTATGTTAAATTTGCCATACAATAAAAATATTCAGGGATGGAAAGTTTAGCGAAGTTCGGTCAATAAGTACAGACTCTACTTTTACATTTTTAGTTTTGACGTTGCGACAACATTTATTGTCATCATCAGGGCCTATGTATGGACAACAGAGGAATAATCAAACACATAACCAGATCAATTAATTGAGTGAATATGTTGGTGTGTACGTTGAGGGGGGGGGTGAGACAGTGTGTCTTACATCAGGAAATTAAATAATTCTTTCATAATGTACTACTTAAATAGATAGACATAATTCTAATATTCCCATAACACTGGTAATACAATAATACACTTTAATGTACTGATAACATAATAATCGCTTAATTTATACTTGTAAGTAATTATCCATTGTATATTGCAATTGGTACAGATAGCAATGCCTGTCAACAAATATATTATATGTGGGTATAGAGTGTAGGGATGTTCGAACTATATTATTAAAAGGAGTTATTATTATTTTTTACCGTTCTGACGTAATACATGCTCACTGTAGTTGTATGACATTAATAATAATTATTAGTCCTTGTATTTGACAAATTTGAAACATTACTACATTCAATAATGCATTATCGTAATTTAATTTATTCCTAACGATTGCTTAAGTATAATTGTAGATGTAGTTATTATCGAATTTTTACTTAAATTAATACGTGTAAAAATATATGCCTAAAATATGTTGATCAATGGTCATTACTAATTTAACGATTTTATTAAAATAAAAAAACTCTTTTTAACACCTAATTTATAATGAATATATTCCATCCTTACGGATAATTTTTTTATTATTACACAAAACGCTAAACATTAGTTTAGTTTACATTTATTTACTGTTAGTTCTGGCAATCACTACAGTTAATACGTATTTTGTCTCGAAACTTTCTGAACCACCGTTAAGTTGCAAGCGTCTTCAGTCATCAAAAGTGTCTCATCAAAAAATAATTAAATTGCCATAAAAATGAATCATAAATTTACAAAAATTTAAATAAACAAACAATGAGAAGATTAAATAAATTAATATGCGAACAACCATCTTTAGACGTGGCTATATGGAATGAAATTAGTTACTGGTGGAATTCAAGAGGCAACACGCACTTTACTTTAAGCACTCGTGACATTTTCAATATTAATGATTTTTCATATAAAAAATTTCATATTTCATATATAAAAAATTATACTGAAAAATGTAATAAATCTGATCCTGGTTTGAGTATACTGAAATGTAGTCAACTGAATCTAAAATTGTATACGCATAATTCATTAAATACTAAGTCATAAACACTGTCAGAATCCATATTCCGACAAAAAAATGAAACGGATCATAGTTTAAAGGCATTAATTTAATCAGTTGACCATTTTATAGTATACATTACGAGAATCGCAATTATTCTCAATTTTTGAGCAAACGAATATACAATACTGCTGAATGTGTACAGGAAGAGATTTTGGCTTGTTAAGCTCAAATAAACTTTAAATATATAGAAATAATAAAATCAAATAATCTCACATGTTAACATGTAAGAACCAAGCATCTGATTACAAATTTCTTGCATATGTAATTTTTCTCACTAACTGATTCGGTATTATTTAAATATTTAATGCCAAACTTTATTTAACTCACTCTATATGTTACTACGTAAAATTGAAACGTAATCTATTAACTGGATACTAACCAGATTCCGTAAGCTCAAATTTCAATACACAACGCTACGATATTAATTTGTACTAATCAAATGTAGTGAGCGATGACTGCAGAAGAAATGATTCAACGTCAACCCCCGGATTATCCGGCATTTGTGGTATCCGGAAAGGTCGATCGCCATATTAGGTTGAATAGTCGTGAGCCTACTCTATTAAAAGCGGCAGACACTAATCACAGTGGATATTCCTACAGAAAAACTAAGACGAATCAGAGTTTTGAACGTTCGGATTTAATCTGTTGATCACTTTGTAGTATACATTACGGCAATCGTAATAATTCTCGAACTTTGAGTAAGCGAATAAAAGGTGTTAATAACAGGAGTGCAGAGGTAACAAACAGTTGAAAAATATATAATGACAGTAAATAATGACGTTAGTGAGAGAATAGATCGATAAAAGTATATGTAAGATTGACGAAAAAGGAAAACATTTAGAATCTTGCTCTTTGCGTTCACATAAAATAATGAATAATCAAATTTCAGATATTGTGCAGCAAGGAGCTACTCAATTATTGATAAATATAAAAAAACGGAAGTGCCTCGGTAATAGGAAAGCACAGCGGAAGTGCTGCGTATAGAGAAAATACAAAAGCGGAAAAGCTACAGTAGCTTTTAATAATTTCATTTGAATAAAAAATACACTTACAGAATGGAAAAGCAGAAAAGCAGTCCTGGTAGAGGGAGAAATTATTTATGATTTAACGCTGCGCAGATAAATTTCATTTCACTTATAAGCGAGGCATACTGTAGTCACAAAGTATAAAGCGTAGAACAAGATTGTTACTAATGCAGTTAGTGCAGAAACGATAGTCATTTGCCTGATCGAACAGAGCTATCAGAACCAACTGTTACACAATATTTAATCTACAAGCTATGTACGAACTTCGATAACGCTGCAATGAGTGTGGAAAACTAATTTGTATAACATTTGTTGACTACGAGAAAGCTGTTCATTGAGTCTACGTAAAAGGAATATTAAAGGCTTTAGTCGAACAACGATCAGAAAAGTGTATTTGAAGATTCTGTCCAAAATTTACTCAATATAAGAACTCATATTAAATTATTGAATAACAAGTTTATGAAATACAATCTAATCAAGAAAACACATAGCTAAACGCTGAACTACTACAATTATTAAAATGGAACATTTCTACAATATTAGTATCCGAAGATAAGAGAGTTAAAATTTATGGAATAAATATTAAACTTTCAGTTGGTATAAACAGGGGGTGCTGAGGTGTTTTTCAATAAAGCCAAATGAAATTGTGAATGACAATTTACAAGAAGAATATGTGTAGAGATTGGGCTAATTAATAAGTATTACCACGGAAGCGATGTGGTAACTATGTAGAGCAGAATGAAAGTATATTTGCAGAAGAGAAATATACTTCTTGTTCTGTAATCTCTAAGTAGAATTTCCACAGTCTTATGAAGGCTTGTAATACCGAAATCCTCGAGAAAATAAACCAGCAGAAAGATCTAGTGTCCCCCTGTTGTTGTGTTGCAACTCTTTGTATTTTCCGACGCGATATTAAATGATCGTTTGTTTCTTACTTTGAGTTAGCAACATTAGTGGTTAGCGAACGACTATTATCCTATCTAGCGTCACATTTTCTTATCATATTTGTAATTAAGTTTATAATGTTTACATTTATTTATTTATTTTTTATACTTTTCTGGTATTGTTTCCACTAGAGGCGCTTACCTGTTCTCATAACAGTTGCCGTCAGAAGTTAGATTTTCAGCAGTGAACATCATATAAAGTATGATAATTACTTTAAGAGAATTTACAGTATCTTGTGATACCAAAAATGCATAGTGATAGTTTGAAAAAGTCCTACGCGATAAAGTCAATAATACAATATGGTCCCTATGACTCAAAGCGATGAGTTATTAAATTTTATTCTCAGACTTCGCATATATAAAATAAATATTAGCCCATGTATATGTGGCTGTAGGTACACACACGCGCGCGAGCGCGCATGCAACCTAATTAAGTCTACGGACAGCACCAACAATGTCCATTGCAATTAGGTCTATGAACGTTTAGTATACGTTTTAATATTTCATTTCTAAATCATCAAAAACAGAATGATATAACCTGACCTAAGCGAAAAAGCTAATGTATTTAAACTGTAGTGACGAAATAATTAATTGGGCAAAAAGTAAGACAGACAAGCAATTTTTATAACATAACAACAAATGTGGCATTTTAGTACGTGCATGCGTGCGTTATATCGATATATTGGGTAATATCGATAACACATAACACAATAAGAATATTCCTAATTTTCAAGTGGTACGTGGGGATTAGTCAAACACGCTGTCATTCACCATTTGGTGATAAATGTGACAAACATGTTGGGATAGTTTCGTCATATGAGTAAACTCGTTAAGTTTCAGCGGTACAACATGGACATTGCCATAAGGTAACATTACGGGCAATCAAAAGGGGTTACAGGTTGCACCAATGCTAATTATCTTTATCTGTATGACTGAAAATATACGATTCTGCTTGGGAACATAGCAAATGCAGCTGAATGCATCAAAGTAAATTACAGTATGCAGATCCGTTTAAACTCAGCATATTGATTTCGTGCCATGAAAACTTATTTTCTTATGTTGGTTTCAAACAAAAATCTTTATACCCCTTTGCTGATGCAAATCTAAATAATAGCTCATAAAAGTAATTTATACACTCTATCAGCAAAATTAATACTAGTTCTGAGCC
This sequence comes from Magicicada septendecula, assembly GCA_034769895.1. Taxonomy (NCBI): domain Eukaryota; kingdom Metazoa; phylum Arthropoda; class Insecta; order Hemiptera; family Cicadidae; genus Magicicada; species Magicicada septendecula. The sequence continues at coordinate 303,470,375 of CM068376.1, read as the reverse complement.
GCAAAACTCGCTCACCATTTTTAACAAAAAATATATTTATCATTAGATAAATTGTAATATTAGTTAATTTCTAATTAACAGAATAATTACGAAAACTGCAATTACTTATGTTTTTTCTAAAATAACAATTATAAAAAAGATAATAATACAAAAGAACACTAAAACTTTTAAACTACTGTATTGGTTTTGTAATTAATTTTATGACAAGTGTTGCAATTATTCGTCTTCTGCCGAATGCAACAATCCGCGAATTGTACCTTGCCCGACGCCCTGACGTCACGCCCTCCCTTTTACTAACCCTATCGTTTGCTTTGTTAAATCTCGTCAGTCTCCCATCAAACGCTGTGAGCAGAGCGGCCGTCGCCGGACTTTCGTCAAGTTTGGGAGCCTCAATAACCAAGGTAACTATGATTGTTTTTGAGCTATCGTAAATCAATGCTAGTGGCTAATAATTTTGTATATTAGGTTTGTAACGAAAAGAAGAAAACTTATAGTAGATGTAAAAAGATTGTTATCCATAACCAACCAAGACGTATCTTGTCTGTAATAGTCAGCCTCGCCTAAAACTAAATTTCAGTCAGTCAACTTGATGAAAAGACCTAAGATATGTAAAGTTCAGTGTCAGTACTCGTTATATATGTAATTTGAACTCGTAACCTTCTAATGCAATTTTGTAATATTGTAAATTGTAACTACGCACTGTATGAATCCATGTGTGCGTGTTAATCGAACGATGTGGGTATAAAGTGTACTAAAAGATGTGAAAACTTTCAGTTCAAAACTTGGTTCGACGTTTCGGACCGAAGACACGAGAACACGAACTTCGTACAGTTTTTACACGATCTTCCAGCACAGACATAGCAGTGGTTCAAAGCAGGTACTGAGGAACACGGAGCCGTAGCGACCAGACAGCAGGTTGCAAAACGACTTATCCGGATTGCCAAGTAATATTTTTACCTTTAATAACTTACGGTGGCAGTTGCTGCATAATCACGAAGGAAAAGCGAAACAAACTAGTTACTCATCCTAAGTGTCAGAAACAATTTTATAAACTTTTGTGATAGATAACAGTGTCAGAATTTTATAAGTAGATCACAGCGTGTACGCTGAACACCATTTTGTGAACTAGTATTGATTTATGCGACAGCCCCATATTTAGCATTTAACATTTTCTATACTCAGTTTTTCCAAAAAAAGTTAGCTCAGTACTGACCGTTGCTGACTGGCACATAATTAGGTAAATTTTAGAGGCTCGTAATGTTTTTGAAATAAACGGGTCGCATCCGGCTCTGTTCACAGATTGACGCATTCAACAATTTCTTTTACTTGCACCTCCTCCCTTTATAGAATTATGTTAATTGTAGAAACACTTGAGAAATAAGTTACAACACAGAAAAGGTGTCTTAAGCATTTTGATGGATTTAGATATTATGTTATGTTATTTGTGTGTATGCGGAGCACTTCCGGGGCCTATCAGCGGGAAGTGTTACACAAGTATGCTCAAATAACAAACAATTTTGTCCTAGCTTTTAGCTTTATGTATGTTTCCATAAATATCTATAGGAGTATATATAATACTTTTAATATACGTAACTGATAAAAATATATACATTTTTTAAAACATAGCTTTCATGCTTTTTGAAGGCGATACAAAATTTACAGCGAGCATTGAAACTGTTAATCTGTCAAATTATTTAAGACACCAAGTTTATATTTTTAACAAAATTTCTCATAACTTATTTACAATAATAAAATTTCCCCCACATTGATACACAATTTTCTTAAGATTTTTAGTTTCGCTTTTAGCCAAGGTGCCTCTAAAGTTAAGAAATTTCCATAGCAATTGCTAAATTCCGATTTGGATTAAAATTCCCTACCCGGCTGGAGTATTGCATTTTTTCAAATTTTTAATTCCTTTTTCAACTCTGGTATCCTAAAATTGTAAATCTTAAAACTGGACTGAATGTTTCGATTTTATTAAAATTTCCTTAAAATTGATTCCCCAAATGAATTTTTGCGTTTTTTTTTACAATTTTAATCCACTTCTTAGTCCACGGTGTCAAAAATAGAGACATTTAAAAATAAACACAATATTCAGGTGCTGTTTCAAATCTCCTTTAATATGATACCCCATTTAATTCTTAAAATTTTTTCACAATTTTTATCTTCTCACATATTTGCTTCCTGCCACACTATTTGTGGCAGGGGTCTATGTTAAAATTAATAAGGACCTGTAGAGTAAACGTGCGTAGACCCGTGCGAAGTATTCAATCGGATGAATCATTCAAAGGTTCTCGTGAGACATACTCCAAACATACATGTATATAGACAGAACTGCCAGACGACCGAGTCAAAAATTAGATCTCGTTTCGTTCGTTTAATTGTATCATACTCGCCAATTATTTTCTTAATATTTGTTAACGCCACTCTTTACAATATATGGTAGAAACCACAGCAAAATATTGTAAGCAAAGTTTTGTATTGTATTTGTTTATTTCATTGAAGCTCCTAGGTTAAGTAAAGTTAAAATAGAAAGAAAGCAGAACTCATATAACACAATTATCTTGTTGATTCATCTTCTTCGTTCACTTTATTAAATTTATTAATATATATATAAACTTTCACGTATGAACTTACTATTCGTTGTCACTTCCCCAAACGTTTCGAGGTGATGTTCCTCTTGACACTCCCACTGAGGAAGAGGAACATCACCTCGAAACGTTTGGGGAAGTGACAACGAATAGTAAGTTCATACGTGAAAGTTTATATATATTAATAAATCACACGTGCTCTCAGTGTAGCATTAACCTCATACCATACTATGGAGTACCGATTTACATCATCGCATCAGCAAGAACACAAAAAGAATATAAAACGAATTAAATTATCTACATACATAAAAGACAGTACGTGATTCTATTATAAAAATTTCCCTTTACACTTTTTCCTCCAGTCGATTCAACCTTGCACCTATACTTGCACATTTACATTATCCTTTTATATACATCTCCTCAGGTTCTATCTTGATAAGTTACACGGATTTTCTTACTTACTTTCTAAATCGATTTCGTCCTTGTATTTTGGTATTGTATAGTCTCTTCGTACACACTTATTGCCTCCGGTTAAACAAATAATGAACACAACTTTTTCCTATATAAATAGAGACTGAACCTCTTCAAATGCAGTATTTAATCAGATATGAGGATGTTCGTTTAAATAATTAACGAATATAAGAGACTTGGAAATCAACAAGGTCGAAAGGTGCGAGAAAATGAAGACGACGTTCTGGCCGTCAATTCTATGTCACATGGAAGAGTGCATAGTTCATTTGCCTAACAGATTTCATTTAAAATTAGTTGACCAAAGTTTGAAAGACCTTAATTAACTCAAAAATCTGAATTTAAGCTATAAGGGGCTGAAGGATGAGAAGTTTCCTCTTGTAGAACTAATGATAGCTAATATTGTCCTAATAATATATTCTTTACTCGTACATAATTTAACACTGTATTTTTGTAAATGTACTGTTATGTATGACTCTAATGTTGTTGTTATTATAATACTATTGGAGTATTCCACACTGATGTCCTTTAGTTTACTCTCTGTCTTACAGACCTCTCCCTAACTGTCTTGGGGTACGTGCATAGCACGCAAAACTAGCATACGATACTCACACAGATTACAATCAGTGTGAAAAGAAAACTCATGTATTTATATGGCACCGCGAATAGCGAAGCAGATCGAACATCTTATACCAGAGAATATCATCGCTAATCCTCTTCGGAAAGCAAACAAGTTTGTTTTTTTACATCGCACATAGAATACTTCTGAGCTCGGAATGGTTGCTTCATGGACATTTCCCGCACTGTAACCACACGCAACTCTATCCAATGTACAATTCCCGGTAAAGTGTAAACAGTTTGGTCTCTCTAATCGCTGTAAACCGTGCTTACGGCGGCGTGCACAGAACTCGACACTGTTCACTGTTCTCATGTATCTGATATTATTTCATCCTCGGTATGCACACCTCTCATAAATGTGCGATATACTACGTGCGATCATCTATGCAAAGCTCCTATGCTAGTATTCCACTCTATGCACGTACCCTTAGAGTTTTCTCTATAATGAATAACTTCGGCGGATATCGTTGAAGAGCACAAAAAAAAGTGAACGTGATAGCCTGAAATAACTTCGAAAATACCCGTTTTCTTATGGCGTGTTTTTCTAGATCTTTTTATGGTCCCTTTGTCTGAATTTTTATACAAACTCTGGTTGTACTCAAAAGTGGAGTAGGATCGGCATATTGATGTGTGTGTGTGTGTGTGTGTGTGTGTGTGTGCGTGTGCGTAATTACGTAGCATAATTTATTTTAAAAAATTATGAGCGTATTATGTTAATAAGAACATGATATATTTTTTTGCATACGAAAAAAGGGTATCGAGATTATTGCTCAGAAATAGGAGTCAATATTGGATTAGAGACAGAAAGAGAAAGAGAGAGAGAGAGAGAGAGAGAGAGAGAGAGAGAGAGAGAGAGAGAGAGAGAGAGAGAGAGAGAGAGAGAGAGAGAGAGAGAGAGAGAGAGAGAGAAATGAATAACACTTAGGGATGAGCACTTATTACAGTCGACTAATTAAGTTTGTATTAATTAAGAGACTATACCATTTTGTCATTTGAGCTGAGTCGCAGCCGAGTTCCAAGTTGCTCAGTAAATAATTACCTCACTACGGTACAACCAGCTCCCTACTTCGCTGTCAAACTTAATGATCGACTATTTCTTTCGTTGAATTTTAATTTTACTTGAAAACAAAACGTATCTACGCCAAAATGTTACCCACGACTTTAAGAGACTGCGGTCCATTTTTCTGGACTGTAGTCCGTGCAGTTAATTTTTCTGGTAACTGCGATTATGAGCATTGTAGGAAATACACAACACAACAAGAGCGCGACATATCTTCTTCTTCAAAATTATAAAAAATTTACATTCATAGCAGTTTTGGGATCTTAATGATCATGATCGGTCTGTTCTGTCGCTATACACTTAAAGGTGTATCGTACGTATGTTGTTTGTGTGAATTTATAAAAATCATATTTGGAAAACTCTGTAAGTGTAATGTGTATAGACTACTTATATTACTTTCGTAAATTTAAAGGCAACAACATGAACCTTTATGATACACATAATAATTTATTTTATAAATAACTTTTTTTGGTGAAGGGTTTGTGAGGATCTGTCGAAAATACAACACAAATTTTAACTTATTTGTATCGACGTTTCGACAATGTTTATTGTCATCATCAGGACCTGCGTATGAGTACAAAATAAATGGCAAACACAACAGAACAATTATTTGGGTGAACCTGTTTGTATATGTGAGTTTGTGTGCTCACACGCGTGTGCGTGCGTAGGCCTATGTATGTATCATTGTATATGTGAAAGAGTTGAGATAGTTTGTTTACATCTTCAAATGTTTTCTTTAAGACAACGAGAAAATTATAATATCACACAACTTAATTTATACACTATTACAATTTAAAGTACTCATAATGTAATGGTATTTTTCAATTTATTATAAAGGAATAATCATCAATTAAATATTACAATTGGTACAGAAAACGTTTATACATATACCAGTCAACATATAGCATAGTAAAATATATTATAGCTAAATACAGATTAAGGGATGTTCAATTATGTAATTATTAAAAGTTATTTTTAACATGTTTCACTCACTACTGGTATTAAAAACAATCATTAATTTAGAAAATTCTAAATTACACAGTAACTGTAGAACTTTACGAACTTAAATCAGATAATTTACATAATGTTACAAAAACATGTTTATGGTAAAACTATTTATGAAGTGAAATTGGAATTCAAGTGATGGTCACTACGAATTTAAGGATTTCTAATTAACAACAGAAACGAAGTCTACGTTCCACTAATTCTAGCCTTATGAAGTGTTACTTTCTAAAATACCATTGTTACTTTTAGCTATATTGTTGTCTAAATGAATTGCCGAGCCACATATGACTGTCTTCAGGACATTCTCTACTATTTGTACGTAGTAAATTAATGTAATGCACATTATCCCTTTCAGTGCCTAATTCGACTATAGTTGAATTATGCCATGTTGTACACCATACTAGAGTCGAAATAATCACCAAAAAGGTTAAATAATTTGAAGTATATCGTAAACAAATAAATTGGTAGTCTAAAGCACGGGCGTGGCTAGCCTTCGAGCTTGGGGGGGGGGGCAGCGTGTAAGAGTAGTCATACTTAGGGGTACCATATCACATAATGGCGGAAATCCAAGAAATGCTTTGTTGCTGTAGTATCTGAAAACCCCTTTATTATTAACCTACCTTAGCCAAATATTGAATTGTTTGGCATTCGCATTATCACCTTCTATTTTTTTATCATTTTGTATTTTTCTTTGGCTCTAGGGGGTGGCAGCTGGCCTCTTTCCTGTCCCCCCGTTGCGCTCCTGGTCTAAAATGTGTTATAATTAAACGGTAGCTAAAATGTGAGTAAAAAGGTATTAACGATTGTTAACTAGATTAATTTGATCTCTTCCGGTTCCGTCAATTCAAAGTTTTTCACAGCCAGTTGTTGACATTTTTTGGTCTACTAAACAGGTAGTAAGTCAGGCGATTTACGAGGACTGACACATGATGACTCGATCATAAACGTGGCTTGAACTTCAACTTTCATTTCACGATAGAAACTGTTAAAATTGTTTGACAAGTAATGAACAATCACTTGTTAATTGATATGAAAATCATAATTTGTGAGAACGTTTTCATTGCAGATATCTAATTAGAAAGCCACGCGTGAATCGTACATGAAATATACATGATTGCGTTACATGCATTCATGTCTTGAAATACCGTATATATGTATATTTATTTATTTAGATTGTGATGTTTAAATCGTTTGTTTAGGCCTTCAAATATATTTATTAAATTTGTCTACAAACGTAACACAGCACATGGTTGTATGAAAGGCACAATTTAATAAAAAAATGTACATAATTCTTGGATTTTTAATTTAAGCGATTCAATTTTACTTTACACTGTTGTTCATTAAAAATATGTATAACTAGAGGTTTTTCAACTATACACATCCTCAGGGTTTCATTAGTCCTGCTTTCTCTGCAAAAGACCTTTTGAATGTGCTTGCGTTGTTTCTTAGGAAAAGCAACGTTGTATGCCCGGAGGCCGCATCTTGATGTACTTAATAACATATTGTCTCAACCTTGCAGGAAAATCACCTGCTTCTTGCGTCTTAAAATTCCACTAACATTATACACACTCACACACACACACACACACACACACACACACACACACACATAGATATTTTTGAAGATACGCATAACTTTTTGTTTGAATTTCATAACATTTCATTTTAATATAAACGAAATTATTTGTTGTTGTTAGTATAAATAAATGTGAATATAAAGTACAGGCTTAAATGCAACACTGTTTCTATAAAAGAAGCAGTCCGATTTCATTACGTTTCACACAATTCGTAACGTATTCATTGCGGATATTGTTTTCGGATTCATTTAGTCTCAAACCACTTCATCCCACCATCGATTGGCAATACAGCAATGTTGTCTCCAATTGCTACTATCCCATGCCTGTTTTTTGGTTCCTTTATATCCTCGTCTCTTAACATCTCTATCAACATTAACCTCTTCCTCCTCTACTTATCCCCACTTCCATTGTGCCCATTAGAACACCACTGTTATTATTCCCCCTTCCTCTTCAGGGTTCTACTGTAAATGTTCTATTTTTTTTTTTTATCCTACAAAGAAACTGGACATTACTCACTCTTTCGATTCACCACTTTGTTATCTTTTTCTTTGAACTAAAGGAGATATTCCAAAAGATATCTGAAAAGCTTTGTCCCAACCCCCGCTCACTTCCCATAGTCTACGTTTTACTCCCTTCAGCACTTTAAAGAGTCTACTCGTTCTCATTTTCGTGTCCATACTGCTGCAGAATAGATTCGTTTTCTTATTAAATGGTTCTTCGGCCAAACTAAGTAATGCAACTCTTATTTCAGTCTCCATTTTGCTAATCCAATCTCTACCCGTTAACATACCTCTAAATATCGGTCGTAAACTTTCGTGCTTTCCGATAATAATAGCTCTGTTTTCAGTTGAACAAATGTCTTCTTATTTCTTTATAAAACTAAACTTTTCACTCACACTACTATGAGGCATACTTAGTGGCTCGAATGAGACGAACCTCGTTGTAGTTTGGTAGAAACGTTTGGTTTCAAGGAATCTTAAAGATGTCTGTTCAACCGAATAACAGAATTACCATATACTTGACAAATATCTGTACTTTACGTCTTGCTATATAAGGCAGCAACGTAAATTACACATTATAGAAAGGTATTCTCGTGTCTTGAAATATACGTTCATACAAAAAAAAAATATAAATACTATAAACCCTTTCATAGGCCAACACAATAGGGCCCCGGGAAGGCCTGAAATGCGGTGGAGGCCCACCGTTCAGAGGCCGGCATAAGATGTTAAGTTTCGAAGTTGTATATATATATATATATATATATATATATATATTGCGACAATACAAGCATATGATGTAATGTGCATGTATTAAATAAAATAAATATTTAATAGACAAGCAGGTGTGAAATTGGAAGCTGAATTATAAACATGAATCAACAGGAACATCACGCGATTGCCGCTGAGAGCGTGTACACAAGTAAATAGTGTGTGTGCGTGAAGCCTGTTCAACCCTGAAAGTTTGCAATCTCACCCCAAATAGATGCTAAATTAAAGTTTTATTTAATTATAAGCAAACCATAATTATTAGAAAGAGTGTAAAGACTTCTAAAAATGCATAAAAATCAGACATGTGTGCAGTGCGAATTCTATGTAATTATGACGTTCTGTGCGATTTTTAGAGCATAGTAATTACACTAATGATGCGATCATTATGATAATTACGTGTACTGTGTGTAATTAGATCACCTTGAAATCCGCACTAGACATTGCAATTGGCAAAAATGTGCGAATATGTGAAATTGGACGTGAGTGGGGGAACAGACGCCGTGGACAGCTTCTGACCTGCAGAATTCTGTGACGACAGGTGTGGTTTTTTTTGGTGAATATAAATACGAGTCCAGGAGAGCCAAATTTACTCTTCAAACAGTCTTCAGTCGCTGCGGTACGCTATGTCCGTCAGCGACGCGAATTTTTAATACTCTTCAATCAGTTTTCAATTGCAGCGGTACGCTATGTCCGTCAGAGACGCGAAATTTTAATTACTTCAGACATAGTTATACGCCATGTCCAATATCGACAAGATCTTTTGTTTATAAGCTGTAAAGTATAACGGACAATATGTTAGTTCAAGTAATAAAAAAAGAACAGTAACTACAATTATCGGACGTCTGCAAACAGTCTACAACTACAAACATCAACACTCTAGACCAGTGGTTCCCAATCTTTTTTATAATGGGACCCACAATCTTTCTGGAAAAATTTTCGCGACCCAGTATATATATATATATATATATATACACTACCACTACGTTGTGGTAGATACACGTAAAATTATATGTAATATGAAACTGAAGTTATTATTATATATGCAAATGCTTTGCTGAGTAAGAATTTTTAAAATGGTGAAGGGAACATTATTAAAGAAAAGAAACAATATTTTGTCCAATAAGAAATTTATTTTATACAAATTAAATGGTAAACTCAATGAGATTTGTGGTATTGTTTAGCCTTGGTGTTAATGATATTTACTATATCTGGATTGAACCTTGTTAGTTTTAGGCGTAAATCGTTTTCCACGCAAAGTTTGTTTCTATATTTGTTTTTTAAAAAAACCAAACTAGAAAATGCACGCTCGCATAAGTAAGTAGTTGTGAATCCCATTAATTCCTTCAAAGCTATATTTGCAAGCACTCGATACTCTCCCTTTATTTTGATCCAAAATGGGATTAGGCTTGAGTCTTTAAAGAAAGTTTTCAAAGAAGAATCACATGATAGTTCCATCAGGGAGTCTTCCTCAGATGCTGACAGTTTTAGCTTTTTAAGGTTGTCCTCTACAAACGGATTTCTTATCCATAACAATTCATCAGGAATTCTTGGAAAGTAACTCCTAAAACAAGAACCAATTTTAAGTAATACTCTTGCATAAACAAACAACTTTCAGTGGGCCTAACGTAAAAATATCAGTTCGTAAAAACCTTAAACTTAAAACATTAACCCGTAACCATTATCATTTTAAATAAAGAAGCGGTAGAACTTAATTGTTACTTTTCTTTATTGGGTGAAAAATAATATCATGAAAATAATAAGACTTATGTTTAATAAGAAATACTTCAAATCTAAGTGGTTAGTAGTAAAATCATTTGAGAATAATTACCTGAAACTAGAGGCCAGTGCTTCAAGATGTTCCTTCATGGCAGTTGCAGTTTCCTCGTTAACTTTGATTCCATATGTTTCTAAGAAGTCACTGAGGAGTGGGAATGCATCAAAACAACTGTCTTTCACTTTACTGGACCATCTTTCAAGTTTTTTAATAGTTGCTTCTATTTTATCTTGAACATAGAACTTGTGGACATCCTTCCCTTGCAGCGATAAATTGAGGATATTGAGAGCACTGAATATGTCACCCAAATATGAAAGCCGTATTAGCCAGTTTTCGTCATTTAAAATTTCCAAAAAACTGCTCACAGATTTCGCATCACTTTTGTGCTCCAACACAAACATTCTCAGTTCATCTCGAAGCTCAAATAATCTTGATAGCACGTTCCTTCTTGACAGCCAGCGTATTTCACAGTGCAGGAGAAGTGTTTTGTGCTCACTGCCCATCTCATCGCACAGGAGTCTTGAATTTTTAGGTCTTGATTTAATGAAATTCACAATTTTGACTGCATCATTAAGGATTTTCTTTAGGCTTTCGGCCAGACCTTTAAGTACAAGGGCCTCTCGGTGCAGGCTACAGTGAGTCCACTGAACAGAAGGGGCACCTGCCCTAACTTTGGCAATCAAACCTGAGTAAATGCCAGACATAGCACGGGCACCATCAGTCGTCAGTGCAACACATTTTGACCACTCTATTCATTTTCTAGTATAAAGCCATCAAGACATTTAAAAATTTCTTCCCCCGTTGTTGTCGATGGCAAACATTTACAAAAGAGCATTTCTTCTTCTATCCTCCCATCAAATTCAAACCTAACAAAAGCTAACAGAATAGCCTCGCCAGCTACATCTGTGCTTTCATCAAGCTGAAGTCAAAAGTACTCACTTTGCTTTAAAACTGTGATCATGGACTGTTTCACAAAATCTGACATTTCATCGATTCTTCTCTTTACCGTTGTGTTTGATAGGGGTATTTCACCAATTAGTTTTGTTTGCTTTTCGCTTAATAAACATCAGATATTATTTTGGCCGCTGGTAAAATAATATCCTCTCCTACGGTGTGAGCTGCCCCCTTTTTGGCTGTCAATAAGGATAGTCGATATGAAGCGATTGTAGTTTGCTTATTTTGTTCACCAGCAGTCGATTTTGTCATCACTGATTTTGACTTAAAAATTCTCGTTTTTTGTTCTGGAAAAAATCGATTGGCTTACTTACGTATTCTGCATGTTTTCTTGATAAATGTCATTCCAGTTTTGAGGGTTTCATACTTTCATTAGCCAGTACTTCAAAACACACAACACACTGAGGAAGCGGCTCGTCTTCTGTGCCACAAAACACAAACCCATACTTCAAATAGTCAGCGTTGTATTTACGAAAGCAGGGTTTTGCCTTCTTCAGGAAGGAGTTCAGTTCGCTAACTTCACTAACACTGTCACCTTTAGGTGTATTACATGAAGCACTGGTACCGGATGTGGAAGGTTCGTCATAATTGTTGAGGTATGGGTAAAAATAATGAATAATTTAAGTACAGGAGCAAACACACGCTTTATTGAAGGAACAGTTTAGTAGCAAGTATACATAAAACGGACACACAAAATACACATTACAAGAGCACATTTAAAACTGAACTTGAACTTGTCGAGTGCATCTCTATTTATATAGAAAAACAGCTTCTAGATCTTTCCTTTTATTTAAAACTTCGAGAACATTACTTTTCTAGACTCTCACAGTAAACGCGCATGTGTGCGGGCTGAGGCCCCGCCCAGGCAGCTCGACCCCCCACCGCACAACACAAACTTTCACCTCTACCATGACAGGTACACCCACTTAAGAATGAATGTAGAGTTTTCCAGTATATTCTCAACACCCTCCCTAAAACTCTACATTCTCACAATCACATTAATTTAAAAAAAAAATTTAATCTTTACTCTTAAGTCCAAGTTTAGATCTTAAATAAACAAATTTTGGTTTTGACAAAGCTTTCGTAAGTATATCAGCGACTTGTTCATCACTTTTAACATAATGTACATCAATTTCTCCATTTTGAAAACAATCACGTACATAATTATATTTCACATCAATATGTTTTGTCCTTTGATGGAATTCAGGATTACTTATAAGTTTTAATGCACTCATATTATCTATATATAAATCATATTTATCAGTCGTACAATCGCATTCATTAAATAGCTTCTTTAACCACATTATTTCAGTTGTTGCTAATGCTGCACTTACAAATTCTGACTCGGTTGTTGATAATGATACAGATTGTTGCTTCTTACTTCGCCAAATAATTGCAGCATTTGCATACATACAAGCTACGCCAGAAGTTGATTTACGTGTAACTGTATCGCTAGCATAATCACCATCACTATAAGCTTTAAAGTTGCCATCCTTACAATATAATAATCCAAAATCCATCATACCTTTTAGATAACGTAAAATTCGTTTAACAACTGACCAATGAGCTACACTTGGTTTGTCTAAAACTCTAGATACAACATTTACAGCAAAACTTATGTCCGGACGACTTACAATTTGCAAAAACATCAAATTGCCGACAGCTTCACGATAAGGTACATTACTTACAATAGTTTTTGATAAATATTCATCATGATTACAATCAATTGGCGTGGATACAATATTAGCTTCTGACATATTAAACTTTTCTAAGATTTTGTTAATATAAGTACTTTGATGAATGAAAACAGACCCATCATTCAATCTACAAATTTCCATTCCAAGATAATTAGTAACTTCTTAATTTTAAATTTTTTACTCAAATCATTCAACAATTTATCAATCAAACTTTCATTTGAAGCTGCAATAAGTCCATCATCAACATAAATTGCTAACAAGGTCTTATTATTATTTTTGTTATATATGTATAAACATGGGTCACCCGTACTTTGACAAAAATCTAAATTTACAAGAAAATTAGTGAAGTGCTCAGTTCAGCATCTTGGTGCTTGTTTTAAGCCGTATAAACTTTTCATTAATTTACATACGCGTGAGCTGCCTTCATCAAAACCTTCAGGTTGTTTCATATATATATCTTCCTTTAAGTCACCGTATAAAAAAGCCGTTTTTATATCAAATTTACCGATATGTAAATTTTCACGAGCAGAAATACTAAGTATCAATCTTATTGTATCAAAGCGAACAACCGGACTAAAAGTTTCTTTATAATCTATATCTTTCTGTTGCCAATAACCTTTAATAACCAACCGCGCTTTATAACGTTCTGTACCATCTGGATTGAGCTTCTTCACAAAAACCCAACGATTGTTAATCACCTTTTTATCTTTTGGCTTTTCCACTAATACCCATGTCTTATTTTCATACAAAGAGTTCATTTCGTCCTGCATTGCAGCTTGACAACTATCTTTTCCTTTACTTTTAATTGCTTCGTTATGGTAACTTTTCAGCAATAAACGTGATCGGACATCCATAATATTCTGTAGGTTTTATTTTAGTTCTAACGCGCAATTGTCGTCTAGTTTGATTGTTATCGCTATTTGAAGATTGTAAAGGTTCTCTTTCTTCAAACTCATTTGATTCATTTTTAAGTAAAAGTTCATTATTTTTAGGAGTTATAATTTCATTTTCTTCAGTTTCTTTATTATTATTGTTCAAAGAATTCAAAATAATTGAATCAGCTAATACTCTTTCAGGTTTAAAAAGTACATCTCTACTTATAATGACATCTCGCACTTCCGGAACATATACACGATAACCTTTACAATCCTCATGATATCCGACCAGATAACCCCTCATCGATTTTTTATCAAGTTTCTTACGCTTTTCATTTGATATATGTACATAACACATGGTTTCAAATATTTTAAATCTATCAACAGTAGCTGTTTTTCCATTCCATAACTCATAAGGAGTTTTATTATTTTGTTTTGTTGGGGCTGTTCTATTAATTACATGTACAGCAGTATTGCTTCTGCCCATAAGAATAGAGGTAAGTTTGAATTTGAATATAACATTGATCGAGCAGCCTCTACAATGATTCGGTTATCGCGCTCTGCAATTGAATTTTGTTCGGGCGTATATGGAACATTAATCGAATATTTTATACCTTTACTATTTAAAAAAGAGATCACAGCTTTATTATCGTATTCTTTACCACCATCAAAATGAATTTCTTTAATATTTGTTGCAAATTGATTCTCAACCCCGATAAAAAATGATTTTAGTTTTTCTATTACTTCAGATTTTTCTCGAATAAAATGAATTTCTCTATAACATGAAAAATCGTCTTTAAAAGAAACAAAATATAACTTTCTACCGAGAGACTCTACTTCCATAGGACCACAAACGTCAGTATAAATTATTTCGCGAGTTTTAGTGGCACGATCGATCTTTTTGTGAAAAGGCAATCTATGATTTTTGCCATAAGCGCAACCTTCACAAAAGAAATTTTCATCCGTAAATTTTATATTTAGATTTTTCAAAAAATTCTTCACATGTTTTACATTTTGATGGCAAAGTCTTTCGTGCCATAATTGTAAAACATTACCGTTGGCAATGCTCGAACTACTCTTTTGTTCTACCACGTTACATTCTTTTGGAATTAAAGTTTGAATGTCTAATTTTAGCAAACTACCAGGCTCATATTCGGAACCAGTTACAAGAATTTCATTACCATGCTTTAAAGTACATCTCGTAGCATTATGTGTTATTTCATAATCTATACCCCTTTTACCCGCATATTTAACAGAAAACAGATTATACATTGAATCAGGAACATATACTACATTATAGATAGTACCTTCTACTCGTTCACTATTTTTATAAGTTTCAAAGTCAATATTACCTTTACCATATGCAGACATTGTCATACCGTTGCCCATTCTTACACTGACTGGTGTTTTATATTCTTCGAACGTTGAAAACCATTCTCGATGCTTCGACATATGATCCGTCGCACCCGAATCCACAATCCAGAGATCATCCCGATTGCCACAGCTGCCTTTGTCACCTATTAGTGCTATCCTCGATGTTGATTTCTTCTGCCCAGAAGACGAGTTACTTCTTTCTTGATTATTCGGCCATCTTCGCTGTCCATTATTCTTATTCATGAAGCAATTGTTACTTTTATGACCTTTTCTTTTGCACGTATAATTCCTGAAGCAGTCCCTTTTTAAATGACCTTGTCTTCCACAATTATAACACTGCTCTTGTTTCAAATCATTCTTCTCATATTTATAAGAGTCATTCTTCTGATCCTTATGACCGATTTTCAGATTAGCTAGCAACGCTGTCGTCTCTTCGTGTATTTCCTTTTGCTCTTGTAATCTAAATTCTTCTGCCATCAAGCAAGTCAAATTTTCGAGATTCTTCTTATCGTCAGATACCGAATCCCAAGCACTGTGAAAATGATTAAACTTTTGTGGCAAAGATGTTAAAACACGAGTCATCACCATAGTCTTTTCAATTTTTCCCCCGAGATTTTTCATTTTTCTAGCCAACTGTTCTATTTTTGAAATATTATAATTAACACTTAAACTCAAAAAATTGTTTTTGAATCATCGACTGATTTTCATCAGATTTTAGATCATATGCTGTATTCAATTTGTCCCACATCTCCTTGACAGTAGAACAAATCATTATAAGTTCGAGAGGCTTTCTCTCCAATGTTGTAACAATTAACTTTCTGGCAATTTAAACCGCCTTCTTGAACTTTTCCAACAACGCGTCACGATCTTCTGCACCTGCAGCTGGCTCGGCTAATCTTCCTTCGCAAACATCCAGCACATCATCATCCTCTTCCATCAATGTGCGTACTACGAAGCGCCATTGATGCCAATTATCTTTGTCTCGAAGTTTTTCAATTTTTATATTCGGTTCTATTTTTGCACAAATATTTTATACTTGGACTCCAATTACACACTGCACTCCGATTTTAAAATGCAACTGGACCCATAACCTGTTGAGGTATGGGTAAAAATAATGAATAATTTAAGTACAGGAGCAAACACACGCTTTATTGAAGGAACAGTTTAGTAGCAAGTATACATAAAACGGACACACGAAATACACATTACAAAAGCACATTTAAAACTGAACTTGAACTTGTCGAGTGCATCTCTATTTATATAGAAAAACAGCTTCCAGATCTTTCCTTTTATTTAAAACTTCGAGAACATTACTTTTCTAGACTCTCACAGTAAACGCGCATGTGTGCGGGCTGAGGCCCCACCCAGGCAGCTCGACCCCCCACCGCACAACACAAACTTTCACCTCTACAATGACAGGTACACCCACTTAAGAATGAATGTAGAGTTTTCCAGTATATTCTCAACAATAATTAGCTGAAGTCTGTCTTTTACGGCACGATCCAGTCTTAATCCACCCGTCCATAGTGAAATAAATAGAAAATAGAAATATAGTATAAAATAAAACAAACCGCCACTATAAACACGCTTGACTAAACAACAAGCAAATAACGCACGATCCCACAGTCAGAGAAAGACTAAATCAACTCAAGGTTACTCATCTGACACTTGTCGCAAGTGGAAGGGGACGCGGCGTTGCCATATCGGAATTACGAACGAATCCTACGGCTGCGCGTTATTAGCCACATTGGTTTCTTGTTTAGAACGGGTTTTGTACATAACTTTTGAAGTGTTAACTTCTTATAGCAGAGGAGAGGGAAAACATTTACACGGGAGTGAATCGGTAGAATGTGACGTCATCAGAAAGGAATGCGACGAGAATCCGTAACAATTTCCCCCTCTCTGCATCCCATGTTGTTTCCCACTCTTCTTATAGCAGAGGAGAGGGAAAAATTGAATTCTTTAGCGGGGAATGTAAATTTAAATTTAGAGAATAATTAGGGACTAAAAGTATACGCGCAAATGATAAAGGAGATTACAAATAATGAATGGTAAATTTTACCAAAAGAATTTTCAAGGTTTAACAAGATATTTTGTCTCAATAATCAAAATGGCTATCAAAATTTAATTTGTTAAAAGAAAAAGTTCAGTATGTTCAATTTTAAAAACGAGTTAATAATTTGTTCACATTTTGCACGAAATATTGTGCACAGAAAGTTTGTCACTTTAATAATTGCTCGTGCACAATTATTCGTTTCGTTTATTTTTGTTAAGTGTACAAAATAAAATTAAATAATTATGCGATGAAAAACTTTCTGTGCACAATCTGTCTGTGCATGAACCCAGTTTTACCAGTAAGAAGTATATTGAAAATGTAAGATAATAAACAAAAGTGTTATTTTTAACCGACTTCGAAAAAGGAGGAGGTTCTCAATTTGACCTATATATATTTTTTTCTGTTTGTTCGCGCATAACTCCGAAGGCATGGTATGGTTTGTGCACCTGAGAATTGTACACGATATTATTGTACACTAAAAATTATGCACCAAGTTTTGTGCACAAGTACAGAAAAACAAATTTTATTATGCACAAGAGTTTTTATATTAATTATTAATATTGCAGAACGGTCACTTATAAAGACAACATATATTATTCAGTAACCATGTTATTTAAGTTAACACTTCTGTCGGCAGTCCCACGACTGCCAGATTTTTCAGACTATAAAAGTTTCCTCTTGAAATACACTTTCATATTTTTTTCAGTCGGTAAGATATTTTACTTAGATATTTTAAAAGTCGTCCGGCAACCCACCTGAATAGATCCCGCGACCCACTAGTGGGTCGCGACCCACAGTTTGGGAACCACTGCCTAGACAGATGGCGAGAGAACATCAAGCAGAGGAACGATACGCAGAGCAATAGAGGCGGTTTATATAACAACAACAGCCGATTCAGAGCAACACGTCATTCCATTCTACAGCCAGCCGATGGGAACATGAAGGACGAGTGACTGGAGGACGACCCGTGGAACCGGAAAACGCAAGAGAACATCCAGTAGGAGAGGACCGACAGATCACTGGAGGACATGGGACAATCTGCAGAATTGAGGTGACGAAAAACCCATTTATAATTATAAAAAAATAAAGGCATTGAAAGACATTAATAAAAAATATTTTAAATTAAAGAAAAATTATGTAGATAGATATAAGAGAATGTAATTTATCTGTAATAAGAATGTTCTTTAATGATATTTTCTTTAATGATGACCAGTTAATGTAAAGATAATTTAAATCCTTGCTTGGAGAATTAACAATTGATTTAATAATTTAAAGTTTTCATTGAAAGCATATGAAGTAAAGTAATTGGAAATATAGAAGAAGACTAACGATTCAATTAGTTTCTTTAAAATGATTATAAAGCCGTAAGATGTATGACAAGTATAGAATAATAATGTAAATAAGAACAAATTTATAAAGCACACATTCAGACTGAGTAGTCGAGAATTTATAATATAACGAAGATATGTTTAACATAGAATTGCTAATATAAGACATAAGGTATAAAATCTATTTTATGATGAGTGTACGGCAACAAAGAAACATTGAAGCAATAGATAATGAATATTTTATGGCGGAGTAAATATTATTATTATATTGCTATTTTTTATTTATTTGTTTTTGTTTGAATAAAGAAATGAAAACATATTACGATTCCTAAAAGGACTACTCTTATTATGATTACACCTGAACTCCCATTTATACATACACGGTATCAGTAATGTTGTATGAATGTAAACACAGCACAAAAGGTACCGTTGTAATATATTATAACAGGACCAAATATCATTAATTTGGAGTTATATGTTAAGGGTATACTATATTAATGTTTAAATAAATTTTACTAGTCGAAACTCCACTCATATGTTATAGCGATCATAATAATGCATTGTACAAGGCGCACACGCCTATGTCCGCGGCTGTTACATATCAACTCACTGTGTAACGAATACGACCACGCCCAAACTTTCAATTATTAATATTTCGGAAACCAGTAAATTCAGGCGAAATCCATTATAGCGAAAATGTTTGCCGAAATATTAATAATAGGGTGCGCGAATTTTATGCAATATAATTAAATAATAACAGAGTTAATTAACTTTATGTTAATAACGTCCGTAATAATGGAGCTACATAAAAGAGCTTTTAATATGTTACAGCTATAAGAATTTACAACAGATTGTATATTTTAGAATTAGCACAAATTGGCTTGCAGCCAAGATAATTGCAATATAAAAGTGCCACAGGAAATCCGGAACGACAATTCAGTTCCGTTGTGTTAAGAATATTAATAATAATATAAATTCTCAGTCTGTGGGAAAGTAGTTTCGTTCTCACGGGCTGAGGTGATTCAAATTTTGGGTAGTAGGGAGAGTGTGTCAGCCAATCAAATCATTCGAAGAAATTGGAACCAACGCGGAGTTTTGGGGCTGATTAAACACTCTACTGCCAGTATTCAAGAAGAACAGACGTATATCTTCGATCGTCTCAAAATCATAATTTTGTGAAGACTCATCTGAAGACTCTACGTGGTCAACACGCCTAATTACGATCATCATAAAACAGATCAACTGTAACGACTCGTAATTACAGCGTTCAGTCAAGATACTCTTCCACACCAACAAACAAGCGTACTGTGCACTACATTAACTGTGGGCGTATGCACGCAAGAGATCTACAAGACTACAAGACCTTACTTCAAGAATACGACAGAGAGGCCGTCTAAACCACTTGCGAATCAGCTGACAAGCAGAGCTACAACTCGAAACGACACACACACACGCTGACGTGGAACGTGAATCGACGAGGGACGTGAAGCAGTTCTCGCAGAAAGCTACAGACGTAAAAACTTCATCAAATAGCAGGAGAGCAGAGTGTTGCTGATTTCCGAGCTCACCGCCAAAACCCAGGACGCTCAAGTAGATCACCATCTCTAGCCGATTGGACAAGGACAGCGAGGGACATCCGGAGCATCTCTACAATCCAATTCAGAACCAGGAAAGTCAAAATCACTTTATTCATTTTTCAACAGATCAACTTTTCTTTCTTTTTCAATTAAAATCAATGTAATATAAATCACTCAGATGCCAGAAATCAAAGACTCTAGTTAAATAAGAATTATTCACGTGTGATAATCTGTATAGCCAGTGTAAGTAATTAATAAACATTAGTTAAGAATTAATAGTAGATAAAACAAAAAGCGCTATACAAATCTTAACAAAGAATTAAATAATTTGCTCATACTGCAGTATACGTGAGTCAGATCACTAGTAAATAAAGGGACGTAAACTAGATTGTCACGCCTAGTTTATTTTTGAATATTTTCAAGTAACTTTAGAGTTTTTATTTCATTAGAATCAAATTTTTAAAAACATTGAAATTAAATTGAATTAAATTAAGTTGATTAATTAAATTCTCAGTTAAAATAAACTCTTTCAAAATAACGAGCTCAACTTCTGAAAATTATTAATCATTCAGAAAACATTATTCAAGATTTATTTATTGTTTAGTTTGTAAGAATATTTGAACTTATAACCATTTCATTCTTGTGTGTTTGGAGTAATAAACCCCGTTTTTATTACCCCACATTGTATTTTTATTGCTGTACTACGGAGCCTACCAACCTCACAAAACTCTTCACTTTCAAAATAACATATTTAGTGTGCTGTTGTTATACACTTGAGTTTACATACTTGCGAAATCAAATCCAAAATCCACACGCCCTAGTCGGAAGAAAACCGCAAGATCGGACAGCAGGTAGGTGCTCATACATTCACACAACACAACAACACGCAAATAAAATTGTTATTATATATATATATATATATATATATATATATATATAGCAACGATACAAATTAAAACTGCATAGATACGTTACATTGAAATTACAACAGAGTTTATATATGGAGGTAGGAAAATTTTATTCATTAACACATTAAAAATTACTATTGTCTTATGACTTTATAATATAAAATTGTTTATTAAATAATTGTCTTTCAATAAATGAGACTATTGGCTTGTTTTACATATGTTACTTTTACGTAGAATTCCAACTGTCTGCGTAGACATCAGGCGCTCCCCACGCTGCTCGCTGCAGCGCTGCAACTCTGCACGTCGAACCGCCCGAAGACCACTAACGCTGAAATATCTGCGTCGCGGCTTACACACGCACTGCGATATGAAACTGCTATTGTTTATAACTTGAATTCACTTAATCTCAGGGATTAATACTGGGTAAAAATAGATCGTGTATTATGCTTACACAAATCTGGCTTCTTGAAGTGTTCTCGCGTTAACTCAAAATATCTTGTTAGATATTTTGCCCCTAACCCGGAAAATCTTCCACTCTACGCGAAAAAGTACTAGTATGATCTATTTATTATTTGAGTTCTATAAATTGGCAATGGTTACGAAGAACTCGAACCGTGAACCAACTTCTAAGTCTTAAGGAAATCGACTTGTCTTGTCACGAAAATCTCGTGACAGCCAGTACGTCTTTCGATTTCAAGACTTCGGAAAAACTAAGCGATTCGTACGCTGTCAGTGACCAACTCAAATAATTTTTAGACCTTCTAATTGGTGGAAAACCAAGCAACGTCATAGATGTTCTTAGTGATATCCAGAGATCAGGCTGAAACACTCTCCGATTCTGCAAAGGCCTGTCTAGATTTAATCTACAAATTATATTACTTTCTAGGAAATAACGAAAATAAAAGAAAACTGATTTCATTTTAAAAAAAAACATAAAAATTATAGTTGTGGAGAATTGAGTAATGGAAAATGTAGCTTATAACCATGAGAATACCCTGTCCAAGTTGCAGAACGAAATGTTAATTTTCAACGAAGTTATTAAATAAAATGTAAATCACACGCCCACTCGCGCACTTACACACAAATATTTCACATGACATAAAAGAGTATAAAATTGTGTACATTTTAACATAACATACATTTTTAAACATAGCTTGGTTCAAAACTTATGACTACTTTACAAAGAAAGAACAAAATCAATTTAAAACATGTCTATAGTCGTCAGAAGACGTGTTATAGCCTTAGTATCCCTACTATATGAACTTCATATCCTGTCCTTTGTTGAAATATATGTATATATATATATATACACACCTCTGCTCAACAGTCCGTTAAGGACCAAGGCACACCGCGCGGCTTTTGTGTTTAGTGTGATGGTTGTATTGCTAGTACAACGCGCCGCCAATCGCTAGTTGCGGTATCAGCAGCTAGGAGGCGCCGCTGTTTTCTCATTCGGCTACTCAGTTCTACCCCACGACGCCAACTGCACGCCGTACGTAGCCACCGCCGGGAATTGAACCCGGGACCACGAACGAACCAATCGCCCGCGTTAGCCAATAGACCACCTGGAGGCTCTTCGAAGTTAAATAATTTGCATTAATTTTCTAATAACATTTTATTTATAATGAATACTTAAAGACTAACATTTCTATGTATTGAATAACATTTAATAAATGCGGTACAGTAAGTGGCCTCATTCTGTTCCACTGTTTTACTCCGCAACAAGAACCGAATCTGGAAAAATACGTCGTTGAGTATAGAATCAAAAGTCATAAAAAATATACTTAAAAAAGGGATATTTTAATTTTGTTATATAAATTGTCGGTGTTCTCACGGCTATCTGAAAACACCGAGGGGAATTATTCAAAATTATCATGGTGGACGGAAGGCCGATGACTTTATTTGTTATTCTGCCGGACCAACACGTCACTCTCCGGCTTACACCAATTCTAGTGTTTTTCAAATAAACTACTGAAATAATTGTAATTATACATTGTGCTATCTCCCAAACAAAATGTAGTTCAACGCGCATTAATTAATTCGTATGTAAAAATAAATTAACTAACGCAAACATGAAAGTCTTTCTCAATTCAGGTATTCATATAGTTACGTATAGTTACTGCCTACACGATTAAATTAATTTCAACAGATTATGAATAGTATACACAGAGTTAGGAATTTGCTGTAACTGTGATTAAGTAAAGAATTGGGTGGTATTGTACAATTCTTTATTCTTTTCATGTCTAGAATTTTGTCTACTATCTAATTCTTGTTTTAGACCAGTACTATCAAAGGCTTGTGTAAATTTTGCTATTACCTACACATTTCCTTAAACCTTGAAACTATAAACACTTCGTGCTGTGTTCCTTACTCTCAGTTTGCTATAACGTCAATATCTAAACATACGTTATAATAATTGCTAAATCATTGAAGACAAGAAACATATTTATCACTTTCTAGTTAACAAACGTTTTGCATTACATTTGGATACCTCCGTGCAATACTACTACTACTACTACTACTACTACTACTACTACTACTACTACTACTACTACTACTACTACTACTACACGGCTACAGCTCATGAAGAGCCCTTGCCTCCACTCCTCTCTGTCTTGTACGACTCTTCGCCATCTTCTGGCCCCCAGTATTCTCATCTCTTTATCTATATCGTCTACCCTTCTTCTTCTTGGCCTCCCTCTTGCTCTCCTTCCGCTTGGTCCTCCAATAAATACTTTTTTCACTGCTCTTTCATCTGCCGTTCTTTGTACGTGACCTTTAATTCTGCCTTGTTTTATTGCTGTGACGATGTCCGGTTCCTTGCATACATCGTACAATTTGCCGTTTGTTCTCATACGCCACATTCCAGTATCTAGTACACCTCCTCATACGCCACTTTCCAGTATCTAGTATAACTCCATGTATCCTACTCAGAAACTTTCTTTCACATCTTCTGATCATATCTTCTTGGGCTGAGGTGACGGTCCAGACTTCCGAAGCATATAATACTACTCCCTCCAATACAGTTTTGTAAATCTGGACTTGGAAATCCTAGAAATGTTTCTGGACTTTAGGATAGGCAGCAAAGAAAAGTAGCACCTATTTCCCATGGCCAATTTGTCTTGAATTTCCATTCCCATTTGATTTTTTGACGTCAAGAGTAACCCAAGATATCTAAAACTATCTATCCTCTCAACTCCATTGCAATTTACTTTAATTTTTGAAACTATTTCTTCTTGGACATTCTGTTTCATCAGCATATATTTTGTCTTTTGGTTGTTCAATTGCAGCCCTGGGTTGGTCGAAGAGAGAGAAGTACGCCTCTTCCAGTGCCTGTTTGTTTCTTGTCACGAGAACAATATCGTCAGCATATACAATGCACTTCGACCTTCTATTCTTAATTGTGCCACCAGGGTTTATTGGTAGCTGCCTTACTACTTTCTCTAGGCGTATATTCAGAAGCCCCTCTGTCCTTAGATCACAAATATAACAGACTTTATTGACCATTCAAAGCTGTTTAAACCCCACTCAATAAACAAACAATTCATTTTTGTCTAACGGTAATTAGCTGTTTTGCGTCGTAAATAAAATTTGTAATTTCCTTAAAATTATGATTGTATATTTGTTGTTTTAATTAAAAATAGTTAAATAAACTGCGTTATCAGTCTTGTGATTTCAGTGGTTTCTATACATTTCATAATACTACCTTCCTAAGCAAAATTCAATATGCTCAGAAAGCCGAAACCCTACGGCTCCTTTGGGAGCAGATACGGCAAGTTGCGTTTCCTTACGTATTAGTATTGTTTGTAAGAACAGCGTCAGAAACATCAGAAAACAACTACATCAAGATTTTTAAGAAATAAAACATTTGCAAATAAAAACTATTTGTTTAAGATAACCTGTCTTACATTTAATAGCAGTGCAATGAAACAAAAACGTACAAACAGTTTACAACAAATTTATTTTGTTTTACTAAATGTAAACGCAATGATCTTCATTTCATCAGCGGCACGTGTGTTTGCCTTTTATGCTGTATAGGATTTACAGGATGGTGAACAGCTCATAAAAAGACCAGTCAACTGCGAACAATCCAGATTTAATGGCTCCAGTGGTTACGACAATTTCCAAAGATTTTATGTTGTAAAAATTAAAACCTTAAACTAATTGACCGATTGAGTGACTATTAATCAATAAATTATTTGAGATGGAAAGTTCGGCGAGGATAGGACAATAAGCCTCTGAATTATTTATAAATACAGTTTACACTAAATTTTAATGTTGTATTAATAACGTGTTTGGGTTATTATAATAATGTACATCTATATACACAAACACACATTTTCTGATGGACACAAATAGCAGTTATGAATCAACATATTTAAATAGCAGTTATACAACAATTCAAGTTAAGTTTGTCCAAACAATAAATGTCACTTTATTACATTAAGTAAAGCAGTGATCACTTCCCACCAAAAGCGCAACAATCACTTCGATCCGCACTTGTAATATCGCCATGTGTAACTGAAAATCGGCCGCTTCAAAATCTAGTATTTAAACCTCGCCGCCTAGCATCGTAGTGACAGAATATGCTGGTAGAGTAGTCGTCTGACGTCTGGAAGGGGTAGAGTGATCTCCAAACGACTGGAACAGCACCCCGCGTCGCTGCGCGTCTAGAGTAGCGTACGAAATGTTGTTTCTTAAAAATAGCTTAGCAACAATATTTCTTCGTTTATACTATCGTGGAAAATTGAATGGC
Organism: Magicicada septendecula; assembly: GCA_034769895.1. Classification (NCBI taxonomy): domain Eukaryota; kingdom Metazoa; phylum Arthropoda; class Insecta; order Hemiptera; family Cicadidae; genus Magicicada; species Magicicada septendecula. The sequence goes on along the minus strand of CM068376.1, from coordinate 303,444,489 downwards.
TAGTGCTCAAAATCTTCGCGGGTGCCTTTCGTAATTTTTTGACGTTACGAGAGTTTTTACTGACACTGTGTCTCTTGTGAGCGTTTGTGCGTAGTTTGAGAACCTCTTATGGCACACATATTTCTCCCACACTTCTTTCTCCTTTGCCAGTCTCTGTAATTTATCGCTATGTAACCCCTTATTTTTATAAAACTTTTGCAAGTGCATGGTTTATCTCGGCGTCTTGTTTATTCGTTCAACAAAGTTTCAATTTAAGTTGTATCTCAGAAATATCGTTATTCCTCATTCTGTCACTTCGTAACTCCTAAGGCTCTTCCTAGATACTTCGTTTCCTCAGCCTGTATGCTTTTTTTCCTTTCACCCAACATTCGTGGCCACTCATCGAAACGTCAGGACGGTCCTATAATTTCTCTTAAATCTTTCTGCGCGTTGCAGTTTCCTGCTTGTTTATAAAATTCTCAGTCCAGCACAGTACAGCAAAATGATATAATCATACAAAATTCTTCCAGTTTTAGCTGTTCCCTTTTTCGCTAAAATAACCAATAATGGCCTCTACATTGGGCAATAAAGTGAGTAACAATCTTGACTTCGTTACACAGTACCGCCAGTTATTCGCTTTGTGCGATATGTTTGACCTCCTTATGAATAACGTTTGGTCTGAAAGAACTGAACAACAATTTCTGTGAATGCATTCGTACAATTAGTATAAAACATCCTTTGCAAACTGTACTTTCCAAAGTAATTGGAAAGGAAGATAACTGAGGCAGTTCTCCCAAATTTGGTATGGTAACATATTGTGAGTTCAAAATATTTATTCCCTTATCATTCTCACACCGACTGCCTAACAGCGTTTTTATTGTGTCTTGTTTAAATTGTTGTAAAATGCTTCATTTTTAAAAATCAGTGAATAAAATAAAATTTCATGTAAAATATACCTTGTTGCTTGACTTCCAAAATGCTATCGTTGATTTGTCATTTAGTTGTATTGTGTAAGTCTAAATCAGATTAGTCCTACGTGAAGAATTTCTGTCATCAAAAGTGTTCTGCCACACAGATATTTAGGAATAACTGGTATAGGAAAATATAGACAGTAGTTGTATGACGGCAAGATAAGCACGTGCAGGCTTCCCCACTAAGCTTCACACAGTAATCAATAATTCGCCCCACTTGCCATTACATCATTATGTTCTCACTTGGGCCAGGGCGTAATACATTTGAACAAAACATTTGTTTTCTATAACAATAGACAAGCGTTTCTCTCTCCCTTTTGCTACTTTTCTTTCCACAACATTAACTAACTGTAGCGTATCTCTGCAATAATGCTATAAAGTTATGGTTCCACTTACCGGTACGTAAACTCCCAGTAGCATGTCTACAAATGAATGATGGTATCTTTAACTTCTGGTTCAGCTAGTAATCGAAACAGCTTTGGTCTACAAACACACCGTTATTTCTTCGTCTTTGTTTGTTCTAGAGCGTTGAGACCTGTTGCGGATATGGAGCAGTTAAACATCACGCTTGTCTGCAGTTTGCTGTTCTCGTTGATTCCTCTATTGTCAGATTTGTCACTGTTTCGGTAAATCGGACCGGTGATAAACCTCTATATATCTTTTCATCTACTTTACCTTAAACTATCAGCTTTAACGCCACAAGCGGCAACTGTAGTTTCCGTAGAGGAAAACGGCATTTTACCACTTTGTATGCTTAGAATATAAAATTCTTCCTCTAGTCCGAATGCGTTCTGTTATATATCAAATTAAAAATTGCATTTATAAAAATACAAGGACATAAATGTATACATGCTCGATGTTCTAAAAGTCTATGATTCAGTAAACAAATTTGTTTATTAAAGGAGAACATACTATAATAATGGACACCCACACCAAAAAATTTGTTTTAATATAAATTAAAAAACACCAATGCTTTTCACTATATACAAAATATAATCTTTTGAAACAAAACTTTTTACAACATAATCTTTTTGTTTTTTAAAACATAATATTTTAAAGAAACCAAAAAAACTTCAAAATACTGTATTGAAATTTCTGAAAATTCTGCAAATACTTATTATAAGTGTATAAACCGAAAACGCAGTTCCAGTAGTTCACGACCTAAATGTTATGTTTCCTTTTTTAACACTTTTTACACTTTGTTTAAATACACGTTAAACATACTTCAAAATATTAAAACAAACACAATAATGAACACTTGCTTCAAAATATTAAAACAAACACAATAATGAACACTTGCAAAACTCTTTAAACAAACACATAACAGTAAATACGTAACAGATAATCGAAAAACACAGTCCCAATTACGCAGCACGATACAGATGATCTGTTTTAATTTTTCACACATTTCCCACTTTGTTTAAATACTAAGTTGACATAAATAATATAAAATATTAAAATAAATATAGTAAACGCCCTTGAATGAGCACTGTAAACAAACACTTTACAGTAAATACGTAAAACATAACCAGCAAAATCCGTCAGCGTTTTCGGAATACATTTCAAGCACAAGTAAGCACATTATCGTATTATATACTAACATTCTCCAACAACTTTCTAAAAGTATTAATTGAGAATCATTCTCCTACAACTTTCTAAAAGTATTAATTGAGAATGCGGTGCGACCTATTAAGCTATAAACAAAGGAAGTCACGAAACGATGAGGTGGAAGAACAAACTACATTTTGAGATGCTGGCACTTTAGATTTACGTATCAGCGTTTACAAATCAACGTTCACTGCTACCAGGGTTAAGCTAAACTGAACGTTCCGTTTTGAGATTAATCGTCTATTTTGAGAATTAGCCTTTCTATAATAGCTCGTTTGGTTCAGCGGCAGAAAAAATGGGAAGCGAATATTAATGGTTGACAAATCGTTAAATACAAGAAACTTTAAATGAAAGCAATATAGTAAATCTAAAAAAGGCCAAAAGTATGCGCTGATATGGGCATGTGTATAGAAGGGAAGAAGGCTCGGCTTTTAAAGAAGGCTAAGCTGTTAAGGTTAAATATCAATGTTTTTATTTTTTCAAAATATTTTCCAAACATTACCTCTTACGCTAAACAGATTTACAATAATGTGGCATCTGAAAAATGTTTTATTAGTTATATAATGTGATGATGTAGTATTAGTATTCGTCTGAGGGTATGATACTAGGGCTCATGTGTCATCATGGAATTCATGCCGATGTCAGTAGATAGGCGTAGACCTTAAAATTCGAAATAACTTTCGAAGTATTAACACTTATTCTGGATATGTATAGAAACTTATGAGGTTCGCGATTGTACGTTGAAGACTCAAAGGCAAAGAAAGTACTTTTATATCGTAAATCCCTTAGGAGCAAAGCGTACTTAACAAACGACATTTTAGCTATTTAGGATTTTACTGATTGGTAATTAGAAGAAATGTGCAGCAAGTACCACGAAGATGTAGAGTGGCCTATGACCTGTATGGCCTGTATGACCCATACAGAAAAAAATATAATCATAACTGTAGTAACTATTGAATTATTTCAGTCGTCAACAGAGTGGAAAAATTTGAAAAATAGAATAAAAAGTGAATATGGAACAGATAAAGCAAAAAACATGCATGTTTTTGGACAGATTGGTCCGCAGTTGATCATTAGTTTTCGATTATCTAAGTTATTGAGGAGAAATCTGCATATAACCAAGAGGTTTATCTCCCTTGTTCTTTGACCTAAAGAAAGCTTACAATAGTGGTCCGCTAACAAAGCTGTGAGAAGCGTTTGGGAAAATCAGTGTGAATATAGAACTAACAGAAGCAGTCAAAACTTTATACGAATAACCACAAGCAAAAATTAAAAAAGGAAATGCAATCACACAAGGATTCGTAGAAACAAAAGGATTAAAACAAGAATGTTATCTCTCATCAACCTTATTTAAAATATGTTTGAAATGTGCTTAAAACAATGGAAATATTAATGGCGAAGTATGTGTTTACCTGTGAATGAGGGTAACTTTCTGTACTTAGCAGATAATCAGGTTCTCATAGCACAGGATTACAAAGATATCAACTATACGGCGTGTACCTTACAGGAAAAAATGCAGAATAGGAGTTAAAGATGACTTTGAATACAACAGAATACATATTATGTATTGGGAGACACCGACACGACACGATATTGGGCAACATATCAAATGCTGCACAAACCACAGGTATTCAGAATTAAAAATCACACAAAACCGGTCGTTAGAGGTACCAATTTGAGAACAAAATATGCAGAGACGCAAGTCAATGCAACGTTGACAAGTAGAGTATCATTAGTAAACAGAATAAGCAGTGGATATATACAGTAATACCATTGTCAAGAGTATAGAAGTCGATAGCTCAAAAGTACAGCCAATTAAAGATAAACTGTAAAATATTTTTAGATAATGACAAGAGATTTTTGGAGGAGTTCGGCAGGCAGATCAAGAATGGAAAGAGTAACAAATGACGGAAGAAGAGAAATTACGGAGGTAACACGCACGATGGTAGATCATGTCAAAGAACAACAATTAGGCATAATGAAGTTTGGACATGTTCGCAGAATGCCAAAGGATTGACTACCAAAACAGAAGTACGCGTACATTACAAAACAAAAAGAAGAATGGCAGAAAATACCACTGCTCGTAAGGAAGAAAGAAAAAGATTTTGAGACTGCAGAAGTAATATGCAGTCTCTCCCATCGCACTGGGTTGTATTAGGTATTGTTACGACGGTCACACCAAACGTCGTGTTGTTTATTGGAAACAGAATAACTGACTCCAGTCAATTTATTCGTATTTGTACTCTTTACAGTAAAATATATTATATCAATTGCACTATTACAATTTATACAACCGATTTACAGATATTTTGTACAACTATGCACTTTTTCTTTCTTTATTCAATCAATATTTTCTCTGTTTTATAATAATAATAATAATAATAATAGCTCCCATGTGTACCACCGAAGCAACTTAGGAGTGAGGCAGGGTAGGCTGCCTCAAGCGAGCCATACGGCATACAAGGAAGGCAGTGTGGCCAGCACTACGCTTCAGCCGCCCATTATTATCCCCAGGATGTTATCCCAGGTACTCACTTTTAACAAGCTGAGTCGACCTGGGGGCTGAAAAGCGCACCTTGATTTTATGGTGCGGGCCCGGGACCTCTAGATTAGTAGCCAGGTGCCATATCCACTGGTCTACTGAGCCGTCTCTCATTTAATGTATTTTTAATATTAAAATAATTCAGTTCATAGTCACCTTGGTATTTGTTTGTGTGTGGGTTCATGGTAGTCCTCTAAAGATTCCATATACACGTGTGTGTGTGTGTGTGTGTGTGTGTGTGTGTGTGTGTGTGTGTGTGTGTGTGTGTGTGTGTGTGTGTGTGTGTGTGTGTGTGTGTGTGTGTGTGTGTGTGTGTGTGTGTGTGTGTGTGTGTGTGTGTGTGTGTGTGTGTGTGTGTGTGTGTGTGTGTGTGTGTGTGTGTGTGTGTGTGTGTGTGTGTGTGTGTGTGTGTGTGTGTGTGTGTGTGTGTGTGTGTGTGTGTGTGTGTGTGTGTGTGTGTGTGTGTGTGTGTGTGTGTGTGGACCAGCCTCGTTAGTCGTCTGGACCAGCGGTCGGCAACCGGTGGTCCGCGGACCACTGGTGGTCCGTGACGTAATTTGAATGGTCCGCAAAGAAATTCAGATATTAAGGTAGGTGGCCCTATGTTCGCCACCTTAAGCAAATTTGTTTTATAAAACACAAAAAAATAATTTTTTCAAAATAAAAAAAATACTTTCTGCAATGTTAATCTTTAATAAAACAACATATAAATTTGTTAGAAGAAAAACGGTCCCCTTTTTCGAGCAATGACCAAGAGAAGGGAGGGCTGCAACTGGCGAAGTTAGGACACACGTGTTCCCTAAGTTCGCCACTTGTGTACAAGCGGTAAACTCGATTAATATTTTAATAACAGTTGAGAGTCGATGTAATTTATTTTGATACCAAACAAAGCCAATATTAATTATACAATATTCATTCATAAAATCAGTACAGATTGTAACTGAGAGAGTTAAACATAAAAAACATTAGTTCTTTTAATTGTAAAGTTGATTCAGACAATCACAAATTTCTCTCAGTGTAAGTCTTACTCTACTTAAAAAACAAGTTACAATGTCATAACATCAGTTCTTAAGTTCGCAATGACGCACGATACAGTGGCGAACTTAAGAACACGTGCAGCTTTTATTAAAAACGTCAGAAACTACGACATAACAATTATACATTTAATTTTGACTCTATCCCTAGAAAGTGCACAACATACGCTTTGAAATGATATATTACACTCTCTAAATGCAATAGTTATTCTGTTGTATTAAACGGATAGTAAATCATCTTATTGTATAAACGTACAATTAAGGTAAAGTACTCAATAATTCAGAACCGTGATTCTTTCAATCTTTCCAATGGACAAAGAAAGTGACCATGTCATATTTCCCGGAGTGTGTTGGCAGTACCGTAAAAGGTTTCTGGTTCCTCCAAAGCTAGAAGTTCTGTGGGTACGTATTTGATGAAATAACGATTGTGATTGGTTAGGATTTGTTTGTCGCACAGGATTTATACACGTTATGGAGTGCTTAATTTACCTAGCGTAACATATGTTTTCTGTTTCTGCCATGATTTCTATGCATGATTGTTCATTATTGTGTTTAATTTTTTTAGTGTTGACTGTTTTTTAGTTTTGTTCTGCTGCTTTATTTATTATATTATAACGATCTACACATTGTTTTTGGCTACGTTTTGGATACGATCAGATATGATTAATATTTACGACCAAGCCAAGTTAGTAGTTAAGGTTATGTTATATTTTGGTTGTTTGCTGAAAATCACGTGCGTTTGTTTATTTGGAAACCTTTGACAGTCGTACCAACCTAAGAAATCAAACCTCCCCTATCACTTTCTTTGTCCATATACGTTTACGTACTTCTTTAAGCGTCAGTGGCGTCTCGGCGTCGACATTAAAAAATTAATTTCTACTTTGTACTTATAATCCTATACGTATGGAGTATATGCGTTTGAAATCTTGCACTTATCAGTAGCCAAATACTGTTTGCATTTTTAAAGCATTTTTAAAGTTTAATATTATACATAATATTCTTAATATATTTAAGCAATCAAAATTATTAAATATATATTATTTTTGTTTGGTTCTAGGATAAAAAATTAAAATGGGCGAGAAGAAGCAACCGACAATTTAAAATTTTTTTGGCAACATTTCACGTAAACGTGAGTTAGTTGAAGAATCAATAGGGCCCTCACAGATTCCATCATCATCAAGCACCAGTAGGGAAGAAGATATAACTGAAGGTCGAGAGAAGAAAAATTAAAATTTTAAGACAATATGATCATGATTATTTGAAATATGGTTTTATACAAGAACCTAGAACTGAACTTGATCCACAACAGTTTTGTGTCGTATGTTCTGTAAGTTTATCCAATGACGCCATAAAACCATCAAAACTTACTAGACATTTGCTGACTAAACATCCAGATTTAGCTAATAAGCCAGTCGAACATTTTCAAAGATTGCGTGACAATTTACAAAAGCAAATAAATTCTTTAAAAAAACTGACAATTCAAGATAAGTCTGTATTAAAAGCCTCTTATTTGATGGCAGTTCAAATAGCGAAATCAAAAAAACCTTATACAATTGGAGAGGAACTAATTAAACCTTGCTTATTACAAGCTTGTGAGGAGGTTTTGGGAAATCAAGCCGCCCAAAAAATGAAGGCAATTCCTATGTCTGCTAGGTCTGTGAAACGCAGAATTGAAGAATTGGCCGAAGATGTTGAAGTTCAAGTGGTAGAAATGGTCAAAAATGCAACATTTTATGCAATTCAACTTGATGAATCAACCGACATAACAAACAAGGCTATTCTTCTTTGCTTTGTGAGATTTAATTTCGAAGGATATTTAAAAGAAGAATTTCTATGTTCACTAGACTTGCCGGGTAGAACAACTGGATCTGAAATTTTCAATGTATTGAATGATTATTTTCTGAAACATGAAATTGATTGGGGAAAATGTATAGGAATATGTACAGACGGTGCTGCAAGTATGACCGGGCATCGATCTGGAGTTGTTAAAAAAATAAAAAATGTTGGAAACATAGATATAATTTTTACTCATTGTATTTTACACCGTGAACAACATGCCGCGAAAAGACTATCTCCAGAATTACATGAAGTACTGCCTGATGTAATTAAAATTATAAATGAAATTCGGCGTAAAGCTCTGAACTCTCGATTATTTGAATCACTTTGTGATGAAATGGGCTCACAACATAAACATCTTCTTCTTCATGCTGAGGTGCGTTGGCTGTCAAGGGGTAAAGTTTTAACCCGATTGTTTAATATGCGACAAGAAGTAAAATTATTCTTTCAACAACAAAATAATTCTAAATTCCAAAATTTCTTCTCCGATGATGACTGGGTAGCAAAGCTTGCTTATTTGGCAGACATTTTTTCTTTGTTAAATGAGTTGAACATTTATCTATTCAAGGACAACTTTCAGAGGTTTTTACTTTGCGAAGTAAAATGGACGCATTTCAGAAGAAAATATTGTTATGGAACACACTAATAATCGACGAAGATTTGCAAATGTTTCCAAATCTGGATGAATACATGAAAGAAAAAGACGTCAACCGACAGATAATAGGTCTTGTTCAACAGCACTTGCAGTCACTCAAAGAGTCTTTTGAACATTATTATCCAAAAGAAGAGGATCCCAGAAATGGAAATATGTGGATAGTGAATCCATTTTCTACAAATATTGAGGAAAGCAATTTAAATGTGAAAGAAAAAGAAAGTTTAATCGAATTATCGTCCGATGATAGTCTCAAACTTCAATTCAACTCATCTTCAAGAAGTCATTTTTGGCTTTCTGTAAAAAGCGAATATCCAATATTGAGTGAAAACCCCTTAAAAATTGTGACCCCATTCACAACGACCTACTTGTGTGAAAAAACGTTCTCAACTGTAACAGCTATTAAAAACAAGTATCGCTCTCGGCTTGAAATAGAAGCTCCTTTACGTGTTGCGGTGACATCATTGGAGCCAAGGATTAGTAAAATAATTTTAAACCAAGAGCAGCAAATGTCGCACTAATTTTTAATATATATTACTATTATTTATTATTATTTTTGTGTTAAAATTAAAATTATTAAAATATAAATAAATATATATGTATTGTATATCATACTCAATGCTCGTATTAATTCGTACCTTTAAAAATTATGTTAGTGGTCCGCGAAATTTTAAATTGCGAATTTAGTGGTCCGCAATATCTAAAAAGTTGCCCACCGCTGGTCTGGACAACTCCCGCTCCCGCGAACCACACGACGTTCACCAGTGACTATCTGATTTCTAAGAGAGAGAATTGTGTACCTCACTTAGGTTTATGTATAGGACTGACATTCCATACGTGCCCAAGGTTAATTTAACAATCTCAATCTTGGTACGGATTGTCACAGCAGGCTTGGCATCACTTTCAATAATACACAAATATTTGCTTATATTGGGGGTTTGCATCGTCTGTAGAAGACTCTTGTCAAATACGTGACGTTGATTCACGACATTTGCACTTCAGCAGAAAGTTTTACTTACTTCATAATTATTTTTTAACGTAGCAATAAGCAAATAATTACTCGTCACCTAATACGCACGCGAATTCGCACGCCCCAAGTCTATGGAGGCGTAACGTTCTGCACAATCAAGGGTACTACACAATTCGCACGCCCCAAGTCTATGGAGGCGTAACGTTCTGCACAATCAAGGGTACTACACACGCCGTTTTTGCGTTCCGTTTTCTTGTTTCCAAAAAATCGGCGAAATAGCTTTGCGTATGTTTAGTTTTCTAGTCTGAACTGGGTTCACGTACACTAAGAACATGGGGTGTTTAACACTGTACACAGAGATCTTAATCCTCATGTCGTCACATCACGTGATAAACCGGTCTCAGGTTGTTAGTTTAAACCGTATACTGTGTTCAATTACTTTTTCCCAGATGATGGTTGTTATAAGTTACATATTCATCATAGTACTTTATTCATACAATTTGTATCGTTGCAATGTGTATACACATATACATTAATATGCCTACGTGCACGCGTACACACATACTTACAGTTTTAAAGCTCTCTGGACCTGCTACCAAATGTCTGCAGAGTTCAAATAGATTTTTTTTTAAACGAACAGGCTAGCCGTGAGTCACGCGAGTACCATTTCTTTTTCTTCTCCTCCCAGAGGCCATCATTCGCACACTATGCGCCGCCTTCCTTTCCACTGTCTACCCCTTTCTCGTGTTTTTCTCACCGCAGAGAACCTCGAGATTTTGAATTTTGTTTCTGTATGTCTATCCACACAGTCGTTCAAAGAGATACTCAGTTTCATCATTTGTTTTTTGAGTTATTTGGTGTATCCATTTAAACTTGAAAGTTGCCAAATATAGCCGAAAATTTGTTTATTTAATCTGGACTGACCCATCCGAAACATATGTTCAAGGAATCTCAGTCGTTTCCAGATCCCTGTACAGCTCTTCTCTGGGTCCATGCCTGTACCCATCTTCGGTTTTCTTGAGGCCATAAACTTTACGAAGAATTCTTCTTTCAATTTGAAGCACATTGTTTCCATTCTATACATGATCACCGGCCTGATCTCAGTGCTGTAATGGCGGACTTTCGCACTTCTGGAAAGTTTTTTCTTTCCGTACAGTTACCGGGTTAGTGTAAAGGCCTCTGCTAATTTGAGTTTCGTTATCTTAAAGAATTCTTTGTCTCAGGCATTTTGGGATATGTTTTCCCTAAGATATTTAAAATTGTTAGTACATTTTATTTCTCCATACGTAATGTCCAAGCACTTTTTCGGGAATGTAAATAGGGTAGTCAAAATTTCCGCTTTAACACTGCTACTACTTATAATAATAAAAAAATAATAATGGCAATATGAAAGTAGAATAGGCGATTCGAAGAAACGGAAAAAAATAACCCCTATGTTGTTGAAAAGGGAGATGCTGCCTCTAATCCGTGGCAAGAGGACTGGATGAATTGCCAAAAGGAAACCCGCAAGGTGAACGCTGCGAGAAAAGCAATAACTATTCAGGCGCGAACACCTGTTGCTTCCGAGACTCTAGGTCAAAACTACATAAAGAAAGGGGAAAGCCCAGACCAGACGCCGTGGGGCTAGGAGGAACGCTGTGGCCATAAACCCCACATGGGCAGACCTACGCGGAAATCTTAGGAGCAATACTGAAGGGAGTGCATGGGAAGGATTCGGGAACCGAAATCAGCTGTATCAGGAAAACGCTGGATTGGGATGTTCTATTTGATTTTGATTGAACTTGTTCTACTCAAACCTGAAAAACTAACAACCGAGACTTTCAACTGCTTCTGAAAACGATCACGGATTCTAGGCTCCAAACCGTCAAGCAAGAAAAATATTACGATGAAAGCAGTCCGAGTAGAAGGTTTACCCGTAAGAAATCACCCACGGGTCCTTAAGACTTTTAAAGAACGAAATATTAATATACTCTAACATACGTACTTACATATTTACAAATACAAGTACAGTATATGTAATACTTATTTAAACGTTGTGTTTAATATAAGAAAATTGTACGGAATATTGTATTATTACATGTGAGCATCATTCTGTAAAGCAGTAAGTTAGCTGACGGAACGCTGAACCGTAATTACAATTATTATTATATAATTATGACCAACATTATCACAATTATCACTCCGTGTTTAGTCCTTTGCCACGCCTTTGCCACCCTTTGACCTCTTCCTTTAGGATGATACAAACGTTTAAGTGTTTTATTGTCACGATACAACGACTTCTGTCGCTCAGTACAGGTACAATATAGATATTGAATTCTTTTAAACGTATACTGTCTCAGTTTCAATCTGCCTGTATTTACGGGCAGTTATTCGTAGCATATTTTTGCTGTCCCGAGATCACTCCAATACATAGTAGCAGTAAAAGATATTTTCAAATTAAAAAAATTATTTATTCCCAAACAAAAACAAGTACTCTATTAATCATTTCTTCCAGATCTCTGAGCACTATTAGGATATACTGTATAATCGACTACGTCTGCGTGCTATCAGGTACACAGTGACGGTCGGAGGAATACGATCCCCAAACCATTTTCAACAAGTCTGTCTCCAAACGTAACAATCCACTGCAGAGTTCTACATGACTATAATATACAGTTAAGGCTCAGAGCAGACATCCGCCGAGCTTCAGAGAGCATGTGAATCGTATGGCGCACGAGGAAGTTGGTAACAGTTTTTTTTTATCGTTATACCTTTTGGCATTCTGGCATATATAGCAAACCATTGTCTTTTGTTACACTTGTAGACGTTTATAAACATTTCTGATAAAAAAAGTATTCTATCGGCTTCCTACATTGCCAGTGGAGGTTCTACTATCGGGTCGGTATTTCTTTCCAGATATTATTTAAGTTAATGTAAAAGCATTCTTCCGAATGACTGACCGAAAACCTTAAATATGTATTGTAAATAAGTTAAATACCACCTTCAAAGTAATCTTTCGGGACAGCTCAAACTTTACTCTAGACTGACTGGTAATTTTGAAATATAATTGGAATGCTTCTTCCAAATAGTGTTTCTCAAGTGTTCTACGTTACAGACGTAAGGTACTCTCAGGCTGTGTGTAACGGCCTTACATCTGTTATTGCATCTGGCAAACATTTCCACTACTTCTGGCCTAAGGAAACCCAATATTCCCTGCATTACTACTAAACAAATTTGAACACTGAATGACTGCAATAAGGAGGAAAAGAAGAAGTTGTAGTAGTAACAGTAGAAGAAGTAGTTGTCCTTTGCAATATAAATTGTCCTCTGCGAAGGTAAAGGCAGAAATATTCATGTCAAATGCAGATAAACATAGACCGGGCAATTGGCAAAGATATACTGTCTAAAATATGTTGATATTTCACTGAAATTTTAGTGCGGAATAAAATCTAAAATAATTTTCTTTTTGCTTGGACTATTAGTGTTCTGATTCCTTCTAGTGGAGTGACCTAGGAATTACCTTTCTAGCCTTATCTCGGCTTCAGTTATGTTCATCGATTTTGAGCTCGTTAGTATTGTTCCGAACACTTCATTTGTCCAATGATGTTTCTGACGTATCTCTCCAACATACCGTTCTTCAGATGTTTAGTAAGTTGTTACCAAACAATGTGCAATGGCTAAAAACGTATGCAACAAAAATTAAATAAAAGGGTTTGAAAACATTGTACAGCCAAAGAAAAGTATTAAAGAAAACATTTAATCAGGCAGACCCAAATGAAAGTAAAAAATTTAACCATACGAATAATTTAACGAACTGATTAATTATACTCACCTTTACCAATCAATCCGTCGACCAGAACTTACAAGTATAGTCACAACACTCACAGCCGAGGCAATCTTTGACTGAGTGCCCACAGTAAAAGCTGGGTTTGGAACCACGTCAAGATTAACAACTTAAATAATTATTAATAGTAGGCCTAATATCGAATATTTTTGTTATAATTATATTGTTGAAATTATGCATATATTTAACATATTATATAATATATTTATATCATAAATACGTGAAACTATTAATTCTAACATACACTCGTTTTGGCCATTAAAACACACACACACACACACACAAAACCATATACACTCGCTCGCGCGCGCATGTATGTTAACTCTTTGACATAAGGTAGTAACCTAACAACACGCCATTTGAAGACCATACTGCAAGACTAAGCTGTCGCTACAAAAATACTATGCTGGTTTACATGGAGCAGTGGTGAAGACGTCTACTCATTCGTCTTCGAGCTAAGGAATTAACTGGCCCCGCAAGTCCCGGCCGCAGAGCAGATCTATATATATATGCAACAGCAGCCGGATCAGTTAGTTACTTACACTCGGCGAGATTGTAGAGAGTGGCTCAAGTGATTGTCGCGGATTAGTGGAAAGTGATTATTGTGTTATAATTAGTGCGGAACTCTATTAGTTGACATTATTATTGCGTGTGGACAAATTTAACGTGAATTATTGTATTAGATTATTGTATTGTATTATTACCTTGTTGATTTCAAGTTGTTATTGGTGACTAATTAAAGCTGGTTATTAGTGACTTAATTGGTGTCTGTATTTTGTTTCCACTGTACAATAGGACGATCCGTGAGACTGCTGTAACAATAACAACAGACGATGAAACAAAAACTAGTTGGTTGAAAATAATTAAAATAATTAATACACAAAATTGAACGTATTTTTCTGTGGACGTGGCAATGTGTTGTCTCTGTAACATTTTGAATCGTTAAGTTATTGACTCTACATTTTGATGACGAAACCTTGGCACTGACAGTTTGACGCGACACCTGTGCAACAAGTACGTGTTCGGCAACTTACAAATAATGTTTAATAAGAAAGAGCGGTGCACGGTGGCCGGGCCGTGTTTCGGTATCCCGGTGGGAGATTCTCAGTACGCCAACTTTCAATTTATTATTTCCAATGTTGTTAATTGAATGTTTTTTTGTTTAATCATCCGCCAGCTGGAAAAGCGTTCTCTTTAATTAGCCAGCTTGTTTTTGTTTTCTCGTTTCCTTGGGTTAAAAACAATTCCTGTTTCAGAAGGTAATTTCTTAGAGGTTGCAAGTAGGGTGAATTACATTTGAAAAGAAAGCAGGATGAAAGCTTTTCCCCCCGACCGCTCTCCCTCAATCTAGATTCAAATCATGAATAATTCACGCTCTGATACTTCGGGGTTTGGCCTCTTCTGCGAACGGTATAACACTGTGTTAAGCCTTTTAGGTTGTTCGCTACTTTATATTACACAACAAGAACTGCGTTCTGCTTCCAGTTTAATTTTTCTCTTCTACCGTTTGTAATTTTTTTATTTTATTTTTAAATTACAATTTATTAAAATATCGGCATTAATACCGAATACGAACAACCGTGCTTTAATGTTACGCGTTTGAATTTATATAGCCTGCTTGTGATTTTTATTTATGCGTATAGAAAATAACGTGTTGAAAATAAAACCACAATTCTCGTAGTCTTACGTGCTGAGTACATAATCTACCGGTACCTTAAAATCGAAAAAACACATTACATTACGTTTACCTAAATAAAAAATTCCCCACGTAATAAACTATATAGCAAAATTCTCAGTCAGGTGCTAAGACAATTCTAAATTGATTTGTAAATTTTAGTTTTATTGTTATTGTGTTCTAATTACAGCAACACGCTGATAGTCTGAATCCTGAAAATCTCAACGCATCCTATGTAAATATTATATTTGCTAACAATTTCAAGTAAAATTTGATGGAACACAGACAGCGTAAATCAGTGAAGAATGTGTAATGGAATTTAAGGAACTTAATATAAAATAGGATACACTGTAAATTGTGAAAACGAAAGGTAATAAAGGATTACAACGTACCCGAGTAAATTTCTTTAACAATCGTAATTGCTGTACAAGAATGTATGATTAGTAGGCCTACTTGTGGAAAGCATAGATTGTTACTTTTTGAGACAAATTGTAATTTTCTGAACAGGTAATGACGAATCGCTTGCTGTTATGCGATTAGCAAATTGGTGACTAAACTTGGCTCTTACAAAGTACTGATATTTAATTTATTGTATATATTTTCTTCTTAGATCATAAAATTAAATAACACTTGAAAATGTACACAACCTGTACAATGTAATATAGTAATTTAATACACACACAAGGCATTTCCACGTAGGCTAATCTAATTATCTTAGCTAACCAGACGTATTGTCTTTCAGTTACTGTACTTCGGAGTTTCATTCCTTTAATCTTATTTTATCTCGTGACACAACTGCTTTGATTTTCATCAGCTTTGGGTATCCTAAATAATTTGGCAATCCGAACTTCCTCATAATCCGAACAATCGAGGTTTCACTTAGATTGTATTACCAGTGTTTACTGCACTGCTAAGTTGGCTTTAATTCATTAGCGTTTAACCGTTACTGATTTACCTTACAAAAATACATCTACCTTTGTTGACTCGTCCTCTACACAATTAACTTTTATTGTGTAATTAATTTAGATTATTGGTGTAAGTTAACAGTGCCCATTCTAGTGTTACAGACTGACGTAAACTCACAATCAATATTAATTAGCGATATCTAATTAAAATATTAGGTTTGTATAGTGCAAATTCTGTGATACACTTCAGTCTTCAACAGGCTGTGCATATCGATTGGTACGTAGCGAAAGATAAACATGATGATAATGGAACAAAGCGTACAGGGTCGAATACCGGTAATTTAATTTACTTACAGTAAAACACACGATGACACAATGAATATGTCTTTGCAAAGTGCATAATGTGATTTACTTAATCAACAAATGTCGTGTTTTCTGTTATTAATATTTGATATTATATTAAACTATATTTCAATAGTTTGGTTGCTGTTGCCTTGTTTAGCTATTTTATATGTGCGCCTAATGTACAGATTGAACCATTCTAAACGGCACTATTTATTATATATTTTCATCATCATCATTATCATCATCGTCAAGGATTAAACCAAGGACGGTTTGTTCCGGTCTCAAACAGTCAAAGATTAGAGCTGGTGACTCCAGCGCTTCCTCGGACGTCCCACACCTCTCCGTCCCCTCGGCTTATAGTTCCATAATTGTTTGGGGATGCGGCAGTCATCCATTCGGCAAAGATGTTCCCACCAATGCAGCCGATACTGGGCTATTCTGTCAAGTATACTCATAATATTCCTTCCGTATATCTACGTTTCTTCTATGATCATGGAGAGTATACCCTGCCACGTGCCTGAGAAATCTCATTTCAGCCGCTTCGATGTGACTGGCCTCTCCTTTCGTTAAAGTCCAATTCTCAGACCAATTATATATTTTAATGACATAATGTTACAAACTTTCCAAAGGCGTGTAAGTCACACAGTAGACTATATTCCAAACTGGCCTAAGTCAGTGCGTCATCTGATCGTTTACAGACTGCACTTATTACAGACTGCAACTGTATTTCACTGTTTCGTGCTTGTGCGTTCCGTTAAGTTGTTAGTTTTACAGTATTCGTTATTATATTAAACATAAATTCAGGAATTCCCTAATAATGTTTGTGAATGAAACAGTAGACAAATGTAGTCGAATGGGATTAAAAAAATAAGTATTCCAGGAATAGCATTGATTCCAAAGGGAAAACTCCAATTTCTTGCAATCTCTCCGGAAAAAACTAAAGTTTGTGCTGCAAAAACTAAACTGTTAGATGACGATATAAATGGTAATTAAATAAGGTTTGTTATTACCATAAGAAAGTATGTTCTTTGAAGTAACTCTTAAAGTATTGCATTATGAGTGAGGTACAAAGTTGAAACGTAATCTAAATTTACCAAATCTTAGAATGTTGGGTACCGAGTCTTATATAAAAAGATTTGGTGAATCATGTCATGCAACCTAATGGATAGGTTAGGTTAGGCTTATGTGAAATATATGTTTGCAAAAATGTTAATTTGCATTATTTAAGGAATCTAACCTGCGTCGTATTACACAACGTACAAACTGAGTAGCTGGATTTTCCATAAATGTCTTCATGACCTTGATACAGAACACTAATAGATTTGTCACAACTTATTGCCACACTGCTAAATATACTTCGTTCTTGACGAGGCCTTTCGATGTCTCCACCATCTTCAGGTCTTAAACGAAGACTAACAGGTGTTGGTCGTTTAAGACCTGAAGATTTTGGAGACACCGAAAGGCCTCGTCAAGAACGAAGTATATTTAGCAGTGTGCCAATAAGTAGTGACAAAGTTGGTGTTAAATGGCTGCTAATAAAACTAACAAAACTGGTAATAATAGATTCGTTTTCTATTTTTTTTTTTAGAATTTTTTCGCTGTTACATAAAAATAAGAAAAAACTGACCAAGAGAATTTTTTTATCAACTATATGAACCCTGGTTGGACTAAGTCTATACGTGGTGGAAACGATGCAATTTGTATCAGTGATTTTATACGTAAGTTAGATTGGAAACATGTAAAAGTGTGTGGTAATACTTTTCAGTCAATTGTTCAAGTCGGTCGTAACAAACTGAATGCAGCGTGTGAACACTTTCTGCTTGACGGGACTAAAAGAACTGAATTAAGTGGTAGAGTGAGTACTAACGACAAAACTTAATCATGTTACAGCTTCTATTATCAGTCACTAAAGCTCTCTGAAATGTAGGTAAAGCCATTATAGGCACTGCAAGTGTTCGTAGATACCAACCGACTCATTTAAGTGTTAACGAACTGTGGCGGATTTGGAAATGTAACAGATTCAATTATGGTAAACCAGCTTTCTCGTATAATAAATATTCTAAGATTTTTACTACCAAATTTAATCTGGGGTTTGGCAACACGCGAACAGATGTCCACTCCTTTTGCAAGTTATCTGAAACGGAAATTCACAACGAAAATCACAATGACAAGAAAAAAATATTAGTAACTAAGTACAAGTGCCACAGACTAGGAGCAAATTATTTTATAGTAAATAAAACATGAAGATAACAATGTTGTATATCCTTAGACATGCAGCAAAATCAATCTTTGCTGAAACTTGATATTGGTGAAGTTTATGATCCAAGAAAACGCTTATATAATTTAACAATGACGGTCCACGAAGAAAGTCAAACTAAACTTAATACTTACATCTATAGGTGGATAGACCATCAAACGGGTAGGGAGTCAAATGAAGTTGCTTCTGATTTAATGAATTTTTAAAACTTATTTTTTTATTTAATTAATTTATTTATAAGGTCGCTGCAAAATCATCGGTCATTAGCGACCACAAAAATTATCAAAATGAATGTATAAATCTACAGAAATTCGCACACAGATACAGTAACATATATTAAACTAGAAGATACTTAGTGAAGACAAACATTGCAACAAAGTACACAGGAACTGGTACAACTTAAAAAAAAACATGAAATATTTGTTTAAATGCCAAATAATACAAATAAATGAGGCAAATAAAAAAATTTAACAAATAAAATTTTTGTTTAAATAATGCAAAATAAAATGAGAAATATTACCCCACACAACACAAACATTATAAACATACATCATGCAGATACATAACGTAAATATAAATATAACAAATATAACACGTAATGACATACGCAACGACAAACAATACGTAACAATAAATGTAACAACAAGTCACGTAATAATAAATATAGTGCAACAATACATATATTTGCATATTTGCCCATGGCGGTATGTTTTATATTGTAATTAGTGTAAATAGAATAAGGAACAGTTTTAGACAATTTTGTGCAGGAAAATGCAGGCTGGAGCATGTCGAGAGTGCACCTGCTTCGATAGTTAAAAATAAGGCGTGTGTGTGTTTGTGTGCATGAAGCCAGCTGCGACAAGAATATCAGGTGACGCGTACGAATTGTTTGTTGTCAATTAATCAGGTCTTAACAGGATTATAATAAACTAATTACTTGTGTTAAACGTGTGAAAAAAGACTTACCCCAATTATAAAAACACCATTACATTAAGGGACTTTAAACGAATGCAGTGATATAAAAATATTGCAGAAATTTGCAATATTAATGACGCTAAGAGTTTAATGTTAATTACTAGTGTAATTGAAGAGTAATTAATATGTGTGGTATATGTGAGTGACCAGAAAAAAATTACGCAAACAATTATATCGCTCATGCGACGAGTATGTTCATGAGTTCGCGATAATTAACCAAAAAGTGAGTGTAATAAAAAGGACGCTTTGGCGCGAACTGACCATCTCTAGCTTGTCGAAAACAGGCCTGTACCTGTCAAATCGCCACCAGTATAAATACCACTGGCAATTTTGGGCGATCACATACTCAGACTCAAGAAATCTACACACAACGTCACGCTGCCCGTTTGCCGATCGACCAGGACACACACACTGTACCACGCTCACACCAAGACGTAAGGAGGAACGCTGGAGCATCACCAATAACAACAACCCATAGAGACAACAAACACCGCATCAGCATAGTCATCATCATCATCAGCATACTCTCTGGATTCTGGACACACACACACGCACACGCAACGGTAACAGCAGATATACGCAGGTGATACAAAAACAATTATATTTTTTATTGTGAAGAGAGCTCTCGAAAAGAACTTAAATATGAACAGATAATAATTAAAGTTTTAAAGTAAAATAGTAGTTAGATAAGAGAGTGTAATTTAACAACTTGTAGAAAAGAAATACTAATCTTTTGTTGTATTTTTTGGGTGTGTCAGTATAAATCAATAATAGATTGGAAGTAAATGTAATATAACTTTTTATTTGTTTATAGCAACAATAAATTCATTCTTGAATCTTAATATTATTTTGTTGGTAAATGAGTTGCTATCATTAATTAAATTTGAGTTAATTGCAGACACACAAATAAAAAGAATTTAAATAACTTGTTTAACATGTTTGGTTAGTTAATAAGATTATATGGGTGTTTATTTTTGTTGTATGTTATGAATAGCATAGCAAGTTACAGTATATTTATAAAGCCTATAAAGGTGAATATTTATTTGTTTAACGTTTGAAATTTTAATATTTAAATATTTTTCTATAAATTAATAAATCTTAGAATGATTATTTTGAAACGGTTTTAAATGATTATTTCATGTCAACAACATCTCACTCCTCTTTAAAAATTATTTAATTTATTGTGCAACTACACATACTTGACGCAACGAGAAACAAAATCCTGCCACCTGGCCGGTGTAATACATATTATAGTTGCGTTGAGAATATCATAATATATTTTTTGTATAATTGTTGTAACGTTGCAATATACAATAAATAAAACAGTAATAACAATCTCGACCACATATCAATCCATTAGCTTAATTGTCCTAGAAATTACACAGTTTTTAATGTTCTTATAATTTTCATAGTTTTTAGCCTATACCTGAACTATATTTTTGATAACAACTGAATCTCCCTTATAAAGAGAAGTTTACCGGCGGCTGCAGTCTTTTCATTTAAACTTCTTCTAACATCTGAAGGGATATTAAATTTGATTCGCAGATCTTGAAGAGCAGGCCACTCCGAAACGTGATGGAAAGATGACAAAACCGTGCCACCGTAATTACATCTAGCAGGAGGCTCACTTGTAAAGATGTGCCTGTGAGTTAGCAGCGTGTGGCCTATGCGGAGTCTTGTTATGACTACTTGATTTCTTCTGAAGTCTGTAGTAAATGAGGGCTGCTCGTAAATATTTGTCCTCACTCGGAATAGCTTGGCGGGTGGTGACTTAATCCATTCATCATTCCAGTGCTCCAGAAGTTTTAAATGCAGTTATTTTTAAAGTCATTGTGGGATAGTTTGTGAGGATGATACTGACTCGATGTAGCAGTTTTTGCAGCTTTATCAGCCAGTTCGTTACCCTTAATTCCGATGTGCGATGGTATCCAACTGAAAATAATATCCTGGCACTGTCTAGTTGAGATATGAAGGATTATGTTACTTATATCTTGAATAATGGGGTCTTTGCTGTCCTCCTGCTGCAGATTATCTAAAACACTTCGAGAATCTGACAAGATAATATACCAGGAGTCCATGGATTTTTTTATTATTTCCAGTGCTGAACGTATTGCATATGTTTCGCAGAAAAAACCCAGCAGACTCGTCCAATCTGAATAGTATTCATGTCCAGGTAATATTATCTAATATATATCTGAGTCATATATTATTGCTCTGTAATCCATTTTTGACCTAATAAAGGCTTTGTAGGTGTTCATGATTACGTCTTTGCTGGAACCCCAGTTGTATGATGCGGTTGATTTATTAAGGTTCATTCTTTAATATATCAACATTCAACGTTTAAGGTCCTCGTGTGCGTACCCCATGTGACTCGTTGGTCGAACGTGAGCCCTAATATTTAGATTTGATTTGATCGTCTAATTTCTTTGGTTCCAAGTGATAACTTTATATTTCTTGTATGTGTTTTTCTGTTGCGAGAAAAAAATTATATATTCAGATTTTGATTCTAAAACTTTTAAACCTGTGTTTTGCGCCCAGTTAGTTAATTCATTGAGTGTTTCCCGAATGCAGTCCTTAGTGGATTGGATGTTAATTCTTATGCACAAAAGCTTTAAATCGTCGGCAAAAAGACATTTTTGGATGGGCTTTGATGTGACAGAAAAAATTTCGTTAATGGTAATTACTAAGAGAGTGGCACTAAGTAAAGAACCCTGTGGCACTCCGTTTTTGATTTTAAATTTATCTGATAATATGCCATTCACTCTTACCCGGATCTTCTGTGCTGTAAGAAGTTTATTACAAAGTTAAGTAAATATCCCGTAACTCCAATATTTTTCATAATGTATACAATTCGGTCCTTCCATACTAGTTCATAAGCTTTTTCCATATCTAAGCAGTCGGCAACAAGATGTTTGTTATTTATAAAGGCCTCGCAGACATTCGCTTCAATATTTATTAAGTGATATAAACTCCAAAAACCGCTCTGATGAGCTGATAATAACTTAATACTCTCGAAGTACCACTGAATCTTCTGTTAATATTGTTTGCATTAACTTACATAAAGTACAGGTAAAAGCAATTGGACGTAAGTTTTCGCGTTTACAGTGATCTTTATTTGCCTTAGGGAGTGGGATAACTATCGCTTCCCTTCATTTATCAGGGAATGTTCCGAAACACCATATATCATTGAACAAACGTATAAGGAATGTTAGTGCTGATTCAGGAAGATTTTTAAGAAAGATGTTATGAATACCGTCTGGCCCTGGTCTAGAATTTCTACATTTCGACACAACATTTTTTAGTTCTTTTAGAGAAATGAGGTGATTAATTTTAAGATCCGTAACTGCGCTTCTTTTCGTAATTTTATTTATCGAGATGTTAGATTTTTTTTATTTCTTGAAAAACTTGGTCGTAGTAGGTGTCGCAAGAGTTTTTAACAAACTTTGCAGCTATGTATTAGCAATGGCGTCCGGTTTGCAAAATTATCTTCACGTCTTCTGCAATTAGTACTTCAGTCCCGTTCGATACTGTAAGCCCTTTTATATTCTTGAGTTTCTTCCAGACATCGGCGGTCGGCGTCTGATTATTAGTGATGGATGAAACATATGAAGTCCACGCCGTCTTCTTGCATTGTTTGAAGGTTCTACGAGCCTTCCCTCTATACCGCTTGTATTTTATCTGGTTATCATAAGTTGGCTGCCTTCTCTAAGTATTATAAGATTTCCGGATTAAGCGATGGACCACCTGACATTCTCCATTCCACCAAGGAACTGGTGTCTTAGTACACTTATTGGCGGTTATTGGAATACTCTGATTAGCAGCATTCATTATTAAGTTAGTAATTATCTCAACTTTGTTGTTAACTGTTAAATTTTCTGGTTCGTGTGCACAAAAAGCGCTTAAGTGCTCCGTGATTATGTTTTGGTATTTTTTCTAATTGGCTTTACTGAATTTCCATTTACGTTGGGTTATTAGGTTATGGCCTCTGTGATGCATTTCTAAAAAAATAGGAAATTCATCACTGCCATAGAGATCACAAGAGACTGTCCTGTTGAGTAAACGGGCTATGCAAGAACTGCAAAGTGCGAGGTCAATCGAGCTAAATTTCTTGTATGACATATTTAAGTAAGTATAATGACTTTTGTTCAACATTACAAGGTTTGTGTTTTGTATTATTTTCTCGATGACCCTTCCGCACTTTGCATAGTTTTGTAAGAACCCCAGATATAACTATGGCTATTAAAATCCCCTACTATCAGAAAAGGTTTGGGTAGTGGATTTACAATACCCATTATGTCACTATCAGAGAAATTGTACCAGTTTGTTAAATAAATATTACAAATCGTCAAAAAACCGATAGGAAGCAATACAGACACAGCTACAGCCTCAACATCAGTATTCACTGTGACGTCTGTTTGGCTGAGTTTGCTGCTAACATATATGGCGACTCCACCACTAGCGTGTTGAGAGTTGGTTCTGTTTTTGAAAATAGCTGAGTAATTTTTTATTTTTGTATTGTAACTCTCTTTAAAATTGGTTTCCTGTAGGCACATAACGTCAAGAGAAAATTTTTTGATAATCAGTTCCAAGTTTTATTTTTATGGATAGTACCCGTTGATATTACATTGTAAGATAGGCTGTTTCATGAGGTGTGGGAAACAGTGTTGATTTTTTGTAGAATTGGAGTGGGGGGAGTAGTTTCATCACCACTTGAAAACGATGCGTCACTTTCAAATTCCTTATTGATGCTTATTGAAAGTTTGTTTATAATTCAAGTGAAATTGCTTTTGATTTTCCTCTTGGTAAGACACTGGTAAGTGGCTTTCAGTAATGAAATTAATGCTGGTATATTCTCAGTGAATTCAAGCGTTAATTCTTTCAAGTCAGCTTTTCCCTTAGCTCTTTCAAGGAATGTCTTGAGCTGATTGTAGTTTAAAATATAGGGATTATTTTCACTCTTAAGTAAGCTTTTTAGCGGTTGAAGCTGATTGTCTAGAGGATCCAGGCTTGTACAATCAGAAGATGTTGGTACTATTTCTTTTTGCTTCTTGATAAGGGTTTTAGTTATTACGTTATTTTCTGGGCAACCTGGTAAATTTTCCAAGGGATTTTCAGCACTTAATGTTGTTAACGAAAGCGTACGTTTTTTTTCAAATCTATGGGATTTATCTTCGTGCTTAATTTTTTTACTTGTTTCTAAAGATGGCTTGACAGTTCTTACAGGATTTTTCAGTGCGGGAAACACTAGTTCCTGTATGATATTGTAATTCAGAATGTTTCATTAAGTATAGTATGCTGTTCCGCTTCAAAATCGTTTGTCTTGTGTATATTGTTGTCACAATTTTTTGCCAAATGTCCTAACTGCCTGCACATAAAACATGATATCATACCTGTTGAGAAGTAAATCCAGTAAACTGTGTCTTTATAATTAATTTGAATTGATGGAGGTACTTTAGAAACGTCTTCAGGATGAATGTAAAGCCTTCGAAAGCTCATGACGTGGGAGAAGCCCGGCTCGCAGAAACGACGTTGCCCTTCCCAACCGTATGTCATGTTTCTTAAGTGCGTCCTCGATAACAGTGTGGGGAATAACAAGACACACATTTGATAAAATCAGTCTCTTGTATTTGGTTAGAAGAGGCTTAATTGTAAGTATGCTGTTGCCTAAGGATATAGATGTTTTTTGATCGGTTACTTTCTGAACTATTTCTTTGCTTGAAAGCTATATACAAACCCTGTTCATTGAGATCTTGGAGGCAAATCGAATATGGCATGAGTGTATAATTTTTCCCAACGCTAATATACAGTTGTTGATTGGTATACTTTCGATTGACTCCAATACGATGGCTTGATCCTTGGTTGGGAAAACTTCTTTTTGTGTAACATTGGCATAACTACGTTTCTGTTGTTCAGTGGGCTGTGGTTGATTACTTTGAATAGGATCTGTTATTTTCAGCATCGGAGACACGGGTGCGTGTACTCCACAAGACTTTACCAGTTTTATGTCCCTATAATGATGTTGTACACGTGGCTAATATCTACAGTGTATTCTGTTTATACTCACTTGGATAGAAATAAACGTTATCTCACAGCACAACACAATACACTTATAAACCGGTATACGCAACCACTCTCCGCGGCTGCTCGCCCTAAACTGCAAAACGTATTTAGAACTTCTCTTAAATTTAATGAGAGCACAGTCAAGGCCAAAACTTCGTCTGGTTTCGGACATTTGTCCATCTCAAAATAAGAATTCTATTTTTATTTATTGTTAGTTAAATTATATAAATTCTTCTAATCTTTACGGAAGAATACAACATGTTTTCCTGTACGATGCCATGGTTTCGTTCCTCCAGACACACTGTGTGGTTGCATCGAGAAGGAAATGTGTATATCGGTATGGAGAACCATACATGTTTTCCATGTTCTAAGATTTATATTTAAAATCATTTTCGAAATGAAATATTTCCATAGAAACTACTTCTTTTTACTTCTTTAACATTAACCACAGTAATGTGGTCACTAACGTATACCACCTCACGTTAGCGCACTCGATTTTCACTGATGATGGCAGTCGATAGCAGTGCCAAAACGTCTGGTTTTGCAGAAAACATTGGACCACGGCCAAACAGCCCGGGAAGGAGTTCTAACAACAAAGTACTTCTTTGTTGCCGATAACCTAGTACACATATAACAAAATTATCCCCTCCCTTTCATCTATAATTTTCATTTATAGAAAATTACCCCCACTCCGTTCAACTAGCCTCTTTATTTATAGATATTTCATCTACCTTTCTACAGTGGATTATTATGATCTTATTTTCAGGATACTTTATTTATCAAAATTAAGTACTTTACTCTTGTTAAAACGTAAAACGTTGCAGGTTAACTACCTCTTCCCCTTAACCAATCTTCACCAAAATCAATAGTCCTCTACAACTCAAGCACATAAGCAAGACATTATTTGATTCTGTTTGAATTTGCGGCAGTTATCGTTTGCCATAGAAAAAATCTACACACAGACACACTTTTCGGAAAATGACTTTTCTTCGTTTTTTGAAGGTAGTACAATCAGAATCAGCCCTTACCTCGAACTCGATTTTTTCGCGATTACAATACTTTCATTTCCTTACGGGACATGGAAGTAAAAAAAAAAAATATCTTCTGTTGAGTACCACCAAGTTTTGAAGAACCATATGGTGTAAGAATCTTATAAAAAGATTAGCAAGTTTATGATTTAAAAAAATGTATCACAAAACGTATTAATCGGTAAACTGACATTTAACTTGCGTTATCATCGAGTTATTAATTAAAATAAAAATTCATATCAAATCAAAACAAGAAATCTTTGTGTTGGTCTACCGAATACACAAAGACTAGAAAATAAAACGTTAGTTTAAACACAGTTTATAAATTCACAATGAACGTTTAGTCGGTTAATCATATAAGTAACGAAAAATCATAATCAGAATGCCGAAAATGAACCTTTGTCTGCAATGTGTTGTCAAATAATGTAAAGAAATTTATGTATTTTTTATACAAATATTCCTCCAACTCAGAGTTAACAAACACGTTTTTTTCTGCTCCCTAATATTATTAATTTTTAATTCCATGTTCCTCAAGGAAATGGAAGTATGGTGATTGCGAAAAAATCGTGTTCGAAATAAGGGCTGGTTCTGATTCTACTACCCTCAACACATGAAGAACAGTCATTTTCCAAAAAATGTCTCTATGTGTGTCTGTCTGTGTGTCTGTGTATAGAATTTTTCTATGGCGTACGATAACAGCCGCAAATTCAAACAGAATCAAATAATATTATATGTGCCTGAGTTGTAGAGGAATCGAGTCCTATTGATTTTGGTGAAGATTGGTCAAGGTGAAGAGGTAGTTTACCTGCAAAGTTTTATGTTTCAAAAAGATTAAAGTACTTAATTTTAATAAAGTATCCTGAAAAGAAGGTCATAATAATCCACTGTAGAAAGGTAGATGAAATATCTATAAATGAAAGGGTTTTGAAGGGGGAGGGGGTTATTTTCTCTAAATTAAAATGATAGTTCAAGGGGGAGGGGATAATTTTTTATATGTGTACTACGTTATCGGCAACAAAAAAGTAGTTTGTTGTTAAAATTCCTTTCCGGGCTGTGTGGCCGTGGTCCAATGTTTTCTGCAAAACCAGACATTTCGGCATTGCCATCAACTGCCACCATCAATGAAATTCGAGTTCGCTAACGTGAGGTGATATAGGTTAGTGACCACAGTACTGAGGTTAAGGCTGGAGAAAGAAGTAGTTTCTATGGAAATATTTTATTTCGAATATGATTTTAAATATAAATCTTAGAACATGGAAGTCATTTATGGTTCTCCATACCGATATTTTCATTTAGGAATATTTTTCTGTATTAACTTTTCAAAGGGGTTATGTATTTTCTTTATTTCATTTGTATTATCAATAGAAACAAAATTGTTATTATGTTTTCCTACGACTAGTCCTAATTAATTTAAATTTTCTTTTATTCATTCCAAATTATGTTAAATCAAAGTATTAGGATGTTTTAGAACAAACTACTATTTTTTCTGGAAAATCTAACGACACATAAAAATACGGAAAACTTAACATCCAAGTAACGTAATTCTCTACTGAAAGCTGCAAATACTCAGCTTAAAATACAAGTTTTTAAAGGTACTATCAGTTTTTCCAGTTTTCCAACACTCAGAAAAATTGCTTTCGCCTTTTTAGGATAAAATATTACGACTATAAATTTTCCTCTCTATTTCAAACATTTTAAGGTCTATTGTAACCATACGTGCTATTTTCATATGGATACGATTATTTACTCTACAGCGAATTACTATGTGTATTTTATTACACTGCTATTACTATTTAATTGTTTACCATACCTGACAACTCTTTTTACCTCTCAAGAATATTTACGTAAACTTACTCCCTTATACGAATTTCAAAATTATGCTTATCAGCCGGGGACAGGTTTTAGAATAATATGTGTTGGTCGGTTCTAATGTGAAACATTTTTTATACCATCCATCCATCCTCATCGCTATAGCCCATGTAGGACCTGGGCTTCTTCCAACAACACGCCCCTATAGCTATCTGTCCTCCTCCACTTGTCACCTTCTACGGACACGAAGACTTCTAAATCTTCCTCGAGCGTTTCCAGCTTCCTTTCCTTTGTTTTTTCGGTCTACTTCCACTTGGTCTGCCATTGAATATTCTTTCAAGCATTCTTTATCCTGTCATCCTACGAAGGTGAATCGCCTACCCGATTCTTGCTATTTTAATCTTTTCTAATATTCCAGGTTGGCCATAGAACTGGATCAGGTCATTTCTCCTTATTTTCCACAATCCATTCTCCATATCTGATCCGTATACTTTGCTTGGGATTTTACTTTCCCATATTGGCACCATGTTTTTGTCTTTCGTTGCCAGAGCTCACAATAATAAGCGACAACTGGTCTTAATATTGTTTTATATATTGTTATTCTTGAGGTTCTGCTAACGGTCTTGGAATTAAATATGTGTTGGGATGCAAGGAAAACGATTTCATGATGGTACGTCCCTGATTTCTACAGGTACGGAATTTTTGTCTGTAACCAAAGATTCGAGGTACTTAAAACTTGTTACTTTTAAGTCAGTTTATTTCCAAATGTCAATATATCAAATTCCTGTAGTCTGTGTTCTTTCAACAACTTCATAAATTTAGTTTTTCTAAGATTTATTTCAAGACCTTTGTACAGCTAGTTCTAGTGTTGTACAAATTTCTTCCAAACCTCTGGTGTTCCCTAATACAATTGCCACATCAACTACATATACCAAAAATTGTTAGTTTCTGTTACAAATTATACAAACGTAATTATGTGTTACAGTTCATTGTACCGTTTTACAAGTCCAAGTCGTAAAAATTAAGTCCAGATTTTGAGTTCCGGGAGTAGTAATTCTTGACATCGTGTAGAATGTGCACTTCATCAGCATTCGTGTTAAAAACTTGACTCTTACACATGTCTAATGGTCGCTCGGAACTTGGTAGAATATTTTATTAGTACTTGAATTTAATAAATAAACGTTTAGTATAGTTCTACAGATATTTTTGCTTTCCTGACAATTTTTTCACCAGTTACGGCAGCTTCAGATTCTAACCTCTGAAGCTGCAACAACTGGTGAAGCAATTGTCAGGAAAATAAAAAGTACCTGTAGTATACATTGCTGCAGCAGCACTACACACAGACAACATAATTCAATATCTAAGTACACCAAAATGCTTAAGACACTTTTTCTGTGTTGTGACTTACCTCTCAAGTATTTCTATAATTAATATAATTCTGTAAAGGGAGGAGGTGTAAGTAAAAGAAATTGTTGAATGCGTCAATCTGTGAGCAGAGTCGGTTGCGACCCGTTTATTTAAAAAAACATTACGAGCCTCAAAATTTATCTAATTATGTGCCAGTCAGCAACGGTCAGTACTGAGCTAATTTTCTTTTGAAAAACTGAATATAAAAAATGTTAAATGCTAAATATGTGGGTGTCGCATAAATCAATGCTAGTTTGCAAGATGTGTTCAGCGTACACGCTGTGATCTACTTAAAATTTCTGACACTGTTATCTATCGAAAAGGTTTGTAAAATTGTTTCAGACACTTGTAAGTAACTAGTTTGTCTCGTTTTTTGCTTCGTGATTATGCAACACTTGCCACCGTAAGTTGTTAAAGGTAAAAATGTTACTTGGCAATCCAGATAAGTCGTTTTGCAACCTGCTGTATCTGGTCGCTACGGCTGCGTGGTCCTCAGTACCTGGTTTGAACCACTGCTATGTCTGTGCTGGAAGATCGTGCAAAACTGTACGAATTTCGTGTTCTCGTGTCTTCGGTCCGGAACGTTGAACCAAGTTTTAAACTGAAAGTTTTCACATGTTTTAGTACACTTTTATACCCACATCGTTCGATTAACACGCACGCATGCATTCATACAGTGCGTGTTACAATTTACAATATTACAAAATAGCATTACAAGGTTATGACTTTAAATTACATATATAACGAGTACTGACACTCAACCTTACATATCTTAGGTCTTTTCATCAAGTTGACTGACTGAAATTTAAATTTAGGCGAGGCTGACCTTTACAGACAAGATACATCTTGGTTGGTTACGGATAACAATCTTTTTACATCTATTACAAGTTTTCTTTTTTGTTATAAACGCAATACACAAAATTATTAGCCACTAGCATCGATTTACGATAGCTCAAAAACAATCGTAGTTACCTTGGTTATTGAGGCTCCCATACTTGACGAAAGTCCGGCGACGGGCCGCTCAGCTCATAGCGTTTGATGGGAGACTGACTAGATTTTACAAAGCAAGCGATAGGGTTGGTAAAGGGGAGGGCGTGACGTCAGTGCGTCGGGCAAGGTACAATTCGCGGATTGTTGCATTCGGCAGGAGACGAATGATTGTAACAGACTCCCCCCCCCCGAAAGACAAGCGTCGGGAGCAGGAGTGACGGTTGTCCAAGGTCAAATTCAGCGAAATTAATCGGTACGGTCAGTGTAACTAACAGAGTCGAGTCAGGGGAACCACGTACCTTATGTAATGGGAAAAGTCAGACACTAGTGTGGCACTAGCCGCCATCTGGAAACAACTCAAAGGGCTACCTTCCGTCACCTTAGAAGCGCTGCCTGCGCGCAGCAACGCTTCCTCCCTGAAAGTGAACGACGAGGGGGTGATCAGTCCCCGCGCCGCTCACCAGGCAAGGCGACGGAAGCGAGGTTACAGTATAATATTTTGATGAGCATGGAACATGTTCACGCCCGAACATGAGGACTGCGACTCAGTATGTGAGGGTACAACAGACTTGAGTTACAACAAGAACCGAGAAGGGTGGTTGGTCAAGAGCATCGACAACCAACCGCGCGACTGAGAGCGAGAGATCAAACTGGAGGGGTCACTCACCTTAAAAGCGCTTTATAACCACAGCAACTTCTCTTTACGGCACACGGACGACACGTTGGAGAGCACATCTCTCCCTCGTCCGATCGTGCGAGGTGAGATAAGGGGGTAGTACGCACCATTACCGCTACCTGGGTACATGGCTAAACTGCGACCGGGGGGGGGGCACACCAGACTACATTCACTGGCAAACGGGGGTACACCAGACTACATTCACTGGCAAAAGGGGGGGTCACTCACCTTTAAAGCGCTGTATGACCACAGCAACTTCTCTCTACGGCACACGGACGACAAGTTGGAGAGCACACCTCTCCCTCGTCCGATCGTGCGAGGTGAGATAAAGGGGTAGTCGCACCATTACCGCTACCCGGGTACATGGCTAAACTGCGACAGGGGGGCACACCAGACTACATTCACTGGTAAAAGGGGGGCACCAGACTATATACACTGGCAAAAAGGGGTACGCCAGACTACATACACTGGCAAAAGGGGGTACGCCAGACTACATACACTGGCAAAAGGGGGGGTACGCCAGACTAGATCCACTGGCAAAAGGGGGGGGTCACACTCTTTACGAGCCCTTTTTTTTTTTTTTTTTTTTACGAGTTTCTTTCCTGACCTCTCTCTCTCAGCGCGAAAGTTTTGCACTGTCGCTTATTACGAAGTCAGTGATTCATTATAAAATAGTTTACCGTGACAAGGAAATGCTGGTTGACACGACTGGACAGTCGGGTTCTGTTTTTCTGAATGCCGCGTATATTAATTCGTAGTTAACGCAATTAATTCGTAGTTAACGCAAACCAATTGACATGAAACAGGTGATAACGTGTGTGTGACAACTGACAACGAACATTTTCCATTAGTAAAAGACTGCTATTTTATGAAAATTTTAATTTTTATTTTCTTGTAACACCTTCCACGAACCAAAAAAATCGGAATTACTGAGATGCGCACGTTTCTAAATAAAATTTACCGAATTAATAGAGTACGTCACTTTTATACAAACAGCAGATGCACTGAACATATTTTGAATAACAACAGATTGGGAGGCGGTTAGTGAACTGGACAATCGGACATACGGCACGGTGAGCAAGGTACGGGGTTATTAGCCGAGTATGTGGAGAGACCAAAACATTCAAAGCGCAACGATAAGGAGCAGCTGTTCGGTGGAATGTAGATAAGACGTGCACAGGTTAGCCTTATCTGCCAGACAAAGTTCAACTTAGGTTTTCTACTCCTGAGCGAATAATTTCAACAATCTGATTTTACGACAACTTGCAGCAAAACCCCACTCGTGACAAAATTGTTAACTACGCATATAACATTTACAATACATAATCCTATACAATACAAAATTCTATACAAAACTTCACGCGACCAATACCGTGCAATACAAACAATACAAAATTTCAACATACACAACATCAACAAAATTGCTCTTGATAACTATGGCTTATATCCATTAAATTGAATTAAATACCTAGTAACCCATGGAACAAGGAAAACCCAAAATAACCACGCTCCGGCTACCACTTCTGCTGCGGCAGAAGTACACACATATAACATAATTCAATATCTAAGTAACACCAAAATGCTTAAGACACTTTTTCTGTGTTGTGACTTACCTCTCAAGTATTTCTATAATTAATATAATTCTGTAAAGGGAGGAGGTGTAAGTAAAAGAAATTGTTGAATGCGTCAATCTGTGAGCAGAGTCGGTTGCGACCCGTTTATTTAAAAAAACATTACGAGCCTCAAAATTTATCTAATTATGTGCCAGTCAGCAACGGTCAGTACTGAGCTAATTTTCTTTTGAAAAACTGAATATAAAAAATGTTAAATGCTAAATATGTGGGTGTCGCATAAATCAATGCTAGTTTACAAGATGTGTTCAGCGTACACGCTGTGATCTACTTAAAATTTCTGACACTGTTATCTGTCGAAAAGGTTTGTAAAATTGTTTCAGACACTTGTAAGTAACTAGTTTGTCTCGTTTTTTGCTTCGTGATTATGCAACACTTGCCACCGTAAGTTGTTAAAGGTAAAAATGTTACTTGGCAATCCAGATAAGTCGTTTTGCAACCTGCTGTATCTGGTCGCTACGGCTGCGTGGTCCTCAGTACCTGGTTTGAACCACTGCTATGTCTGTGCTGGAAGATCGTGCAAAACTGTACGAATTTCGTGTTCTCGTATCTTCGGTCCGGAACGTTGAACCAAGTTTTAAACTGAAAGTTTTCACATGTTTTAGTACACTTTTATACCCACATCGTTCGATTAACACGCACGCATGCATTCATACAGTGCGTGTTACAATTTACAATATTACAAAATAGCATTACAAGGTTATGACTTTAAATTACATATATAACGAGTACTGACACTCAACCTTACATATCTTAGGTCTTTTCATCAAGTTGACTGACTGAAATTTAAATTTAGGCGAGGCTGACCTTTACAGACAAGATACATCTTGGTTGGTTACGGATAACAATCTTTTTACATCTATTACAAGTTTTCTTTTTTGTTACAAACGCAATACACAAAATTATTAGCCACTAGCATTGATTTACGATACCTCAAAAACAATCATAGTTACCTTGGTTATTGAGGCTCCCATACTTGACGAAAGTCCGGCGACGGGCCGCTCAGCTCACAGCGTTTGATGGGAGACTGACTAGATTTTACAAAGCAAGCGATAGGGTTGGTAAAGGGGAGGGCGTGACGTCAGTGCGTCGAGCAAGGTACAATTCGCGGATTGTTGCATTCGGCAGGAGACGAATGATTGCAACAACATGACTCTTAGTTTAGTAGATTGGTCAGATATTCTCTGCGTAAAATCTTTCAGACGTTTTTTGACTAGCTTAGAAATGCATTCGTATAACGGTACTCCTCTGTTGTCTTCCTATCTCATTGTCTGCTGTAAGAAAGTTATTGACAGTTGTGACTACACAAGAAAAGTTGACAACTTTTTACCTTCCTTGTTACCTTCTGTTTGTTGATTTGTAATCAAAAGTTTTTTCTCTCTCACTCTCTGACATGAATGCGCGCGCGCGCGCACGCACACACACACACACACGCACACACACACACACACACACACACACACACACACACACACCACATTACATTCACATAAAAGACTGCAAGATTGCATTTATTCATACAAGACGATATAAAATAAAAGTTACATTAAAATTACCTTCATTGTCCCAGCGTCATTGTTCTTATGTGTTGTCTGAACGTTAAAAGTTACTTTAATATCGTATCGTTTACCGGAAATATTAATTAAGTAATCGTAATTAATATGTCGGTTTTATTCTAATATCGTATACTGATTTTCATAACACACTTTTACTCCACGGATTTGCAAATATCAATACTGTAACAAAAGTATGACGATCATAGATTTGAATGCTTTATGAAGGAAGCAAATGGTTGTAAGAACCAGTTTTCTCTATAATACGTCTTAGATAATTAGTTGTATTACTACGTTGTCTTATTACGAGTACATGATTTCACGTTGTTTTATTAAATTTACTTCTGAATGGTGAATCTGGAAATTTTCTAATTTTAGATTTTAAAGTTTGGAAGATGTGAATGCATTTACAATGCATTGTATACAAAATTAAAAGAACTACACAAACGTTGTACCTCATATAACATCCTACAAATTTAAATTAATAACGATATGATCCGACAGAGTGTGTAAATGTGCGCGGACGTGTTGTGGTCTGTGGGCACTGTCGAAATTGATTGCACTGTTTGGAGCGTTTGAAACCCGTCCACTATTAAACACCTACTAATCAATCAACAGTTGCACAAGAACGAGATTGTATCGCTATCAGTGAAACATAACTTAAGCTTTACTTTTAAAGCGGACAATCAAGAACAATATCATACCGTGATTTAATGGTTGCAATTTCAGTAAGCAGACTCTATCAAATAATCACGTCTTCCAGTATTTTTAACTGCTAATGTATTTAGAGTGCAATGTAGCAAAGAATAACTTTTCTGTATTTAAGAATACGAAACCCGTTACTCGTTTACGTACTGTGGTTAGATTTTCTTATCAGTATTAACTCTACCATGCTGAACAATTAAGATTTCAGTCCATTAAGCACCGCTTAATTGTAAATTGTTTCGTTAATGTCTTACACAGTTACTGTTGAAGGTCTCTGTGGTAAACTTATCTGTTAAAATTAAGTAAAATATCGAGTGTAAAATTATACCCTTTAACGCGACTTTACAATTAATTAATAAACTATTTTACTTCCATGTTCCATAAGGAATGAAAGTATGGTGATGGCAAAAAAAATCGTGTTCGAGATAATTGCAGATTCTGATTGTACTACCCTCAAAACATGAAAAAAAGTAATTTTTCGAGAAGTGTGTGCGTGTGTGTCTGTGTGTCTATGTGTCTGTCTGTCTATGTGTAGATTTTTTGCTATGGCAAACGATAACAGCCGTAAATTCAAACAGAATCAAATAATTTTTTGCATACACCCCTTAATTGTTGATTACTCAAAGTCTGTTGAGTTTAGTGAAGATCAGTTAAGAGAAAGGGGTAGTTTACCGGCAACATTTTATGTTTTAACAAGGGTAATTTTTCTTAAGACGAAAGATAACTGCCGCACATTCAAACAGAATCGAATTTTTTTTTTTTGTATTTTCCTGAATTGTAAAGAATTGAAGGCCTATTGATTTGGGTGAAGATCGGTTAAGGGAAATGGGTAGTTTACCTGCCACGTTTTATGTTTTAACAAGAGTAATTGTTTCTATGACGAACGATAACTGCCGCACATTCAAACAGAATCAAATAATGTTTTGCATACGTCCCTGAATTATAGAGTACTCAAAGTCTGTTGAGTTTAGTGAAGATCAGTTAAGAGAAAGGGGTAGTTTACCTCCAACATTTTATGTGATAACAAGGGTAATTTTTTCTATGACGAACGATAATTGCCGTAAATTCAAACATAATCAAATATTTTTTTGCATACATCCCTAAATTATAGAGAGCTCATGGCCTGTTGATTTTGGTGAAGATCAGTTAAGGGAAAGGGGTAGTTTACCTGCAACATTTTATGTTGTAACAAGAGAAATTTTTCATGACGAACGATAACTGCAGTAAATTCCAACAGAATCAAACAATTTTTTACATATGTACCTGAGTTGTAGAGGACTCAAGGCCTGTTGATGTTGGTGAAGATCGGTTACGAGGAAAGGGTCGTTTACCTGCAACGTTTTATGTTTTAACAAGAGTAAAGTACTTAATTTTGATAAATAAAGTATCCTGATAAGGAGATCATAATAATCCACTATAGAAACGTAGATGAAATATCTATAAATGAAGAGGCTAGTTGAACGGGGTGGGGGTAATTTTCTATAAATGAAAATTATAGTTGAAAGGGGAAGGGATAATTTTTATATGTGTACTACGTTATCGGCAACAAAGAAGTCGTTTGTTAATAAAATTCCTTCGTGGGCTGTTTGGCCATGGTCCAATGTTTTCCGCAATACCAAACGTTTCGGCAGTGCCATCGACTGCCATCATCAGTGAAAATAGAGTCCACTAACGTGAGGTGGTATACGTTAGTGATGACAGTACTGTAGTTAAGGCTGAAGAAAGAAAGTAGAAAGAAGTAGTTTCTGTCGAAATATTTCATTTCTAAAATGATTTTAAATATAAATCTTAGAACATGGAAGTCATGTATGGTTCTCCATACCGATATTTTAGTTTAAGGTTTGATTTGTATTTCTGAACTTGCTCAATAGCGTCATTCGTGCGTAAGTTTAAATCAGCAAACCGTAAATTCAAAGTGCTACTGTGTTGAAAAATAAACTAAGAGGAAGGCAACACCAGATTGTAAACATCAGAAACGAGCTATCGTAGAAGAGTGCTCAGGTCAGAAAGGTAGAAAGGGAAAAAAGTTAAGGTATTAGAAGATCGTCACTAGTGAACTAGGTGGAAGGAACTTTAGAAGCCAAGAAGTTAATGTGATTTATTATTTTGGTAAGAATATGAGGAGCGATAACTTAGTAATATATGGGATGTCAGATCGATGGGTAAGCATAAAGAAGGAAAGCTGGGACAGAAGTGAAGGATCTCAGTAGAGGGGTATTTTGAAGTTGCAAGAGGTAGTGCGGAGAACAGTCAAGGAAATGGCAAGAGATCTCAAGGAGTTGAGACGGTTTAATATAAATTTTTTGTTTAATGTATTTTTATATTGTTGTTATTTTATTTCTATGTTCTGCATTTTTATGTTTTAGTGTTTACTGATGTTGTTACTATAGACATACACCGTGCTTTTGGAATAGATCTTGATGATGAAATTTCACGATGTAAATACCAATTTCTTTCTTACAGAATTCAACCTCTGCTTAGTATTTCCTAAATTTTGATAATAACAGTTCCTCTGTGTGCGTGCGGGCGCGCGTGCGTGTGTGTGTGGGTGTGCAAGTAAAAAAGGAGGTGCCACAAACTACGAAATCTATATAGAAGAATATGCCTATCAGAATTAGCTTCCAAAAATGTACTAAAAAATTTAGAATGGCGACTAAGGCTAGAAATAGTAAACAAAATACAAGATAAACTGACAGCATACCAGCCAGAAAGACAAATACCATATCACGTAGACACAATCAGCACATTAACAGAAAAAATATTGAAAGGGCAACAATTATAAGGTTTCAGAAAAAATATACACGTAAAAAAGTAGGATTACAAAAATTGGGCAGAAATCAAAATGGAATTGTGCCGGAGTTTGTATTTCCCGGCGCGATTAGCTTTGTTCAGTGCTGCCAGAGCAGTTGGCACCAGTGCCGTCAATGCTTTTTGTCAACGCTCCGGCGTTATTCATCGACTACGTGGGACCTCTCCCACGTAGCAAGTCAGGTAATTCTTTCCTGCTTGTTTCTGTGGATGCTTTCTCTAATTTTGTCTGGCTATTGCCCTTACGGCAGGCAAACGCTCGGTTAACCATTCTAGCACTTCAGAGCAATATACTTCAGCATTTCGGACTTCCGGCCATCATTGTCTCTGACAATGGTCCACAATTCCTTTCGGGCGAATTCCGGCGAATGTGTTTCGCCAACGGTATCCGACATGTAACCACTTCCCCTTATTACCCACGCGGAAAGATTCAACAGGAATCTTAGGTCTGCTCTGATTCCTTACCACGCAGAGCAACAGAATTGTTGGGACCAGAATCTCAAGTGGGTACAGTTAGCCTTCAATACGGCCCTCCATGAGAGTCATAAGGCCGTTCCCTTTGAGGCGATGTTTGGATTGTCGCCCACACTTCCATTGGCTAACTTATGGAAATTTGAAGATCTTCTGCCTAATCCTCCCGACATTAGGACAGCAGACAGGTGGAAAGAAGCCCGGAAGAATCTGCTCCGTGCGCACGAGCGTGTCCGTGTTCGTTATAATCAGGGGCGAACTTCCAAACTCTTTAAGGGGATATGGCCTACTGCCAGAGCCACCCGATCAGCTCAGCCCTGGACAAAAGAGCCGCCAAGTTATGCTATCGTTGGTCCGGTCCATACCACTTTTTAAGGTTTGTGTCACCAGTGACGGTGAGGTTGGGAGATCCCAACAGTGATGTTGAAAAGTTGACCACTCACATATCCAAGTTGAAATTTTGCCATAGGGTATAGGTAGGTGAGTGGTGGTAAAGGAGTTGTTCTTAGTTAAAGTGTTGAGTTGGCTCTTGGGTTCTCAGTTTGTGAGTTTCGGAGGCCTTAGGAGGTCAGTGCTCTAGTGAACATTCACGGTTTCTTGTCTTTTTTCTCTTCTTTTCTGTCTTCTCCTTGTGCCGGCCCTGGCCAGGTCAGCATACAGTTACCACACGATTATACACATACACATCCAGCTACACATGCACCCACACAGTTTCGTTTCCTTCCTTCTTCTTGTCTCGTTTTCCTCTGAGCCTCTGCCTTCTTGAGTGCGGTATATTTTTCCTGAGATTTCCGAAGTAGCCAAGAGGTGCTGTGGTGATTACTCCTGTTCTTAGACAACCAAGTTGCCCTTTTGGGGTGGAGATGTGCTGGGGTTTGTATTTCCCGGCGCGGTTAGCTTTGTTCAGTGCTGCCAGAGCAGTTGGCAGCAGTACCGCCAATGCTTTTTGTCAACGCTCCGGCGACGCGATGGAGTGAGCTGCCGCTATCTCAGCTGATGGCAGTGCTCTGTTCGAAATCAGGTTAACCGTAAGCGTATTTTTTCAAATTGGGACAGATTGTTTTATGCAGGATGTGGGACCAACTAATTCATGCCTCGTCCTCATTTCTCTGCCAGCCTTCGAGCTGAACGTTCTACTGGTCTGACGGCCCAGGATTTGCGTGTAGATCTTCTTACCATTCGTCTGTAATCTTGTAGAGATGTACAGGTTAGTGTGGACTTAATTATATAATTCTATGTTTATTTAATTATGGATTATGTGTTATGATTGTGTAAGTGTGTGTGTGGCCCAGACTCATGTAAAACTTAGTTTATTGTAAAACTCTTGTCTTGTAAAATTTAATCTACTCGTTACTTCATGTCTGGAAGCAATTGTTGGTTGTTAACACTTATTCCGATAAAGTTAATTGAAATTAATTAGTATAATCTAATGAAGCTAAGCAATATTGAATTAATTAGAGCGAATAGGTTGATAAAATATTGTGAAAGTGATTGCGGTGTTTGTGTTCCGAGGCGAGAGAGTGTTATGTCTGTGTGTATTAACTGGCGGCTAATCCACAAATAAAATGTTATAGGGTCCCTGTACCAGACAGGAGAAAGGGGAAAGAGCGGTAGTCACATTAACACCGGTGACTACCTGCAGAGCAGCGCACCGGAATGCTCCCCGAAGCTGTCAGACCCAGGAATGCTGAGCCAACCGAACACACCGAAGGACCCAGATATGCCCGGAACGAGAGCCAATGGACAATCATCGCGATCCAGGGACAATTTGCAACACTCCTAGTACACTGTTCACCACGGTACCCCTTGAGTTCTTCTCCACAAAATCACAGGTGGGAACGTTTTAATTAGCACTCTTCAATCAGCATCAACTCCATAGACCGGCTACCCTTGTGTTCACATTAAATATCTGTGTTAAGAACTTACAGTATCTCAAATCACAAGAACTCAAGTTGTTAAAAATTGTAACTGACTACTCTGTAACTGGTCTGACATACACCATGAGGAAGTAGTTAAATTGTTTTGCTAGAGCATGGTTTTCTCCCTTAAACTATTTCAAGTCTGATCTGTATTACCTTATTTATTATAATTAGTGTGAAGGGTTATTCATGTTTTCATTAAGGGGTGGGGTTAACTTAATTGGTTCGTTATTTCAACTGTAAGCATGTTCGCGTGTTCTCCCTCATGGGGTATGCTGATCTGCACATTAATTTATGTATAACTTATGTCTATTTTTGCAACAATATAAATTAATGACTTTATGTAAAAAGATAACATGATACTGGAGCGTTGTGTCACCAACTTAAACTTAATAAATATTGTTACTTGTTAAAAGAGTGTTGATTGCAAATCCTGTACCTCTGTTTGGGCTCCAGCACACTTCTCGGTTCCTCTAGGTTTACTTACCTAGTCTTAAATTTTACGTAGCTGCCCTTGCGACGAGGAGCCGCTACAGAATTCATAACTGAATAGATTTCGAAAGGGCGATATTGTAACTTGATTATTATTTGTAAAGTGAGTAGCTTATAGCAGCGAACAGTGTAAGAACGAGATCAAAACTTTTGATTAGAATGCAGAAACTTAAATACAGGCGCTTCAGAAGACGTCTTGAACTCAATAAAATATGTAATACAATAATAATTTCCACAAATGAAGATCAACTTTATAGAAAAATTACAACATGGGACAACAGAACATACGAAGAAAGGACACAACAGACACAGATGAACATAACGATAAAAACCGTTTCAAAAACAGTAAGAAATAAAACGATACGATTAAACTTACGAAGAAGTCGACTGGAAGAATAGGTAAAATAGAATATTTAGGTGTTATAATAAACTCAGAATAAAGAGGGGATGAGAAATAAATTAATTCAGCAAAAGCAATAGAATCGACTACGAAACAATCAACGTTCTAAAAGTCAAAACAATTTTGCAAGGAAACAAACTTGCATATGTTAAGTGCAATACACGCTGTACGGAACTGACTCTTAGAGCATTCTGGATTAATATAAATCTAATATACCTGCATTAGAGATTGAGTAGGCATGTGTAAGACGTGTAGTAAGAGAGAGGAAACAAGGGGCAATAAAAAACAAAATATATGGAAGAACTACAAATGTTATAATTACTAATAGACAGTGTAGAAATACATTTCGGTGGTGTTTCGTACCATTCTTTGTTCGTTCATCTTATTGTCTGTACAGCCAATAACTTCATTACACTAGGTAAATTGGAGAATTGTTTATTCGGCACTGCCTGTCTGCACCACCACCACCACCATCACCTTCGTCACCAATAAAACAGCTTACAGGACTTAAACACAATGAAGGGCTTACAACTCGAACACCAGGGGCTATAATCCTGTTCACCTTGTGGACTTACCGTCAGGAAGTGATACCACTGTTGCTACGTACGCCAACAATTGTAGAAAACAACCTAATTCCTGTTCACCTCGGACGTACCGTCAGGAAGTGATACCACTGTCGCTACGTACGCCAGCAATTGTAGAAAACAACCTAATTCCGGATCATCAATTTGGCTTTCGAGAAAAGCACTCTACGGTAGTGTAAGTACACAGAATAACAAATGTTATCAATAAATCGTTGGAATCAAAGATGCTCTGCTCAGGTGTGTTTCTTGACGTTTCTCAGGCATTTGATAATGTCTGACATCTTGGACTGTTATACAAAATAAAGAAAAACCTTCCACATAATTGTTACCGTATTCCATATTCCCACATAGTGGGCAGAGTGTTTCAAGTCAAGTTCTCGGATGCTACTTCTCCTCTATTATCAGTGGGGTCAGGTGTTCCGCAAGGTAGTGTCCTGGGTCCTCTGCTGTACCTCCTGTTCACCTTGGACTTACAGTCAGCAAGTGAAACCACTGTTGGTACCTAGCCGATGACACAGCAATCCTAGCGACACACTCCGACCCCTCAATAGCATCTCTTACGCTACAAGAATCATTAAATAGCGTTCAGTTATGGCTTGGAAAATGGCGCATAAAAATCAATTCGTCCAAGTCAGTACACGTTACCTTCACCACACCCTTAAGGCTAACTGCCTTCCAGTAACAATTAACGGTCAACCAATACCCTAAGTTGAAAGTTCTGAGTACCATGAGATGCACGTGGACAGGTGGACAGAAGACTAACGTGGAAGAAACACATAACCTCTAAGAAGACTGAACTTAACCTCAAGGTCAGAAATACGTACAAGCTGATAGGAAGAAAATCGCTGTTAAGTCTTGTCAACAAACATTTAATACATAAAGCAGTTCTTAAACCGGTGTGGACTATTATAAAATGAAATTATAAAAACATCCTAACCCACTAACAATTAATTTGTTAGATAATAGTGAAGTCATTTACAGTCTAAAAAGGCATAAACTGTTAGATTTACCCTTCACGTTCAACTGTGTACTCAGTATTTTCTGTATTGTAATGTCTGTGTTATCTGTTCTGGAATATCTGTATCCTTTGTGTTCCTGTCAACATTAAGTGTTAATGTCAACCAGTATATCTGCAGTATATAGGCCGAGTGTTTAAACATTAAACATTT
The DNA here is from genome assembly GCA_034769895.1 of Magicicada septendecula. Classification (NCBI taxonomy): domain Eukaryota; kingdom Metazoa; phylum Arthropoda; class Insecta; order Hemiptera; family Cicadidae; genus Magicicada; species Magicicada septendecula. The sequence continues at coordinate 303,401,215 of CM068376.1, read as the reverse complement.
TGAATTTATTGTATCGCGCGCCAGCACAAGTAGAAGTGACTATTGTTCATTTGTTTACATGTTTTTGCCATTTAGTCTTGTAATTTGTGTATCTGTTTAATCTGTTAAGAAGAACAAGAAGAGCTATCAATGGCCAGCTCTTCATAATCGTGTATGTGTTTTGTCAGTCAATTTGTTTAATGTTCGCTTAGTCGAACCGATCACAAATCTGCAATAAATTGAAAAAAAGGGGTCTATAATAAAAGAAGAAAAATTAGGTACGTAAGAAAATGGATTCTAAGCTTTCTGATGCAGATGACATGCTTACCGGTGTCCGTGTCGTGCCGATTGATATCGTCCTATGTGTTATTCTACTTCCGACGGTGAAGTATTTATAGAACATCCGAATATCTATCAACAAAATAAATAAAGCGTATATACATTTTAATGATACGTAATATCACCTTTGGAGACTGATAATTATAAAATTACCTACAACGGGAAAGTCAAAAGTCGTGTTAACGATTTTCGACCCAAAGAGGCTTACGAATCCAAACATGTTTTTCCTTTTAACACTGTGACATACCGTGTAATGACATGAATAGTATTACTCTGAATGGTGTCTGCAAAATACGACAGATATTTTGGGCTTGCTCACCGCAATGAAACTGAAAATTTCAATATTTAAGTATTAAGTTTGTTAAGTTAATTATCTTTTGTTAATATGCCTTCATATTTGCAGGTAATGGAAAGGAGAGTTTTTTAAATCTTAAATACTAGGAGAACTGACTTTACTGTCATTTATCACGGTTCATCCAAAAAGACTGAGGGAAAGCGTAATTTTATTAATAATCATCGCTATGATTGTACTGTTTTGTTTAAGACACACAGGATTTCTCAGTCTGTAGTGATTGTAGTAACAGTGTAAAGAAGAGTCATGTGATTTACATGGTACGACACTTGCTTTTGTTTACTAACCTCTGCACCCAGGATTGCTTACATTATATAGTGCTTATGCTGTGCGAAATGATGAGATTAATTTATAAAGGAAGATGATTGAAATTTTTCCTTTTTAAATTATATAGATGAAACGAATACGTAATGTTTTATAAATTATGTATTGGCGCTTCTGTATTGTCTGTCAAGAGAATTCCGATCAAAACTTAGCTGCCAAAATCTAGCGGCAAAAAACGTTACCACTACAAAACGTCCATTTAAATAACGTGGTTCAAAATATCGCTTTGTCAGAACGTCTTCATATCGAGAGAAGGGCTTGGTCCAACTTGTTTTCGTCCACTTTTCGTATTTTGCTTTATCCATTGTTTTTTCTTTACTTTTATGAATGTTTATGATACATATTTTTTATATTTAGGAGCTCGGAAAATTAAATACTCCTTTATAATTTAATTTTTCATTTAATGTCTCAATAACCCAGCCCATTGAAAAGCACAGAGAATATTTAAAAAATATCTAATAATAAAAATTGCATTTATTGATTTCGAAGCACATTTATTGGTAGGCGTTTGTCATCAGGCAAGTAATTCTTGAACTCGGTTACACGACAATACCTAAGATTTTATTACCGGTACATCTTCTTCTTCTGATGGTTCCTATCCGTTTCGGATGTTGGATATCATACAGGCTATTTTAACTTTCTGCACTTCTGTACGGAATAAGTCACTAGAATTCATGTCAATCCAGGTCCTTAGTTTCTCAGCCATGATATTCTCAGTCGCCCAACTCCTCTCTTTCCAAGTACTTTTCCCTGTAGTATGGACTCCAATAAGTAAAATCTCTGTTCATTTCTCATGACATGTCCCAGATACTGAAGCTTTATTATCTTCACTGTGTTAATAACTTCCATATCTTTCTACCGGTACCGGTACATTCATAATTGAAATTATTTTATGTTGTAATTTAATTTTTTTTAATTGTCATTTTTTAATTTAATTTAATTTAGTTGTTCAATTAAAACTATTTAATTTAAATAATTAATTGAAATTTAGCTGGTTGTATACAGTAAGTGAGCAGAACATCCTCGTTAGAAAGCAGAAACACCTACTTTTACGGTATCACACGCGACATACATGGTGTTCGGAAAGTATCTGACTTTTAGGTTATTAATGGCTCCCTATTGGTGCACTGTAGTATCAAAGTCATAAGTTTTCGAACAGTAAATCGAAAACAGATCGATATAATATCGTATACTATCGTAAGTGGACTGCTGATGTATCCACTTATAATCGCATAACAGTGTCGTATCCAAAGCCGACATATCGAGCAGAGTGTAAGCAGCAACGGGACTCGTGTCGCCTGTAGGAGCTAGCTCATCTCGTGTCCATTAGACTGTAAACAGTGATAAGCTTATCTTACAAACACACGCAAAGCCGTTATATGTGCGAAGCACTACTTGTTGATAGAAACTTTAATGATGAAATTAAATAAAAACTGCATTATAGAAAAGTCGCCCTCACCCTAAACAATTTATAATTCAGTCATATTCAGATGAGAATTTATTAAGTTATATATTCCTGACTTCATCTGCGGGTATATCCATGATGCAAAACGAATGAAGGCACGTTCCATCCCTTGGACACAACGTCCGAGTTTTATAAAAGTGCGGTTAATGGATGAATGCGTTTGAACTTCATAAGAAATCTATCTGCACTAAAGGGTTAACGAAACTGAAGTTTCCATGCGGTTTCTATTGAAGTACGAATCTATCATTGAAAGTAATGGAAAGAATTCAGAACCAATAACGTTTTTAACACGATAACTAATTTTATATAGCAAATAAATATTGATAGGATTCAGGTCTGAAATTTTGACGAACCATCAACACAAATTCTTCAGTAAAATTGCTGCCCGGACAGTTGGGTCGTGATCCTCTTGTTGTAAATCCAAACGTTTCGACTGCAGCTACGTCAGTCATCTTCAACGGGTCTTCTTTTCTGCTCCTCTAACAACTGACAACACGATACTCCAAACCGTCGCACCTGTATAGCCGTCTGGGTGAGGGCTGCTATCTGATTAGACGAGAGCTTGGCTGCATAAATGCCCGCACCCAGACGGCTATATAACTGTGACGGTTTGGAGTGTCGCGTCGTCAGTGCCCAGAGGACCAGAACAGAAGATCCACTGATGATGACGGCCGCAGCAGCATTTGAAACGTTTCGATTTACATCAAGGAAACCACCAAGAGAACAGCCCGAACTATAATTTTACAGAAGATGACTCCGGCGGTGAAAGCTTTAATGTCGTCAAATCGAGTATCAAAATAATTAATTTTTACGTGTACAAGGAATTAAGGTAAATCAAATTTTATGCGCATTATTCGGATTCTGTACAGAGTGAAACCTGATTATTATAAACAACCTCTAAAATGTACAAGTTAATTTAAAATTTTACAAAATTATAATATGCTAAAGGAGGAACAAGGTAAATAGTTATAAAATGTCATTTCCTTTTTACTGTGTCGTAAGAAAATGATTAAAGGCTCTGTGTTTGACACGCATAGATTTAGTATCATATACCGCTGTCTTTATTTATGCCTTTATTCAATGAGGACAATAAGGAAAGTACACGATAGAAAACCTTTAACGGAATAGCGGAAAAGAGTAAACATTTGTAATACACTCTGTATTTAGAAAGAGAAATGGAAGAGTAGACAGACTTATGTTCTTAACATTATCATGAAAATATATACTCAGACACGTTGTTTTGTATGATTAAGAAAACACATATGTATTCTAATATTATGGTAACATCCAAAATATAATATTAACATCTGGTATCATATATTTCTAAATGTCGTCATAAAATGGACATGAAACAGCACAAACGAAACTGTAAGGAATGGGACATTATAACGACTAGATAAAATCGAATTTTAAAGGATGTGCCGATGACCAATAAATTTAATACAGACGCTTTATGAGACCCGATTTTTAACATAATAATCATAACACGTATTCTTCTTCTTCTTGTTATTATTAGCTACTGTTGTTATACACGGTTATGTTATTAATATGTTATCATACTATTATAATTTATGTATATATTTAATCACCATAAAATTGTCTTCGTAAATCTTTTTGCCGCACGATTATTGAAGGAGGCTTGTATTATTAATATAAAGAGTAAGAATAATTTCTGGTATGATTTACAGGTAAAATTACAGTTAGGTACACCGATCGAACGAAAAAAAAAAAAGGTGACAAGAATTAATAGGCACAGGTACCTTTGCTGACTGGTACTCACAGAACTGTCAACTAAACACGGCCGCTTCTAGCACGAAACCACACACATTAACAATAAAAAGCCATCAGCTTAAATACCTTACACTACTCGGCAACAGAAATAACACTTGAGAATTGCAGTAAAATTGCTCCCTAGTAAAAAATGGGTAACTCAAGTTATTCTCGGAAGTGAAGTCACTGTAGGTGCTGGGTATACAGACTTTTATAGCCAGCAATGACGACTGGAATTTACCAATGTTTATTAGAGCACTGCAGACGACAGGCAAATAATTCTGCAAGTCCTAATTAAACAATGGAATGGCAGAGTCACGTGGACAATATTTACTGTTACTTCGCATTGGCATAACAAATTATAACGCAGCGTTGTTCAATATGTTCCTAATGAAACAAATTTTCAGTGTACAGTGCAACAGTGATGTTGCAGATATTAAACAATGCAATATTCATTACAACACAAACGAACAGTATCACTAAAAATAATATCACAGTGTCGCTTGCGTTTTGCGTTTAACAGAGATCAATATTTCAGTCGTTATTCCCGCAGTGTACAACCGAATGGATCAGCTTATCAACAGCGTTTTGTTCTATTTTGCGACTGAAATAAATGGTGACTAAAAATTTAATAATAGTCAGACGTTTGTAACAGGGAATGTGTCAAAGGATGGGAAGTATGAACTGCCGAAACAAGATATTAATAGACAGAGGTCAATTAAAGTCGTCAAAATTATTTCTCAGTAATTGCCTGATGAAGCAGTGTTTAGAAGCAGCTAACGCATTAATGATCACTTGCAAACACAAAACGAAGTTTAACAACGTCGCACTTTACACGTTCTGCACACGTCAGAACACAAGCCTTGGGTTATTTGTAGACGATACAGTCACCTCAGCAGGCAGTAACAGCCCACACTGAGGGGTATTAAGTCTTACAATGCCACGTCATCCTACATCAAAGTTAGTTTCAAAAAACGCTCGTAAACATCAATGGAAGTAAACATTTATACTTCTGTCGTATTAGCTTAAAGGACATAAATTTCAAATACCTAATTAAATACAAGTAAACCGCGCAGTAACTGTGGAAACTATTTTCTACTGCGCTCGTCGATTATAGAAACGCTTTTGATTGAGCTTACAGAAAAGCTATAATGAGAACCGAACAAGCGACGTGAAAGAGGATTTTTATACTCTGTACAAAATATTTAAAAATATATCAACTCAGATTGTCGACGTTATTAATAAAATACAGCAATACGACGTATTATGTACCTATTTTATCACCAACCATCTTCTGAGCATTATGTTTACAGCCCACAACAATACATAATGTTAATTTAGGTTTGTTGATGTAGTGTGGTTTAACTTTTGTCTGAAGCTCGCACGGCCGCTGTCAATAAATTCAAAATTACGACTAAAAACCGGGCTGTTAGGCCGTGGTCAGCTGCTGTTAAACGTCGTTACGTCAGCAACGTTTCGGTTCCCCGCCGGGAATCTTCTCCAGGCCGCTAAGAACAGTAACGGACAGTAAAAACACGATAGCGGCAGATGCACGCCGAACACTGCACGGTACCTGTATCAGGTAAAAGCAACCAAGCAAGCAAGCAACCTGATACAGCTTCTACCTGATAGAGGTATCGGGTAGTGTTCGGCGTGCATCTGCCGCTATTGTGTTGTTACACGCTGTCGCTTCTTAGCGACCTGAAGAAGATTCCCGACGGGGAACCGAAACGTTGCTGACGTAATGACGTTTAATAGCAACCGACCACAGCCCTAACGGCCCGGTTTTTAGCCGTAATTTTGAATTTATTGTAGTGTAGTTTACTTACAACACAATTGAAATGAACACATTTACCTTACCGGGACACATTTACTTTTCAGTAAAATGGTCTCAACCAAAAGTGGCGATGGAAAACTTATTGTTTAATAAGAGTGCATGAGCTAGAAAGGTGTAAAGTGTCTAATGGGTGGTTTGAAGTACTATATAAAGTAATGTGAGACAATGGTGGCGCAATGCCAAGAATCGTCAATCGAATAACATAAGGGTGAATTGCAATTGGAAAAATGATCAGTACGTCGATATATAGCACAGTCCTTGTCACTTCTGTTTTATAAAGAATCCTGTATAATTTGCGGCTGCTTCCTGCAGTAATGCTCAGACCAGAAAATTGGACAGCAAACCGGAAATCGTACAAAAAATCTGGACGTATAAATGACCTTGGGAACAATTTTAATAATAGGGGATACAAAGAGACATAACTCAACGGACAGAGAGTAAACTACAATAGTAACATTACTTACATAATTATAAATATAAAACAATTCGACACTTGTATAAATACAGTGAAACCTCACTAATTCGTCTCCCTCTGTAATTCGTCACCCACTGATTCTTCTTCCGCTGTAATTCGTCACCCATTCAAGCTTTTTTTCTTTCTCTTTTTAACAAGCGAGTAACATATACGCAGATTATAGCTGGGGTAAACTAGAAAAGTGGTGATTGTGGTCGGGGTTCTAATAATAGTCAGGAGAACGGATTGTGGAAGGTATTGGTTCCGTGAGTGGGTATTTCGTACTTGTGTGCACGGCACAATAAGTGAAGTGCTGTGTTGTATGGTTACAGCGTAATTCGTTTCCGAAATTCAGTCAGATTCCTGATGCCTCTGCAAAGTATTCTGCAAAACATTCCGGAATGGAGTACGTTATGCGCATCTGAATTTATTACAACCAGCATCTACAAAACCAGAAGGTCTAAACCCCACATCCGAATTGTTATATATCTGCCAATACCTATCAGCATTTAACAGCTTGAATGAAGACGACGTCAAAAATTAGTGTGGGATAGACTTACCGGATGTAGGCTACGAAATGTTTAGTGATGATGAAATTGTTCCATACGTATCCACAGAACCTACAGAAGCTTATGATAAAGAAGACGACGAGCCAATAAAACCTGCAACCTCTCATAAGGAGGCCACTCAATCACCGGCTACAGAAAATCAAGTGGTACGAAGACCAAGATGAAGCAGAACTGCCTAAAATGAATTCACTGCACTAAATACATAATTTGGCTCTTGAAAAGTACGGTCGACAGAAAAAACAGAAGAAAATTTTATTTGTTTCACATTCACTAAACAAATTTTTGTTGTAATTACAGTGCCTAACTTGTTTGAGTTTGAAAATTGCTCCAGCAATAAATATGTTCGAGCATAACATTAATACTGTACAATACTAGTGTTGTAATAAAGCATTTTTTATTGTCTTTAATGGGTTTGTTTCTTACTCCCTCACTATTTCGTCTATTTCACTAATTCGACACCCCTTCGGTCCCGTTGGTGACGAATTAGTGAGGTTCTACTGTATAAGTGGGCCATGCTCCGACAAGGCGGAAAGATTATGAAGGATAGTTCCAGGTAGTCTAAGAGACCGTCAGACCATCAGGATGACTGGCAGCATTTCTTCGTTCGAGTGGCTGGACATTTGTTTGCACTGCAGTCAGTGTCCGCCATAGCGGCGTTGAAACGTGATTGCTAAGTGATAGTGAAGGGATGAGTTAGGAAAAAGAGGAATAAAATACGGTAGACAAACATGTTTATAGGCTACATTTAAGTGTTGTATATTATATTAGTGTTCATGCCACTAAAATCTTTTTCCTCTCAACTCACAACGAGATTTTATTGTGCAACAGTTAATATAGAACGTAACGCACACAAACCCTACGGCCTGGCCGGCAATTAATATATTACAGTTGCGTTCAGTATTAACACTGAAACGTCTTTAAATAATTTAAATCTTGCACAAAAAATTTATAATGTACTAAAATATTTATTTGCTCGTTAAAAACGTAACCGAAATCAATAAAGTATACCGATTTCCCGTGTGCTATAACAATCAAGTGTACACAGTTTAATCACGGTAAAAACATTTCTGATTGTTGCTGTCTTTCACCGCCGGCGTCTTAATTATTGAAATTAAAATTAAGATTCGGACTACTGGGCCGTGGTCTACTATAATTAAGATTCGGACTACTGGGCCATGGTCTACTATAATTAAGATTCGGACTACTGGGCCGTGGTCTACTATAATTAAGATTTGGACTACTGGGCCGTGATCTACTATAATTAAGATTGGGACTACTGGGCCGTGGTCTACTATAATTAAGATTCGGACTACTGGGCCGTGGTCTAATATAATTAAGATTCCGACTACTGGGCCGTGGTCTACTATAATTAAGATTGGGACTACTGGGCCGTGGTCTACTATAATTACCATTCTGACGGATGTTGTTATCAGACGTTTCGGCCTCACCTCTGGAGCCCATCTTCAGTGAAACACGGTTTTTAATACAACTGACACGGTGTTCGTTGCCGAAACGTCTGATAACAGCATCCGTCAGAATGTTAATTGAAGTAGATCACGGCCCAATAACAAGGATCTAAATTTTAATAATTTCTAATTTTATTAGTAAGTCAGAAAATAAAATGTTGTCAGTAGATGAAATAAAAGATAGGCCTACGTGTTGTTATGTGCTGAGTACCCTACAGTACCGTACTTACTGTTAAGTATATTTCAAAGATAGTATAATCTCTTAAAAACCGAAATTTATTGAAAGGTAAAATTATTTGCTTTATGCGAATTCGCCTGAGTCCTGCTCATTAACACGAGGTATTACACTCTTTTTTGTTGCAAATGCTAATAATAATTAAACCTTCGATTCAATTTTCGTGTACATAAAATATCTTAGAAGGAAAAAATATATGTTATGTGCGCGTGCCTTTGTCACTAAACAAATATGTGTCAATATTTTATTGGGGCCAGCCGTTGTATTGCGGCTAAAAGCGCGCGCTGTGCACACAGCAATTATGCTGTACGGCCTAATATGATTTGTGAATTCAGATCGGAGTGCTTATTAATCGGAATGCGGGCCGTTTATGTCGTAGTTGGCATTGGTGCAGCGCTGTGTCAAATGCCACGGCACGTATCAACCGTAAACTGTGTTCAACAACAATAGCCTTCCAGTCTGTGCCAGTACCTCATCTCCAGACAGAAATTATAACTGTGACGACTGTCGCCCCGATAAAATTACGTACATTTGCTGTTTGTTGAATAACAATAATGTACGACTAACTTATGAATAATCAGTAATTATTGAACAATTTTTATGTTAATAGGAATAGTAAATAACGATGTGAATAGACGTTTAAAATAGTTTTTCGAAAGTTTGATCGTAAACGCCGAGATGCGATTATAAGCCTTCTATGGGATCTTTAAACTTAACTTTTGACAGTACGTGAACGTTAACAGAAGGGTTAGCTCGGACAATTACCGCCGTTATAATTTATCGCACAACGTTTCGACCACTAAACTAAAACTGCGGTCGTCTTCAGGTGTAAGTTAACCTGGTAAATTGGATACAAACTTCAGCCTACCCGAGATTCGTTCACTAACAAACGTGAACCGTCAAAAAGAAAATAAATCACCACCACCTACAAAGTTAAACGGAACTAGAGAAAAACTGTATAAAAAGGAACCGCTACTTACCCTCGACGTCCGAGAAGCACCACCACACTGTCGTAAGTTTTTCGTTGTGTAAACTTACATCAGTGTGATGGTGCTTCCCGGTTTTGTCCAGCGGGCTTCGAGGGTAAGTAGCGGTTCGTTTTTATATAGTTTTTGTTTAGTCGCGTTTAACTTTGTAGACGGTGGTGTATTAATTTTTTTTACGGTTCGCGCTTTTTAGTGAATGAAGACGACAACATATCGTTTAGTTGTCGAAACGTGTGAAAAATTATAGCGATGGTAACTGTCTTTGGTGACGGCACCGTGGCTCAAACGATTGATGTTGTGTGCGTGTGGTGTGATATGTTCGAATAGTATGTGTAATTTGAATTGTGTCCGTTCGTGTAGGATGTCCTTTTTATGTTTTTGTGTATTTGTATATTTCTAGTTGTTCAAGAGTGTCTAGTTTTCGGCGTGTTGTGTGTATGTGTAGAATTTCCATGTTGGTGTTTAACATTCATGTTAAATGCGGTATCCAAGTCACTTGTACGAATTAATAACTAAATTTATCCGCGCGCTGTTTGTATGCAAACATTTTTGACATTTTATATCATGTGACGACCTCGGTAAGAGTGATAGTTTTATTTTAATATATATCTGGTGATGGAGCATAAGCTCTGAAACGCGTAATAGAAAAATTATAAGAAGTCACAAGGCGGACAAAATAAGGTAAATTTAGTTTAAATTATTAATTGGTGTTTATGTTTGTGTATGTGAGGTTAGCTTCAATGAGGTGGTTTGCAAAGGTGGATTCGGTGGTGGAGTGTAGTGCCTTTGTGTGTTCAATGTGTCTCTGTTTGAAGCTACGTCTTGTCTAGCCTATGTAGAATTTGTTACATCCTGAGCAGTTAAGTTTGTATACATCAGCTAAAAACCTACACCAGAACAAGACAGACAGCGCTCCTAGCGGCAGCCTATGAAAAAGCTTGTAATCAGCGAAAACTAGTTTAGGTTACAAGGTAAAAGTTTTACATTTTTGCCAATAGAAAATACTATTCCGAGTTAGTAGTATGTATTTATAATTAGTTAATCAACGGACACGTCAGAACGACAACAAACTCCAGAACATCATCTTACTTTTAGCGGACACTGTTAGGTTACGCAGCTTAGTGTAAGATTTGGTAAACAATTCGCTAATCTTGACGGACCAGCTATTCTTCCCTTTATTAGTTTATTAAGAAGGTACAATTGTAACAATAAACTACTAGTTAACAGTAGCGAACAATCTGACTTTTTATTTATTACCGGGATACCAGATTTGTTATCGCGGGACATCACCTTATGTTGTCTGAAAGTAGGACCAGACCCTTAAAACGTATTACTTGTTCTGCAGTATCTAGAGTTATTGTTTGGGTCTAACACAGTTTAACCGTTCCCTATAGAGGCTCAGTAAATCTCCTGACATTACTCCTAATTCTTAATAAACGTAAACTATAACCTCTTCTCTTGTGTTATAACTTAGGGAACCTGCAATAATTGGATCTGCCAATTATTCAGGCTGCCTTAGTTGTGACGAGCTGAAAATAATCACAACAAATAAAACAATTCTTATAGCAGGATATTAGGAAGGGGAGACTGTTGATTTATGCACTCAGTTTACTCGGTACTCAGATGACATCTCTTTATTACATTTGTTATGTGATTAAGTTCTCTATTGAAAGTTCTCAAACAATATAGTTTACTATATGATTATATATAGATATTACTCCTTTACAAAGGGCCCTCAAAATATGATGTACATCTATTTTATTTATTCCACGGATCCGGGATTGAATATATTAAACGACTTATGGTCACCTTGCCATATACAATACTGAAAATTTAACCATTTGAAGAATGGTTTTCATTAATCTTTTAAAACAACAAACTTTTAGTTTCAACTTTTACTCTTTTGCTATAACCAGTGTTATTAGATTTTAGACTACATGTTACATATAGTGTCTGTCTTTTAAAGTCTTTAATGTTATTACATTTAAAACAGAAGTTTTAAAGTCTTTAATATGATAAGTTAAATTGTCTTTTGTGGACTATAATTTTGTAACTCTTAACCATGGAAGACAAGCCTCCATGTCACCTGTGTGTTTCCTGAAGTTGCTGCAGAATTGGTTCTTCGGTCCGCCGGGTGTTTCTTGAAAGTCGGTCGTTACCTTATCATACTGTGACGGTGAAGTTCTTGGAGTCAGTCAAATCATTCCGGGTGTGGTACACTCATCTCAGGCGACTGTAGTAACTCTTAGTAATTCTTGTAGTTAGAATACATTAATAGAAAGTTCGTTTCACTGTTATACACTTCACATGATTATAGATTAGTTGACTATCACCTTCTTGTTTGTAATACTGTATAAATTACATAGTTCATTATTTTATAATAGAGAGAGATGTCATCACCACACAAATTTACTTATTTAAATAGTCATTGAGTCAAGCCTTTCACATTTTATATATATACGTAGCGAAACAACGCTTTACGCTGCTTACGCCGTGAGCGCTCCATTGCAAGTGGTAGAAATAGTTAAGGGGGAGAGTAGTAATCTCAAGACGATTACTAGACAACATAAAAGTAGTTCTGTGTTTCTAATTTAATTAAAGGACTAAAGCTTGATTAAATTATTAACTATAGATATTCTTAGTTACAGAAGTTATCAAAGTACGTAACAGTGGTTTTATTTAATTATTTAAATAATAACAAATTTACAATAATACTTAGTTTATTTAGGGGTCAGAAAACAAGTTAATTCTGGTCAGTTCCTGTTTATGCAGGATTAATTAATAAGCTTTACCCTTTCTGTACAATTCCATTCCCTTTTATTTTATTATTAGACTTTATATTAAATATTATTATTATTTAATGATTGCAATAAGATTTAGTTTACAGTGTGAGATTTTATTAAGAATTTAAAATTTCTCAGCTTATACATTATCAACTTAATTAATTAACATATCTTTTATTAATGAAATCGTCACAAAACGTCGATACGATAATACAATTCGTGTCAACTACTCATGATGTTGGTTGCTTTTTTTCAAAATTTAAAAAACCTCTTACACATTTTACAGTTTTATATAGTAACACATTTTTAGTATAATTAATTTTTAAAATGAAGGTGAACATAGGCGTTGTTACATTACAATAGCAATCACGTTTTTCGAAAGAAATTACTTTCGGAAAATTCGATTTTGAATATCGATTATTATGTGTTTGAGAAAATGGTCTCGGTAAAATATACAGATTTGGAGAATTATACAGTTACGGCTTAGATCAACAACCAACGTTAAGACGGAGGTTGATAATTATGGTCATCAGTCTGAATTTTAATATGGTGTTGCAAGATCCTCTGAAGCAAGACTTCAAAGATTAATTCCAAAGAATAGATGATACTCATAAGACAATAGTGAAGGTAGTCTATGGAAATAAAAACCCTGAACACAAGTCCCTGGTTTTCCTAGAAAGAACTTTAGGAAATGGTTAGTAACTTCGACTTGTAAAATATGTTTTCATTATCCAAATTGTTTCTAAAAAAAAAAAAAAAATGAATGCTCTTTTAAACGGATATGTTTACAGCACGCTTCCATATTTTGTAACAAGTTTAGAGAGAAAAAGTTGAAACACTTTATTGTCTAGCTTATAACGATATTTTGTAATATTAAAGTAGAAAGCAACTGCTTTTGTAACTAACTAATTAATTTATTTCATCTGCGAGATTAAAATTGTTTCCTTTAAGAACAAACACGCAATAGTAATTTGTCAAGGGATATATCAGAGCGCAAAATTCAAATCAAATCTGAGTTTAAAGTACTAAACTACTTTATATTCCAAATTCAGCGTGCAAGCTTGCCTCGGTAGTTGCAAATTTGCGTTGTACATTATCTTACAAAAATAGTAATATCTTACTGCGTAACTTGCTATTTATTTTACTTAATACATAGCTATTGACACTTAAATTACTTCAGTTACACGTTGACAATTGTAAGTAATTAATTTCTAGGTAAAATTACATGTTTCCTATCTTCTCGAGCTTCCAAAGATACGATGTTAAAAATCCTCTTTACAGCTTGAAATGCCACTTGCGTCCACCTCGATCTGAAATGTCATTAAAAGTCGTCCACTCATTCAGTTATGCTGTTCCCCTTTTTTTCTATTTCCATGTGTTAAGGTTAGTACAGTTTCATTCCTTTTTTCATCTTCGTACACCTACTTTAGTTTTGCAATACGCCTTGAAACGTCTTTCCCTTTTGTTACGTTCTTCTCCATTAATTTTTGTGTTTTCTCTATTCTATATATGTTTGCGTTTATAAACGTACAGGTCTAGGAGTCATAGCTGAGCACCGGAAGAAACTCAGTAACTAATACTGGGAATATTTTTTTATTTTCAATTTTTAAATAATTTTGGAAAATTACAAACTCTAAAAGTAGGCCTACTATAAAATTACATAAGAAATAAATTACAATGAAATACCAGTTATGTAGAATATCATGTGAGTATAGTCTCATTACATCTACTAGTTAAACAAAATTCCTCGCTTTCTGTACATCAAATAATATTCGAGCAAAAATAATACTTATTAATCAAAACATTTAGCGTCTTGAATGTCTTTAACCGTCTTTTGGTTTAAAGATATTGTTACGACGGTCTCCTTTGATCGTCGTATGGTACAGTGGAAAACAAAATACAAGACACCAATGAAGTCACTAATCACCAGCTTTAATTTATCACAAATAACAGTTTGTGGTCAACACGTTATTCACAAGATTATACTTTTACAATAATTCAAGGTGATTTGTCTACACCAATATTAATGTCGACAATAATCGCCTCTTACAGATACACCAATTGAGTCGCACTGAGTAAATCGCCCGACATAAACTGAAACTGACCGTCGCTGAATTTCTATATTTACACCCCGCTGAGATGCCAGAATAATCTGTCACTTCGGATGACGTGTTAAACAAACAGGTCCTCTCGAGTCCACTAGAAACAGTTTCCTTGAAAGCAGTGCGCTGTCCGGTACGGTCTGGAATAGCCTCGATTGTTGACGCATGAAAAGTGGCACGTAATTGTCTTTCATCTCAAAGCAGCAGCAATATGTACGCACATACCCTACACATTACACCTGGGCTCTGCTGGGATAGCCGAGATACTTGTAGAACGTTCAGTATTACGTAAAAATATCAAATAATACTAGTAAGAGAGTTTGCAACAAAATAAGTAAATTTAGCCATGTGTGTGGAACAATTAAAGTAATTTTCATACGCACTCGACGGTACACGAGATTAAAGTTCTACAACCTTATAGCAGTTCCTGCCTTGTTGTATGGTTCTGACTATTAGACCTTAACAATAGAGCAATAAAAGAAGACAGAAGCAACAAAGGTGAAGTTTGTAAATGTCGGACTGCTGGCTACACTTTGCTAAACAGAGAAGGGGACAAGAATTCCGGCAAACATTAAGGATCTCCGATTATAGATGCCAGCGGTATCAACATTTAGACGGACGGATGACAGCATGACTTCACGCGCCCACACACGCGCGCGCTCGCAGTTTGAGAAGAAAAGAGTGTAGGGCTCTTAAATGCGGCGATTGGATTAGTTTTCGTGATAGCTTTGACTCAATCCTTGAGGTTGATGTTAATGACGATTACGATTATAACGGCTGCGATAATGGTGTCAATTAATTCTTATTTGCTTCGGGTTTACCTGTAGGCCTATGCTCTTATAATTATTTACATTGAATTTGGTAGCTGGCATAACTACCTTCATTTTTCTCTTTTCTGCATTGAAAGTTTAGATTTTGAATACACGCTGGACGATTTTTTATTAGGAACTGATTTGTTGCTTTTTTTATGAAAAGTATTTCTTCAGTTGGATTACTATTAATGTTTCTATTATTATCTAAGAAACTAATATACAATTCCGTCCTGCTATTAATAATTTAATATGGAAATATCTGACAAAAAACACAATGTATGGCTTTTAAAGGAACATGGTCAGTTAGATCTAAAATTGTTTTGGATAGTAAAATTATAGAACAGGTCTCAGAATTTACCTATTTAAGCTGCAAGATTCACATAAAAACGAAGAAGATATTAATGGGAAAATTATAAATTTAACCAGATAACAGAGACTCTCCAACGTGCTATAAAACACACGGCAAGGAAAGAGTCCATAATAAAATTATACAAATCCATGGC
The DNA here is from genome assembly GCA_034769895.1 of Magicicada septendecula. Taxonomy (NCBI): domain Eukaryota; kingdom Metazoa; phylum Arthropoda; class Insecta; order Hemiptera; family Cicadidae; genus Magicicada; species Magicicada septendecula. Next base: position 303,385,239 of record CM068376.1, on the reverse strand, counting down.
AGTTTCTACCCTTATTTATGGTTCAGGAACACGGACAATGTCTGCTATATAAATATCAAGAATTCAGGCTGCAGAAATAGAATTATTGCGTTCCAAAGCGGGGTACAAAAAGTTAGATACGAAAAGAAATAATCAGATAAGAGAGGAGCTGAAAGTTGAAGAAGTAAATGGATTCATCATTAAGTATAGAGAAAGCTGGAAACAACACATTAACAGAATGGGCAGTGACAGATTCCCCAAGGTAGCATTATTGTATCAGCCGAAAGGGAATAGAAGCCTTGGAAGACCCAGGAAAAGATGGTCCGACCAGTTTGGAGTCGGAACAGACTAAACAAGTCTAAGACGTGACGAAGAAGAAGACTAATTTAAAATTACGTTTTCCTTAATTCTCTTTTTACAAATTCAATTTAATAACGTTTTTGGCATTTGTAGAACGATACTTGTAAGTTTTCATATTGCATAAATGTATTTACATGCTGATAGGAAAAACGTGTTAGTTGGTTCTAGTAAATTCTGTTATGCTCTCCCGTCTTATTACGGATGACAAACATCATTGTTACCATGGCTTGCGATCCTAAAACAATGCAATAAATTACTGAAATCAGAGAAAAATATACTTGAAACTTTTATTTATAATCCTGTGAAACAAATACACTAATGTTACAACAGTTATACGGTTATCCAATACGCAGTACGCTAACAACAATAGGTAACTTAGATAATTACAATTTTTGCAAACACTAATAAAGTTGTCACTTTCAATAATACTGTTCTAATAATAATACTAACTAAATATACCGTAATCAACCGTGCTACACCGAAATTTTCTCTACTACAAAAAATTAGCTGGTCCCTTCAAAGTTTCTACATTCGATAATAATATACTTTACACTCCTGTTACAAAACATGTTGATTTTTGTCTACGAAGAAAAAAATAATTTTACAAATTAACAAATATGCACATCCCGGAGAATTTGGATATACAAATAATTTAATTTAATTTATTTTTATAAAAGGTTAGATAAGTTTTATGTACAATACGTGTTCACTTTTTGATAGTTTAAATCTTTTTGTTATAATTAGTAAGGAAGTAGGGAAACTTATTAATATGTCACTTTCAAACATACTTACTCTGTAACAAGACAGGAAGTGACGAGGAACCATCAAAACCGTTATAAGCAGTAACAGTCAAAAGGAAGGGGGGGTGCGGATCGCTCCGGGGCCTACTTAGCTAGTAGTTGGCCTCCAGATTTGGAATACTAAGTTTTTTTGGTAAAGTTTTTTAAAATGAACAATTTATTTAAAGTATCACATCAGAATTTTTACCGAACAGTGGATAAATCGGAGAGCGGAAGTCGGGTCAGTTACTCGAAAGAACGTATTCACAAAAAACTACATAACGTATTGTGTTAGTGAGGAAAACCGTGAGTGACATCGAAGGCAACAGCATGAACAACTGTACAGGTAAGTAACACAGTGTGTGTGTGCGCGCGCGCGCGCGTGTGGATAAAACTGCAAAACAAATGTGGCTTGAAGCGTCTGTGGGGATGAGAGAGTGAGAAAAGGGGGAGAAAGAGGAAGCGAGCACAAGAGAATGCAAAAGAGAAAAGGGGGAAGAGAGAGAGGGTGACAGCTCTAACCTATAACAAGGTACTTATTTCTATTGAATTGTTTTGAATATCTGTGTATACGTTTAACTACTGGACTGTTTTTAGCCAGTGTTTTTCCGTTCCGGTTAATTATTGTAGTTTGATTAATTTAAATTTAAATTAAATTTGGGTAACATTTTGGATTAATGAATATAAATAATAGGACTATCGTATTAGGTAACGACATGATATGTTAAGAAACGATCAGTAGTAATTATTACAAAATAATCTGATTATTGTTTAATGATATCAAATAAAAATGTGGTATATTAAAATGATTATGAGTTAACCCTCAAATACATATTGTTGCCATTTGGCAACTCACAAATTCTGAACGGGTTACATTAACTGTGACGAGTAATTAAACTTTACAGCATAATGAAGCCGTTTGTCTGCAAACTGTGAAATATGTAGTACCTTTGTTATAAAGTTTCCAAATTGTATCTATCAGTACAGAAATTAGACAATAAATATATAACAGTAAAGTCTTTTTGATATGTAGCCTACTACTTAAAGATAAATTAGATTATAAACACCCGTCTTAAGGGAGGGGGAGCTCAGAAATAAATTTGCCCCGGGCCTCCAGTGCCTAGGTACGCCACTGGTTTTCTAGAAAGAATTACTGTATATAAACATACATCTATTAGAATAAATACATTGTGTTTAACTTCTAACGTGTTTTAAATTGTAAAGTATGAGATGATAATCGTTGGTGTTTTATGTTGCAATAAGTGTTACGTGGAATCAAAGTATGCCTGTCGAAACATTTTCTATTATGAGTATTTGTTTATGGTATGATCCCAGCGAGCACATTGCACTCCGATGGTTACTATTTATAATTACTAATTACTAGAAACGGACATGCCTGTGCATCTGCAGTGATACTATTGACCTCTGCAATAGTATTATTACTATTATTAAAATAAATACATTGTGTTTAACTTCTAATGTTTTTTTAATTGTAAAGTATGGTAATCGTAGGTGTTTTATGTTGCAATAAGTGTTACGTGGAATCAAAGTATGCCTGTCGAAACATTTTCTATTATGAGTATTTGTTTATGGTATGATCCCAGCGAGCACATTGCACTCCGATGGTTACTATTTATAATTACTAATTACTAGAAACGGACATGCCTGTGCATCTGCAGTGATACTATTGACCTCTGCAATAGTATTATTACTATTATTAAAATAAATACATTGTGTTTAACTTCTAATGTTTTTTTAATTGTAAAGTATGGTAATCGTAGGTGTTTTATGTTGCAATAAGTGTTACGTGGAATCAAAGTATGCCTGTCGAAACATTTTCTATTATGAGTATTTGTTTATGGTATGATCCCAGCGAGCACATTGCACTCCGATGGTTACTATTTATAATTACTAATTACTAGAAACGGACATGCCTGTGCATCTGCAGTGATACTATTGACCTCTGCAATAGTATTATTACTATTATTAAAATAAATACATTGTGTTTAACTTCTAATGTTTTTTTAATTGTAAAGTATGGTAATCGTAGGTGTTTTATGTTGCAATAAGTGTTACGTGGAATCAAAGTATGCCTGTCGAAACATTTTCTATTATGAGTATTTGTTTATGGTATGATCCCAGCGAGCGCATTGCACTCCGATGGTTACTATTTATAATTACTAATTACCAGAAACGGACATGCCTGTGCATCTGCAGTGATACTATTGACCTCTGCAATAGTATTATTACTATTATTAGAATAAATACATTGTGTTTAACTTCTAATGTTTTTTTAATTGTAAAGTATGGTAATCGTAGGTGTTTTATGTTGCAATAAGTGTTACGTGGAATCAAAGTATGCCTGTCGAAACATTTTCTATTATGAGTATTTGTTTATGGTATGATCCCAGCGAGCGCATTGCACTCCGATGGTTACTATTTATAATTACTAATTACCAGAAACGGACATGCCTGTGCATGTGCAGTGACACTATTGACCTCTGTTACAGCTCCCAAACTAGATTGCTACTGCTTTGTTTGCTATTACTCAATTAGAGAACGGTCAACGGGGTATGCGTCTAACGCTCCATATTGCACAAGTCAATATTCACTGTCCTATGATCTCCCCATTTTTTGTTATTACTATTTGTTCGTGTAATTATTATTAATACCACTACCAATTATATCGATATTATGTATCAGAAGATCAAAAATATTATTTTTATCATTTCACAAGTTTGGAATACAGTATAAAAATTGTGTTTGTCAATCTTTATTTGGTTTGGTATTTAAGCGGTTGGGCATGACGATGCCCAAACATAAAAACATATCATTAACATACACTAGGAATGTTTTACTGCTGTATGTTAACACTACTGAATGTACTGTATGCTACTGCATGTTTACGTGAATAGTACTGGAATATTTACTTAATCGATTCTAGATAAACACAGTGCAAAGAAGGGGCTCAGTATCTGGATTAGATGAAGAAGAAGGGTACTCACTGTGAACACAAATAAATTTACAATTTATTACTAACACAATTAATATTTTCTTGTTTAAGGAGGAGGGGAAATGCATTTATGCACAGGGGTACGGGACTCCCACCTCAAACGGTCTACCAACTAAAACTCCGCCTCCGTCGAACGGCCTCTAACCTGGGACCGTTTATCACACTACTTCAGACTAGGCCATTTTGCTGCGCCTAATTGGCTCACATCTACATTTATCCACTTTAAAGACGCTTTAAGTCTTTCTTCTTTACTCGAAGGATGCCTTCCGTCTAATGTGCCATATGATTCCAGACGTCCTCCCATCTTAGCATGGTTGTCTAGAGCTACCAATCTTATATCGGCAACCAGAGACTCTCTTCTTGTAGCCCATCTATCACAGTAACAGGTAATAAAAAATATTGTTAGGAGAGCCCTATCGAACAGCTTAGAACTTCCGCCACCCGTCCCTTCACCAGGCGAGCAGGTGTGTATTTCAGTCAAGGCCGGACTCAAGTACGTTCCAGAATCCTCTGGAGAACACTTCAAATACGCATTAGCTGACACACCACATTGAAGATGGAAAATTTCTAGAAGGCGTGCGCTACCTATAAAAACCATAACAGCCGGCTTGTCAGTTAGTTGACAGTGAGCGATTTGCTTAGCGCGGATCGAGTGTTTGTAGAAGTATTGTAGCGAAGTGTTGTTGTCTTATAATTAGTGCGGAATTCTTTATATTTGACATTATTATTGCACGAATTTTACTTGAATTGTTTTCAGAGACTATCTTGTTGATTACAAATTACTAACTGTGTAATTAAACCTGGTCACTAGAGGCTTCATTGGTGTCTTGTATTTTATTTTCCACTGTACCATAGTGAGGCCGTCGTAACAATATATTTTTAACAACAACAGCAGTAATAATAATAATAATAAAAATAATAATAACAATAATAAATACGAAGAAGGTGATGGTAATAATATCAACAACAGAAAGAAGAAGTACGAATTTGTTTTACAATTAAAACGAAGAATTGGGAGATCTGATACTCCTAAATACAAGACCTAAGAAAAAAACCCACTTCCTCTCCTAATGGCCGGCATGAAACTGGCGTTTTCGTTTCGCGTCACATCAGACTCAAGTGAGATCTTTGAATAGGCTACGTAATCTGCTGTTGCGTTTACTGTTTCGTAATATTTTAAAAAAGGAAACACTTGGTTATGAATGCAGTAAACTGGCACATCTACAGTCAGCAAACCACAGTACTGTAGACCTGTGTCACTGTATCAGTCCTCTATGCACTGAAGATGGCCGCCGATGGAGTGGCTGAAACGTTTACGTTTAATAACATCGGACCACGGCCTGATAGCCCGGTAAAGATTAATATTAAAAATTATTGTTTTACTTTTTTACATTTAGGGGGTTTACAACTAAGGCCTTTAGCCCAAAAACGTGACCAGTTTTGCTTATCATCATGGTTGTTTATCGTCACCATAAAGATGAAAAATGAAAATGGAAATTCGTACGTATATTCGCTGACGCCAGTTGGGCTTTTCTTGTTTCGAAACACCCACATTGGTGCCAGTGGTCGTACGGGGCACGGGGTTAACCCAATATTCGGCGACATCAGGGCTGACGATCGCTACAAAGGGTGCGTCCATCGCACGATAATACGACCACGAGTGAAAGCAGAGTGGGGAATTCATCTGGCTTGTGTTTAGGGATTGGACTTTTCCGTCCGCCTGTCTGGGTGACGAATCGCCACTTTCACTAGGTCGCCGCTGGGCAACGTTCTGCCTTGTATCAAAATTTCTGTTTTTTTACATGTCACAACGGCGAAGTACGTGTTAGTCTCCTTTTGTAAGGATATGCTCTCATCCCAAATTTTGACATAGCCAGTGAATAGTGAGAAAGAGTATTTCCGGGAAAAGCTATTTGGTTTGAGTTGACGGCAGTTTAGAAACATGGGAGTCACAAAGGGCCTGCGGAGCTGGTAGGAGGGTGTGCCCTCGAGGTAGAGCGGTGATGACATCAACTCCCGATACTAACTGTAATCTAACGAACATTCCAGAAAAGCCCGCTTTAAGGTTAATTATAAATGTGAACAAACGAAAAAAGTGTTTAAGGCAAGTCGGTAAGCCCTATGCTGGCAATGTTAAATTGGGCAAATTTAGGTACATTTTTGTCTCGAATCTGATGAGATAGAGCTTGAAATTTTTGTAGTCGTTTTACGTATGTTTTATGTATACTGGAGCTGAACTATTGAATTTTCATATCCACAACAAAATGTATATTTCTTTAAATGTTGTAACCTTTTTCAAAATAGAATTAATAAACATATATTTTACAGCACTCAAAGTATAGACTTTAGTTCTACAATTCTGCTTCAGTAGATAGAGACGAGTAGCTTACATCAGGCCTGTAAATTTCAATAGTCTGTGTAGCATAGCCTCTAAGGTATACCTATGTAAGTGTTGAAAAATATGGTATTTCAAAAAACACGTTTAAAGTATATCAGTGGAGAATAACAAAAAGTCAAATTCATGGCAAAACACTATATTAACGCACAAAACGGAATATACATGTAGCCGCATAGTTGCCTTTAGTGGTGCCAGCATAAAGTACAAAATATTCCCTTTTACACAGGGAAAACCACATTGTTTTAGGTTAACACATTTATAAAATACGTACTATTTAATTGAACGTTGTAAAAAATTGTAGTAATTTAACTGTGTGTAGACAAACTTTAGATCATTCATAAAATGTGTTTTTGAGTTTATATGTACCACAATTTAGGCCTATATACCATTTTGTTCAGAAAAATCGAAATTTTCATAAAACAATCATTTTTAAAAAAGTGAAAGTTTTTGATTTTTTGCTTTCAGACTCCCCGTTTAAGGTTAGTTAGAAATCTGAACAAAAGAATAACGTGTTTAAAGTACTCGCCATTTCCCTCTGCCTTCACCGTAATATATTCGAATTACTAAAATCTGTATAAACAAGTGTTCTCTTATGTAAACGAAAAAATTCTAATAACGTCTACGACGCTAAACATTGGACACTTAAAATTTTCCAAACATTATACACTAACATTTTACGAAAGCATTATGATTTCAAATACAACAGTGTACAATTATGTACTGACCAAGCTGAGGATGGTCAGAAGCTACAAAGTTTTTTTTAACCATGTTAACTTTTTTTATAGTAACACTATTTTTATTCACTAAAAAATTTCTTAATTAAGCAAAAATCCGTATTTTTATATATAGAAATATATAAAACGTGAGTAGTGATATTCTCCTCTGTCTTGTGTGGTGAACCCTGGGATTGGGACTGATTTCTAGCAGTGATCCATCTAGATCAGTACCGACTTGAGAAAATGTTTTCGTACCAAGCGGCCCTTTCTTCACACGTTCATTTTATATTAATCCTAAAGGTAAGTTTGCCATTTTTTAACTAAAGGTGAACAAAAATAGTGTTTTTAATTCTATTGGGACTAACGTCACACAGTCTGTAAACCTTATTATCTGTTTTATGTCAGAAGTATATTGACAAGTACTTTATATCAGGAATTTGAGACAGTACCCACATTGAACTCGCCCTATTGACCCAAATAGTCTAAAAGCTGCAAAGTCCCAAATTTAGTTTTCCTTTTTAGTAACGTTTCAGACTTTACAAATGAAGTTACTAATTATTCACAGGACACAATGGACTAAATATTTTCAGTTTCTTTGCAGAAAATTATTTATGGTTATGTAGTTGCTAAAGATACATTCGTGATGTAAATACTTCCTATATATTTAGTCGCTTTTGCTCTGTTCATTGTTAGCGTTGTTAGTACTTAATGATGTTTCCAGTAATTATGTAGTAGTCTCAATTGTAAAGAAAGTCTTCAGGTTAATATTGTCCTTTTCAGGTATCAGTGCTCCGATCAAAAACAATTCAGTTAATAAATAAACACAATTCCGGGAGCGGAGACGTAATTATATTGATGATAGTAAAATTTGTGAGCGCTTTTCCGATCACTGAAGTAAGCTGATTATATAAATTTATGAAAATTATATATACATGTGATTTTACATGTAAAACAACAATTTTGTATATAAATATATGAACAAAATTAACAAGACAATCACTATAAAATTGTAGTCTGCTTTGGTTTCAAGCCAATAATCATATAAACACACACACACATACACACACACACACACGTATATATACACGTGTGTGTGTGTGTGTGTATATATATATATATATATAGCAACAAAACACAGGATGATGAGCTATATTAAATATATCAGAGCATGGATGACGGACATTAACAGGTTTTCAAATGGATTTATACAATTTTTTGTCAATTACCTATAAGTTTTGTATTTAGTGATGGATAAGGACTTATGTTATATCAAACTCTTTGTAAAATTTTGTTCTTTTATGTCATGTACTTTTTATGTGAATATGTGCGCGTGTGATAAACCTTATTCGCTATATCTTCCGTGTTAATTAACACATCGGCTTGAAACTTGGACAGTGAATTGTTTAAAGTAATAGCTACAGTTTCCAAATACGCTGTGTGTGGTTCTCAGCTATTTTATAAATGTATTTTTTCTAATACTTAAAACCTCAACTTTTTACTCTTATCTATGGAAGAGTAATAAAATTTCGAGATTAAATCTATGCAGGCTCTCGCCAACTCATACAAAGATTTGCCTGCAACCCGACTATCTTTTGTTTTATCAACCACGTGGACAGCTGATTGACCAATCAGAAACTCCTAATTTCAGTAAGATCCGTACGTCGTATAGCATGCATCGGGGCAGTTCATAGATAGCATTTGCCCAGTGAACGTGTGTTCCTCTACAAGAGATTTTCTTGTATGAACTAGTATCAATCGAAAGTTACGCTGAAACTTGGAACTCTTTTCGAGCTATTCGTTAAGAACCAAGCTGGTGAACAACCATATTATATTAAATCATATTATTATTATTATTATATAAAGTGCTATCCGCGTGAGTGGAAGATATCCGCATAGGAAGATTTACTGACCGTGGTAAATCTGTAATTTCGCGGAACACTTCAAGATTTGCCGGAAGGTGTAAGCCCAATACACCGCTTTTAAATATTACTCATTATCACCCTGAGATTAATTAATCAATAACGTTTTAAGATAATAAGAACTCATTTCGAGCGAGAACGCTAGTAATGCCGAGAGTGACAATTAGTGTACGTGAAATCTGCTTTAGTGTTATCAGTGTTCGACGGACATCATCAGAGAGCGGAAAGGAGAGAGAGTGGAGGCGAGACGCGCAGAGGGATTCAGCAGGAGCCGGAGAGGAGCGAGGACGTCACGCCAAGAATTAAGGATATTCGACTAACAAGTAACATCCAGCTAAATTGAACTATATATAAACTCTATTACAACAAATATAAAATATGCATGACAGTTATGTAATTTAATGCATATCGTATAAACTATCATTTCTTGTGTGTTAATAAATAATTCTTCATTACCTCCAATATAGACTTGTTTGTAATTTATTTACACACACAATATCCTATGCGAAAATATTACATTGTTTCGTTGCAATATATATATATATATATATATGTATATATATATATATATATATATATATATATATATATATATATATAACTAATCAGACAGTAATTTTTCAATTTTTTATGTTTCACATTTATGTTTAACTTTTAAAATGTTTATGTATTCTTATCTATAATCTCTATTATTTCAATAAACTGTGTAAAATAATTTGATGTTTAAAATGACAATTAATTTGTAACGTCTAATTAATAGCAGATGATGTTTGAAAGACATCACTAAATATTTTACTTGAAAAGTAAACCTCTATAAAATTTTCTTTATCAAATAAAAAAATCAAAAGTCTTGCAGAAAAATTTGGTCACCGTAGTTACAGATACATACTGACGTGCAATAGAATGAGCAGTGATTCTCAATGCAGAGACTAACTGTGAAGTCAAATATACGTATATATTTTATCAGCAACAAAACTTACCCCAGGAGTAGACTGTCAGCTACAGCGCGATTGTTACACAATGGTGGCCTACTTGATGGTAAGATTAATCACTACTGAACGTTAAGTAACCTGTGAATGACACAGGATTTTACATTACCTTGTTAACGCTTTGTACAGACTTGAATGTAGAACGAGTCTTCGTTCTGCACTGACGTTGTCATAAAACTTTCTGAATCCGATAATATCTTTCGGTTTATTCGCATTGTTTCCTAGTAACAGTATCAGTCTGATTTTCGCGTTACAGTTACTAGACAAGTAACGAGATAAATATGCTTATTAGTCTTACTAAAACTATTATATTCCGGGCTGTTGTGTTGTCGTCGATTGCTTACTCCTCAACTGTGAGATGCGTTCGTTTCTTTCTTTCTTTTATCTACGGAAGATGGCCTCCGCAGGTGTGGCAGAAACGTTAAGCAATCGACCACGGCCCAGCAGCTCGGAATAGAATAGTTTTACGGCCGTGATAGCCTTGGTGTAAATGACCCTTATTAGTAATGAAGAAAGAGACGATATGGTAGCCTAATACCCGCTAAGTTGAATGTAGGCTACATAAAACATCAAAATCTACAATAAAGCCAATAGGTAACTACACTCATGCATTTAACGTATTTGTTGCTAATTTGTAAATTTAAAATTTTAGTTAATTTTGGAAATATAATTTTGTTGACAGGGGTCGGTTTGTTTGATCGAGATTTGAAATAACAATTCACTTTACAGAAACATCAACGAATTTTATAAATACCACAGATTGTTATTGCCAGAGCCAATGTAGATGCAATGGATATCCGCTAGTCACCATGTGAGGCACTGTAACTCCCAGTAATGACAAAAAAATGTTTCAAATGATGAATACCTCACAAAAACCACAAAAATCATGCTTCTAATTTATAGAAAAAAAGCACAGAGAATACAAAGTACAAATGAGTTCGCCTATATTGAAAACAACACGCCACCATTTGGAAGAATGTGACTTCTATTGTGAGAAAATGTGTTTTTCTTAATTCTTTAAAATTTTAAGTCAGTATAAAATAATAGTATAGCACAAGATTCTTATGACCTGGAATTTATGCTCACCCGACTATACAAGAAATATAAAACGTGGGGATTGAATGTTAATGTAAATAAAACAGAATATCTAGTCGTTGTCAGATTTGAAGTATTGATTGAAGACAGTACGTCAATTGAACAGGTCGATGAATTTAAATACCTAGGGGCACTAATAACACGGGAAGGCCTAGGAAAGCCCGAAATCAAAAAACGAATAGAACAGAGCAGGAAAGTTCTAGGAAGCTTGAACTCTATTTGGTGGGACAAACATATTTCGAGAGCCGCAAAGATTCATATAGGAAAAGCTTTTGTTGAATCAGTTCTCTCTTACGTCTGTGAGGTATGGAAGTTGAGCACGGAAATTATAGACAATTGAATGCCGTGGAAATGGATTGTCTCCGTAGAAGTGCCAGAGTCTCAAGAAGGGAGAGAATAACCAGCGAGGAGATCAGAAGAAGGATGCATGCAAAAGAAAATTATTAACAGAGTAGAAAGAAGAGGCCTAAAGTGGTTCGGCCACTTACTCCGAATGGATGAACAGAGATGGCCGAGGAAAATATTTCAGTGGAGGCCCCCAGGCAGAGGAGAGGAAAAAGGGGCAGACCTAGACTGTCCTTGTATGAAAACACGAGGAAGGCCATGGAACATCATAACTTCCCAGAAGAAGATGCACAGGACAGAAATAGATGGCGGTTAGGTGTGGGTAGGCGGCAATAGCCGATGAAAATCCGTTTGAGAGAGATAAAAAAAGGATAAATGATATTTATGGACTAGTTTTGCAGTTTTGCATCGCTTTTATCATAATAAGTACCCGTTCATATATCTGTCTGTGTCTGCCTACCTTTGTCTCTGTCTGTCCGTCTGTCTATCTGTCTGTCTGTCTGTCTGTCTCTCTCTCTCTCTCTCTCTCTCTCTCTCTCTCTCTCTCTCTCTCTCTCTCTCTCTCTCTCTCTCTCTCTCTCTCTCTCTCTCTCTCTCTCTCTCTCTCTCTCTCTCACACACACGGACAAACTGTAAACCATTGTATGTTGTATGATTAACGCGGATTTTTCCCTACTTCTTTCCTGTATTTTAGTGAATTGCTGAAGTCAGTAAAACAAAATTTGCATTAAGTGAGCTAAGTAATTCTTATAATATTTGTACCACTTAGCATAAATGTATTCTACAGTTTCCCAAACATTATACATTAACTCTTTAATAAGGAATTAGGTGTATATGGGTATGCCCAAGTCTTGTTGAGTGCGGTAAATAGCTTTTGTAACAGATTTACTTTTACGAAATGAAGGTTTTTATTTAGTTCATAGAATATTGTTTTAAAATTAAGTAACGTCAGTGTAAACTGATAATTAAGAACCGATTTCTTTGTAAAAGACTGCAGCTGGATAAAGATATTTTATTTTGAAAACGTTTTTGTGAGGTGGTTTCCCTTTCTTTCCGCAGCTCGAAGTGCATCCATCTCCCGAAGGCTCTCTCCTCCGCCTTCATCCGTAACCCTGGACAAGGGGCACATTCAAGGTCTTATCAGCCGGCACCAGGTATTGCTCCTTGGTCCCTTCTCCTTAGCCATCAATCCCCACCTAACGATGAGAAACGATTACTAAAACCCGTGTCAATAACATTTCATATGATAAAAAATATCTGCTGCGCTCAAAATCAGGCTTGGTTGAAAATCACTCATTATTTAATCAGCTCCAGTTATGTGTCAAATAAATATCTAGCTGCCTTTACTGGAAAATACTTGGCGCTGACTCAAAAATTGTCCTTTACGCTGGGAAATTAATCTGTACAAGATAACGGTATATGTGAGAGTGCGTGCCCGTTTATTTACTATATGAATTGAACATAACTAAATATTACTGTATGAACCTAAATAAATAAACATTAATCAAAGGCATTCGCTAACATAATACGAATTTTTTAATTAATCAACAGATGGAGCCGACACCATTAAATTTTTAAAATTAATATTTTCCTTGCGTTAACGTTAATAACGGCACATCTGTACTGCAATTAACACAATCTCGACTCTACACTGCGTCGGCAGATGGCAGCAGCTACCTTGTATAAACTGCATTACCATTGCCGACAGTATGGTTATTGGCTAACATGACATGTATGTACAAGGTACATATTTGTACATTAATAAGAAAAGCATAGACAAACATTATAGGAAATAGTATCTTTTAAACTGTTTTCACTATTAATAGTAAATAATACTTTATATTTTAAAACAAGAATATATATACAGTACTTTTTAATCTTGTTTCAAAATATGGAATGTTGTTTATTATCAATTTGAATAACAAGAATAACATGAATAAATACGAATATTGTTTTCACTATGCATTAATAGTTCACTACCTTTACTATATTACTGACACGATGAAAATATCCAACCAAAATTCCAAGGGATTTTATAGAATCCCTATAAAATTGCTGCGTATAAATTCGTAATACATATTTTTATAGAATGAGTTGTTCAGAAGACTTACTTAAATTATTACTGCTAAATACCTTATTTAGCATATATATATATTGCAACGTTAAAACAAATATTTACACACTTACACAAATACATTACCATGTACTCAACGCAACTATAAAGTGTATTACACTGGCCAGGTCGCAGGATTTTTTTTCTCGTTGCGTCAAGTATATGTAGTTGCACAATAATTAAATACTTTTCAAAGAGGAGTGAGATGTTGTTGACATGAAATAATTATTTAAAACCGTTTCAAAATAACCATTCTATGATTTATTAACATTAATAGAAAATACTTAAATATTAAAATTTCAAATATTAGATAAATAAATATTCACTTTTATAAGCTTCACAAATATAATGTAACCTGCTATGCTGTTCATAACATATCAAAAAAATAAACAACCATATAATCTTACTAGCTAAACAAACTTGTTAAACAAGTTATTTAAATCCTCTTTACTTCACTGTGTCTGATATTAACTCAAATTTTAAATAATAATAGCAACTCATTTACAAACAAAATAATATTAAGACTGAAGAATAAATTTATTGTTGCTATAAACAAAATAAAAATAATATAACATTTACTTCCAATCTATTATTTATTTCTACTGACACACCCAAATTTTAACATACAATAAAAGATTAATATTTCTTTCCTAAATTTCTTGTTAAATTAAATTCACTTATTTAACTACTATTTAATTTTAAACTTTAATTATTTACTGTTCGTAGGTAAGTTCTTTTCGAGAGCTCTTTTCACAACAAAAAATATAAGTGTTTTATTTGTATCACCTGCATACATCTGCCGTTACCGTTGCATGTGTGTGTGTGTGTGTGTGTGTGTGTGTGTGTGTGTGTGTGTGTGTGTGTGTGTGTGTGTGTGTGTGTGTGTGTGTGTGTGTGTGTGTGTGTGCGTGCGCGCGCGCGCGCGCGCGCGTCCAGAATCCTGAGAATTTGATGATGATGATGATGATGATTATGCCGATGCCGTGTTCGTTGTCTCTACGGTTGTTGTTGGTGATGCTCCAGAGTTCCTCCATACGTTTTGGTGTGTGTGATAAAGTGTGTGTGGTCCTGGTCGGTCGGTAAACCGGCAGCGTGACGTTCAAGAGTAGCCGGAAGGTGTAAGCATTATACACTGCTTTTTACTTCCATGTTCCTTAAGGAAATGGAAGTATGGTGATGGCAAAAAAAAACGTGTTCGAGATTATTGCAGAATATGATTGTACTACACTCAAAACATGAAAAAAAGTCATTTTTCGAAAAGTGTGTGTGTGTGTGTGTGTGTGTGTGTGTGTGTGTGTGTGTGTGTGTGTGTGTGTGTGTGTGTGTGTGTGTGTGTGTGTGTGTGTGTGTGTGTGTGTGTGTGTGTGTGTGTGTGTGTGTGTGTGTGTGTGTGTGTGTGTGTGTGTGTGTGTAGTTTTTTTCTATGGCAAACGATAACAGCCGCAAATTCAAACAGAATCAAATAATTTTTTGCATACAGCCCTGGTTTGTAGAGTACTCGCGACCTATTGTTTTTGGTGAAGATCGGTTGAGGGAAAGGGGTAGTTTACCAGCAACGGTTCTTTTTATCAAGGGTAATTTTGTTTGTTTGGCAAACGATAACAGCCGCAAATACAAACAGAATCAAATAATGTTTCGCATACACCCCTGAATTGTAGGGTTCTCAAGATCTGTTGATTTTGGTAAAGTTCGGTTAAGGGAAAGGGGTAGTTTACCTGCAACGTTTTATGTTTTAACAAGGGTATTTTCTATGGCAAACGATAACAGCCTCAAATTCAAACATAATCAAATACGTTTCTGCATACAGCCCTGACCTCCTGAGTACTAAAGACCAATTGTTTTTGGTGAAGATCGTTTAAGGGAAAGGGGTAGTTTACCAGCCACGTTTTTTGTTTCATCAAGGGTATTTTGTATGGCAAACGATAACAGCCGCAAATTCAAACAAAATCATATAATATTTTGCACACAGCCCTGAATTGCAGAGTTCTCAAGACCTGTAGTTTTTGGTGAAGATCGGTTAAGAGAAAGGGGTAGTTTACCGGCAACGGTTTTTTATCAAGGGTAATTTTACTTCCATATTCCTTAAGGAATGGAAGTATGGTGATGGCAAAAAAAATCGTGTTCGAGATTATTGCAGATTCTGATTCTACTACACTCAAAACATGAAAAAAAGTCGTTTTCCGAAAAGTGTCTGTGTGTGTGTCTGTCTGTCTATCTGTCTGTCTGTCTGTCTGTCTGTCTGTCTGTCTGTCTGTCTGTCTGTCTGTCTGTCTGTCTGTCTGTCTGTCTGTGTGTCTATAGATTTTTTTTCTATGGCAAACGATAACTGCCGCAAATTCAAACACAATCAAATAATTTTTTGCATGCAGCCCTGATTTGCAGAGTACTCGCGACCTGTTGTTTTTGGTGAAGATTGGTTGAGGGAAAGGGGTAGTTTACCTGCAACGGTTTTTTTTTTTAGCAAGGGTAATTTTGTTTGTTTGGCAAACGATAACAGCCGCAAATTCAAACAGAATCAAATAATGTTTCGCATACAGCCCTGAATTGTAGAGTTCTCAAGATCTGTTGATTTTGGTGAAGATCGGTTAAGGGAAAGGGGTAGTTTACCTGTAACATTTTATGTTTTAACAAGGGTATTTCCTATGGCAAACGATAACAGCCGCAAATTCAAACAGAACCAAAAGATTATTTGCATACAGCCCTAAATTGTGGAGTTCTCAAGACCTATTGTTTTTGGTGAAGTTCGGTTGAGGGAAAGGGGTAGTTTACCTGCAACGTTTTTTTAACAAGGGTATTTTCTATGGCAAACGATAACAGCCGCAAATTCAAACAGAATCAAATAATGTTTTGCGTACAGCCCTGATTTGTAGAGTACTCAAGACCTATTGTTTTTGGTGAAGATCGGTTAAGGGAAAGGGGTAGTTTACCTGTAACGTTTTATGTTTTAACAAGGGTATTTCCTATGGCAAACGATAACAGCCGCAAATTCAAACAGAATCAAATAATGTTTTGCGTACAGCCCTGATTTGTAGAGTACTCAAGATCTATTGTTTTTGGTGAAGATCGGTTAAGGGAAAGGGGTAGTTTACCTGTAACGTTTTATGTTTTAACAAGGGTATTTCCTATGGCAAACGATAACAGCCGCAAATTCAAACAGAATCAAAAGATTATTTGCATACAGCCCTAAATTGTAGAGTTCTCAAGACCTATTGTTTTTGGTGAAGATCGGTTGAGGGAAAGGGGTAGTTTACCTGCAACGTTTTTTTAACAAGGGTATTTTCTATGGCAAACGATAACAGCCGCAAATTCAAACAGAATCAAAATAATGTTGTGCATACAGCCCTGATTTGTAGAGTACTCAAGACCTATTGTTTTTGGTGAAGATCGGTTAAGGGGAAGGGGTAGTTTACCTGCAACTTTTTTTAGCAAGCGTATTTTCTATGGCAAACGAGAACAGCCGCAAATTTAAACAGAATCAAATAATTTTTTGCATACGTACCTGAATTGTAGTGGTCTCAATGACGTTCGATTTTGGTGAAGATCGGTTAAGGGGAAGGGGTAGTTTACCTGCAACCTTTTACGTTTTAACAAGAGTAAAGTACTTGAAAATTTATTTAAACTTTTTGAAACAATGGTAATTGTTATTTACTTCCATATTCCTTAAGGAATGGAAGTATGGTGATGGCAAATATCGGTATGGAGAACCATACATGACTTCCATATTCTAAGATTTATATTTAAAATCATTTTCAGCCAAACAACCAGGCTGTGTCTTACCTGCCTTTTTATTGCTGTATTAAATGAAAACTATTATATTACATTAAAATGAAAAAATTATAATTTTATTGCCTGGCAACAAAATTATTTTATTTTTAACAATTACCATTGTTTCAAAAAGTTTAAATAAATTTTCAAGTACTTTACTCTTGTTAAAACGTAAAAGGTTGCAGGTAAACTACCCCTTCCCCTTAACCGATCTTCACCAAAATCGAAAGTCATTGAGACCTCTACAATTCAGGGACGTATGCAAACAATTATTTCATTCTGTTTGAATTTGCGGCTGTTATCGTTTGCCATAGAAAATACGCTTGATAAAAAAACGTTGCAGGTAAACTACCCCTTCCCCTTAACCGATATTCACCCAAAAACAATAGGTCTTGAGTACTCTACAAATCAGGGCTGCATGCAAAACATTATTTGATTCTGTTTGAATTTGCGGCTGTTATCGTTTGCCATAGAAAATACCCTTGTTAAAAAAACGTTGTAGGTAAACTACCCCTTTCCCTTAACCGATCTTCACCAAAAACAAAAGGTCTTGAGAACTCTACAATTTAGGGCTGTATGCAAATAATCTTTTCATTCTGTTTGAATTTGCGGCTGTTATCGTTTGCCATAGGAAATACCCTTGTTAAAACATAAAACGTTACAGGTAAACTACCCCTTTCCCTTAACCGATCTTCACCAAAAACAATAGGTCTTGAGAACTCTACAATTCAGGGCTGTATGCGAAACATTATTTGATTCTGTTTGAATTTGCGGCTGTTATCGTTTGCCAAACAAACAAAATTACCCTTGCTAAAAAAAAAAACCGTTGCAGGTAAACTACCCCTTTCCCTCAACCGATCTTCACCAAAAACAATAGGTCGCGAGAACTCTGCAAAACCGGGCTGTATGCAAAAAATTATTTGATTCTGTTTGAATTTGCGGCAGTTATCGTTTGCCATAGAAAAAAAATCTACAGACACACAGACAGACAGATAGACAGACAGACAGACAGACAGACACACAGACACTTTTCGGAAAACGACTTTTTTTCATGTTTTGAGTGTAGTAGAATCAGAATCTGCAATAATCTCGAACACGATTTTTTTTGCCATCACCATACTTCCATTCCTTAAGGAATATGGAAGTAAAAAAAATCGTGTTGCAAAAAAATCAGATTATTGCAGATTCTGATTCTACTACACTCAAAACATGAAAAAAAGTCGTTTTCCAAAAAGTGTCTGTGTGTGTGTCTGTCTGTCTGTCAGTGTGTCTGTGTGTCTGTGTGTCTGTCTGTCTGTGTGTCTGTAGATTTTTTTTCTATGGCAAACGATAACTGCCGCAAATTCAAACAGAATCAAATAATTTTTTGCATACAGCCCTGATTTGCAGAGTACTCGCGACCTATTGTTTTTGGCGAAGATCGGTTGAGGGAAAGGGGTAGTTTACCTGCAACGGTTTTTTTTTTAGCAAGGGTAATTTTGTTTGTTTGGCAAACGATAACAGCCGCAAATTCAAACAGAATCAAATAATATTTCGCATGCAGCCCTGAATTGTAGAGTTCTCAAGATCTGCTGATTTTGGTGAAGATCGGATAAGGGAAAGGGGTAGTTTACCAGTAACGTTTTATGTTTTAACAAGGGTATTTCCTATGGCAAACGATAACAGCCGCAAATTCAAACAGAATCAAAAGATTATTTGCATACAGCCCTAAATTGTAGAGTTCTCAAGACCTGTTGTTTTTGGTGAAGATCGGTTGAGGGAAAGGGGTAGTTTACCTGCAACGTTTTTTTAACAAGGGTATTTTCTATGGCAAACGATAACAGCCGCAAATTCAAACAGAATGAAATAATTTTTTGCATACAGCCCTGAATTGTAGAGGTCTCAATGACTTTCGATTTCGGTGAAGATCGGTTAAGGGGAAGGGGTAGTTTACCTGCAACCTTTTACGTTTTAACAAGAGTAAAGTACTTGAAAATTTATTTAAACTTTTTGAAACAATGGTAATTGTTAAAAATAAAATAATTTTGTTGCCAGGCAATAAAATTATAATTTTTTCATTTTAATGTAATATAATATTTTTCATTTAATACAGCAATAAAAAGGCAGGTAAGACACAGCCTGGCTGTTTGGCTGAAAATGATTTTAAATATAAATCTTAGAATATGGAAGTCATGTATGGTTCTCCATACCGATATTTTACTTTTTCTATGGTAAACGATAACAGCCGCAAATTCAAACAGAATCAAATGATGTTTTGCATACAGCCCTGTATTGTAGAGTTCTCAATACCTATTGGTGTTGGTGAAGATCGGTTAAGGGAAAGGGGTAGTTTACCTGCAACGTTTTATGTTTTAAAAGGGTATTTTCTATGGCAAACGATAAGGGCCGCAAATTCAAACAGAATCAAATACGTTTTTGCATACCTCCCTGTTTTGATGAGTACTAAAGACCTATTGTTTTTGGTGAAGATAGGTTAAGGGAAAGGGTTAGATTACCAGCAACGTTTTATGTTTTAACAAGGGTATTTTTTCTGTGACGAACGATAACTGCCGTAAATTCAAAGAGAATCAACTAATGTTTTGCATACAGCCCTGAATTGTAGAGTTCTCAAGACCTATTGTTATTGGTGAAGATCGGTTATTGGAATAGTGTAGTTTACCAGCAATGTTTTATGTTTTATCAAGGGTGTTTTCTATGGCAAACGATAACAGCCGCAAATTCAAACAGAATCAAATAATTGTTTGCATACAAGCCTGAATTGTAGAGTACCCAAGACCTGTCGTTTTTGGTAAAGATCCGTTAAGGGAAAGGGGTAGTTTACCAGCAACGGTTTTTTTCAAGGGTAATTTTTCCATGGTAAACGATAACAGCCGCAAATTCAAACAGAATCAAATGATGTTTTGCATACAGCTTTGTATTGTAGAGTTCTCAATACCTATTGGTGTTGGTGAAGATCGGTTAACGGAAAGGGGTAGTTTACCAGCAACATTTTATGTTTTAACAAGGGTTATTTTTTATATGACGAACGATAACTGCCGTAAATTCAAACAGAATCAACTAGGTTTTTGCATACCTTTTTGAACTAAAGAGAACTCAAGGTCTGTTGATTTTGTTGAAGATCGGTTAAGGGAAGGGGTAGTTTATCAGCAACGTTTTATGTTTTAAAAAGGGTAATTTTTTTATGACGAACGATAACTGCCGAAAATTCAATGAGAATCATATAATTTTTTGCACTCTTTCCTGAGTTGCAGAGAGCTCAAGGTCTATTGATTTTGGTGAAGATCAGTTAAGGGAAAGGGGTAGTTTACCTGCAACATTTTATGTTGTAACAAGAGAAATGTTTCCATGACGAACGATAACTGCCGCACATTCAAACGGAATCAAATGTGTTTTTGCATGCTTCCCTGAGTTGTAGAGGACGGAAGGTCTGTTGATTTTGGAGAAGTTCGGTTAAGAGAAAGGGGTAGTTTACCAGAAACATTTTATGATTTAACAAGAGTAAAGTACTTAATTTTTATAAATAAAGTATCCTGATAAGAAGCTCATAGTAATCCACTGTAGAAACGTAGATGAAATATCTATAAATGAAGAGGTTACGTGAACGGGGTGGGGGTAACTTTCTATTATTAAAAATTATAGTTGAAGGTGGAGGGCAGAATTTTTTTTATGTGTACTACGTTATCGGCAACAAAGAAGTAGTTTTTTGTTAAAATTGCTTCCCGGGCTCTTTAGCCGTAGTTCAATGTTTTCTGCAAAACCAGACTTTTCGGCAGTGCCATCGACTGCCATCATCGGTGAAAATCGAGTGCGAAAACGTGAGGTGGTATACGTTAGTGACCACAGTACTGTGGTTAATGCTGAAGCAATAAGTAGAAAGACGTAGTTTCTATGGAAATATTTCATTTCGAATGTGATTTTAAATATAAATCTTAGAACATGGAAGTCATGTATGGTTCTCCATACCGATATTTTAATTACAACTCATTACAACCCTGAGAATCAATAATTCATAACGATCAAATACTAATAATAACAAATTCCGAGCGATACAAACTAATAATCCGTAAAGTGACAGTTTATGTGTGACATCTGCAATTAGTGTTATCAGTTGTTCGATGAACCCAACACGCAGAGAGAGAAACAGAAGGAGATAGCAGAGCGGCGGTCAGTGCAGAGAGAGAGAAGCCAGCGGAGCAGTGAGTGACGTCATGCCGAGTATAAGGAGTTTTACGTATCTAGTAAACTCATCCAAACTGAACTATATAAACTCTTTTATAAATAATAAAGACTATACATTACATTGTTTACATTTAAATATATCATATAAACATTATTTACTTGCGTACTGAATAAATAATTTTTCTACACCTCCAATATAGACTTGTTCATAATTTATACACACACAACTATCCTATGTGAAAGTATTTATTGGAACCGTCGCAATATATATATTGCAATGCAACATCGCAGAAAAGGGTCTTTATAGCAATGACTACATGCTTTTATACAATTTATGACGTTATAGACATGTTGAAAATTGATTTTGTTAAAATTTTGTAAAATAGCTGTAAGTTATGAAATAAGAAATGGGTAATTAGTTGTTGTATGTCAAAATGCCCATAAATTTATTTCTGTCATGTCAAGTGCGAATTTAGTCCGCGTGTGCGCGTGTTATTCGTATTTACATGAATAACTGTTGAGTAAATTAACGTATCGAGTTGAAACTTGGACAGCTCATACTTCTGAATTAGCGCTGGAATACGAGCAATCACAATGGTAGTGTGGCAACAGCGATGGCCTTCGAATGATGAAAAAGGTCAGTGGACAAAACTCATATAGGGAAATTTGATGACTGGGTACATTGTGAACACAGAAGTCTCAACTGTTGGTTGATGCTAGTATTGACATGGCGTCATATATCAAGGGAACGGGTGTCTACGAAACTGCTGCGCGTGTGCGTTGCTGCAAAGAGGACATTGTCGACTACACAAGATGGAAATGAAGAACAGCGCTACTAATAAGCTCTTACTTATCTAATGGGGCAAGATACTTTAGTGTTCCTCACTTGCCTATAAGATCAACCGAAAAATATTAAACAAAATTATTACACACATCACTGTAGGCTATAATGAAAATTTCGAGGCCGTGAGAGAATAAAGGAAATGTGTGTCACTACGTTGGATTGTATGTACGTATGTACTTAGAATAGTTAAGAAGCAGTGCATAACAACATGTCATCCTGGAGTTATGTTGCCACCAACATTAACACATCATACATAATTCAATAATTGCTATGATCACTCACAACATTTCTACCGCTCATTGTAAAATGTAAACTCAAACTACTTTCCCGTTTTGCTCTACATTCATAAGTTTTTTTTTCAATTTACTGCAGATTTGTGATCTGTTCGACTAAGCGAACATTAAACAAATTGTCTGACAAAACACATACATGATTATGAAGTGCTGACCATTGACAGATCTTCTTGTTTTTGTTAACAGATTAAACAGATACACAAATTACAAGACTAAATGACAAAAACATGTAAACAAATGAACAAAAGTCACATCCACTTGCTGTTGGCATGATACAAGAAGTTCAAAATGTGAAACACTGGGTCTATAAGGCACATATGCTGGTTGACATAAACACTTAACGTTGACACGAATACACAACATACATATATTAGAGAACAGATAACACAGACATTACAATACAGATAATACACTACACATTGTTATTCGAATCTGAAGGGTAAGTCCAACAATTTGTGCCTTTTTAGTCTGCAAATGTCTTCACTATTACCTAACAAATTAATTGCTAGGGGGTTTGGATGCTTTTCTAATTTAGAAATGTGAGTCCTGCAGAGGCGCATGATTTCTTCTCTCACAGTTGGAACTTTGAAGTCTCGGTGTATAGCACAGTTGGAGATGAACTATAGAGCGTCGATTATTGATCTTAAAGTTTGGGACTGAAAGCGTTGTATAATCTCGATGTTACTCGTACTAGCAGTACCCAAAAGTTTAACACCATTAAGTCCATACCGGTTTAAGAACTGCTATATATATTAAAAGTTTGTTGACGAGACTTAACCGCGATTTTCTGCCTATCAGCCAGTAGATATTTCTGACCTTGAGCTTAAGTTCAATCTTCTTAGAGGTTATGTGTTTTTTCCACGTTAGTCTCCTGTCCAGGCGCATCCCAAGGTACTTAGCACTTTCAGCTTGGGGTATTGGTTGACAGTTAATTGTTACTGGAGGGCAGTTAGACTTAAGTGAAGGTAACGTGTACGGACTTGGACGAATTGATTTTTACGCGCCATTTATCAAGCCCTAACTGAACGCTGTTTAATGATTCTTTTAGCATAAGAGATGCTATTGAGGGGGCGGAGTGTGTCGCTAGGATTTCTGTGTCACCGACATAGGTAGCAACAGTGGTTTCACTTGCTGACGGTAAGTCCGAGGTGAAAGGAGGTACAGCAGAGGAACAAGGACACTACCCTGCGGAACATCTGACTCCTCCGGTAATAGAGGAGAAGTAGCATCCGAGAACTTGACTCGAAACACTCTGCCCACTAAGTAGGAATGTAGAATACGGTAACAATTATGTGGCAGATTTTCATTTGTATTTTGTATAACAGTCCAAGATGCCATACTTTATCAAATGCCTGAGAAACGTCGAGAAACACACCTGAGCAGAACATCTTCGATTCCAACGATAACGCATAAATCTTTCGCCTTTTGTAATACATTTGGGAAGAAATACTGGACATTTGTCACAGTTTCTTCCAAATAATAATGGCGGAGCGAAAGTTGCATTCTTATTCATATCTTTAAAGATAACTTCGATGCGACAAGCAAATCAAAGATATTAGATGGTCGACAATCAGTTTAGTTTAGCCTATATTATATTTAGTTAAAAGTTTAAAAATAAATCAATTTTACAGTTTTCTTGACCACAAATAATAACTTGTATGTCAATATATCAATTGTAACCGAGATTTTGTAACGCTCGGTTAGAAATAACACTCGGTAAGAAACCTGAATAATTTTGTAAGCAACACAAAGTTATTCTAAGTAATACAATTCTTTATAGGCACTCTAAGCATACTATTACGTAACTAGTAGACTAGTATTTATTGATTATAAGAGTGATTTTGTGAAACTAATGATAAAAGGTTATCATTACCTATCTTATGCAATAATAAATTTATACGAGACAAGGATTATTAAAATTTGAGTAAAGACATGCAGAGTTTACACACTTTGACTTGAAAAAAGTACAAAAGGAAGTCTGGAGTGTCCCTTATTTGCTAGATTATTTTCTATTTATATATATATATATATACACACACACTACTTATACGCTAATTTGTTAGTTGCATTTATTTGTCATCCCGGCTGACTCACAGTGTAAGCGCCGTACTCAGAACTGCAAAGCAGTCTTAGAGCATAGGGGACATTCCGCACTCCCCACCCGAGCAGCGCCAAACCGGTGAATATACGTTTGACTCAATCGAACATACGAGCCTAGCGAGTTTGTTTTATACAGTCTTAAGTTCATAATGCTGTCTAAATTATACAGTTACATACGGTATGTAGTCGGAATGATATTTTACCATGTAATTAAACCCTAAAAGTGTGTAAATATTCTATATTAGTTTCTGAAATCTAAAATTTACGAAACACATGTGAAACTTTTCTGGTGTAGGCCTAGTTCAAATTTCCACCACCAGACAGCGAGAGTTTTAATACATTTTCGCTCTTAATTACTACAACGTTTACACGAATAGTTGTACAGTACTGATGCAAAATATTTTACTGTTCCTGCACAGTGATATAATAAATAATAGCATGAAATGAACTTCAACGTTAACATATCATGGGCATGCGCGGAACCCCCCATTTTGGTCAAGACAATAACATATTAAGGGCTCTTCCCTATAGTGTTAGAAATGCTCGGTAATAATTAATATTTTGACATACAAATTGTTATTTTGTGTTCGAAAACTGTAAAATTGATAATTATTATAACTTTACACATAAAAAAATTGTTCTTACCCAAAAAAAAATTATTCTGTCTTCTTTTTTCTATAACTGTTCTTTATAGGACACCCTAAGTAAAGCTCTGCGATTTGTTTTAATAAATTCACTTTTCACAATCTTGATAAAAATTGTGAACATAATTTTGAAGAATTTATAATTACAGTGTGTACCAGATTGTAAGGCGACTCTGAAATCAACATAACTCCTAATTCGGAAGTGTTCAAACTAGAGAAAATTTAAATTTGTAAAAAAATTATGTACATTCTCAAATTCTGTTACTCAGTAAATGGTTATACAATTACACATACTTGATGAAAAGGTAATGAAAAATAATAGTTACACTTGAATAACATTAAATATCAAATATCCACATACACACTCGGCTTGTAATATTATTAACAATGAACCTTCGCTGTCCAGTCGTTAACATCATTCGCACTAACATCCACTAGCGTTATCACTTCCATCATTAATATTCACTGTATGACTTCCATCACTATCTTTCTGTGAAATAAAATCTTCATATCCATTCATAGTATTACACACTATAACAAAAATTCTTTAAAATAGAAACTATGTCATTACCGCGTCGTCATATAGGCCTAATACATAACTCAACAGTTTGGTTATCGTCAGGAATCTTCAACAACGCCATTATATAGCACACGTAGTTCATGAAGCTACAGACGAAAAGTATTCTTCAGGAGCCTTCGTAGACGTTAGTGAAGAGTTCGATAAAATTTTGCACGGTGGGCTACTATATAAAATCGAAAATAATTTCCTTACAGCATATTGCATTCTGTAATATGTAATATAGTATAATATCTGACTTCTACGCTAACAAATCTGGAGTTCCACAGGGTCCTAGGACCCATCCAATACTTTATAGGCCTATTCACGTATGACCTCCCAAATCACATAGCATGTAACTTCCTTCAATCAAAAAGTTACCGTCCGCAATCAAAGAAACTGTTGGCAATCGTAATTAGGTTTGTATCTCAAAAAAAACAACAACAAATTCGTTCCTGACTCGTTTGTGCAAATCACGGAAACAAATGGTACACCGACAGCAGAATTATCCACGAGACGACGGGCCAGCTTCATTGAAGGTGATAAGCTGCAGTTGATGAATACCTATGATGGACTCATAACGGTAATCTAATCTTACTAACGGTGAGCAACGCCAGTGCCGCGATATTAAGTTAACTCAAAGGGTTGGGGCTGAGTCCAGTATTAACGACGGTATCGTCTCTAGTGGTAAGGGAGTTTATCGTCATCATCAGTCGGTTTACAACTTTCCCCACTGTTTTCTGAGTTGCAGTATCAATTTTCTCCACCATTCCATAAGTCGTCCTCAAGCTCTTTCTGGTTCATATCTGGTTCGTCCTCCTCTCCTGCTTTTCCGGATCAAGTCAACTATTTATTTCTGACGCCATTTGTGACTGACCGTGTAAATTCCACAGTTCCTCTTACCTGGTTACTTTTTATGTTTTCTCTTCTAGACCTTTCGGCTCTTTCTGTTGGTCTTAACACTTTTCCTACGTCACCTTTCAACGGTAATATCTGTAAACTATAGGTTACGCTTATTTCACTTTGTAATATTGTGTTAGAAATAGGCCTATGTACATTGGCTGAATGTAGGCTACACTGCAGGTTCATAGTATGTAAACGAAATACGTTTTTCCGTGTAGTATACAATACAATTAATAACAACATCACCATTTTCTGCTATTATATAATTACACTCAAATACGCGCGCACGAAACGAACATCATTGTTATTAATAAAATAAAACAAAAAAATAAAATCAGCTTGTTATAACAATTATCTTACACACACCTTAATATTTTTAACTCCAAAAAATAGAATTCTAATATCGCACTACAGAAACAAACACATGTAAATATATTTTCTTAGTTATTTATTAGGTTGGAAAAAATAACAAACGAACATAATTCATTACAAAAAATTTTAATTCAGTACGGATAATACTTCATGAAGTTGTTTAGCTGTCCCGGATAGTTAATTGCTCATTACGCCTAAATGGCCTACACAGTAACATTTAGGCCTATACTATATGCCTTAATTAAAAATTAAAGTCATTAAGACATTAAAAACAGTGTAGCCGGATGAGTTTATAGCAGGGAAGTGAAACAATAGTTTGTTTGTTTACATAAGTTAATAAATAATAATTTGTAATTATTGAATAAAATTAGCCTATTAATGGAATGAACATCTGGCGAAGTAAGACTCTTGCGGTGAAAGAATTATTTTGACTTCGAATGCTATTGTGACTTTTCTCGGAAGCAAACAAGCGTCCGTAACAAAAATTTCAAAAACCTCTTGAAACAAAATATAAAATATAATCGTTTGTCTGCAACTTTGTCACAGTGAGTTTGTACCTGCCCAAAAAAAATTATAAAAAACTTCATTGCTTATTATATTTTTAACTCATATGTATAATTTCATCTTTCATATTTGCGAAAATATCATGTTATAAAAATCTCGAGGAATTTTTACTGTGTTGACATGCACAATGATTGTATTCCATAGAATCTTACCATAGAATCTACATGTAATACACGTATCTTACCCTTGTAGTATCGTAGCAAACGACTGAGAAACAATAAAACACTTTTTAAATTTAGGTTCAGATATTTTGTTACGCTTGGCAACACTGCACTGAATCTTTTCTTCACGCAAAACTGCATGGGGACATAAATGTTCATTGTGATAACCACACGTGAATTTCTGTATAGAGGTCTCAGGTTATACTGCCGACAACACAATATAATCAAGATGCGTTTTGCAACCCTTAGGTCAACTAAACCTGTGAAAATGAGTGCGTGGGATAATGGGTTTATACAAGGTACCCGCGGCGGTCAAGGGATTTTGAAGGGACCCTTTACAACCTCAAAAAGGTCTATACAAGGTGCACGCGGAGGCAACTCTTGGGGTGTATACAAGGTACGCGCGAAGCAACATTTTATTTTCTTAATATATTCTCCTATTTCAGTTCCGTCTTGTGACTTCTTCTATTAGCTTTGTCACATGTTTCGGAATGATCGTTTCATATACAAAACATGGGCTATATATCTCTCATACGAGATCGTCAAACATTAAAATTTGCATTAAACTGAAATACATGAACAAAAACTGTTTCACGTACACGCTACTTGAACAGTATAAACGGATGCCTTTTGGCATCTAAATATTTTTGTCCTATTCGCTTAATTTCTGTTGAGTTATGTTTACTAAATAAGTAGGCTTTTTTCTAATATAGCCTACATAAACATTCACGTTTGAGATTACAGTATGTAGGCCTAAATAACCGTTTGTCACTGAGGGTAACAAAAAATGTGAAGTGTTTCATTCAACGCTGTCAAACACGTTCAGTGACCCACATCCCAATGTTTTTGCTTTTCTAGAGGTTCTTAAAGACATACAAATTACTGCGTATGTCAGTATAAACACAAAAACGATAAGAAAAACATTAAATTTGAAGTTCGTTAAGAGACAATTTTTAAGTAATACTAAATCTGAGTTAGAAACGAAAAAATCACTAGGTTACAATTTACAAAAAAAAGCATCGTATATATTATAAGGAGTAAAGTTTACTGTAATAGCGTATGCTTATTTTAGTATTTAAGTTTTGTATTGTAGTGATAATAGAAGTATTGTACTGTGTGAAGTTTTGTATTAAATATTTTTTATAGTGTTTTCTACTGTACGATTCAAATAACAATATACTAAAGGTATTGTAACAAAAGTGTGTGTTTTAACGTATAACTTCTAATAATTCCATATTATAGCACATCCAACTGCCAAATTGCTAATTCTTGAATCTAACCGCAAATCTAATACTAATTTCAGCTTTATTAGTTTATATACAACCATGAAAGTAACAACATAACAAATTATAAATCAGCGGCTCTCTATTCTTTTCACATCTGGCTTAGAGCGACCAAAACTGACCGCCGCGCGCACCTTGTCAAACCCCGGGATAACATCCCGAGGTAGTGGGTTTCATTTATACCGTTATGCTCAAGTTGCAGCTTATCCTGCCTGGTACTCTGAATCTACTTCGGTGGTGCAAGAACGAGGCAAAGGAAATATAAGCCTATTTGCTAGTAGGTTAAAATCTTTCCTAACATGGCTTTCATATGTAGGCATACATAATGTAGGCCTACCTGCAACGAATCACAGGATCATGATAGGCGGGGCAAGTTCATATATTACACAGACAATGGACATTCATATT
This sequence comes from Magicicada septendecula, assembly GCA_034769895.1. Taxonomy (NCBI): domain Eukaryota; kingdom Metazoa; phylum Arthropoda; class Insecta; order Hemiptera; family Cicadidae; genus Magicicada; species Magicicada septendecula. The sequence continues at coordinate 303,355,461 of CM068376.1, read as the reverse complement.
ATATTGGTAGATGGTTAAGTTTGGTTGTTATCAATTGTATTTAGTAAGGTTAAGGGTTTAGTTTAAAAAAAAACTGTGCATTATTATTTATGGTTATTCATGTACTGTGTTAGTGGAAATGTGCGCGCGTGCGCGAGTGGGAAACGTTTCCCGGGCGGTGCGTGAAGTATTATCGTTGTTTTGACATTAGCTGAACTGAGACATGTGTATCGCTACAATCCCTATACCTGTCGGACTATTGTTTACGTTCTTGTATATTATTAGTATGTAGGCAGTCATGCATGAGATACGAGTAGTCTGATTACCGCTATGCATGCTGTTACAAAGTAAATGCACTCTACTGCATGAAAAGTGCATGGTCATTTATACTAACCATGTGACTTCCATCCACCAATAGAATGCGGACTGGTGGTTGGAAATTTTCTTAAGCCTGTCGTTACACAGGCAGTTCTTCTACGCCATCTACCGCGAACGGGTCGTGCACTCCTTGTACAAGAATTCTACCGCTTGCAAGGTGTTGTAAAGACTATTCGTCGATAGTGAAACGGGAAGGCTCAGAACTGTGTATGTAGTACATCTGCACGCAGGAGTGTTTAAACGCATTACGCGTATAATTACGACAGTTCTTCTACGCCATCTACCGCGAACGGGTCGTGCACTCCTTGTACAAGAATTCTACCGCTTGCAAGGTGTTGTAAAGACTATTCGTCGTTAGTGAAACGGGAAGACTCAGAACTGTGCGTGTAGTACATCTACACAGTATTGTTTTAACGCATTGTGCGTAAAATTACAGGCAGTTCTTCACTGCTGCTACCGCGAACGGTACATACAATCCTTGTTCAAGATTCTACCGCTTGCAAGGATCTGTTAAGACTTTTCGGGGATAGTAACGCGTGTGACGCATAACAATTGATTTTATATCTTTACACACGATTTTAATATTGTAGTATTACGTGTGTAAGAAGTGAGTGTAACTGTATCACTGTGCGAGATTTTCCGCAGTGACAGTATCATTAATTGTTACGCAATAGTTCCATCAAGACGTTTCCGTGCTAGTGCAAGATTTCCTCATAGGGTGGTCTGCTGATCGCGGTAGACCTTGGTATTCGCGAGAACACTTGAAGAAGCCGGAGAGGTATAAGCTCAATATACCGTTATTAGATTAAACTCACTGTCACCTGAGATATTACTTTGACATAAACTCTATATAAGTTTTGCGAGTAATAAAATCCGTAGTACCGTTGTGTGTGCGAAGTGTCGGATTCATCGTGGGAATTGCAGGACATCAACCCAGCTGTTATAGGACATCAGCCCAGCTGTTACAGGACGCCAGCCCAGCTGTAAACGTTTCTAGTGAAACGTCTGTCATTTGTAAGCCACACCTGACGAACCAACTATACCGCAAAGACCGGCTCTTCTCTTCAACAACATCATCGTGGGAGTCTTCTTATGTAACGTATCACGTCTTGCGTATGAACATTATTTAACATTTTAAAAGAAAGACTCTATATCAAACATTACATTCTGTACATTTCAAATATACCATATAAACTATAACTTGTGTTTGTACAATAAATAATCTTAAACCCTCCAATATAGACTTGTAATTTGAAATACACATACTATCATATCCTATGCGCCAATAGTTTAGTAATTTGTGTTGTCGCCACTAAGATTAATTCTGTAGTAGACACATGTACTGTAGTACACAACATAATGTACTTCTTTATCCATCTAAATGAAATCCAGCTCAATCTCACCTTTACCACTGAAGATGCCACATCACAGAACAGCGAAACATTTTATATTAACGGTTTCTTGTAAAGTGGTTTTCGTGTCTTAACAAAATTAATAAATCTTAAATTTCTTAAGTAAAATGTCTGTCTTCTTCAAAAACAAGATGGCTATGTATCAGAATCATATTTACTGGCTTAAAAAATTACTAATTTTTGTTTGTTATTGATTAGAATTAATTTCTTGAATCAATAACTCACGAAGTTGTAGTAAGTGATCACAATAGGGCGACATGTTCTTGTTTTTTGATTGCTGAACATACACAGTGACAAAGTTCAAGTGGTCTTTTACTTCCCTCACTTTATATTTTTGACCCTGATTGTCAATGATTTTTCAACATTCCAGGTTTCTTAGAGCTGTCCGTTAAAAGCGGGGTCCGTTATAACTGTGGATTACTGTATTTAGCTTAGTTTCATCGAACTTGGTGTTGTACACTCAATTTGATTATAAGTCACAGATATAAACATTAACTGTACTGTCTAATATATGTAGGCTACTGGTCGCGTCTGTGGTGCGGATAAGCTAAACTTTTAATTGAGTAATTATCCAGTTACTTAATTTTATTGTGATACATTAATTTGTAATTATGATTCAATTATAAATTATAATTTGAAAGGTACATCACATTGGCAACATTGCTACATTGCAAACCAACTATATTCTTAATATTAAAGTAAAATTATTTTAAAAAGTATGTCACCCTTATTAATAGAAATTTTATTATTAATATATTGGTACAATTTGAATATAAAATTAGTCTGAAATATTTTTTATTATGCATTTAATGTGCCAAAAACTATATTTCAGTAGCATAAACTCGATAGGAATTCTGAACAGGAACGTACAATAGTTCTAGGTTAGTAAGTATCAGGGTAAACATCTGGTTCCACCTGTTTCAAATGGCACAGAAGAGAGCACACCTGGATGGGAACAGACAACAATACGGGGAGGGATACCAGAGAACCAGCCATTATCTACCAGTACAGGTGAGATGCCGATACATTTCTCTTACCTTGTTACCGGTACAATGCCGTTCATCGTACCTGCCATGACTATCAGCTTTTTACTGCAGACCCTACAGTTACCTCCTTTTCTTGGTGACCCGCCATAAACTCATCCTCAAAGTAGCTTCTGTCCACAGCTCAGAGTTTACCTTTAGCTCACTGTTTCTAAGAAGTGGTGGACCATGAATTAAAAATCTTAAGTTATGCAAGATGAAATTAAAACTATAAAATGGCGTTCTGCATTCTGTCTTTTGTTACTTTTCAACATATTGTGGTACAGTACTATTTTTTAAATTAAACTAACCGTTTTGACGTTTGTTATGTTAATATCGATCAAGAGGTTCCGAGGTCGAAACAAACATTCCATACAGAAAACATTAACCATGTTACTTGTGCGTGCCGTTTGGTAACAAAATTCTAAAATATACAGAGACCTGAAGACATCAGCAGGCGATGTCCCTCAAAACCAGAAATGAAGGATGATGCGACCGTGTGCCTTATAGCTCCAGCAATCAATAACTGACACTAATTCACTAGACACCACTGGGCTAATTCATTTTACCATTCACATTCTGAAGACGTTCTTCTTTTCTTTAAATTTTATAGTGACTTCCAACTCCTGTAGGACTATTATGTTAAAGTACATTATAGTATTTCTGTATACTTTAAAGTTAATGTTATGTATAGTTTTGTTAGTAGTAGGCCTATTATGTTACAGTTTTGTATAGGCCACTAATGTTATGAAGTATCAAGCCCTAAGCTGCGTGTGTATTGGCAACCTTTGTTTGGCTACCTGTGTCTTAACTATAAAAAAAGTTATAAGGCACGCAATCGCAATATAGGCTACAATGAAACTCTTATGATTGATATAGATGACAGTGAGAAATACAAAGAAAAAAATAACACCTGAAGAACAGGAAGATATATATTCAGGAAGATGGATTAGCTAAGAGTAAATCAAGGGAATCTGTGAGAATAAGTATCTCCCCAGGCATTTATTTCCTGCGACAATTGCCTACAGGATAGTTGCTCCCTTCTTCCACCAGTGAAAATGGAAATAAATCAAACGATTTGTCATAATACTGGTACACATGTTCTTTTGGCTTTTGAGGACGCTGATGCGCGAATTTTTTAAAACTTAACGACTATGTTGCTAAGACTTTCGTAGCCGGGGTCCACATAGTTGGAAACATTATTAGCCCGACTGTTACACCAGATCTAGACTTTATTCTGACAGGCATTTCGGTCTCACCAACGGAGACCATCATCAGTGTCGGTAACAATTGGCATGGTGTCCGTTAATTTACCCCAGTGATGAGGTAGTCTATATTGTCTCTACTTCATCATTGGGGTGAATTGGCGGACGCTGATGATGGCGGACACAAGTGTTACCTACACAGATGATGGCCTACGATGATGGGACCGAAACGTTTCTCAGCATAAATTCTAGACCACGGTCTCAGCCGGGCTAATAATGTTTCCAACTATGTGTCTGTAAGTATCAGATCGAGTAAGCAGCAGATGGAATTAAATCGGTCTACTCATTTTGTCACAGATATGAATGAAAACTTTTCGTAAAACTGCCAATACAGGCCCTCAAAAAACAAATATTTCAAAATCGCTGTACAGGATACGCGAATACGTGTTTTATTGAAGCTGGAATACAAATCAGTTCACCGGTAGAAGCTATGGAGCACTTGTCAATGCCACGTCCTTTCTTAGGTTTAGATATGTATGGAATAACGGACATATACCAACATTTAATTGTTATATTATTATAATATACATACTGTACCACCAAAGTCAGTAAAATTCCATTTTTTAAAATAATGAATAAGGCCTTTTCGAAATATTAAAATTTCATCATCAGTTCATACACTGTAATGTTCCTGTTATGATGTTTTTCTTTAAATGTATAACTGTTGTTAACTGTGTCTACTACCTCTTACTGTACTTCATTTTGAACTTTCCACTGCCATCATTATTGGGTGAAACAATTTTTTGGCAATTGGGTTTGGCAAAATAATTTAATTGTTAATTAGTTTTTGGAAAGGTAATAAAGCATTAAATTAAACAATGCCAGAAAGTTATTAAATACAAATCATAAAACCGACTAGAAGACTTAAATAACAAGGGAGAAACAGTTTAAGGGCACACTGTGCCATTATATCTCGCCTATCTTAAATTTACTAACTTCATGTATCTTTCCTCACGAGCGGTTGGGTGTACATTTTTGAAATTTTTACCTCATTTTTGATCGTGCTTTATCTGTTAGTTGGCACTTTTGATACAAACACGTCGAAATTTTAAATTTTTATGAATTTTTTCATAGACACTAAATTCGATCCACTGTTTTCCAGAGAAATTGTTTTTTTGTAAACTCTCATTCCTTACCTTGAACCTTGAAAAATGCAAGTCGTATAAGCCAAGCACTAGTAAAAATGTAATTACTCTAGCCTTTGTAGTTACTGAGAAGAAGGAACATGAACATGAAAAAATTTAATTTTCGCCAATCGGCTATTAAAGTTCTGAGAGTTTAAGAGCAGTCACTTCAGAGTTTGCATAGAAAGAAGTTCTGAGAGTTAACTGATATCCACTATTTTGTTCCCAATAGTTAATCTTTCATTACACTATTACTAACACGGTCGCGCAGTGCTTTATAAGGCGTTATTTTCTGTTCAGAAACATTTTTAGAGGTGCTTGTAATATACTGTTGTCTTTCATATAACCTCACTTCTTCTTGAATTATATTACTTACACAAGAAGGCGCATTCAAAACGTTTGTAATTACTTTTGACTTTCTTCTGTGTCCCGGAAGGAGGCACTTGCATACCTCGCAATTTACCGTGCGAGAACGACAGCCCAGCGCAGGCGGCTCGAGTTGTTTCTGTTTTGTTACTGAATCTTGATGGAGATGGTAGCCTAGTCATGCGCCGAGAAGCCGCCTTCCTCCATGGGATATTGTTTGCCGTTTGCCAAGCAACGAATCGTTAATTCATTCGAGGATCATATGAAGAATGGCCTATGGAACACACCGTCCATGCTTCCCATGGTGGTCTATGATGCCACACCGTCCAGGCATCGGATAAAATCCTCACGGGAAGAGATGTAGAACATCATAACTGATGACATATTACTGGCCTCCCCCCCTAGATGAATGCTGCCAGCCTAGGCTTGTTGGCTCCAATAGGAGAGGCCACCAAACGGAGCTCCATACGTGTTTGCTGCCCGTAATAATCGTTTTAAACTTTGAACATTTACAGAAAAATAATAATTGTCTGAAGTTTGCCGTTGTTTGATGTTAGATTATTTTCTAATGATGGGAGAAATAACAAACATCCCGATTTCTCTACTATTTCTTTACCACTGTAACTAGAGAACACAATCGTACAATAAACACTAAACATTTGAAACATTCGGATTTGGGTTACAGTCTCTTTTAGTCTGATACTCTGCTGGATTTTCACAATTTTTTAAAATTTTAATTTTGGGCCCTGGAAATTCCAAAAGCGTGCACTATATTCAGATTTTAATTAAATTTTTTTTTAATTTGATACTCTACATGAAGTTTGCGATTTTATTACAATTTTCCCTGTTTGGGCTCTGACATCCAAATTTCTAAATTTTTTAAATGAACACTGTATTCAGATTGTGGTTTGAATTTCCTTTAGTTTTACACCCCACATGAATTTTTGCGACTATATCAAAATTTTCGCCCACTATTTGGTCCCTGACGTTCAAAAATGTTTTAATTTTTTAAATGAACACTATTTTCAGATTGTGGTTTAAATTCCCTATAATTTGATATCCCAATTGGGTTTACGCGATTTTTTTCACAATTCGCCCCTCCCCCCCACATTTTTGCATCCCACTTATCAATTTTACAGGCAACAGTTTCCAAAACAACATGGTTCTGTAGGGTAAAAGTGTGGAAACGCATGCCAATTTTTACGAAAATCGGTTGATGCGTGCAAACGTTATCATGAGGCATACTCCCAAATAGATAGGCAGACTAATGGCAAAAGGTTGAGTCAAAACTGGGAACTCGCTTCGCTCGTCCAATGAAGCATGGATTATTTTTATGTTCTGTTTAGTTATCATTTTTCCGATCGAATGGGAACTATTAAATGGATACTCAACTTAAAATACTCATACTCATTTGATGATTTAACAAAATAAAATGATGTTAACTCTAATTGTTCGCTCTTTCTGGCCTCGCATGAATCACTTTTATCTTATTAGATATTCAGAATGAACAAGTAACAGTGTATTTCGCCTTGGTCTGTTCACACTGTTTACGAATGATACCGTACCTCGATACAACTCAGAGGTTATGTACAATCTGACGCGGAATCCATTGTCTGCGATCGCACAATGACCCCTAAGTCTTAGAAGAGTTCTTGCCGTGGGAACACGGATATGGTCTGCTCCCGGTCGTGGGGAAACTTAGGGTGTTCGCTATTTTAATTCACTGTGGGGTACGCTGGACTTGATTCAAGATTCACCTGGTACAGACCAAGTGCACTAATGAGTGGATCGGCTTGGAAACAGAATACCAGCATGAGCGGATTTACCATTTTGCCTCCCGTAGGCAGTATAAATTTGCCGCTCTCCAAAAATCTCTGTTGGGGGGGGGGGTGCCATCATTATATTACCTCTTTGGCTCTCTGATTTTGAAGCCCGCACTAGAGTTCTGTTTAAAATCTAAACTTTGCTACATTATCGCGTGTGCTCTCGTTCATTTGCCAATTAATATGATCAGAATCTAAGACCTTCACTACCTGATTTTATGATATTGCATCATGATTTTTGAGGTGAACTGGCTCTTCATTCTTCAAAAATGAAGTTTCCTTCACAACGGACCTCTCTGGCTGAACTCTGTGAACAGTATCTTCATCTTCACTACTATCACAGTTATTGTCCGTATCAATAGAATGTCTCGATTCCGTTGACTTGCCTCGGTTTCTGGAACCAACCTACAATTCGGCATTACATGGACAGATCTACATTTCTCAATTTGATCAGGATTGTCCACATCTAAAATCTCTCGATGGTCACTTTCACGAGCACTCGATGATTCACTAGCGCTATTGACACTAGTGGTACTGACATCACTAAACTTCAAATCACAACTTCCACATGCTTGCGGTTGCGCATCACTAACACTACATGATTTGAATAAACAATCAATTTTACCGGTTTTACTTATAATAGTTTCCACTTTAGCTTCTTTTTATTTTTTCAATTTTAAATATTGTCTGCCACTTAGTTCCTTTCTTCCGCAGACATGTTCTAAAGATTCACACTACAAAAACTGCTTATAATATTTTCAAAATTTTTCAATATCCACTCTGATATTATAAAGAGAGAAAAATTTTGTTTGTGTTTTATATTTTAATTCAAATTAAGTTAGAAAACTTTTACCTATTCTAATATTCTAAGATCAGTGTGATAGATCAACATGAACGACAGACACACAAGCGGTATGCGTTTATAGTAACTAAATTACACATTAATTAGTATTATTTAGCATTATTTTCTGCGTTGCATAAAAATGAAAATAAGTACCGTCAAGTAAACTCAAAATTGTGTCTACTACTCAGTGTTGTGTTGAAGGATAACACATACTTTTTACGATGAATATTAGTATAAACACTGACCAATAATAAACCACGTGCACACAAACAAAAACCACATGCACGCACCAAAAATTACGCGGTGTCGGTCAGGGTTGGATACGAAATTATGCTACGGTCACAGTTTATGACTGTTAGCAGATATTGTGGCAGCTATTGACATTCACTCAAGTCAAATTACAGAGTCGGTAAGGATGGTCGAAATTAGAATGTAAACGAATTAATAGTTAAATAATTAATTAATATAATGGAAGTATCACATAGATAATTCATGTAAATGTAATTATGAAAAAACGATGTACTTCGTATGGATATCAGAAGTAAATGACAAACTATTCTCTTTATGTAATAAGCCTACTTACAAAACAATATATATTTTTAAAACTTTCCTTATCATAGTGGGACGAAATGGAGCGGCACTTGAATCATCTCTTAGGTATAAAAACAACATAACCGCCGTCAAATTTGACCTTTCCAAAATTTGTCGCCCCTCAAATTTTGCCGCCAGTAGGCAATTACCTACTTTGACTATGCACAAATCCGCCTCTGAATACCAGTAGAATTTTCAGCCAGGATTCCTATAATAGTGTCCAGCGAACAGACACGAAGGGTCGTGAGGATGGTCTGGTAACGGGTGTTGGAAGCCCACCGCAAGCCTGGGTCCACGAAAGACTGAATTTTTCATTTGTGGGTTTAAGCCGAGTAGCCTCTAACAGGGAGTGCATAGATAACTACCGGTATCCCATACTTGGTGACTGTGATTCTCCCTAGAAGACGAATCATGACGTTGCAAAGGAGCGGACACAGCTGCTAAAGGTGATAGGCCGTTTAATGGAATGCGTCCGCTAGGTGAGAGGCCTGTTAAGCTGAACCCCAAGGTACTCCGTACCATGAAACAAACGAAATCGTATATTGTTGGCAAGGCAACTTTCTGCAATTGTGAAAACTACAGCAGTGCTATTGGCAGCGTAGGGACCCTCCATTTGTCCCCCCAGTCGACGTATACATTCAGCAGACCCAGTCCCAAAGCTGGATTTATCCGAGTTCGTGTAGTAGGTATTATGCCAACCATGATCAAAAGCCTCCTCACACATCTACGAAGATGGCAACAGTATTTTCACGTGAGCAGCTGGCTTCGTCTACCGTTTTCACAAAGCGTAGCAACCGATACACTGAGGAGTACCTTGTAAAATCCAAATTGATCGGATGAGACGAGAATGATGAACTGATTACTCACCATTATATCAAGCGTTCAAAAACTTTTGATGTGGATAGCACCAGAGGCCAAACTAGGACTCCCCTGGGTCGTAGTGTTCAAAGTCACTTCAAAAACTCCTCCACAAAAGTGGGTTCAGGTGGTGATCGCACTGCTGAGGTACTCATTAATCTTGTCTTCTAGCTTCTGCTCAGAGGCCGAGTAGTTAGGCAGGTCCCGAGCTTCCACCATTGGGAGAACGACTCGGATTTTCCTCTGGTTTGGCAACGGCTTACCCTCAAGCTCCGATGATGACCAAGACTAGAGGATGGCGCCTTTTTTCCCACAACGCAGTGGGAATCCTGTACAAGGAACAGTCATCCCGTCATCTGTTGACCTTATGACTGTTCACCGTCATCGGTGACCGTAAGTTCCCAACAACTTCGTGGAAGGCCTGCATGTCACGATGTAAATTGCTGAATGCCCGATTAAAGTTTGCTGCTACCGTCCCAAAAGTCTGTACTTCACAAGAGCAAGAAGACAGATTTCTTCGTGGGTCGCACACCGTTAACAAGTTAAATGAAAGTTCACTGGTGACATAGCAATTCTCGCAGTCGCAGGATACGGTGAATGGGCCTATCCACATATTACGGAGTAGGCCAACTATTGTGCCGTGGCAATATTAAATGTAAATTCCACGGCAAGTTTTAAACGCAATTCAGTACGTTTAGTGCGTTATCGTTACAAGTTAGGCTCCCCGCTAGCGATAGCGAGATCTAGTCAGTCACCGTGACCTTGATCAGTGACGTATTCGGTTGGCCGCGCTGCAAGCTTCTATGACAACGAAATCCGTTCAGCCGTGCATCAGCTGTTTGTAATTTTACTCGGTCCGCTGCAGCGTTAATTTTCTTCTCTTTCTCTTCCAACACTGGTACAGAGCGGATTGTGGCGGCGTGCTGTAGTTAACATCTTACAACGAGTCTTTAATTTTATAAAGAGCTTCAGGTGAGCCAGTATTCATGCTTTAATAATTTAATTGGGGCTTGTGTGTGTAAAATATTGATAATAGTGTGTGTGTGTGTGTGTGTGTGTGTGGCCCTGACTGGCCATGTTCGTTTCGGTACGGCTGAGGCACGTGGTCAAATGATTTCATGTAAAATTAAAGAATTAACTGTAAAAGCAATGCAAATTTAAAGCAGATGGATTGAATGAGTTATAAACCATAATTATGATTACACTGAAACTTAATTGTTAATTTGAATACTTTGTAAATGTGCATTTCGGGTATGCCCGAGACCATGTGGCAGAAGTTATTGGTAATGAGAATTTAAAACTAAAATTTAACCCATGAATATTTAAAGCTGGATGAATTGAAGGAATTGTGATGATTTAATTGTAATGGAGTCGAAATTTAATACTTGAATTCATAACTTGAAATATGACTTCTACTATTGTTAATGACAGGCAGTTGTTGAATTGAAATTATGGTAGTGTGTGTGATCTGGGTTACGTGGCAAAAAGATGTGGAGGCGGAATGTTCTCTTTTGTCTGGCGCCAATGTACAAATGAAATTTTTACAGGGTTCCGCGCATAGTCGGGAGGTGAAAGGGGTCGCCGAGATGGGGACATTACATCCTTCCCCATCAGCAGAGCAGTGCGAAAGGATCCCCAACGCCATCACGCCACGCTAGACCATCAGTCTCCAGCTGAACCGCTGCAAACACAGTATTTTACTATTCGAAGAGGTTCGTCCTGGTAATCATCACCATCACCCACACCCAGACTTGCATGGCAGGAATGTCTATTATACGTCTATAATATTTTTGTTGATTTTAGACAAGCCTATGATTCGATAGATAGGGATAAACTATCTAATATTTTATACGAATTCGACATACCAGTAAAACTGGTAAGGATGATAAACTTGACAATGACTAATACAGAAGCTCAGGTACGAATACAAGGACACAAAGCAGAAGGATTTGTAATCAATCGAGGGTTAAAACAGGGAGATGGGCTGGCCCCGACCTTGTTTAATCTAGCTTTAGAATATGTGATCAGAAAACTGTCAATAGGAAGAAACAACGTACTGACAAACAAATCGGTCCAATTAGTAGCCTATGCGGACGACATCAATATAATGTGTAGGACAAAAATGCACCAGAGGAAACGTATTCTGAACTCAAAGAAAATGCTAGCAATATAGGCCTCAAAATCAACATAGATAAAACAAAAATATTAGTGCAGACTAGAAGACAAAGAAACTACGGAACAATCGACAATATCGAAAAGGTGGACAACTTTAAATACTTTGGAACCATATTAGAAAAAAACGGCACAGAAGAAGCCGAAATCCGAAACCGGATAGTCCAAGCCAATAAAGCGTATTTCGCCACATCAAGTATCTTCAGATCCAAAGACATCCACAGAAACACGAAACTAAGGATATACAAATCAATAATAAGACCCATCCTAACATATGGTCGCGAAACGTGTATCCTGAACTCCAAGGCAGCAAACACTCTCGATACCTTTGAAAGAAAAATATTACGAAGAATCCTGGGACCAGTTAATGACGTACATGGCTGGAGAATAAGATACAACTATGAATTGTATCAAATGTATAAAGAACCACCGTTAACACGGTACATAAAACTACAGCGTCTAAGGTGGGCTGGTCATGTAGCCAGGATGGGAGAAGAAAGGATACCACAAAAACTATTGTATACCAGAATCCATGGAAAAAGACCAGTGGGAAGACCAAGGAGAAGATGGGAGGATGCGGTGGATGAGGATGCAAGAGAGATATTAAAAGTGCGTTCCTGGAGGAGGATGGCTGCTGACAGAGGAGAATGGGGGGAAAAAGTGAAGGAGGCCAGGGCCCAACAAGGGCTGTAGTGCCATAGAAAGAAGAAGAAGAAGAATGTCTATTATATGTGTCCTAAGAGATCAGGTGGGAAGTTTCCTTTTATTCACCACACACACAGTACTCCGCCAGTTATAACGTAACCAACAAAAAAACTCGGTTAAACAAAATAGACTCGTATCTAAGAGTTAAGATTGCCTGGAACATGTTCTGTGCAGACATGCTGTAAACTGTGCTTATAGTGATGACTGTTATTATGAAAATGTTATAATGTATATAGTATATTAATTATCCATGGTGGTGAAGGTTACGATTATTACAATATATAAATATTTTTTTTTAATTTCTGCAAAAGGAAGCCAATTTATTTGAAAAATTACTTAAAAAAAAAAAATTAAACTTTAAAAATTACAATATCCAGACAATGAACAACTTGCATCTATGTGTCATATGACTTACGATTTCATGGGTTCACCACCTTACCAGATTGAATTAGTCTAAATCGAAACTTCTTGTATTTATAATTTAAAAATAATTTGGTACTACTTTAATTTTGACTTTAAACAAAAAGGAAAATTTTTTCTTAATGTCTGCATAGCAGTGATCACAGAGTGTGATCTTATCGTTACTTGTTATTCGTATTATTAATTCCAAGTGCTGGGGACAGATAGATGGAAGTAGTTTGAAAACATTTAGGAAATTATATTCAAAATTTTTAACCGTTATCAACGGATAACTTGCACTCACTATTATGTACTTCTAGTAATTTCATTGCTGAGTAAATTCTCAACCAATGTTAACGTAAATAAAACATCTTCTGTTGATTGAAACATGAAATAATTTGTGTCTGGTTGTTATATGATGTTGTAATTTATTCGTGAGAGACATTCTCGGATGTTATTAGTGCAAGCCAACCACAATGGTGTTTATAAAAAGAAATTGATTGAAATTTAGCTTTAAAAACTAAGACGAAAAGAATTGCAGTTTGTAAATCTAAAATCAAGTAATGCACTAATAAAAATGTTGTTGCTGTTAAACAAGTGTTTCTTTGCAAGACCTGTCACGATGGGCTCAGCGCATTTTATTTCCATCTAGGCCACGCGTCTAGTTTTAAATAACTTATTAAGTAACGCCGCCAATAAAAAAAAAAATTGGAATAAAAAAAATTGTAAACATTTTAGGGCAGCGTTTCACTATTAGGAAGGCCAGCACATGGACAGAAGTGATGCATTAAAATCAGACAAGACCTGTCAGTTTAATTTTAAAATATAGATTTCTCATTATGGAATTACCACACAGTGTCTTATCTAGAAATTAGCCTTAGGGGGACTGAAGTTGTTTCGGCTTCATACAAAAAAAAAAAGTTAAGACTAATCGACATTACTATCTCTAAAGTGGCTGAAGTCAGTCCCATTAAAGTAAACGGTAATAACACAATAAAAAAAATAATTTAAAAAATTAAAAAACACGACTGCCAAAAAAATAAATGAATAAATAAAAAATAAATTGATAAAAACACTAAATAAAAAAAACTAAATAAAAATAATATTTAGTAAAAATCACAAAATCTAAATAAAGTCGATTTAAAAAGCCAAAAACAAGGTATTGAAATTAGCTTTGATCAGATTTAACGAAAATGTTATGAATGATTAAACGCATAGTAATTTTATTAGATTTAAATTACTTTTCGATGTTGAATATATATCAATGCATCATATGAAGACTACAATTATAAAAAATATTGCTGATAAAATTTTGCTCTTCAATTTTAATTTTCAATGCAGTCGGGTGCTGTTTAATGAAAAGAACAAATCTATTTAGAAACAGCCCCCGACTGCATTGAAAATTAAAATTGAAGAGCAAAATTTTATCAGCAATATTTTTTATAATTGTAGTCTTCATATGATGCATTGATATATATTCAACATCGAAAAGTAATTTAAATCTAATAAAATTACTATGCGTTTAATCATTCATAACATTTTCGTTAAATCTGATCAAAGCTGAATTTCAATACCTTGTTTTTGGCTTTTTAAATCGACTTTATTTAGATTTTGTGATTTTTACTAAATATTATTTTTATTTAGTTTTTTTTTTATTTAGTGTTTTTATCAATTTATTTTTTATTTATTCATTTATTTTTTTGGCAGTCGTGTTTTTTAATTTTTTTAATTATTTTTTTTATTTTATTCCTTTTTGTGTTTAAAAAGAGTATAATGGGAATGTGCAGTGTGTGCGTGCGTATGTGTGAAGTGCAAAAAAAAATTTCAATTTTTACATAGTTTTATTTAGAAACTTTATTATGTACATAGTATAATTAGCATATGAACTTATAAACTTATAAATATAGTATAACTTTATTTTATATACTATTATATAACTAGTATAATACAAACATTTCGATAAATTGTTTTATAAATTATATAATTAACTAAATAATTTCATTTATTAGAAATGATAAAGAAAAAGCTTTGGTCTACAGATTTCTGAGTCGAATTAATTCCTCAAGTGAGTTTTTATCGTGCGGTTCATGCAACAATTTTCGTGGATCCAGACAACTTATTGCTAATCCCTCTAATGTTTTCACATGACTTAGTGCGACGTAGGCCTGACCCTTGGCAAAAATATTACTACTCAAATCAATGACTGCTTTGTCTAAAGTAGTGCCTTGGAGTTTATGTACTGTTACAGCCCAACACAATATTAATGGCAGCATACGTCGTTCTACTTTGCCCTGGCCTCGCAAAGCATCATATTCAACAGTGGTGGGCTCTATCTTTACTCCAATACCAGCAGTATTTCCCCTAATTGATCTGTCATAAAATTCTACAAATACGGCTTGTGGAAGCTCACCAGGTTGAAGCTGATCTCGACGTAGTGCAGGCCACTCAATTTTTCTAATGATGCCGATTGCTCCGTTGACCAGACCATGATTAACATTAATGTTTTTTCGTAACATTACCCTAGATCCGACTCCGATTACTAAAAAGTTTGGGATAACTCCAGTTTTGTTTGGATCCGTTGGTATGAAGTCTTTCTTTAACTTTTGTCCGTAATTCTTAGCTTCGACAGACACATCCCCCGCTGTAATATCGTAAACTTTAGATGATGTTTTCAACTTTTCAGTCATCATAGCATTATATTCTTCTACCTGTTTAGTGGTTGGGAAAATACGCAGACACTCGCCATCAGCAGATTCATCTGTCAAAGGAACTCTTCGACGATCTAAAATTTCTAGCTGCTGCATGGTGAGTTGGCTGACTCGTAAATTATTTAGAATGTCTATAAAAGTAGTATCGTTAGCTTGCCGCATATTTTGAGGTAATTCACAGAAACTAAACAGTGTCCACAAATTAATTTCAGCTGATAAGTAATGAGGCTGCTTGAAGCAGTAGGTACCACCAACTGCTTTTGATACAGGTGGCAACTGCATTAGATCGCCAAACAAAATAATATTGATACCTCCGAAGAGAGCATCATTCATTTTAAGCTGTTGCAACCTTAAGTGAATATTTCTTAGGGTAGTATAGGGTACCATTGAGATTTTGTCAATGATTAGCCAATTAATATGCTTCCACCTTAGCCGTTCCCTTTGAAGACGCTCATCAGTAAGAGGGCGAAGAGCTGTCACCTTGCCTTTTTCGATAGGAAGGGCAAAAGTAGAGTGCAAAGTGCTACCTCCAATCAATCTTGCAGCGACACCTGTGGGTGCTGCTACTGTAACAGCTCTGCTTGCATGTAAATGAGAAAGACGACGAATCTGTTCTACAATAATTTTCAGAGTATAGGTTTTGCCGGTGCCTGCTCCTCCAGTAACAAACACACGTAATCGCTCAGTATTATTTTCACTTGGAAGCAATCTGTCTGAAATCATTTAGAACAATTGGCGCTGCTGAAAATTCATTAAGTTTACTGCTGCGGCATATTGTTGATCCGTCATTTCATGTATTTCAGGTTCACCATATTTTGCAGAGAGAAATATATATAGCAAACCAATATATATATATATATTATAACGGAACCAAATATTAACTATTTGGGGTTATATGTTTACCGCATGCTGAAACCATATTTAAATAAAAATTAACAGTTAAAACTCCATTTGAATGTAGCGCATTGAAAATAATGCTGTGTAAAACAACGCACACGTGGTCGTTATGTAATCAGTTCGCTGTACAAGGAAGCGACCACACCCAAACTGTTAATTATTAATATCTCGGAAACTAATAAATAAAGGCGAAATCTAACATAGCCAAAATGTTTGCCGAGATATTAATAATGACGTGTGCAAATTTGATGCAATATAATTAACAAATGTAAGAGTTAATTAAAATAATTAAATAACTTCTGTTAAAATAGAGTTACAGTAATGAGATTTTAGTATGTTATAAAGATAATAATTTGTGACAGATTGTATATTTTAGATTTCACACAACTTGATTTGCAACCAAGTTATTGCAAAATTAAATAAGTACAGGATATCCTGAGCGACAAAGTGGTTCCGGCGGATAATTAAATATTAGATAATAATTCTATTCTCCGTCTGTGGGAACCAGACTTCATTCTCACGGACTAAGGGAATTCTAAATTTTATGTGGTAGGGAGAGTGTTTCGACCAATGAAATCATTTCGTGCAGCCCCGGCTACTGCGATGTTTTCTGGTGGAAAAATCACTCTTCTGTCAGTACTCACGAAGTTAAGACGTAGTCCTTCGATCGTCCAGTAGCCAAAGCGGTGAAGATCAATAAGAAGACTCTACGTGGTCAACACACACGCAATTACGAACACACTAACTACAGATCATCTGTATAGCTCGTAATTGCTACGTAAAGGCGAGATACTCTTCAAGACATCAACCAAGCTTATTGTGTACTACCAGCTAGTCATAAGCACGCAAGAGATCCACCCGACTTCAAGACCAGACTTCAAAAATACAGCAGAGAGGCCGTCTAAATCATTGGTTAACAGCTGACGAGCAGAGCGACCGCCCGAACGAAGCACACACACACCCACACTGACGTGCAACGTGCAAATCGACAGAGAACAGGAAGCAGTTCCAGCAGACAACAGCAGACGTTAAAATATTCACAAACAGCAGGGAAGCAGAGTGTTGCCGAATTTTGAACTCCACGACCGAATCCAGCAGTTCTAAGCAGATTACTTTCTCTAACCAAGGACTCGAATCGACGAGGGACAAATCGGGACGACATCCTCTTCAGTAACAGGAAAGCAAAATCTATTTATTTATTTTCAGATCAAATTTTATATTTTTCAATTAAAACATTGTAATTCAAATAATTCAGGTGCCAAACAAACAAAAAGCAAAGACTCTAGTAATTAAAAAGTAAATTCGTTGTGATAATCTGTATAGCAGTTTAAGGCTTTAGTAAGTTATAGTTAAGAAATAGAAGTAGTATAAAAGCGCTATACAAATCTTAACTGACAATCTAATCTTAGATCATACTGCAGTAGATCAGAAGTAAAATCACTAGAGATGAAATAACGTGAACTAGACTGTCACGTCTAACTTATTTTAACTAATTATTCAAATTAATTTTAGAGTTTTATATTTTGTTTCATGAACACTTAGATTCAAATTAATTAAATAAATTTAATTAAATTCAAATCAATTAATAAAGTCAAATTTAAATTGCAGTTAACTCGCAAAGAACGAGTTCAGTTTCTTTCAACTATTAGACAATCGAAAAACATCGATTCATTGTATAGACTATAAGAAAATTCATAAGATTATAACCATTCTATTCTTGTGTGTTGTTGGTGTAATAAACAACGTTTTATTACCCCATATAACAGTGTTTTATTGTTGTACGATAAAGCCTACCAGTCTCACAAAACTCTCCCCCTTTAAAGTAATCCATTATGTGTGTTGTTGTAATAATTTGAGATTACTAGCTTGCGAACTTCAAATCCAAAATCCACACGCCCTAGTCGGAAGAATCTGCAAGATCAGACAGCAGGTGGGTACTCACACACAACATTACATTACAATAGCGCATAGTAGTGTAGTTATAATATATATATTTATATATATATATACTTTCAGATCAGCTGTTCTCTGTTTCTCACGGATTGCGCATCTATACTTTCACACAATAGCGCGCTAACATAGTATTAGTGAGCGTGGTCTTAAATCGCGAGCACTATCTGGAGTGAACTTTACAGAATACCTTCCACTAGCGCCACCTGATGAACCAATAAACGAACAAAAAAAAATCCTTAGAACCTATCACTTGTATTCACTTCCGGTCAAAACCGGAAGTCAACTCATGGTGATATATAGCCTATGACACTTCTGGTGAAGTAAGGAATCAATCGAGCCATCGAACATCAAAATCGGTAAAGCCGTTAAAAAGTTATAGTGGAACAAACATACATACATACATACATACATACATACATACATACATACCCTACCACTGAAAACATAACACTCCTTTTTAGCAGTCGTGTAATAAAAATAGGCGTTATTGAAACTTTGTTTACAGGATACTTTTTGACTGAATTGATTTTCTTTTATTTCAAATTTCAAACATATAAGCTAATGCTGTGTAATAAACCTGTTTGTATGTTTAAAACAGTTACTACAATATTTGCATGCACAGCTGTAAAAATAATAAAACAACCTAAAAATTAAGAAACTCACAAAATTCAAATACTATTTCGACCCTTAAGGGGGGTCCGGTCCCGTTCGCCCCCCCCCCCCGTAAATAAGCCTCTGCCTAGGTAATAATTTTATAGGATGAGTCGTTTGACCTGGGACTGGAAAATGGTCTTTGATTTGATGGTGCGCCTTAAAATCTACCCCGTAATTGTACATTAAATATATTCAAATTTAAAAAAATAATTGTTAAATGTGTGGTTACCACAACGAGAATATTTCCTGGTCCGTGTCAGGTCCAGGCCATATATCACGGCTGTCTTCAGCTCGACTCCCGACGCCACTGACCGCTACGTGATGATCGGTCCACATCATCTTGTGTTTCCCAGGCGTGGGGAAATGAAAAAGGCTAGTTACAGGTGACAAGAGACATCCCCTCTTTACGGGTCTGAAACCCCCCCCCATTCAAGGTTAAATTACAAAATGGTTGTTTCCAATTATCATCCACGAATTAACAATACAGGTAGTGGGTGCGTTTTGAACGATTTTTACTTAACTGTCACTTATATTTCAAAAACATGCATCAAACGTATTAACAAGCCGCACACTGGTTCATAAAGCGAGGGTCTCGGAGTTATTTTGACTCGTCTGAAAGTTGATGTCAGCTTATTTTGAAACGTGTCAAACTATTACATTGTTCCTCTCTTTTCTCTGAATCAAATCTTTCGTTTTGTTGGTATCATTCATTCAATAACCCCATCTCACACAACAATAGACAGCTTCAGCAAAATAGCTTGTTCAGCTCTCTCTCTCTCTCTCACCATACACACACACACACACACACAAGTTTGTCTAGTCATTTTCTGCGTTTAAATTGAAGTGACGCGTCACTTTTACCGGCTCGTAGCGTAGTTTGATCTTTTGCCCGTTTTTATAAAACCTACATTCCAGGAAGGTTTAATTTTCTACATGAAATTTTCGTGACAAGGTAATTAGATAGTCCCTGTCTTAACAGTGAAATCGTATGAACCTATAGGCTGTGTGAAGTGTTTAAATGAAAATTTCACTATCATTTTATTACTTTTTTCCTACCTCTACTGATTCTGTCTCACTGTCTACCTCTCTTGCTTATTGTTTGTGTTCATCTGTCTTTCTGTCTGTCTATCTGCCCTCTCTCTCCTCTGTTTTCCATATGAACCCACGCTGTGCCCCCCACACACACAAAACCATATTAATGTGACTTAGCACAGTCACTTTAAGCTCTAATACTCACAAGATTGTTCTCGAACACGTTACATTACTTTCAGATAGTTGGAAACATTATTGCCGAGGGTGTTAGGCCGTGATCTAGAGCCTATGCTGGCAGACGTTTCGACCATCATCAGAAGCCCATCATCAGTGTCCGCAACAATTGGTACGGTGTCAGCCAATTGGCCCCAGGGATGAGGTACAGACTATGTTGTATTTTGTTTAAGAAGGCCCACTTATATAGACTTTCATGCCAGCTCAATCTAAGCTGAAAAACAGCATCAACCACTTAGCATCAAGTGCTATCTGATTGGTTTGGGAGCACAGTATACCAAATCCTGTTTAATAGGAGGCTTTCTCCCCTTCTATTCATCGCAATGGAAACATGTTTAATGATCTCCACAGACTCCATGTGCAGCCGAGGGCAGTAGGAACTCTCCGAGGATAAGACCTTAATCTCTTCAAAGAGAACGCGATGATCAGTGTTGGAGTGTGCGTACTCGGCCACCGCAGAAGTGGATGCTCGGCTCCCAAACCAATCAAACAGCACTTGATATTGATTAGTTGATGCTGTTTTATGGCTTAGATCATGCTAATATGAAAGTATATATAAGTGGGCCTCATTAAACAAAATACATAGTCTCTACCTCATTATGGGGGTGAATTGGCAGACACCATACCAGTTGTTAGCATTACTTATGATGGGCTCCGATGGTGAGGCCGAAAAGTCTGTCAGCATCAGTAGCGTGGCGTCCAGTAACCGCTGTTGCCGGCGGCAACAGTACTGGAAATTAGAGAAAACAATATTAATTATATCACAGAATAAATACTTTAGTTATTGAATAATTTGACATCCGAACATGATTAGTGAGGAAACTTGAAGAAAAGCGTAGCATCGCTTTCGAACTGCTGGGAACTTGCACCGTTTTGTGTTGCCACTCGGACATCGTCAATGTTTTACTCCGTACGGTCATTGACCTCGTAGTAGTTGTTACTGTACAAATTGTGGAAGGGGGGACACATTCGTCCTCCCAATGTGTTTCTCCTGTATTAACCGGGAATACGCTCAGTTAGCAGCTATGTTCGTTTTCGGAACTGACGTAAAGCAGATAATATGTAGGCCTGCCTATTTGTGTTTTGTTCATTTAGTCATGTGTTTCTCTGTTTGTCTTCCTTATTTTTAATTCGATTATTTGTGTTCTGATTTATTCTGTGTAAGTATAATGAGAGTCAGATCGTGTTGAACCGGGACTCTCTTCTTCTCCCAGCGTATGATAGAAAATACTCTAAAAAGAACACTTGGTACAAGAAAAAATTCGAATTAATTTTTAGATTAAGTTTTAGATTTATCACAACAGGCAACATGTGTTATGTACCCATGCCACGCCACTGGCATAGACACTAGACCGTGGCCTAACAGCTCATCCAATAATGTTTCCAACTATTTAGGTGGACACCGGCCGAGAAAGCCTTAGGAATACTTTCAGATGTTATCGCAAATGTTTTTTTTCATAGAACTATCTTTAGACTGCTGACGTCATTAACATTAAAAGTTGTTATAACTTTTACTAATCAGTAGTGCAGTAACTGCACTAATCAGTAGCAGCTATAGTTACTGAGAGTGTAGTTATTAGAGGTGGGATGATATATCTATAACAGGTATTTTGAAACGATTATTTTTGAGGAACGGATATAACAGTGAGTGAAAAGTTGAAATACCTGTTCCGATTCAACGATAACTGAAAAGTCTAAATACCCGTTCCAAATCGGAACTTCCGATTATTCGCGGGACTCCCCTACCGAACTAACGAATAAACGAGTACAAAGTCACAGTTATTGGTGCTGAATACTTCATTCTATGCATGTGCCGACTGCCATATAGACCTAAGTACGAAACGAAGCAAAACAGCGAGGTTCAGAATATCTCTATGCCAAAAGACGAAGTTGTTTTTAATAAACGAAAAACATCATGCTGATGTTACATTTATTCCCGTGTGTTATGCAGATATATAATACAGATTATAATAACAATTTATATATTATACTTGTCACCAACTTGGTAAATTTTGAAAAAGAAAATTATATTGTGTTACAGACTACAGAATGGCTGATAGGCCATATAGTACTTCTTGTTAATGTGATTTTTGTTTTTAAAATTGTTTTTATTCTCATTCACTTTTGTGGCTTACTGTTATGTTTTTGTTATATGTTTCTGACGTTTTTTCACATTATTTGCTGTGCTAGGCCTACTATGTGCACTGCACTCTAAATTTCATTGCCTCAGTTTCAGAACTAATTTGCCTAACCAAAATGGAATCAATAGTTTATAGTTTAATAAATTATAGTACAATATTAAATTCTTAGTAATAATATTAAGTAATATTTAACAATAATATTTTAATTAATAGGCCTAAAATAAAATCTGTCAGTTTGTTTACTCCTAGTGAAAACTTAAGTTAGTATGCCCAAAGGGAGATAGGCAGGCCTATAAATTCACTTGTTTCTTATTTTCCTTTAAACAGTAACAGCTTAATAAAGTCACAGTGTAAAGTAACACTGTTAATACTTTTAGTTTCAACTTATTTCTTGTAACAAATTATATAATACAGGTAATTGTATAATAGGTATATAATAACAGGTATTTGTACATGTTATTTTTTGGAACGGTTTCGTTTGCACCTGTTATTTTCAAATACTAGTTTAGCACACCTCTAATAGTTATGTTACCAAGTCAACGTCCGTGTACACACAGACAGATGTGAGCTGAGCTGATGGATACCGATCTTGTATAGCCCCACAATGTATAGAAACACAACATTTATTTACACATCGCAGTGTGACGCTTTCGGTTTTTTCTGTCCCCATCCTCTGTCTTCTATCACTGGAGACTCTGTCTTCTTCATTGTGTACATAGATATAAGCAAGCAACAGGCTGCGGTGTCAATCTGATCAAACTCCGGTTCTATAATACAAGTTTTATTAAGTGTCCCCCAAAGTACTGGAGATGATGCATAATGAATTATGGTCTCATTCCTTGATGAAGTGAAATATCCACCCGCACCATCAAGTGGTGGGGGATGGGCAACATCTAAAGGTGGTTAACGTGGCTCTGGAGACCAAGTGACAGCTGGTATAAGCTGTCCCTCTTCTACCTGTCATTGTCAAGTAGAGGTTAGGGTACCCTCTTGCCCTTGGGGTGAGAAATTGCCCCTAAAGACGGATGACCTTCCATTGATCAACGACGTAGGATGTGGGAGGCAAGGAGAAACTACCACATTAAAGATCCTTATGGATATCTCAACAGGGAAAACTGGTCTCTTTAGCCTGGTAAGACAGCTAGTTTATGGGAGAACACCCAGACAGAAAATCGGCTGGACGTTAAGCCTGAAGGTGGCAGCCCCACCATACATCTTACCCTGCGATATGCTAGTAACATATCCAGGGGACATATTCACTACTACTAAATTGCCTCAAACAAGGACTAGCCGGGACTGCCGCATTCCCAAACAACTATGGAACTATAAGCCGAGGGGACGAAGAGCGGTGGGACGTCCGAGGAAGCGCTTGAGTGACCAGCTCTAATCTTTGCCTATTTGAGACCGGAACAAACCATCCTTGGTTTAATCCTTGAAGATGATGATGATGATTAAATGATTCAGTGACATATCTAGAATTTGGCCTTGGGGACGGTCATGTTGGCTTCATATAAAAGAAAAAACATGCTAAGAATAATCAATATTATAATCTCAAATATGGCTGAATAACACGTTAAAACATCCTGAAATCAATCACATTAAAGTAAACGGTAAAAACAAAATAAAAATATGTACTATTGAAACATTACTTACAAGATACTTATTGGCATTTTACTTTTAAAAATGATAACAAGTTTTCATAAAAACAAAAGGTAAACTAAGAACGTTTTGTACACAACAAATATACACTGTTTGAAAATGTTTTACAGTTTAATTCGCCTAGATTTTTTTGGCCATTTCATTAACAACTCCTTCTGGGGTCACTGAATTGCTTTCCCCTCTTTCATATTTCAAACGTATATGCAAATTCTGTGTTGTTATAAGTCTGTTTGTATATCTAAAAAAGAGTTACTACTATATTAGTGTACATAGCTGAAAAAATAATTAAAGAACCTAAAAATTAAGAGATTAGCAAAATTTCTTGACAACGTTTATGACCCTCTGTGGGGGGGGGTCCAGTCCTGTTTGTCTCCCCTCGTAAATACGCCCCCGAAAAGATTAGTGCCGATACACATGCGTACTCCTTGTATTCAATACAACTCTCAATGGCATAATTCTAGTTCATTGTTTCCCACACTAAACGAAAACAGAAACTGTGATAATTATCAGTTAACTGTTTATTATCAATTGCTGTCAGATAGTAATTCAATCCCTTCCATATCTGTGTCGGAACTTGTAACATCACTTTAGTCAGCGTTATTATTGATAAGACTGTTTACAATGATGTCGGTAATGTGGGCCAGTTCCCATAGATCATCTTTTTCCTTAATTTAATGCTAGATACAATGACACCACTTGTCTGCTGTCATTTCAGTTACCTTCTTCTCTATCAATTGTTTCATATCACGCAGCTTAAATGTGTTATAGGGTCAAACATATCCTTTCAACGGTCTCCATATTAATTCAGTAGGATTCACAATATAGTGATAAGGATTAAGTCTTAAAATGATAGGCCCCGATTTAAGTGGCAAGATAACTCTCACATGATTATAGACATTTTGCACATGTCTATAATACATGTATAATACATTACTGTGTGAACAGTGTCAACAACCCTGACCAACAGCGTTTCAGATTTACCACGTGGGTTTGTTTACATCAGGACTGAACTGGGAACAGAAATAGTGTAAATCATTTCCATAAGACATGAAGGTGTATGAAAAAATAATTATTTAATAAAAATCTGTATTATTTCTAACAGATTGAGATTAACTGATGACAGCTTATAAAGTGCGTTTCATGGAGTGTCACAGTGTAGCATTATATGAGGAGCCTAGTTTAAGAACGTCCTTTGTCCGTCCAAGGTCGAAATCGAAATTTTGATCTGTATAATTTCTTCATGCATTTCTCTATATAAAACAAGCATCTTTTGTCACCAAAACGTTTTGTAAACAGATAAAAATTGGGTTTAAAAATGTGGTTTGGAATCAAACTGGCTCTTGTCCAACCAAAAATGGCGGCCTTCATTTAATGACAGAAGAACCTAGACTTTGGTTTCAAAATGTCCTTTGATCCATTGGAGTGTTAAACTGGCTAGTGGACATTTTAATTCAAAACTGTCTTATGTCCATTAAGCAAACACTCTAGATGCTACTGAGGAAAAAAAATATATATATATATATATATTCAGACCATTTCTCTGTTTCATGAATAGTTTCAAGAGTGGTAACCCTGATAGTCAGCTGGAAATATTTTAAATTGAATTGTGACGATAGGTTATGTTTGTGCTGCGTTTCAAAGAAGTTTGGTGTTTTGAGTTGTAATTGTGCTAAAAGATATATTTATTAATTCTTTTTATTATATTTAGATTACTTTATTATTCTAAAGTATATTGGTATATGACCAAAAACAGT
The DNA here is from genome assembly GCA_034769895.1 of Magicicada septendecula. Lineage (NCBI taxonomy): Eukaryota > Metazoa > Arthropoda > Insecta > Hemiptera > Cicadidae > Magicicada > Magicicada septendecula. Next base: position 303,329,491 of record CM068376.1, on the reverse strand, counting down.
GTCGAAAGAATGTTTCATCCGATTGTTTGGTGCCGTATACCCGCAATCAAACTCAATTTTTGCGTTGATTCATAACTGCTAATGAGACTTGGGTCCACCACCACACTCCAACGACCAAACATCAGTCAAAAAAATGGACCAGAAAAGGCAAATGTATTACAAAGAAAGCAAAAACAATTCCTTCTGCTTGCAAGATTATTTATTTACTAAATAAATCATCCAGATACAGGATCATCCAGGATCAACCCGTTGTCTGGAGGATCTGCAATCGACACTAAAGGGAAGTGAACCTATAATATTTGAGCACAACAAGAAAATTATTTAAAAGAAAGACTATCACATCAGTAAAGACTTTATAGTAAATAAGACAATTTAAATATTAATTACATTGTCTAGAAAGTAAAATTTTTAGTTGTGTTACAAAGGTCAACATGGACAGGTTAATTATTTTTTGAAAGACATGTTTGAATTGGTATCCAAGTCACTAATTGACAAAATCTGTATAATGTTTACCTTATTTCTTCCATTGTGTGACTTCGTGTTGTGTTCGATTTGATAACGCGTTTCGAAACATATCGGTCCAACTCGAGTGCGCACTCATGTAACGCGGATATGTGTGGAATCGTTTTCCAATATTTGCAATTTTAATATGTAACGACCTCGCTAAGAGTGAATTTTTATTTATTTCTGAAGACGAAACATATGTTTCGAAACGCGTTAATCAAATCGAACGCAACACAAAGTCACACGACGGAAGAAATAAGGTAAATATTAATTATTTTTTATAAACTGTATTAAAATCTCAGTAGTTTGTCATAAACAAGTAGCATCATTAATAAATCCATTTCATTCCAGTAACATATATCTTGACTACTTATTCTATGCAACACCTATACATTGCAATACACTGTACACACACGTGCGCGCGCGAGAGAGAGAGAGTTAACGCTCGAGTTCAGTAGGTCTGTCTTCATGCTCCCATACCACATCATGTCCTGATGCACTGGCATTGGCAAGTCAATTGTGCTTCCAGCTATTTTGACTATTTGTTCACCACATTATATAGCCAACCCAGTTGCACCTATATAATATTTAACCTTGAGGACTGTCCCATTCCCACTCTCTGATTCCTACTCTTTTACCATTCATTATTGCCTGGAGGAATATCTGAATCCAATATACCCCTCAATATTTGCCAAAGACATGTTTATTCCCAGGGTCCAAAAGAGGGTGTGATGCGAACATATGTTTTTATTGAAGAGAAATGCACTAGTCTCTCCACCCCAACTCCACTCTCACCTAGACGTTGGTGGCCCCTTTTACTCTGAGCAATCCACTCCTAGATTATGGTAGCCAATCCTTTCAGAGGAGTGGATCGGCAAGAAAACAAGAGATGGGGTGCTGTCATTGCAACCTGGGGTATCCTGGGTCCTGGCCTAGCAGGATGGTGCACATCGGCGGCAGGGTGTGCATCTAATGTGGAGGTGGAGGAGCCTACAGTAGGCCAACAGCTGGACACATGAGCCGAGTTAGTCTACTGTGATCAGGCAGAGAGAGCTCATCAGCTGAGGTGAAAGCAACTCTCTAAGGGAAGAGCAGCCTTCCCATGAAGTTCCTGGACCGCCAGGTTGGGGGTTTTACAGCAGGCCAGTAACCTGCTTAAGTAAAAAATATATGTACTTACAAAACGCATACAAGCCTTGGAAGTAGGATGTTGGTAGACTGATGAGGAGATGGTTTCAGGAACAGGAAGGGTCTAATTCTTGGAGTGATGATGATGTTTATTCCCATCATTCAACAGTTTTCAATGTCTTTGGAACTGCATTTGCCTTACTTAAGTCTGCCTCAATATTCTGCTCAGGGTATACTGGAAATACTTCTGTGTAGTATTCCCTCAAATAACTACAAGCGATTGTTGCAGCTTTCAGCATTCATGTTTCTAGCACAGACCACACATGGCATCTAAAAATTCTTTGAAAGAAATTTAATTTGATATTATCACTGCAGAGTATGTTCTCTTTTTTGTAAATGTTGGAAGGGCAAATTCAATACGGCAATTAACTTCCTCTGGATCATGATATTTAGTGATATGGCAGTCCAAATGTTTAAAGTGAGGTGGTCTCAGTTTAATATTTTCTGCATGTATTTGCAGTTGTGTCTGAACTAAAGGCCATAACTTTTGTTTTCTAATCTTTATTCTAATCCCCTGTCTTGTCCCACAGTGAAACAGAGTAGGTGTTGAAATGGCTTGAATTTTGTCACTTAATATAACTCTACTGTCAGTTTCACTTACTTATTTATCAATTTACTGCTTAAATTCACACCAAATATTTGTTTTTGTATGCTTTCTTTAAAGCTTCGTCGATTGTAAGATAAATAACAGTAGACACAGGAAACACCATTGTCTAACACCTTTCTGGATCTGACATTTGTTCCTATTCTTCCGTTAAATTGGACAACTGCCATTTATATTATTCATTACAGCACACATCTGTTTTTGTAGTAACTTCCAAAAAATTCTACTCTTGTGTGTGTGTGTGTGTGTGTGTGCCCGCGCGCGCGTGCGTTAAGAGAGATTAAGGAATAGGAATATTATATTAAATAACACTTTAAAGACAATACATTTAAATTTATTAAAACTGGACATTTTTAATACATTATTCTTATATACTATACGGTAGGCCTACTATAGGCTTCCATGGTCAGTGCCCATTTTACAATTGAAATCTTCTTTCAGTATGGACTGCATCAAATACATGTCTTTAAGACCAATTTCAGTATGTGACATGTATATGGCCAGAATTTCTCTACCAGAATCAGTTTTTTTTTTTTTGTAACTGTCCTTTTTATTTTTCAGTGAGTACATGCATGACCTACATGCATAAAATTTTGTAAACTTAAACAGCATCAACTAAATAGCGTTCATTTATTTATTCCAGCAACTAAATTGATAAGTCCAATATTGTTATATTACTCACTTTGCATTATAATCTATTTTTATTTGTACAAATAAATAGTACCATAATATGGCACGTGTGTACTTACCAACTTTAATTATTGCCGGGCTCATGCTCTCTTATGCAATATGCTTTTATACCTAAGGGGTGCCAGGAGTTCGTTACAGCGAGATTCTTGAGTCAAAGAAGGTGACACAAATGATAACACTGTTTAGAGTGAAAGTACTATCAAATTTTAATCGTCAACATAAATGCATTATAAAAACCATGTGCTTAAAATGGCGTCGTACAAAGTTGCAACAAAAGAAAATGGTGGCTATTTAGTCAGCCCTGTCAGTATTCATATTTCTGGTGGTCTCTAATCAAAATCGTTAAAGTGTTATATTTGTACAGCAGTTCTAATTACTTATTAATTCATATTTGCTATATACACAAACCAATGCCCTTGACATATACATATATACTCATGGCCATGCGCTCACTCTCACACCCTCACATACATTCATCTAATTATGGGTACATGATTTTAATTAGTTGTTTTTACTTAATGAGCTCATTAGATTAAAATAGAAAATGACAAAAGGTTGACTTCTCTTAACGGTGATAGGCGTAGATCCCTCGCTGCTGTTGGTTGAGTGTTCCCGGCATGGCTGGTGTTCGTCTCAAGTCTATTTGGTTTTAATTACATAGTTATCACTGATTCTACATGTTTTTTAGATTGAACTGTTAATACATTTGAGCGACTAACGCTCCACCATCACATTTGAAAGTTAGCTTTGATTGATTTTAAATTTTTATAGTAAATATGAACAGACAGCGATACATCGCTGCTGCACCCTTGAAGAACTACGTTGGATTGAGACGGAGGCAAGTGTAAAATTGCGTTTGTGTGCGTACATTTTTACGTCACCACTCTTTTTTCACACAGGACTAAGACTGGTTACATGCGTTGTCGTCAGTGCGTCATTGCTTTTGTTATGACGGATCAGTGTTATTGTCCAATCGGAATTCGTATTGTAGTCTTTTCGTCACTAACACCGCCATGGTAGATTTTGAGTTTAGCACGTCCATCGGCGACTTTGGTGTCTTACTCTGGCCGAAATTGCGTTGTTCCTTTTTCCAGAGGGACAATGTACCTAACCATTCTGTATGCTTAAAAATACATAATAAAACATTGAAAACACCTACATAACCCACAATTATGGTATTGGGCCAGTATGTACTGTTACAAACCCCCTCAAGGAAAATTTTTGTGTCGAAACCCAAAAAATTTCCTTGACTCATTCGCACTTTCCTAAAAGGATCAGTCTAGATACGTCACCACAACCCCTTATAACGTTACGAAAAAAATTTTATCATCACTTACCCTTGGTCCCATGATGTTGGTCGCACCCTCTGACCTTACTGGACTTCTCCTGAGAGATCCCTACACCATAAGGCCATGAGGCACTCTACACTCCTGTTCTGACGCTCCAGCCAGCCCAGGACTGCGGTCACAACACCACAAAACTCTGAAACATTGCATACAAAAATTTAAAATAGTGGTCTGATACACTTACGCATCTACAACTGATATGCTCCCCTTTAGATGCATTGGTTTGTGTTTGGGGCATTGGTTTGTTTCTAATTCAAAAGTGTCACTTAACCACAACAAGACTTAAAATACATTGATTTTTTACCACCACCAAATTCGAATACTTCCTTGTAAGAAAATAAACAACATATATAGGTAACTAAATATAACACAATATATCAACAATTCTTTATCCTACCCCAAAATACCTTCACCTAATTATTTCTATAAATTCAGCTTACAACTATCATGACAGACACTTTTTCTTTAAACTTTGTTGCTCAACTTATAATCATTTATCTATTTTGTAAATGGCAGCTTACTAGAATATTTTATTTAACTTCATTTTTAACTTTAAACTTCCAACTTTAAAATCTACTATATCTTAAAACTTATCGTCATTACCCCTGTATTGACCTCCTAACCACACACTCTATTGCCCCCCAACATAATAAAACATCATAAAACATTGTACATTACATATTAACATTGTTACATTTACCTTACATTAAACAATTTAAATTTACATGATTTGTACCAAACTTTATAACATCAATTCTCAATTAACTTTTAATTATTTAACACTCATTAGATTCTATACAACAATTTCAAATTTATCCTTACCTTTCTGTTACAATTACCTTCCTATCATGAATTTCCCTTTTCTAACCCTTCTATCCTTACTCGTTTGGGTGACTCTCTATTACTCATTTTTCTCTAGCTTATTTTGGCATTGTCAATCTAACCTTACTACCCCCTTTTCTCTACTAACAACCGCTTCTAACCATTAATATACATTTTGACACCAATATCTCCATAATAACCCCCTTTCACAAATCCCATTTAAAACCTCTGGCACCGCGCCTTTTTGTACTAGTATGTGTGTATTCCCTCACCATGCTCATTCCCTTATCGGTTTCTGACCCTTTCAGATAACCCTTTCCGGCACACAACGATCCACTCCCGTCTCAACATCTCTCGTTGGACTCCTACACCAATACCCTTATTACAAAATATCACCATCAACAACTATAAAATTACCATTCACATTACTCAACTCTACATATAATTACTAACCACTGTGTCCCTAAAATATCTAACACCTCTTTATATACTATCAACATCTCAACACTTTATTTTTCCTAACTCCCAATAACTCTATTTAACTAACTCCAATGCCCTGATTTGTCACTATTCCCCAAACTCTTTATAACATTTCAACATTAATATACCATTACAAAATTTATCACTTATCAACTAACAACACCTTTCATATCCAAATACATTACCTGCTTAATCATTTACTAACCCTTATAACCTGAATCTCATAATATCATTTAAACTTTCTTCAGTTATTTAAAATCCTACAATACATGTTTACATAAAAATACACAAAATACACAACAGTAAAAATACACAAATACATAGACATCAATACACAAAAATATACAATTCACATAATCATGAAATCATTTGCCATAATCAGTCCTAATCAGTCCATTTTTAAAAACACTGTCCACACAATTAAATGTTCATAACACAATAAACAATTACCCCATATCGTCGAACAATAGTCTTATCTTATATCTATATACATTGCTTATTATTGAATCTCTTATATTAACATCATAAATGCATATACCATTCAAATTTTCATTATTTTCCACAAACTCATTTAATCTGTCATGATTGGTCATTGTCCTGTCACCTCCAGTATAATTCGTCACAATCAGATAAGTTACTAAGTCATTATTTTCATTATCATCTCCTACGACTACTATATCAGCTTCATTACAAGGCAGGTACTTATTATTTTTATTATATATCATCTCTACACCTAACCTTTTCCTAAACTCTTCATAATTTTTCTTTACTTTATATATCTCAATTTCTCTCTTTCTCTCTCTCTCAAAACATTTCTCACCATCATACCAAGCTACACACTCTTTCTCCATATATGCAGGGGACTCTACTACTTTATCACTGCACCACCTGTGAAGTGCACAAAAAAAACCAGGGACCACTTTATTTGTAGACCTTTTGTCTTCCAAATACGCATTGAAGGTACTCTCATCCTTCCTAAACACACGTGAAGTCTTTACTTCACCCCCTACTACAACATTACGGGAAAAATTTACCCCCTGCAACCCCTTTATCTATAAATTCTCTCATTATCAAATTCTACTCCCATTATACTTTTATCACCACTCTCAATACTCACACAATTATTTTCTAACACCATATTTGTAATTCTATTATAATTCTCACCACTACTTACCTTGTCTTTATTTCTATCTGATTTGTCTACCTTGTCAATGTTACAATTTTGTTTCTGCATTTCGTTTTTAAATTTTTCTAATCTCTCTTCTAATTGGTTCAATTTTACATCTTGCACATTATTTTGTTTTTTCAATTCATTTTCGAGGCTATCAAACTTCTCGTCAATCTCTTTTAACACACTATTTTGTGTTTTAATCAATGCGAACAGGTCTTCTAATGATATTTTATTTTCGGCTACTTTAGGTGTTGAGCTAATGTGTCTTTCCAGTAAAATAGATTCTGTCTCTGACTTTTCTATTTCTATGCTACTATTATTATCTGCCATTTTTATTTTAAATGTTGGAATTACTATTTCACTCTACTTGTAACAAAATTACACAATTACTATTTACTCTGGTTGTTAACATAACCTCCATAACCTCTCTTGTTATGTTCTGGATATCATCTCGTCACCCTCTATGTCTCTGACTCTGGCTTATTTATATAAAATAATTTTATATAAAGTCAACTGTTCGGGGCCATTTGTGATATTACTCATAAATATAAATTTATATATTTATATTTATACTTATGACGCAATTCGTCAATAATCTTTAAATATATAAATAATGTTGTCTTACCCATAATTGTTATTAATTATTATTAATAATTATTATTATAATTAATCATGTCCCAGTGAGGGCGTCATAGAGTTACTATCAAACTTTTTAATTAACAAATAGATTCAGTATATAACCATGTGCTTAAAATGGCGTCGTACAAAGTTGCAACAAAAGAAAATGGTGGCTATTTAGTCAGCCCTGTCAGTATTCATATTTCTGGTGGTCTCTAATCAAAATCGTTAAAGTGTTATATTTGTACAGCAGTTCTAATTACTTATTAATTCATATTTGCTATATACACAAACCAATGCCCTTGACATATACATATATACTCATGGCCATGCGCTCACTCTCACACCCTCACATACATTCATCTAATTATGGGTACATGATTTTAATTAGTTGTTTTTACTTAATGAGCTCATTAGATTAAAATAGAAAATGACAAAAGGTTGACTTCTCTTAACGGTGATAGGCGTAGATCCCTCGCTGCTGTTGGTTGAGTGTTCCCGGCATGGCTGGTGTTCGTCTCAAGTCTATTTGGTTTTAATTACATAGTTATCACTGATTCTACATGTTTTTTAGATTGAACTGTTAATACATTTGAGCGACTAACGCTCCACCATCACATTTGAAAGTTAGCTTTGATTGATTTTAAATTTTTATAGTAAATATGAACAGACAGCGATACATCGCTGCTGCACCCTTGAAGAACTACGTTGGATTGAGACGGAGGCAAGTGTAAAATTGCGTTTGTGTGCGTACATTTTTACGTCACCACTCTTTTTTCACACAGGACTAAGACTGGTTACATGCGTTGTCGTCAGTGCGTCATTGCTTTTGTTATGACGGATCAGTGTTATTGTCCAATCGGAATTCGTATTGTAGTCTTTTCGTCACTAACACCGCCATGGTAGATTTTGAGTTTAGCACGTCCATCGGCGACTTTGGTGTCTTACTCTGGCCGAAATTGCGTTGTTCCTTTTTCCAGAGGGACAATGTACCTAACCATTCTGTATGCTTAAAAATACATAATAAAACATTGAAAACACCTACATAACCCACAATTATGGTATTGGGCCAGTATGTACTGTTACAATATAACTGTTTGGGTTAGTCAACAGTCATCATTATTGCTATTTACACACAAAAAAAAAGAATGTATGATTCATCTCTATTTTCTTCTTAATGTACACATTTCATCCATTAGTCATAACATGTTGTTTATCATTTTATTTCTGTAGACTGGTGACTCAGAGCTGTCAATTATACAATAAGTAAATTAACAATAAAAATTATCATCCAGGTTAGAGCTAGCTTTTTGAATACTTCTTTCAAGTGCGAGTTCTCATGTGTGTTAAGATTTAATGCTGCAGCTAGTTTTCTATGGGTTTCCATTTTATTTCTTTTCCTGTAAAGCAAGTAAGTGTATAATTAATAAGTATGTGTTTATAAAGTGATTGTTTTTATGCAGTGTTAGCTGCCATATATTAACCATGCCTCAGAATTGCATCAGTCAATCAAACAATTTCTGCAACTTAGGCCTATGTAGCGAGGTAACATTTAAGGGGATCTGCTACAGGAAAATGTTTCCATTTTATTTCTTTTCCTGTAAAGCAAGTAAGTGTATAATTCATAAGTATGTGTTTATAAAGTGATTGTTTTTATGCAGTGTTAGCTGCCATATATTAACCATGCCTCAGAATTGCATCAGTCAATCAAACAATTTCTGCAACTTAGGCCTATGTGGCGAGGTAACATTTAAGGGGATCTGCTACAGGAAAATGGTCAAAAATGTAATTTTTTGACAATTTTTTTTAATGATTTAATAATGTTCGCCATCATTTTCTGAACACAAATATATATAATTTTCCCTATTTGTCACTATTTTATGGGGTAAAAATAATTTTTTTCACGAGCATGCAATGTTCGCGATTTGCCAATTTAGGTAGTGTGCATGTTTTTACTATGATTTTTTTTCAATTACAATACATATTTACAATTATACATACATAAAAACAATATATCAGAATGTATAAATACATCCATGTCTTGTAAGTCATAGTTTATACAACAGTATAACATATGATAATATAATCAGCTGACTACTAACAGAAAAATAAACAGCTGACTTGATTTGTTTACAAAGTGCTTATTTACAGTGGTGTAACGGGGCAAATAAAGCTGAGGGTTTATTTTTCTATTTTTTATAATAATTGTAATAATCTGGGGCCAACTTGGCTGGGCAACATCATCACAAAAGCTTGATTTGTTTAACACCCTGTGGTTAGCTCGGTGTCAGGCCGAGCGAGGTACGAGAACAATTAAGCGTCTAGGAATGTGTAAGAGCGCGCGTGTGTGCTGCTGTTTTGGCGACATGTGCTCAGAGAACAAAAGGGCATGAGAAAATATGTAGTCTCCAACCCGAACTGCATAATGGAAGGAAGGCGAATTATTCCCGCTCGCCGCTTTTCAGCCAATCACATACCAAGTTGCCATGGATGAAACAGTTTTTGGCCATCTTGAAAAACAGAGTTAGCGTCGGTTGTCTCACTACAGCGATCGAACCGCGCGGTTCAGTATAAAGGCTCGCGAGCCGAAAATTTCATAAAACCGGTAGAAAATGTGAAATAACTAAAGTAGAACAGTGTAGAATGTAACATTTGATGCAGTGAACGAATTTCAACAAAAACTTTTCGAAATTAAAACAGTGTAACATTTTTTGGACAAATAGTGGTAAAAATGCGGAGTGCAGCACATGGGCAACAGTGACGCACAGTGATTGATGTAACTGTCACGGGGGAGGTAGAAATTCATTCAGACCCTAATTTGGTCAAAGAAAACGTTTTATGCAAATCAGATAATATAAACGATTCAGGAATGGAGACAACTCCAAGCCTGATAGATGAAAATAATTTGACACAATCTGTAATAATAAATAATGCAGAAGCAAAATCTACTACAGTAGCGACAAAAACAAAAGAAAAAGAATGGTCAATGGACGATATCATGAATTTTATGAGTAGAAGTTTTGATAGTAGCATATAAAATTTGATGAACAGAGTAGAAATTTTGATGTTAAATTTAACGAACTTAAAATTGATATCAATGATGTAAAGAATAAATGTGAGAATAATTTTAACAAATTAAAATATGAATTAGAACAAAATTTTGAGAGACTGAAAGAGTGGAGAACAGATATAGGTAAGTGCAAAATAAATGAAAATAATGGTGTTAATAGTAATGGTGTTAATTTAAATGCAAAACAGGTGGCGGTAGACAAGGTGAGTAATAAAGATAATTCTCATAATGAATTAATAAGTAATAGTGATAAGATAGTGGAAAACGAGCTATTTAAAGGTGATATAATGAAAATAGATAGTGATGATGTAGAGATAGTTAGTGAGAGTAAGAGAATAATGGGTGTAGGGGGTTGTAAAGGGGTAGAAACAAGTGTTTATCAATTAGAGAGAGAGTATGAAGAGAGTTTACAGGTAGAGGGGTTGCAGAGGGTAAATTTTCCCCAGGTTTATTGTGAACCAATGTGTTTAAAAATGTTGTTGTTGAAGGGCAAGAGTCCCTTATTATTGGAAGACATGAGGTCTTCGAGTTGTTCCCTGATGTTTGGTGATGATTCAGTGCCCTCTGTATGGGATGGTAGAGAAAGTGTGATATGGCGTTATAGTGAGAGATATTTAGAGAGAGAGTTGTGTGTAGATAGGGAGATAGAGTTATAAAGAGTTGAAGGAGAGGTTGGAATTGAAGAAAATAGACGATATTGTCGACTTACCTTGTGAAATAAAGATTGATGATTATTTTGATGATACAGTTGTAGATAATAAACACTTACCTTATGATGTGATGGATATAGTGGAGAAAGATGATAAAATAACTTACCTGATGTTAACCAAAAATACTGACGGAGACAGAACAAAAATTACCAAGGTAGACGGGTTTTATGAAGTAATAGGCAATAAGGTTGTCAAATACTATGTTGATATAATTAATCATAATGGTCGTTACAATAATAATTATAACGTAAGGAGTGTAATTAAAGATAATAATTGTTATGTAAAAGTAAGACTAATATATGATGATGGGGGTTAGAAACAGTTAAGGAACATTTTAAATATTTTAGTTTATGGTGATGACCTGGCTAACTTATGAAATGAGGTGTGGTAAAAAGAAAAATAATGACAAGACATTGTAAATAATTTTATAGTGAAATTAATTGTGTTTGTGTTGTAAAATGTATTTTATGTAAACAGAGTGTGTATGTAGTAGAAATTGATTTAATAATAATAATATTTTATCAGACTAAATAAATACAGTAGAGTCTCGGTTATCCGCCGTTCCGTGTTATCCGCCGCCCAAGCAGCATAAAAAAACGTAAACGTAAAAAATATTTTCTTTAATTACTACAACGAAAATAGTGTGCCAATAGTTTGCGGGCGTGAGTGTACGTGCTCTCTTTGTGATTGCTCCTGACTGTACCGCAGGAATTTGGCCTACTGCCCATCGCCTATTATAGCCTAGCTGTGACTCATGTGTCATTCACTCCACCCCACCCCCAACATCCAACGCTATCGCTCACATGCTCGTCGCTTAGTAGACTGCAGTTTCTTGTTGTGTGCTGTAGTGAGCAGTGAGGCTATTTTTACGCGGTGTGTCCGTAAGTGACTAGTGCAGTTTTGGTGAAAGTGTCGTAGTGTAGTCTTGTTAATAGTGTTGCGATTATGGCTACGAAAAGGAAGAAAATTGTTTTATCAATAAAAGACAAGCTTGAGGCATTAAAAAGACTGGATAAAGGGGAAACGCTGCAGAAGGTGGCTGACCACTACGGCGTCGGTCATCGCACAGTTGGAGATTGGAAGAAGAGACAATTAGAATTAGAAAAATGGTGTTCCTCTCGAGTTACTGAGACTGCTTTTAAAGATAGAAAAACTATGAAAAATAGTGATTATGAAAAAGTTAGCGAAGCGTTGTACATTTGGTTTACACAGTTCAGGGAGAAAGGGGTGCCTATTTCGGGACCTATCTTAAAAGAAAAGGCGTTGCAGTTTCAAAAAGAATTTAACGAAGGTGATGCAGATTTTACAGCAAGCGTTGGCTGGCTTGATAGATGGAAGAAGCGTTATGGAATCCGTCAGTTGAATATTTGCGGCGAGAAACTGTCATCAAACTTTCAAGAAATGGAGCAGTTTAAGAAAAAATTTCAAGACTTTGTTGAAACTGAAAGCTTAACAGGAGATCAAGTATTTAATTGTGATGAAACAGGCCTTAATTTCAAAATGTTACCGAGTACGAGCCTTGCAGCTAGAACTGAAGCTGCAGCCCCTGGCTATAAACATAGTAAAGAGAGAGTGACTATTTTAGCATGCAGTAATGCCACAGCAAACCATAAAATGGACCTGGCAATGATTGGAAAGTCCAAAAACCCTAGGGCTGTTAAAACCATTTCAAAACATGCTCTTCCAGTAAAATATTTCAATCAAAAAAGTGCATGGATGACAAGTGAAATTTTTAAGGAATGGTTTTTTAAAGAGTTTGTTCCTTCTACAGAGAAGTTTTTAAAAGACAACAACCTACCCAGAAAAGCAGTTTTGCTGCTAGACAATGCCCCAACTCACCCTGATCCAGACGAACTTAGAGATGGGGACATAAAGGCTATGTTTTTGCCACCAAATGTGACTGCCATTTGTCAGCCTATGGACCAGGGTGTTTTGGAAACACTTAAATGAAACTATCGAATAAAGCTTCTGTCAACAGTCATACAAGAAATTGAAGATGGGCAAAACTTGATTAAGAAGTTGAAAAGTATAAATTTGAAGGATGTCGCTTATTGGGTCGCAAGGGCCTGGGCCGACGTCGGGGCACAAACAATTGCGAAGTCGTGGCATAAGCTGTTGGGCGAGGACGAAAATATGGCTGAAAGCATGCTGGATGAACTTCATGAAAGAATTTTGCCCTTGGCGCAACGTATCCCTGGATGTGAGGATGCATCGTTGGATGAAATAAGGAATTGGCTTTCAGGAGACGACCAATATGAAATAACTGACGAAGAAATTGTAACACTTGTTAATAGCGATGATGTTGTTGAAGATCAAGACTCTGAAACTGTTGAGCCCCAAAAGATCACACACAAAGAAGGGGTTAAAGCTCTTGAAGCAGCCATTCAGTACGTTGAGCAGCAAGAGGAAGCCAGGGTTGTCGATATAATGATGCTCCAAAGATGGCGAGACTTGGCAGCAAAGAAGCGGGAATCATCAGGGAGGCAGTCGAAGATCACTAATTTTTTTCACTCATCATGAACTGAACTCTCACTTCCAACATTTCTGACAGTGTAAGTCAATTTTATTACGTACACATTAGTCTGATTCTATATTTATTTTTAGTAAATTTTTCTTGTTAAAATTTACTGAATTCTTAAACTTGAAGCGTGAAGTACTAAAGTAGGCGTAATTGTTTTCTCTTTTTTTGTAAGTGTATAACTTTAATATTGTTGCTTGTTCTCTAAAATGTTTTACTATAATTTTGTAATATAATTGTACAGTACTGTATTGTTTTCTCTATTGATTTGTTGTAAAACGTGATGTTTATTAATTACATTTACAAAATTACGTAATTTTATGATAAATTTGCGTTTTATTTAACTCTCCCTATTATCCGCCATTCCAGCTTATCTGCCCTTCCGCCAGCCCGTTTATGGTGGATAACCGGGGCTCTACTGTAATGAGAGCTTGTAATAAATGAATTGTAATTGTTTTGGAAGAAGGTAATTAAAGTAATGTTGTGTTTTAAATAACTGATTGAATTAAAATAGATTGTTGATGAATTAATTAATTTGAATGTGGTAGAAATGAATGTTACTAATGAATTTAAATGATTTTATAAGATTTGAACTTTAAAATAAATAGTAAATGAATAGATGTAAAATGTGTTTAGTTGTGGAGTCATATGATTGTTATAATGTTTCAGAAGATACATGGAGTTATGTACACTATATTTGTTGCAATGAATGTTTATAATTTGGTGTCTATGACAGGAATCATATGTTTATTCAATGAGTGATGTAATGTAAGTATGAATTTGACAATGACCTTGAAGGAAAGTAAAAGAGTCTTATAATAGCACTAAATGAGTTTGAAAGAAGTTAACTTAGGTAAAATAATATTGTGAAATGTTATGCAAAATGAAGGTTGATAATAGATTTGAATTTATGGAGAATTTAATGGCACAATAAATGATAAATAATTAAAGGTGGATATAAAAAGAGTTAATAGAAAGTTCAAGTTGTAATGTTTAAAATTTTCTATACAAATTATTTAAAGGTGAATTTTTAGCTAAATGTAGCAATGTTAATGTTCAAGGTTAATGTTTATTATGTTATATTATGTTATTGTGCAAGATTAAGGGGTGATTTTGGGGGGTTGTTAGTTGTCAACAGATGAGAAAATAAATGGTGGAATGTGGTGTTAGTAAATGAAAAAGGACATAAGTTTAGTTATAAGTTTGGCTATTGCAGTGGCGGCATGTGTCACTGTAGATAGCGGTAAGTGTTGATGAGTAACATCAAATCATGTTACCATCATCGGAGGCCTAAATAGGGCGTAAAATACACTGTACAACCCTATATAATATTATATTATATGTGCATTTACTACGTACAGTGTATATGGAAATGATGAAGTGAAAACATGCTAATGACAAGATTTCCCCGCCTTTTTGGGCGATTACCGTTTCACCAGCACTAATTGTGGTTTTGGACAACAATCAGCTGTGGACAGAAATTGTAAAACTGACCATGGTGGGTTGCCTTGAAAACTGGTGTGAATTTGAAATTAACGGGGGGGGGGTGACTCAAGGGGCAATCCCCGGAACTATGGAACAGCGGCTATCACCCGTTCACGTGGGAACAAATAAAAGGGTGATAGGCCCGTTTTAAGGTTGTGACTATATAATCAGTTATTATGATATCTGAACTTTAAAATGGAAGGCCGAAGCAAGGACAGGAGATGACAAAATTCCTCCCTAATTTCAGTCCTTGTGGAAGCAACTGGGCGCTACAGTCCAGGGGGGCATAGTGTGTGTGGAAGGAGGTTACTAAGGGTAGTAACGCATTAAAGTCTTAAACTGAAGTATGTTAATGAGCTGATGAGATAACTAAATGATTGTATTCTGAGTTAAGAAATATTATGACAATGGCAGATGATTAACGTTTTTAGATAATTTGTTCAGAAGTAGTTGATTTAAATATGTTTTGCTCTATATGATAATTTTATAGATGAAGTTACTGGTTTGAAAGATTAATTCAAGGAGGGAAGGTGTTTATATGTTTATTATGTTGTACTATGTTAGAGTGTAGGAATTATAAACATGTGTTATGTATTTTACATTGTATAATTTTGTGTAGTGTGTCTCGGGTAAGGTCATTCACCTGACCATAAGGTATCAGCTGATGACTGGTGTTTCTTATAATTGATTCATAGATTCTTTTGTTAATCAATTTAATTAAATGATTGAATAATTATTTTTATTAATTGGCAAAATAGTTTTTTTGGAAATTAATGTTTTTTTAACAAAAAAAAAATTTGTTGTTCTTTGCAGTAAAGAATTTTATTTTAAATTTTAATGTTCACTATAGGTAGAGAAGGTGTCAGCTGATTCATGATGTTTATCTTATGTTATCTTTTGTAATCAAGTGTAGTTATGTTTGAATTTATGATAGAAGTAAGTTGTTTATTTTTATTTGTTTATTATAATTGTTAGCATTTAGTTAATAAGAATGACAAAGTCAATTCATTTAAAAGATTTTGGAATTAAAAAAAAAAATTTGTGATGAAATCAGTGGCGGCTCGTAAGTAATGAAATGGGAGGGGCACACAGTGGGCAGGATCTAAGGTGGGGCCACCATTCGCGCTAATTAGTACTTAGGTAAAAAAATATAGAATGTCTTACCTGGTATTTCATTTTTTATACAACAATTCCATTCTCCTGTTTTTAGATGTAGCGAATTCCTTATCACCTGTTTGTTGAAATCTTGGATTCCATGAATCATTTTTTTTCTGTGGATAGCATAGCCAATACATTCAGTCTATCAGTGCCCATGGAATTTCTTTAAAATGTTTTTATTGTTTTCAATGTAGAAAAGCACCTTTCACTTTCAACAGTTGTCATTGGTATGGTAACAATTATCTTTAAAATAGTCACACACTCTGAGAAGGTACGAAACTTGTTATTATTAAGGAAAAACTGTAATAAGGGTGTTGCACCAGAAGCAATACGTAAATCTTCACGACTGTATAACACTTCTATTTTGGTTCTCAGTTTTGGACCATTTATTGTGGGATAAAATTTAATTGTAGTCTAAAAATCATTGCACAGTTTGCACTTGAATATATCATCAGCTGTAATTAACTTACAAATCCAGCCGCTGTAGCTTATACAGGTCGCGCAGAGGTTCCAGAATAACTATCAATCTTTTGGTGGCATGAGCATAATTTTTGTATTTACAAGTGCTCTCAAACAGTGCGGAAAGTACTTTTGCGCAGCCTTGACTGAGATGCTACACCTGCTTGGCTTGCCAACAAGCGGGTGGAAGGACACTCTCGACTCTTTGTGAGCATTCCGTAATTGTGACACTGCTCCTCACACCTGTTCATCCCAAACTGGCAAACCATCTCTGAAGTAATACTTGGCCAAGAGATCTAGGTGGACAACCTTGAATTTCTGCTGTCCTTCCTGTTGACTCTGATCGACAACATTGTTGATTCTGTTCTTCATAGTGTAAGGTCCTTCCCAGTTAGTTTAAAGTTTATGCAAGCGACCACAACGATGCTTTGGGTTTCCTTCTTTGAAACCCACAGTATTGCTGCATGCCATACCAAGTTTTCATCTTCTCACTGGCTATCTTCAGTCGTCCTTTTATCAAACAATTCATTCGCAGTTGATTTTCTAATTGCAAGGAATAGTTATGCAGCTCTTGTAACTGAGTCTCAGGTGATCCGAACATCAAGACCCCAGGAAGATGAATCGCCCACCAAAACACCAATTTTGCTGGAGTCATGCCGGTTGTATCATGTACTGATGACCTATATGCCATTAGAAATAAGGGCGTAGACTGGTCTCAGTCTGTTTGGTTCTCATCAACAACCTTCAACAGGGCTTAACAAGTGTCCTATTGAACCTCTCAACCATTGCGTCTGACTGAGGATGGAGAGGTGTTGTCATGGTCTTTCAAATTCTGAGTTGACAGAATAATTCTTTAAAGATTCCTGACTCGAAATTCCTCCCTTGATCTGTATGGGTTTCCATAGGGACTCCATAATGCCAACAGACGTTTTGAACTAGTGCCTTTGCCACAGTCGTAACCTCCTGATTTGAAATTGCATAAGCTACCACCCACTTATTAAAATAGTCACATATAACCATGATGTACCAGTTTCCATCGGGAGTGACTGGGAAAGTCCAGCAATGTCTATGGCAATTCTCTTGAATAATACTCCCAACATTTTGGGCCCTTGCTTGTGGTACATATTTACATGTCCGATACTTTTCCTCTATGTCCTGGTTATGATGAAGCCAAAAGAATCTTTTCTGTATTTTTTCCTTCAAAACAGACTAGACTTTACTTTGGGGAACTACCAGCTGTATGACTATGTCTTGTCCACCTGCACTTTCCCAAGAACTTTTCAAAAAATCCACTCTACAAAGTTAGAGATCCCCATTGTGCCCAGTACCTCTTCAGCACCTCGGAACCATGGCAGATCTGGGCGGCGACCTTAGGCCTGCTCTTTTGCCGTCAAGATCAGTCCAGTGTCTTAAACAGACATCTGTTCTTGTAGATGTCATCCAGCCATCTGCCAGGAACTCTTACAGTGATGGCTTGAGTATGTTTGGGTGTGTTCTGTTCTTCCTTTCTATGGCAATGTTGGAAATTTTCCAAGCACAGTCATCAGGATAAGCCATCTGCATTACCATGCAGGCACCCCTTTGAAGTTGTACTCTTGCAGATGTTCGAGCCACCTTGCCAATTGCCCTTATGGATTCTTATATCTCAAGAGCCATACAAGCACACTGTGGTCAGTGTGTAGTGAAAACTCTCTCCCATAGAGGTATTTATGGGAGGGCTCTAAAGCTCAGATGATTGCCAGCAAGTCTCTCCTTGTAATTCAATATCACCTCTCTGATTTAGAAAGCCTCTTGTTGTAATACGCTACTACTTGTTCTTCACTGTTTTGCTTCTAGATCAGTATTGCTTGCATCTGTGTCTACAATGTACTTCCCCTCGGAAGCTGGGAAAGCAAGAATTGGATGAGAACATAATGCAATTTTTGAAGTCCTAAATGCTTGAGCATTTAACTAACTCTTTCGACCATTGGAAGTTATGTTTATTTTCCATCAGCTCATGTAATGGTTTCACAATAGTAGTGAAACCTTTTACAAAACGTCTGTAATATGAGCATAATCCCAGGAAACTCTGAACGTCATGTTTACTCTTCGGCCAATCTCTTACTGTGTCTGCTTTATTAGAATCCATACTAACACCCACTGCTCAGACCAGATGGCCCAGATACAGTACTTCCTTCTGGAATAGAGAACACTTTGGGCTCAGCTTCAGCTGGACAGCGTAAATTCTAGTTAGAACCTCTCAAGGTTTTCCAAATTGTCTTTGAAAGTCCTTCCAATGACTATGACATCATCTGATTAAACAAGGCAAGTTTTCCATGTCAGAGATGTTTTCTTTGAGAGTGTTCCATAATTGTCACGACAATATCATTGAGCAGTAACTTTGTTGTGTAGTTTGAAAAATATTTGTCATCACACTGAATATTGCATATGAGTATAATTCTACAAGAGTACATAAGTTGTTTGGCATGAGTTGTTTTAGAATATTTAAAAAATAATTATAAGATAGTTGTGGGCTACAAATAATTATAATTATATTAAAGTACTATAATACAACTAAGTATAAGAAAGTATTCACTTATATTTTGATTAATTAGAAAAAACCTTAACTACAATAATCATTTTATAATATAAACTAAAACTGTTAACTATATTACAAATTTTTTTTTAACATTTCGTCTTTCCTTAACATGCAAATATTGTAGCAAGAATGGGTTAATTCTGACATTTGTTTAAGGATGATAGAGAAATTTGGTTGTTTTTCGTGTAATATCCATTGACTTTATTTCCAGGTTAGCAAAATATAAAGTCGGCAGCAAATTAGTAAAAGTTTTGTAGCTTGTTTTTAAAATTTACCTATACTTAAATCATAACATTTTCTTCAGTTTACAGCCTCCTTACAGATTCAAGTTAAAACTTTGTTTTTTATATTTTATTATTTATTGATAACAAAAATGTGTACAGAGTAGATCCTTCACTAATTTTTATGTTTTAATTTCAGTATTTTATTTAAAACGCTGGTAAGATCTTGATAGTAACATTGATCTTTATTGTACATGAGAATGTAGTATTACTTTTGATTTTAAAGGTATTTTGTTTATGTGTAAAAATTTCAATCAAATTTGTCTCCATTCAAAAGTAATTATCTATTTTTTCTTTATTTTTGTTGTAGTACAAACAAACACTTGTAACATAAAAAAATTTTAATTTTAAATTATTTAATTGTTTCTTGATAACAACAAGTTGTACAGAGTAGAATTTTGCTTCACTAATTATTATATATTAACTTCAGTGTTTTATTTAAGACGTTGCTACTGTAAATTCTTAAAAGTGACATTGATATTTTTTGAACAAAAATTTAATACTACGTTTGATTTTTAAAGGTATTTTGTTGATGTACAAAAATATTAATCAACATTTTGTTTCCATTGAAAGTTAATGTTCTATTTTTCCTTTATTTTTATTTGTAGTACAAACATTTGTAACATTAAAAAAGGTTTAATTTCAAATTGTAAATTATTTCAAATACCGTACTTTATCCCTTTTTTATTTAGATATGGAACTCTTGTGTGTCTGTTCTTTATTATTTCGTTCTCAGCTTTATAGGAGCTGCCTCAGGAGCTGGTATTTATTGCTAGTAAATATTAACACTCATTTACAATAGTAAAACGTTAACGGCAATCAATAGTGAACAATACAATATCAACAAAATATTATTCTTTGCAAAATAGTGTTGTATGACGAGTTTCCAGGTCGGGATTACATTAAACTCCACTCGAGGGGTGCGCCTTCAAAAACCTAAGGTCTGCGCCTTTTCCTGAGGGCCAGTTGGGCCCTGGTCATGTCAATACATGACATATTCAAAGACATGAGGCGACGAGTATTAAGGATCTCGGTGAGTTTCTCTGAAGGATGTCGTAGTCTGTATAACAATGTTATATGAATAAAATTAAATTTCTTTTATCAAAAAAATGAAAGAATTATTTTAGTGTTAATTTAGGCCTATGAATAAGTATTAATAATCATAATCATAATAATAATAATAATAATAATTATTATTATTATTATTATTATATAACAGTAATATTATTATTATTTTTTACATAATGTTACTAAAATAAATGTTCTTGAACCAACTAAAGTTACATGCAACGAAAAATGCCACTGAATCCACCAGATGGGGCTGGGGCAGAAACTCTACTGTAAAACCCTCTTAACAATAGATGCACATTTTTAGTGGTCATACAAATAACCTTTCTTGAAGTGAAGGATACGAACAGGTAAGCGGACACACACGGCCCCATTCAGTACTGACAACCCATTTGTTTTACTTTAGAATTAATTGGAGATATTAAACATGTTTTTCTTAATGTACCAAGATGAGGTATATTATTACTCTAGTATAGAACTGAATGTAGTACTGAACACTAGAATAGTATTGTTAAACTTGAATGTGTTTAACAAATTACAACCCATTATGTGATTTCATTTTCCAAATTTGTCAGGGGAAAAATTAAAAAAAAAACTTGTATAATTTCCTGCTGTGTATTTCAGGTCCTTGTCTACCATGTCCAAAAATTGTGAAATCAACTTGTCACTGCACTGTGGCCGACAAAGCTGTGCTCAGCCTTGTCATGAAGGACCCAGCTTGCCTTGTCCAGTTTGCCACTCAACTGTGCAAGGAAACGGTAATAAAGGACTGTGCTCATCCTACATCGCACTATGAAGAGTTAAGGCAGATATACACTATGTATATACTCTTGGAATATCAAGCTTATTAAACATGCTATTATAATTTTTATTAGTATATAAAATAGATAGCCTTTTTAAAAATAACTATTGTTGATATAGACTGTTCCAGTTTCTTTTATCTATCTTGTATAGAATACTTCCAGAACATAATTATTTACTTACAATGATTCTTAAATGGTCAGTAGTCACTAAACGCCATAACCTAAAGTATAATCAAGTCCTTATGTTTACTACAGTTTGTAGTGACTTAATAGTGATTAAAATTTATTTAAAAACAGTAGATCATTTTCTGATTAATATAATATTCTTCTTAAACATGCCATGAAAACACAATTTTTTCATAAGTTAAACTTCTTAATGAGAAAAACAATACAAACGCTGTATAACATCTTAACTTGTGTTATAACGTAGGGAACCCACGTTAATTGGCTATGCCAATTATACAGGCTGCCTTTCGTTGTGACAAGCTGAAAATTAATCACAACAAATAAAACAATTCTTATATCAGGATATTGGGAAGGGGAGACTGTTGATTTATGCACTCAGTTTACTCGGTACTCAGATGACATCTCTTTATTACATTATGAGATAAAGTTCTCTATTTAAAGTTCTCAACATATATAGTTTACAGTATAATTATATATATATTACTCTTTCATAAGGGCCCTCAAAATATGATGTACATCTATTTAATTTATTCCGCGGATCCGGGATTGAATATATATTAAGTTAATAATGGTCACCTTGCCATATACAATATTGAAAATTGAGCCATTTGAAGAATGGACTTTATTTTAGTTTAAACATTTACTCTTTTGCTATAACCAGTGTTATTAGATTACAGGCTACATGTTACATATAATGTCTGTCTTTTAAAGTCTTAAAAGTGGTGAGTTAAATTGTCTTTTGTGGGTAATAATTTTAGTAACTCATAACCATGGAAGACAAGCCTCCATGTCACCTGGTTTTCAGTATTTGCTGCAGAATTGGTTCTTCGGTCCTTGGTGTGTTTCCTGAAGGTCTGTCGTTGCCTTAGTATCCGGTGACGGTGAAGTTCCTGAAGTCTGTTATATCATTCGGGCTGAAGTACTCTCATCTTAGGCGACTGTAGTAATTCTTGTAGGATACTCTCATCTTAGACGACTGTTGTAATTCTTGTAGTTATAATAAATAAATAGAAAGTTTGTTTCACAGTAATACACTTCACATGATTATAGATTAGTTGAATATCACCTTCATGTTTGTAGGTTGTATGAATTAAATAGTTTGTTATTTATTCATTGAGAGGAGAGAGATGTCATCGCCGCACAAATTTAGTTATTAAATATTCATTGAACCAACCATTCACATAATTATACACGCGTCGCGAAACAACGCTGTACGCAGCTTACGGCGTGAGCGCTCCATTGCAAGTGGGCAAAAATAGTTAGGGGGAGAGTAGTAATCTCGCGACAATTACTAGTCAACATAAAAGTAGTTCCATGTTTCTAATTTAATTAAAGGACTAAAGTTTGATTAAATAATTAAATAGAGATATTCTTAGTTACAGACGTTATCAAAGTACATTACAGTGGTCTTATTTAATTATTTAAATAATAACAAAATTTACAATTATATTTAGTTTGTTTAGGGGTCAGAAAACAAGTTAATTCTGCTTAGTGCCTGTCTATGCAGGATTAATTAACAAGCTTTACCCTTTCTGTACAATCGTATTTCTTTTATTTTATTATTAGACCTTTTATTAAATATTATTATTATTAATGATAGCAATAAGATTTAGTTTAAATGTGCGATTTTATTAAAAAATTAAAATTTCTCAGCCTACACATTATCAATTTAATAATTACCATATTTTTATTAATGAAATCGTCACAGCTGTTTAAAAATACAATGTTTCGTGCAATTTTAAGCAAAACAATTCTTAAAAGTCTTATTATCTGAAATAAAATAACACATTTGGGCAGAGTTTACTCATATTGTTTTGCTTATAATTCAGTTATTGTCTTTAGCAACAAAAATTGTTGTTGTTGTTAGAATTAAATTCATTTTTTCAATTAATATAAAAGAACTTGTACATTCCTTTCAATTCCCTCATTACATACAAAATATGTCTTCCCCTTCTCTTACTTTTGATGCAATCTTTAGCAATAAAACAATAACATTGATTATGTGATTACATACATTCATAATAGAAATAGAAATAATTAAAACAGAGAATTCAATTTACATAACGCAAACAAGCGCTTCTTTCTTTTATTATATAATTACCAAACCTACACTCTCACATGCACCATATCTTATATTTTCCCTTATGAGTTCATTTATAATAAATGAATTGCTCCCCCCAACAACGTTGCAAGTGCCAAAAGTACAATTTTTCAAAAAACGGTAAAAACTGTTTTTCACATGTTGTATATACTTTTTGGCTAGTTTTTTTTAGCCGTAATGTATTGTAATAAGTTTGAAAAGAGTATTTTATAGTCCCACATGAATGTGGTTCACTTATTTTAAGAAATATATAAAAAACTAACCTCCTTATAGAGCAACAACATTGTAGGCCCCAGTCGGTTACAACGTTGTTGCACATTGTACCTATCGATTATATTATTTGAAACTAGGGATAAAATGAATATAGTTTTCTTAAGTACATATTTCTTGATAGAAACACACACACACACAATGTCAACTTAACAAAATCATTTTTTGAGAAAATGAGTAAACATTTTAACTTAGTCATTACAAATAAAAACTTTCAAAATAGCTATTAAGACATTAAGTATGTAAATAAGTAAGTCCAAAACATTTATTCACCTCAAAGGTTGTTATAAAATTCAACAAATTCCTCACAAATATATTGGCACATATCTTCCAAGTCAGTTTTCTTGGCCCATTTAATTGGAAGGCAATCCCCGTACAAGTTGTGAAATCGCGCTATTTTAACTGGTGGAAACTTTCTCCTGCCCCTTCCCTGAGCTTTCTTAGCAATGCTATGTGTTTCCCACGGCTGAAGCACATTGTGTGAAGTTCTGCCACATAATGTTGTAGGCTCATCAGAAGCTATTTGATACCAGACCTGTTCAGTAATCTTATATAGTTCCCTTTACACAGAGAATTTTCAACAACACTCAAATCTTTGAAGTCGTCTGTTCCCATAACACACACTTCAAACCTGCTGGGACTGGCATTGGCAGTTACCTCTACGCAGTGCATAGGGATACACATGGTCCCTTTTTTTGCTCTCTCGATGACAGCGAAATTGCAGGGTGCAGTCACATGGGAGGAAGCAATGACCAGTAGTCATAAACTTTTGTTCTACTGATGAAAAGTACTTTAGCACCACTAGATGCTGCATTAGGGCAATCAACCACCAGTTATTATTCTGACCAATACATCGATCAGACCAGAAAATCAAAACATGTGCCTCACCTGGCTTCAGTGAAGTGTATTTCTACGTACTTGAGGATGCACGATGACACCTCTGCTGCTCTTTTTTTTTTGGCATAACCATCTTCCTATGATTTATACATCCTTTTATATAAATCTTAATAAAAAATAAAATTTCAAATTTTTGTCAATATTTTAAAAATTAAAATTTTTAAAATACTGATACCCATAAAAACTTGTTGCTAACAGATACATGGATGGCTATGCCCAAACTTTTACTACTATACCCATTGGCTTCAAAATAAAAAAAAGATCAACTTCATTTTATATTCATACATAAACAGCTTGTTTTCAAATCCCTGAAGAAACACATGTATTCTCACGGAAAAAAAGTTTTGTCAGCTAAAATCAGTTCCTTAAGAAATGAAGAAAGCGGTGGAATGGCAATCTGTTGTAGTGACTGAGGAACGCGTTCACGTGAGTGCGCATTCGCAAATATCGCATGCGGCAACCGCTTTCACATAGCACGAGCTCTCTTATACATACCATCCTACACACGCAAACTCGCTTTTCAGAATAGCTGCTCAAAAATATGAGTGTTGAACAACCGCAAGCTGACAAAACTTTTTTCCGTGTAGCAGCTAGTGCATTGCAACAGGTGGCGGTTACAACGTTGTTGAGCTTACGTCAGTTGGGGGCAATTTTCCTAGTACTGGCTTCTTCCGTGATTATATGTATGGATTTCCAGTCCCTTGAAACTTTTCTATTCTTATTCTTCCATGAAGACACACAAATCTTCCTTTTTCTTCCACTGTTTAAACGTTTTTCGTCACCAAGTGCCAGCATGATGCCTGACTGGGAAGGCAACATTAGGCGCTTACAATGTTGTTGCTGCCGCGGAACTAAACATGCAGGAGAGTGTAGGCTTATTTCAGTGTAGGCACCCAACGTAAACTTTCTCAACCCAGAAATACCCCCACACTATTCAGAATGTCGTTTGCAACATTGTTGGGCGGAGCAATTCAAATAATAATTGAAATGATAATAAAAAATGAGGTTGAAATTTTGGTTTTACCCTCTCCGGTGTTACTTAGCTTGACATTTTTGGTGATTTGAAACCGTCCAGTCTCTGTGCGTATTTTCTTTCACTCGGCACATTTCTCTCGTGTCACTTTCTGTTTAAATTTCATAATAAAATTGTTATTCTGATATAATAATTCTTTAAATCACATTTTATGTGTACGGGCGAACTGCCCACATCCGATGTTATTTGCCGACTCGGTATATTAAAACCCAGGGCCTGTGTCCATCGCAATTAGGTGCTGGATGATGACTGACTTCACGCCAAGCGCAAATTGTTGACGCTGTCTTGGCCAGTTAGCGAGACACTCCTGCATTCCAATGTGTGACATAACCAGGGCTTGGCTATTGACGTCATATGGCGTGACCCATACGGTGCATAGTTCAGAGTTAAAACTTCTAAAAATAAGTGGCTCCAACAGCTTGATTCACCCGACCTTGACACTAATACGTTCACATTCGTTGTTTTCTTCAAAATTTTTCAAATACAATTAAAACTTTACTTTCACCCAAATATCCCTGGGTGGGTTTACCTGTCCCATTACAATACTGTAGCGCTATTAGTACTTCTGTCGTAGAAAGGAGGATCCAGAATATAATATTTGGCTGATGCCTCATTCCTGTGGTGAAACATGTAGCAAACCTCTGCAACCTGTTTGTGTCCATAAATGTCTCCTTCTGTGTTACCCAGATTAATATTGTTACAACAGTCTCATGGATCGTCGTATGGTACAGTGGAAACAAAATACATACACCAATGAAGTCACTAATAACCAGCTTTAATGAGTCACATATAACAATTTGAAATCAACAAGATACTCTCATACAGTAATTCAAGTTAAATTTGTCCACAAGCAATAATAATGTCAACTATTAGAGTACCACACTAATAATAACATAATAATCACTTTGCACAATTTGCACTTGATTATATCACCAGCTGTAATTAACTGACAAATCCAGCCGCTGTTGCTTATATAGGTTGCGCAGAGGTTTCAGAGTAACTTTCAATCCTTTTGGTGGCATGAGCATAATTTTTGTATTTCCAAGTGCTCTCAAACAGTGTGGAAAGTACTTTTGCACAGCCTTGACTGAGACGCTACACCTGCTTGGCTAGCCAAGAAGCTGGTGGAAGTGTGTAATCTCTTATTATCACATTTAATTATTTTATAATATAAACTAAAACTGTTAACTATATTACACTTTTTTTTAAACATTTCATCTTTCCTTAACACTGCAAATGTCGTAGCAAGAATGTGTTTACTCTGACATTTGTTTAAGGATGCTAGAGAAATTTGGTTGTTTTTCCTGTATAAAGTTAAAGTTACCCATTTTTAATATTTTGATTTGTGAGTTGGAATGATACGGGTGACAGAACATTATATTATTTACTTGTATTTCGTTGTCCATGATGTGTCCGTTACTTAACTAAATATAATTATTTCACTAACGACTCAGAACAAAAATTTTTTTATTTGTAAAAACGTAAAGTTTTACCTTATAACCTGAAGCTTTTTAATAGGCAAAAACCGGTTCAGGTTATAAGGTAAAACTTTACGTTTTTACCCATAAAAAACTTTGTGTTCCGAGTCGTTAGTGAAATAATTATATTTAATTATATTATTGTATGGTGAACATGAAGGAAAGTGTATTTGATTGTAACTGACATTTTCAGTAACACAGTTAAGTGTCTGTTTCTTTTAGTGCCTCATTTATTTTTTCTTGTGGATGGAGGACTTCTGATTTAAAAAAATTGTGTGTGCAGAATATACCAATTTACCAATATATCAACATGTCATCAAACCTGTAACATAGAGGATTGTCTTACTGTAGTTGATTCATGTTCTAATTTCCTATGTATGAAATAGCGATAAATTGATTTGGTTTGATTTTTAAAATGTTGCTTATCAGTTTGTTTTACTTCAGAATTAATTGGAGATATTAAACATGATATTAATGTACTAAGATGAGGTACATTATTACTCTAGTATATAACTGAATGTAGTACTGAACACTGAATAGTATTGTTAAACCTGAATGTGTTTAACAAATTACAACCCCATATATGATTTCATTTTACAAATTTGTCAGAGGAAAAAATAAAAAAAAAAGAAACTTGTATAATTTCCTGCTGTGTATTTCAGGTCCTTGTCCACCATGTCCCATAATTGTGAAATCAACTTGTCACTGGGGGTAAAGTGCAGTTTGATCACAGCACTGCAGTAAAAAGTGTGATCCTGTGGCCACAAACTGTCATGTGGCCAACACAGCTGTGCTCAGTCTTGTCATGTAGGACCCAGCTCGCCTTGTCCAGTTTTCCACTCAACTATGCAAGGAAACAGTAATACAGGACTGTGCTCATCCTACATCGCACTGTCAATAGGTAAGGCAGATATACACTATGTATATACTCTTGGAATATCAAGTCTATTAAAGATGGTATTATCATTTTTATTAGTATATAAAATAGATAGCCCTTTTAAAAGTAACTATTGTTGATATAGACTGTTCCAGTTTCTTTTATCTATCTTGTATAGAATACTTCCAAAACATAATTATTTACTTACAATGATTCTTAAACGGTCAGTAGTCACTTAACGTCATAACCTAAAGTATAATCAAGTCCTTATGTTTACTACAGTTTGTAGTGACTTAATACTGATTAAAATTTATTTAAAAACTGTAGATCATTTTCTGATTAATATAATACTCTTCTTAAACGTGCCATAAAAACACAATTTTTTCATAAGCTAAACTTCTTAATGAGAAAATCAATACGTTTGTATTATCACATAATTAATTTCATATTGTTTTTCTGTATAGCTACAAGTTTGTATCCATATTAAATTGAATACTCAAAAAATAAACAATACATACTTGAAACACTTAGTTTATAAAACAGAGTTGTTTGCCTTGCACAATGCAATGAATTTTTCCCAATAATCTCTCTTTATTCATTACGGTACAATTGTAGACAAGTTGCTATCCACTTAGAGCATTGTTTGTTTGGTTGGAGTGCATGCATGTATTGCCGGTATAACAGTGACTAGGCTAGCTTCGTAAATATGAGTCTGTTAGTAAATTTTGGCTTTTTTAGTTTTTTGCGACTTTTTAGTGCTTTCTCGCCCTCTACCGTCACCGTACAAGATTCAATATCCTTTCTATTTTTCCTCCAGTCCTTTATTGTAATAACTCCCACATTGAGTTCCTTAGCAATATTTTGGAGTGATTCCCCCTTGTCCAGTCTCTGTAGCACTTTTAATTTTTTACTTCCATATTCCTTAAGGAATGGAAGTATGGTGATGGCAAAAAAAATCGTGTTCGAGATTATTGCAGATTCTGATTCTACTACACTCAAAACATGAAAAAAAGTCGTTTTCCGAAAAGTGTCTGTGTGTCTGTCTGTCTTGTGTCTGTCTGTCTGTAGATTTTTTTTCTATGGCAAACGATAACTGCCGCAAATTCAAACAGAATCAAATAATTTTTTGCATACAGCCCGGTTTTGCAGAGTTCTCGCGACCTATTGTTTTTGGTGAAGATCGGTTGAGGGAAAGGGGTAGTTTACCTGCAACGGTTTTTTTTTAGCAAGGGAAATTTTGTTTGTTTGGCAAACGATAACAGCCGCAAATTCAAACAGAATCAAATAATGTTTCGCATATAGCCCTGAATTGTAGAGTTCTCAAGACCTATTGTTTTTGGTGAAGATCGGTTAAGGGAAAGGGGTAGTTTACCTGTAACGTTTTATGTTTTAACAAGGGTATTTCCTATGGCAAACGATAACAGCCGCAAATTCAAACAGAATGAAAAGATTATTTGCATACAGCCCTAAATTGTAGAGTTCTCAATACCTTTTGTTTTTGGTGAAGATCGGTTAAGGGAAAGGGGTAGTTTACCTACAACGTTTTTTTAACAAGGGTATTTTCTATGGCAAACGATAACAGCCGCAAATTCAAACAGAATCAAATAATTTTCTGCATACAGCCCTGATTTGTAGAGTACTCAAGACCTATTGTTTTTGGTGAAGATCGGTTGAGGGGAAGGGGTAGTTTACCAGCAACGTTTTTTATCATGCGTATTTTCTATGGCAAACGACAACTGCCGCAAATTCAAACAGAATCAAATAATTTTTTGCATACAGCCCTGATTTGTAGAGTACTCGCGACCTATTGTTTTTGGTGAAGATCGGTTGAGGGGAAGGGGTAGTTTACCTGCAACGGTTTTTTTTATCAAGGGAAATTTTTTTTTTTTTGGCAAACGATAACAGCCGCAAATTCAAACAGAATCAAATAATGTTTCGCATACAGCCCTGAATTGTAGATTTCTCAAGACCTATTGTTTTTGGTGAAGATCGGTTGAGGGAAAGGGGTAGTTTACCTGCAACGTTTTTTTAACAAGGGTATTTTATATGGCAAACGATAACAGCCGCAAATTCAAACAGAATCAAATAATGTTTTGCATACAGTCCTGATTTGTAGAGTACTCAAGACCTATTGTTTTTGGTGAAGATCGGTTAAGGGGAAGGGGTAGTTTACCTGCAACCTTTTACGTTTTATTTTCTATGGCAAACGATAACAGCCGCAAATTCAAACAGAATCAAATAATGTTTTGCATACAGCCCTGATTTGTAGAGTACTCAAGACCTATTGTTTTTGGTGAAGATCGGTTAAGGGGAAGGGGTAGTTTACCTGCAACGTTTTTTTATCAAGCGTATTTTCTATGGCAAACGATAACAGCCGCAAATTCAAACAGAATCAAATAATTTTTTGCATACGTCCCTGAATTGTAGAGGTCTCAATGACTTTCGATTTTGGTGAAGATCGGTTAAGGGGAAGGGGTAGTTTACCTGCAACCTTTTACGTTTTAACAAGAGTAAAGTACTTGAAAATTTATTTAAACTTTTTGAAACAATGGTAATTGTTAAAAATAAAATAATTTTGTTGCCAGGCAATAAAATTATAATTTTTTCATTTTAATGTAATATAATATTTTTCATTTAATACAGCAATAAAAAGGCAGGTAAGACACAGCCTGGCTGTTTGGCTGAAAATGATTTTAAATATAAATCTTAGAATATGGAAGTCATGTATGGTTCTCCATACCGATATTACTTAAAGGAAGAGTAACGTGTTTACGTTTTGAACCTGACATAATGCAAAAACTACAACAGTATGCACACACAGTATTAAAAGTGTAAGAAGATATTTGTAAACACTAAACCTGTCACCAATTACTACGTACACCAATTCACACAGGACGAGTAATTAGCACGCACTAGACACTAGATGCCGGCTCACTGAGGCAGCAAAACAACTGACAAGTATGGAAACAAGCTGGTGAGTCATCAACAAGTCGGTGCCTGAGCCGCGGTCGGACCAACCAGAGCGTCGGAGCAGCCGGGGGTTGGACTAGAGAGGTTTTACTGTACTTGTTGAATTACAATATTCTTGTCTCCTGCAGTCAGTGCCTGTCTTTTTGGCTACTGATTTTTTATATAATGATTCTTCCATCCCTGCTGTCCCATTCACACAAGAAACAACAGAATTTAGTATACCCAAGTTGCAATCCAGGTAAAAGTGCTATCACTTTCAGCTCTCCACAAATATGTCATGAATATTTCTCATACTGAATCCTGCTCAATACAGGTTTCACGTTTTTTATGAATCCTTCATGTGAGCAGCATAAGCTAAAGGGATTGATGGGTATTTATTTCCAGTGTGAAGTAGGACTGCTTTCAAACTAAGGTTTGAACAGTTTATAAATAGACGCCATTCTTCAGGATGGTGTGTTTGTCCTGAAGCTTCCAGTAAAGAATCCACTTCATTGCAGTACACTAAGACCTCATACTGAGGGAACACATCCTCAAATTCAGACTGCTTATCATGGAAAACACTTATTTGAATATTCTGCTGTAAAAGATCCTGTTAATCTTGGACGCCAGTATTATGTAATTGTATAACTAAGATGAAGGAGGCCCTGGTACTATTTCACTTACCTTATCAGAAGATTCCGAAAAAAATAAAGGCCATGGGTCACCACCACATTTTTAGAGGCCGGACTGTGGAAACTAGAGTACTGTTCCCATGAAAACAATTAAAAAATAGCAAACTTTCCCATAACAGAAGTTCCAAAGTCCGTGAGACAAACTCGTTGAGCACAGGTTAGGTTAAGATGAGGTGACATTGAAATAACTCATATTAATTTTTGTCCTACTAAATTCATTTATTGATAATATTTGAATTGTTTTTTGGTGACCAATTATTTTATTGTGAACACTTGACTTGGTTGCATCCCATCTATCATTCCAATATACCCCATTGTCAACAGTGTGATTGTATGTAGCCAATTGTTACATATGAAATAATATACAAATTTCTTAAAGATAATTACATGAATATGTTTGAAAAATTCGATTGAATTTTGTTTAAACTTATTACTAGATGACAATCAATGCAAATCAGTACTTTTTATTTTTATTAATGTGGCTGGTATTTTGCACTTAACGTGTACTTTGTACAGCCGAATCACTGTACTTTTAACGTGCATACTGTCCGACTGTTTGTAATTCTTTTAAACTTTTAAACATTACATTTTTTCTGAGGTGCTACTGAGATTATTCAGGCTCTAATGATATTTCACTTCGTTTACAGCTTCGATTTCCATACTGCCTTCTTGAGTAGCTGTTGGTGCCATGGCTGTCTGTACTGTTTGCTGGTTGTTAGGCGACTTCCTGTGTGTGGGGCTTATTGTCACTCCGTTCCCACATAAAAACTGGGTTTTTCCAGTCCTCCTGTGAGAAAATGGGCAGGCTGATGCAACACTCTTGGAGTGTGAGAACTGACTTTACTTTCTCTCCCAACCCCCTTTTCACTCCCTCACACACTCTGATGTTCTGAAGAGTGTTTATTTCATTATTTTTCTTTATATGGCCAAAATTCCCTCACACTAGATAATAGTTCAGTTGGTCTACTTATCTGTTATTCGAATCCCTCAATACTCTGGCGCACAACACGAGGCTGGTATTTCGCACTTAACACTTACTTTGTACTTTGTACGATCGAGTTGCTGTACTTTTAACGTGTGCAGTGTCTGATTGTAATACTTTTAAAACTTTGACTAGATTTATCTGAGGCACAACTGTCAATACTTCACTCTGCTTACATTTTTCACTGAGGCACGGCCTTCTGAAGTCACTGCTGTGGCCGTCTGTCCATACTGCTTGGCATCAAAATTGCGGCTGTCTGCGCATGGTTGGGTGGCTCTCCTGTGAGAAAGTCGGCAGGTGAGGCTGATGCAACACTCTTTGAGCGTGAGAACTGACTTGTGGAACATGTACACCTGCCAAATAATTACACACTTCCAAGGCCAAAGTCACGTATGAGAAATTCCACTCCGTCTGATATTGTTTCACAACCACAAAAATTTGTTTTTGTGATGCGCTTAGTGAAATGTACCACTACAATTTCTGCTTGACTCTTTGGTAAATTTAGCTCACAAACGAGGTCATTTAATTCTGATTGATATTAATTAAGTGAGGTTCAGTATATGTATTTTCCAAAAAAATCTAGGTGTCTTCTTTCTTCGTCACCTGATAAGGCTGTACAAGGTTCAACATTAATAACAACTTCGTTGTCTAATTTTTCTATTTCTGGTGGTACTGGAATTGGAAGCTCTGGACTGTGTGGCACTGGCCTGATAGCAGAGGGAATATCAGGATATTTAACATTACGTGTAGTCATAGCTGTTATCCCAGATATTTGTGTTAGACCAAAATAACAGTCCGCGGTGTGATCCTTTGGTTCTCTCCAAATTATTGGAATTACAAATCGGATGTAACACGATCCATTTAGCCACGCAGTCAGCAGCGTTACACATGTAGCACACCAAATATGAGGAGCCCAAGATTTGTCCTGATCACCTAATATACATCCAAAATTTAGTTGGTATGACTTTTTTTTAATCACTGCAGTTATGTTTCTTCTCTGAGACTTAAGGGGATTCGCTACTGGAAAATGTTTCATAATCGGAATATTCACTTGATTCTTTTTTGTAAGCTTGTATTAGTCAAAATTAAACAAATATAGTTTTTAAATAATTTTTTTCACATTGCATTGTAAAAATTTTTTTTTGAAAAATGTTAAAGTTTCTTAATTTGATATTCCTCAAAAACTATAGGTCCAATTTTGGTAAACTTAGTCTTGAATGAAAGCTAAAGAGATGCTATAAATCTCTTTTATAACCATGTATATACATAAAGGTGATCTATGATAAAAAGTTATATAAATAAAAATTTTTGCAAATTAAATTATTTATTAAAATAATTTTTTTTTCACAGACAATCTTTTGTTACAATCACTTCAAAAGACATGAAAATTTAAATAATGCTATAGAGAACAAGCACAAAAAAGTCAGCATCCTGGGGCTCCTACTTCTGGAGTTATATCAAATTGTGCACCTGAAAACACACAAATTCATTACTTTCGGGAAATGGCCGTCAAAGTTTTACAACAGTTCTAAAGCAGAATAACTTCATAACCAAACAACTCTCCATGTTTCTCAGTAACAACTCTGTTTTATATGAATAAATAACTATTTTCTGTTGAACTTGGCCAAGAAAAAGTTGTAAAAATTATATCTGATTGCAAATATAGGTCTATGATAACTATTGAATGTATTACCATAGTATGCAAGAAACGAATATTTACATTTAGGCCTACCTCTTTTAAAATTCTGTGGGTGCATAAGTAGTTCCTTCTTTTTCTTTCCTTCTTTCTTCTTCTTGTAGTACTGCATTCTTTTTTTTTCAGAAATAGTTGATATTTTTGTCCCTCTTTTTCTCTCCAATCCGCAAAATTTGTCAAATCTATTGGCTATTTCTGTTCCTGGACTTGCAATAAGGCCAAAGGCTTGTTGAGTTTCATAAATTGTTTTTAAATAACCAGTATTGTACTCACAAATCCCTTCACGTATTCTCATTGTGAGGTTACTTTTAAATACAAATAAGATTTTGGGGCATTTAGACAAAATTAGGCTGTGCACCGCTCGTTAGCGTTCTGGGTTTTTCCTTCCACACACCTTGACAACAAAGAGTCTGATCCCAATCTTTGTATATAGGCAGAATTTTGGAAACAACATGTGCCCTCAGAGGAGTTTTGATGGCCACTGTATGAGAAGAGGCTTTTCATTTTTTGCAATGGCCCGTTGATAGAAACACCATGGCTTGTTACATGTCAGACAGTGATTATGCAGTGGTTATCATCTGTTGACTGGCAATGATCAAGAGTTGCAAATATTGCTTTTTTCATGTTAGCTACACTGCCAATATTGTTTTGGATGGCATTGCGATAATATCCTGTAAGGTGGTTTATCATTGCTATCTTTTAGGCTATCATGTTTTTTGCCACCTAAAGGATTTTTGGTTTTGGCATTCTCTTGAACAACCTTTCTAAGGGCTGTACCTAACCTTGTAGCAACATGATTGATGCACTCAACCTTTTCAATGTCTTTATCATACAATTTCAAAGAGTTCAGATGAGTATGCGTTTTTGAATCACCATCAGATATCATGCTTGTGTAGTGACACCCCCAACCCCCACTGTAGTGGTCTTTTAATGTGTTCTTTGATTTTACGAATGACACCTGTTTTCCAACCCGTATTAGTAACGGTGCCATCACATCCAACTACATCCAGTTCCTGAAGTGAAAATCCAGTTTCAGTTAAATAAGAGATAATGCTGTTAGCAATGTCTTCAGCAGAACCAGAAGAGGGTGAAACATGGCCGATGTAAACAGAACCTGGTTCTTTTAAAATCGTGTAATGCTCCTCTTTTATTGTTCTTCGAAACTGCTTTGAGTTAACTTTTTCAATCACGAGAGTGTTATCCTTCCTTCCATCAAAATACAGTCCTTGAAGTGGGTTATGCTTTTCCTCATTTTGCGTTTGAAGTACTGAACGGTTAACACTTTTTTCCCGTCTAAGTTTATTTTTGTCAACAACATACGTGTTGTCTTCATCAGTTACAATACCAAAATCCCGCAACAGACTTGAAGCCACAGCTGCCGTTGCTCTATCTGACAATCCAAAGCGATCACTAGTCAGCGCAGTATTTTTCAATTTAACGCGCATCTGCCATGGTGACTTAATTTGAGACTTTGGTAATTTAAAATCTTCATCGCTGTCATTTTCAGTGTCTTCAGACGAATTACTTAATACCTCTTTTGGCAGGCAAGTTTCTGTATCCGTTTGTGTTTTGAGCAAGATGGCTGTGCTATCACGTCAATTGTGGAATGAGTTGTTTTATGTTCTATAACCTTTCTTTCAAGTCTTTGAGTAATTTTTTTTGTTTCCTTTACGTCCACACTTCCAATTTTTCCTATGCCATGTTTTCTTTGCAAGTATATGAATTTTAGTTCAATGACTGGTATTTTTTTTGCTTTTTCACACGTACAGGTAATAGACACAGGGCACTCACAAACTTCAGTGGCCTTTTGGCAATTGCAGTCTAAAGTTATTTTGCACTTAAAAGCAGAGATATCAAATAGTAACAAAGATTTCTGCTTGAATTCCTCAACTCTCATTTTGAACTTTTCCTTTTCCTTATCCCACTTATAAGACTTCATAAGATTACCGATAACTGTTATGGTATGCGTTAATTAACTGAACAATTCTGTAAAGCGTAACTGTTGGTATTGAAGCTTTATCAAACACGGTTTTAACTTGTGGTGCCACAATATTCGAACCTTGAGAAAAACTTACTGACCTGTTGTTTGCTTTCAATGCCAAACTGTAATGTTCATTGAAAAAACACTTGAGAACGTCTTCATACATCGGAAGTTTACTCGCAGATAACTCCTTTGGGTGACCGAATAACGGACAATTAAACTCGCTCCGAGTAATTTTCTTAGACACAGCCATTAGGACACAGTAATAAAATAATCTTATAAACAAACACTACTAAAACTAACACACTTATCAGTTATAAACTAACATTATTGAAGCAAACACTACTGAAACACACCGTCACGGTCATTGCCTGGCTCAACACTGACAGATACTGTTGTGTCACGGAGCTCACAAATGGCGGGAGGCGCGCGCGCTTTGCATTGCATTGTGGGTAAATTCCATAGCAATGGTGTGGTGGGGGGGTGCAGTACAGGTGCAGAGCGACAACCAGAACTCTAGAAGTGGTGACGGGCTGCAATAGACACCGTTGCGCGTCGTGTACGGTTTGTAAAAAATACGTTAAATTACAGATTTGTAATGCTTTGCGCTACCCAGAATAAAGTAATTTTTATAGTTATCTTAATCCAACATGTTTTTTTGCATTACTTTTAAAGCTTTTTCAATATAGCAATTTTTTATCTTGTATTTTTATAGGTCCAAGATAACCTTGTATTTTTCAATAAATTTCAAATATTTAAGCACAATGCGCTACCGATAGATGTGATATTTTTTTTTATTTCATCTGCGTTTTACTTAGGTGCCCTAGAGGCAAGTTTTCTGCAGTATGGCATTTAAAAATAAAAATATTATAAAAATTCAGCCCACCCGCACATCTCAGGACAAAAATTCCCCAAAGCCTCCTCTGTATGATGTGAATAGACGGTTTCTTTACTCTTTCAATGCTTTGGGAAAAGGCCACAGAGGCCTAGAAACATTTAGTATGCACTTCAACATGAAACCTATGCAAAGCAAGGCATACAATTTACACAAAAAAGCTCTTTCTAAAATTGTTGAAGCAAACATTCAGCGCAACTTGGAACAGGCTCGTGTTGAGGTACACAAAGTGTACGAGGTTTTAGAATCTCTGGATGAATCAGATGATGATACTCCTATAATAGACCTTACTGTCAGTTATGATGGGAGCTGGCACAAAAGGGGCTTTACATTAACGTATGGTGTAGGCTGCTGCATAGAAGTGACAACAGGTTTGATAATTGATTTTGAAGTCCTATCAAAGTACTGTCGTTTATGGGAAACAATGAAGGAAAAGTTAAAAGATCAGCCGCAGCAGCTTGGAGATTGGAAAGAAAGTCACAAATCAAAGTGTTAATGTAATTATGAAGGATCTTCCCCAATGATGGAGGTGGAGGCAACAGAAAGAATTTGGAGGTGTTCATTGCACTACGGATTCAGGTACACAAGCATGATATCTGATGGTGATTCAAAAATGCATACTCATCTAAACTCTTTGGAATTGTATGATAAAGACATTGAAAATGTTGAGTGCATCAATCATGTTGCTACAAGGTTAGGTTGTGATAAAACAAATTAAGTCCCTAGTTCTGGGCGTCAAATGTGAAGCTACTTACCTTCACATAAAAGTCACTAACATAAACATTGTATATTTATCGGGCGCCATCTTGCCAACTGCAAGAAAATAAATAATGAGGGTTCTTTTCAGCGAACTAGGAGAACAGAATTGGTTGTTTGAAATGACTACTTCGCTCTACTATACTCAAACAAACTCGTGTTTATTCATAATTTAGTTTTACTGTTGCATTTTAACGACAATGACAAAATTACTCCTCTTTTATACTTTTACTATTTTAACATTGACAGTGTACATGCTTTATTCTGACTACAACTTTCAAAACATTATTGATAATTAAACTGTTGAACACTAAAACAAATGCTGTAAAGAAATAATACTCAACTAATTTTTCTTAACTTAAACCAGCGCTTTTGTAATTACGTAATTCAAACTCACCCATACACACTCACACACTTTCACATTAAACAAGTTATATTCCCATTAGAGCTCATATTTTAAATTAATTTTCCCCCTCTGTTCTTGTATTGTATGAAAATAATAAAATTTGTTAATTTACTTTCCTGTTATTACGTTGAAGGTACCCTCCTTCAATGTCTTCTCGTATACACACACTGATTTATTGCCGAACTGTCACATGATTATTTACTTATTAATTTCTCACTGTATCTATTCGGTTTCAAAATACTGTTTTAGATGATCAAATCTTAAAAATTTTTACATTTTTTATTGTATGCGGGCCCGCACTTACGTTTCGAAACTTTATAGATACCACTCGCGCGAGTGATGAAGTTGGACTGGGCTGAGAAATAGGCGCTATTTTGTGAAGCAACTGTTGTGGTGTGATCAAGTCCTATTGTTTTTTAGTTTGTATCCTTCCGCCAGCTGCATGTCACCGTTATGTAACGGAATTACTCATCAAGGATAGGCTCTGACGTAACGCTCGCCTGATGTTTCATTTCATAATTTGTTTACCGTTACATAATGTGTTTACTGGTTTTGTGTTCGTCATTGTCTGACCTTGACACAGCTTGTCGGCTATCAAATACGTTCATACTGGTTTTACCAAACATTGTTAAACAATTCTGCACAGTCAATGTTGCCACGGTTGTTTTCATTTCAAACAAATTTACCTCTCGGTTACAAAATTTATAATTTCTGTCCTTATCACTCAACAAGGGATAAAGTTATTATTATTTATTTATAAAAAAAAAAATACAAAATATGTTATTTATTATCCATAAAATATAAACTTCTTTACATTGTCTCAGGTAGGCCCCAAAAATGCCCCGCTACAAGGTACAGCCCTTAGAAAGGTTGTTCAAGAGAATGCCAAAACCAAAAATCCTTTAGGTGGCAAAAAACATGATAGCCTAAAAGATAGCAATGATAAACCATCTTACAGGATATTATCGCAATGCCATCCAAAACAATATTGGCAGTGTAGCTAACATGAAAAAAGCAATATTTGCAACTCTTGATCATTGCCAGTCAACAGATGATAAACCACTGCATAATCACTGTCTGACATGTAACAAGCCATGGTGTTTCTATCAACGGGCCATTGCAAAAAATGAAAAGCCTCTTCTCATACAGTGGCCATCAAAACTCCTCTAAGGGCACATGTTGTTTCCAAAATTCTGCCTATATACAAAGATTGGGATCAGACTCTTTGTTGTCAAGGTGTGTGGAAGGAAAAACCCAGAACGCTAACGAAGCGGTGCACAGCCTAATTTTGTCTAAATGCCCCAAAATCTTATTTGTATTTAAAAGTAACCTCACAATGAGAATACGTGAAGGGATTTGTGAGTACAATACTGGTTATTTAAAAACAATTTATGAAACTCAACAAGCCTTTGGCCTTATTGCAAGTCCAGGAACAGAAATAGCCAATAGATTTGACAAATTTTGCGGATTGCAGAGAAAAAGAGGGACAAAAATATCAACTATTTCTGAAAAAAAAAAGAATGCAGTACTACAAGAAGAAGAAAGAAGGAAAGAAAAAGAAGGAACTACTTATGCACCCACAGAATTTTAAAAGAGGTAGGCCTAAATGTAAATATTCGTTTCTTGCATACTATGGTAATACATTCAATAGTTATCATAGACCTATATTTGCAATCAGATATAATTTTTACAACTTTTTCTTGGCCAAGTTCAACAGAAAATAGTTATTTATTCATATAAAACAGAGTTGTTACTGAGAAACATGGAGAGTTGTTTGGTTATGAAGTTATTCTGCTTTAGAACTGTTGTAAAACTTTGACGGCCATTTCCCGAAAGTAATGAATTTGTGTGTTTTCAGGTGCACAATTTGATATAACTCCAGAAGTAGGAGCCCCAGGATGCTGACTTTTTTGTGCTTGTTCTCTATAGTATTATTTAAATTTTCATGTCTTTTGAAGTGATTGTAACAAAAGATTGTCTGTGAAAAAAAAATTATTTTAATAAATAATTTAATTTGCAAAAATTTTTATTTATATAACTTTTTATCATAGATCACCTTTATGTATATACATGGTTATGAAAGAGATTTTAGAGCATCTCTTTAGATTTCATTCAAGACTAAGTTTACCAAAATTGGACCTATAGTTTTTGAGGAATATCAAATTAAGAAACTTTAACATTTTTCAAAAAAAAAATTTTTACAATACAATGTGAAAAAAATTATTTAAAAACTATATTTGTTTAATTTTGACTAATACAAGCTTACAAAAAAGAATCAAGTGAATATTCCAATTATGAAAGATTTTCCAGTAGCGAATCCCCTTAAATCTCAGAGAAGAAACATAACTGCAGTGATTAAAAAAAGTCATATCAACTAAATTTTGGATGTATATTAGGTGATCAGGACAAATCTTGGGCTCCTCATATTTGGTGTGCTACATGTGTAACGCTGCTGACTGCTTGGCTAAATGGATCGTGTTACATCCGATTTGTAATTCCAATAATTTGGAGAGAACCAAAGGATCACACCGCGGACTGTTATTTTGGTCTAACACAAATATCTGGGATAACAGCTAAGACTACACGTAACGTTAAATATCCTGATATTCGCTCTGCTATCAGGCCAGTGCCACACAGTCCAGAGCTTCCAATTCCAGTACCACCAGAAATAGAAAAATTAGACAACGAAGTTGTTATTAATGTTGAACCTTGTACAGCCTTATCAGGTGACGAAGAAAGAAGACACCTAGATTTTTTTGGAAAATACATATACTGAACCTCACTTAATTAATATCAATCAGAATTAAATGACCTCGTTTGTGAGCTAAATTTATCAAAGAGTCAAGCAGAAATTGTAGTGGTACATTTCACTAAGCGCATCACAAAAACAGGTTTTTGTGGTTGTGAAACAATACCAGACGGAGTGGAATTTCTCATACGTGACTTTGGCCTTGGAAGTGTGTAATTATTTGGCAGGTGTACATGTTCCACAAGTCAGTTCTCACGCTCAAAGAGTGTTGCATCAGCCTCACCTGCCGACTTTCTCACAGGAGAGCCACCCAACCATGTGCAGACAGCCACAATTTTGATGCCAAACAGTATGGACAGATGGCCACAGCAGTGACTCCAGAAGGCCGTGCGTCAGTGAAAAATGGAAGCAGAGTGAAGTATTGTCAGTTGTGCCTCAGATAAATCTAGTCAAAGTTTTAAAAGTATTACAATCAGACACTGCACACGTTAAAAGTACAGCAACTCGATCGTACAAAGTACAAAGTAAGTGTTAAGTGCGAAATACCAGCCTCGTGTTGTGCGCCAGAGTATTGAGGGATTCGAATAACAGATAAGTAGACCAACTGAACTATTATCTAGTGTGAGGGAATTTTGGCCATATAAAGAAAAATAATGAAATAAACACTCTTCAGAACATCAGAGTGTGTGAGGGAGTGAAAAGGAGGTTGGGAGAGAAAGTAAAGTCAGTTCTCACACTCCAAGAGTGTTGCATCAGCCTGCCCATTTTCTCACAGGAGGACTGGAAAAACCCAGTTTTTATGTGGGAACGGAGTGACAATAAGCCCCACACACAGGAAGTCGCCTAACAACCAGCAAACAGTACAGACAGCCATGGCACCAACAGCTACTCAAGAAGGCAGTATGGAAATCGAAGCTGTAAACGAAGTGAAATATCATTAGAGCCTGAATAATCTCAGTAGCACCTCAGAAAAAATGTAATGTTTAAAAGTTTAAAAGAATTACAAACAGTCGGACAGTATGCATGTTAAAAGTACAGTGATTTGGCTGTACAAAGTACACGTTAAGTGCAAAATACCAGCCACATTAATAAAAATAAAAAGTACTGATTTGCATTGATTGTCATCTAGTAATAAGTTTAAACAAAATTCAATCGAATTTTTCAAACATATTCATGTAATTATCTTTAAGAAATTTGTATATTATTTCATATGTAACAATTGGCTACATACAATCACACTGTTGACAATGGGGTATATTGGAATGATAGATGGGATGCAACCAAGTCAAGTGTTCACAATACAATAATTGGTCACCAAAAAACAATTCAAATATTATCAATAAATGAATTTAGGACAAAAATTAATATGAGTTATTTCAATATCACCTCACCTTAACCTAACCTGTGCTCAACGAGTTTGTCTCACGGACTTTGGAACTTCTGTTATGGGAAAGTTTGCTATTTTTTAATTGTTTTCATGGGGACAGTACTCTAGTTTCCACAGTCCGGCCTCTAAACATGTGGTGGTGACCCATGGCCTTTATTTTTTTCGGAATCTTCTGATAAGGTAAGTGAAATAGTACCAGGGCCTCCTTCATCTTAGTTGTACAATTACATAATACTGGCGTCCAAGATTAACAGGATCTTTTACAGCAGAATATTCAAATAAGTGTTTTCCATGATAGGCAGTCTGAATTTGAGGATGTGTTCCCTCAGTATGAGGTCTTAGTGTACTGCAATGAAGTGGATTCTTTACTGGAAGCTTCAGGACAAACACACCATCCTGAAGAATGGCGTCTATTTATAAACTGTTCAAACCTTAGTTTGAAAGCAGTCCTACTACACACTGGGAATAAATACCCATCAATCCCTTTAGCTTATGCTGCTCACATGAAGGATTCATAAAAAACGTGAAACCTGTATTGAGCAGGATTCAGTATGAGAAATATTCATGACATATTTGTGGAGAGCTGAAAGTGATAGCACTTTTACCTGGATTGCAACTTGGGTATACTAAATTCTGTTGTTTCTTGTGTGAATGGGACAGCAGGGATAGAAGAATCATTATATAAAAAATCAGTAGCCAAAAAGACAGGCACTGACTGTAGGAGACAAGAATATTGTAATTCAACAAGTACAGTAAAACCTCTCTAGTCCAACCCCCGGCTGCTCCGACGCTCTGGTTGGTCCGACCGCGGCTCAGGCACCTACCTGTTGATGACTCACCAGCTTGTTTCCATACTTGTCAGTTGTTTTGCTGCCTCAGTGAGCCGGCATCTAGTGTCTAGTGCGTGCTAATTACTCGTCCTGTGTGAATTGGTGTACGTAGTAATTGGTGACAGGTTTAGTGTTTACAAATATCTTCTTACACTTTTAATACTGTGTGTGCATACTGTTGTAGTTTTTGCATTATGTCAGGTTCAAAACGTAAACACGTTACTCTTCCTTTAAGTAAAAAATTAAAAGTGCTACAGAGACTGGACAAGGGGGAATCACTCCAAAAAATTGCTAAGGAACTCAATGTGGGAGTTACTACAATAAAGGACTGGAAGAAAAATAGAAAGGATATTGAATCTTGTACGGTGACGGTAGAGGGCGAGAAAGCACTAAAAAGTCGCAAAAAACTAAAAAAGCCAAAATTTACTAACAGACTCATATTTACGAAGCTAGCCTAGTCACTGTTATACCGTCAATACATGCATGCACTCCAACCAAACAAACAATGCTCTAAGTGGATAGCAACTTGTCTACAATTGTACCGTAATGAATAAAGAGAGATTATTGGGAAAAATTCATTGCATTGTGCAAGGCAAACAACTCTGTTTTATAAACTACGTGTTTCAAGTATGTATTGTTTATTTTTTGAGTATTCAATTTAATATGGATACAAACTTGTAGCTATACAGAAAAACAATATGAAATTAATTATGTGATAATACAAACGTATTGATTTTCTCATTAAGAAGTTTAGCTTATGAAAAAATTGTGTTTTTATGGCACGTTTAAGAAGAGTATTATATTAATCAGAAAATGATCTACAGTTTTTAAATAAATTTTAATCAGTATTAAGTCACTACAAACTGTAGTAAACATAAGGACTTGATTATACTTTAGGTTATGACGTTAAGTGACTACTGACCGTTTAAGAATCATTGTAAGTAAATAATTATGTTTTGGAAGTATTCTATACAAGATAGATAAAAGAAACTGGAACAGTCTATATCAACAATAGTTACTTTTAAAAGGGCTATCTATTTTATATACTAATAAAAATGATAATACCATCTTTAATAGACTTGATATTCCAAGAGTATATACATAGTGTATATCTGCCTTACCTATTGACAGTGCGATGTAGGATGAGCACAGTCCTGTATTACTGTTTCCTTACATAGTTGAGTGGAAAACTGGACAAGGCGAGCTGGGTCCTACATGACAAGACTGAGCACAGCTGTGTCGGCC
Source organism: Magicicada septendecula (assembly GCA_034769895.1). Classification (NCBI taxonomy): domain Eukaryota; kingdom Metazoa; phylum Arthropoda; class Insecta; order Hemiptera; family Cicadidae; genus Magicicada; species Magicicada septendecula. The sequence goes on along the minus strand of CM068376.1, from coordinate 303,284,528 downwards.
ACATGACAGTTTGTGGCCACAGGATCACACTTTTTACTGCAGTGCTGTGATCAAACTGCACTTTACCCCCAGTGACAAGTTGATTTCACAATTATGGGACATGGTGGACAAGGACCTGAAATACACAGCAGGAAATTATACAAGTTTCTTTTTTTTTTCCTCTGACAAATTTGTAAAATGAAATTATATATGGGGTTGTAATTGTTAAACACATTCAGGTTTAACAATACTATTCAGTGTTCAGTACTACATCCAGTTATATACTAGAGTAATAATGTACCTCATCTTAGTACATTAAGAAAAACATGTTTAATATCTCCAATTAATTCTGAAGTAAAACAAACTGATAAGCAACATTTTAAAAATCAAACCAAATCAATTTATCGCTATTTCATATATAGGAAATTAGAACATGAATCAACTACAGTAAGGCAATCCTCTATGTTAAAGGTTTGATGACATGTTGATATATTGGTAAATTGGTATATTCTACACACAAAAGTTTTTTTTAATCAGAAGTCCTCCAGCCACAAGAAAAAATAAGTGAGGCGCTAAAACAAACAGACACTTAACTGTTATACTGGAAATTTCAGTTACAATCAAATACACTTTCCTTCATGTTCACCATACAATAATATAATTAAATATAATTATTTCACTAACGACTCGGAACACAAAGTTTTTTATGGGTAAAAACGTAAAGTTTTACCTTATAACCTGAACCAGTTTTTGCCTATTAAAAAACTTCAGGTTATAAGGTAAAACTTTACGTTTTTTCAAATAAAAAATTTGTGTTCTGAGCCGTTAGTGAAATAATTATATTTAGTTAAGTAACGGACATATCATGGACAACGAAATACAAGTAAATAATATAATGTTCTGTCACCCGTATCATTCCAACTCACAAATCAAAATATTAAAAATGGGTAACTTTAACTTTATACAGGAAAAACAACCAAATTTCTCTAGCATCCTTAAACAAATGTCAGAGTAAACACATTCTTGCTACGACATTTGCAGTGTTAAGGAAAGATGAAATGTTTAAAAAAAAGTGTAATATAGTTAACAGTTTTAGTTTATATTATAAAATAATTAAATGTGATAATAAGAGGTTACACACTTCCACCAGCTTCTTGGCTAGCCAAGCAGGTGTAGCGTCTCAGTCAAGGCTGTGCAAAAGTACTTTCCACACTGTTTGAGAGCACTTGGAAATACAAAAATTATGCTCATGCCACCAAAAGGATTGAAAGTTACTCTGAAACCTCTGCACAACCTATATAAGCAACAGCGGCTGAATTTGTCAGTTAATTACAGCTGGTGATATAATCAAGTGCAAATTGTGCAAAGTGATTATTATGTTATTATTAGTGTGGTACTCTAATAGTTGACATTATTATTGCTTGTGGACAAATTTAACTTGAATTACTGTATGAGAGTATCTTGTTGATTTCAAATTGTCATATGTGACTCATTAAAGCTGGTTATTAGTGACTTCATTGGTGTATGTATTTTGTTTCCACTGTACCATACGACGATCCATGAGACTGTTGTAACAATATTAATCTGGGTAACACAGAAGGAGACATTTATGGACACAAACAGGTTGCAGAGGTTTGCTACATGTTTCACCACAGGAATGAGGCATCAGCCAAATATTATACTCTGGATCCTCCTTTCTACGACAGAAGTACTAATAGTGCTACAGTATTGTAATGGGACAGGTAAACCCAACCAGGGATATTTGGGTGAGAGTAAAGTTTTAATTGTATTTGAAAAATTTTGAAGAAAACAACGAATGTGAACGTATTAGTGTCAAGGTCGGGTGAATCAAGCTGTTGGAGCCACTTATTTTTAGAAGTTTTAACTCTGAACTATGCACCGTATGGGTCACGCCATATGACGTCAATAGCCAAGCCCTGGTTATGTCACACATTGGAATGCAGGAGTGTCTCGCTAACTGGCCAAGACAGCGTCAACAATTTGCGCTTGGCGTGAAGTCAGTCATCATCCAACACCTAATTGCGATGGACACAGGCCCTGGGTTTTAATATACCGAGTCGGCAAATAACATCGGATGTGGGCAGTTCGCCCGTACACATAAAATGTGATTTAAAGAATTATTATATCAGAATAACAATTTTATTATGAAATTTAAACAGAAAGTGACACGAGAGAAATGTGCCGAGTGAAAGAAAATACGCACAGAGACTGGACGGTTTCAAATCACCAAAAATGTCAAGCTAAGTAACACCGGAGAGGGTAAAACCAAAATTTCAACCTCATTTTTTATTATCATTTCAATTATTATTTGAATTGCTCCGCCCAACAATGTTGCAAACGACATTCTGAATAGTGTGGGGTATTTCTGGGTTGAGAAAGTTTACGTTGGGTGCCTACACTGAAATAAGACTACACTCTCCTGCATGTTTAGTTCTGCGGCAGCAACAACATTGTAAGCGCCTAATGTTGCCTTCCCAGTCAGGCACCATGCTGGCACTTGGTGACGAAAAACGTTTAAACAGTGGAAGAAAAAGGAAGATTTGTGTGTCTTCATGGAAGAATAAGAATAGAAAAGTTTCAAGGGACTGGAAATCCATACATATAATCACGGAAGGAGCCAGTACTAAGAAAATTCCCCCCAACTGACGTAAGCTCAACAACGTTGTAACCGCCACCTGTTGCAATGCACTAGCTGCTACACGGAAAAAAGTTTTGTCAGCTTGCGGTTGTTCAACACTCATATTTTTGAGCAGCTATTCCGAAAAGCGAGTTTGCGTGTGTAGGATGGTATGTATAAGAGAGCTCGTGCTATGTGAAAGCGGTTGCCGCATGCGATATTTGCGAAAGCGCACTCACGTGAACCCGTTCCTCAGTCACTACAACAGATTGCCATTCCACCGCTTTCTTCATTTCTTAAGGAACTGATTTTAGCTGACGAAACTTTTTTTCCGTGAGAATACATGTGTTTCTTTAGGGATTTGAAAACTAGCTGTATATGTATGAATATAAAATGAAGTTGATCTTTTTTTTATTTTGAAGCCAATGGGTATAGTAGTAAAAGTTTGGGCATAGCCATCCATGTATCTGTTAGCAACAAGTTTTTATGGGTATCAGTATTTTAAAAATTTTAATTTTTAAAATATTGACAAAAATTTGAAATTTTATTTTTTATTAAGATTTATATAAAAGGATGTATAAATCATAGGAAGATGGTTATGCCAAAAAAAAAGAGCAGCAGAGGTGTCATCGTGCATCCTCAAGTACGTAGAAATACACTTCACTGAAGCCAGGTGAGGCACATGTTTTGATTTTCTGGTCTGATCGATGTATTGGTCAGAATAATAACTGGTGGTTGATTGCCCTAATGCAGCATCTAGTGGTGCTAAAGTACTTTTCATCAGTAGAACAAAAGTTTATGACTACTGGTCATTGCTTCCTCCCATGTGACTGCAATTTCGCTGTCATCAAGAGTGCAAAAAAAGGGACCATGTGTATCCCTATGCACTGCGTAGAGGTAACTGCCAATGCCAGTCCCAGCAGGTTTGAAGTGTGTGTTATGGGAACAGACGACTTCAAAGATTTGAGTGTTGTTGAAAATTCTCTGTGTAAAGGGAGCTATATAAGATTACTGAACAGGTCTGGTATCAAATAGCTTCTGATGAGCCTACAACATTATGCGGCAGAACTTCACACAATGTGCTTCAGCCGTGGGAAACACATAGCATTGCTAAGAAAGCTCAGGGAAGGGGCAGGAGAAAGTTTCCACCAGTTAAAATAGCGCGATTTCACAACTTGTACGGGGATTGCCTTCCAATTAAATGGGCCAAGAAAACTGACTTGGAAGATATGTGCCAATATATTTGTGAGGAATTTGTTGAATTTTATAACAACCTTTGAGGTGAATAAATGTTTTGGACTTACTTATTTACATACTTGAATGTCTTAATAGCTATTTTGAAAGTTTTTATTTGAAATGACTAAGTTAAAATGTTTACTCATTTTCTCAAAAAATGATTTTGTTAAGTTGACATTGTGTGTGTGTGTGTGTGTGTGTGTGTGTTTCTATCAAGAAATATGTACTTAAGAAAACTGTATTCATTTTATCCCTAGTTTCAACTAATATAATCGATAGGAACAATGTGCAACAACGTTGTAACCGACTGGCGCCTACAATGTTGTTGCTCTATAAGGAGGTTAGTTTTTTATATATTTCTTAAAATAAAAAAAAAACTAGCCAAAAAGTATATACAACATGTGAAAAACAGTTTTTAGTTTTTTGAAAAATTGTACTTTTGGCACTTGCAATGTTGTTGGGGGGAGCAATTCATTTATTATAAACGAGCTCATAAGGGAAAATATAAGATATGGTGCGTGTGAGAGTGTGGGTGTGGAAATTACATAATAAAAGAAAGAAGCGCTGGTTTGCGTTAGGTAAATTGAATTCTCTGTTTTAATTATTTCTATTTCTATTATGAATGTATGTAATCACTTAATCAATGTTATTGTTTTGTTGCTAAAGATTGCATCAAAAGTAAGAGAAGGGGAAGACATATTTTGTATGTAATGAGGGAATTGAAAGGAATGTACAAGTTCTTTTATATTAATTGAAAAGATGAATTTAATTCTATAATTTAAGAAAGAAAGATTGATTTTGAGAATAAATAAATGAATTATCAGTTATTTCAACAACCATATTTGTTCTCACAAAATTCGCTCAAACGATCTCTGGACCGAGTAAGTATAAATTTCAGAAGTTGGCAACTATGCAAGATGGCGTCCGGAATGTGGACATAAACAAACGAAGGTAAAATTAAAAGTGTACAAATATATTTAAAGTAAAAATAATAAAAGTTACAGTATCTGATAATACTCCTACATGCACTTTGGGTTGCAGAGTATCACATTAAATTAAATAATTAATAAAGTATATCTTATTTATGTAAGTTTACTATAGACACATAGTTTAGGTAGGTTTCACAAAATTTAAACAAAAATTAAAAAATCAACTTTTAAGTTTTTAAAACACTGCAATGTTAACATATTTACACAATACAATATTACTTTTTTCTAACACATTATTGATTTTTTTATGCCCTAACACAAATCTGCTATACAATCCTCTCCTAAACTCTTAGTCATATAACTAGAACCAACTGTTCAGTTATCTCAACATTGTATGCCACATTTATTATCTGAATATATGAAAGTTACTGTAATAATAATAATTAAAGACATAAATTCCTTTATATAAAGACATAAAAGGAAAAGGCCTGTCTGTAACATCAATGACTGAGAAAATTTGCAGCCAGTTAGTGCTTCATCACACTGAAGAACATGCTACAGGGGGTTCTTCCGTCAAAAAACAGATGGGACATCTTGCAGAGCTGCATTTCACTGAACTTGTACCAAGAAGTGAGGGGCTGTCTAAAGGGCAGAGAAGATACCATGTGTGCACAGGAAGATCACGAAAAGCTACAGGAATAGCTTGCAGGAAACTAACACAGTGGCAGTGCAGTGACTGTGATGTCGGTCTGTGTGTCCAACCGTGAGAACAAACTTTATCACACTAAAGCATGTTATAATGTGTAACTTTTTATATGTTTTAAAAACAATTTTTGTTGCTAAAGACAATAACTGAATTATAAGCAAAACAATATGAGTAAACTCTGCCCAAATGTGTTATTTTATTTCAAATGATAAGACTTTTAAGAATTGTTTTGCTTAAAATTGCACGAAACATTATATTTTTAAACAGCTTCAGTTGCAATATATAAAATCAATAATAAAAATGTTAAAAGTATTTTCACAAGAGGAAAGTTTGTGAAAAAGTGTGGTATAATTATTTTTGTATTGTAGTATAAAATGTTATTAGGTATTTCTAAATATTTAAACAACAGTGCAAAAAAAAAACCCGCTGGTCATAGGGGATGGTCTATATGCAAACGCCATGGTACTCAAAGTGTTAACAATCCTATAGGCTGAACATTCGGCGATACAGGATTGCCAAGGCTTCTATCACCTTAACGACTCTTTCCACTTTTCCTGCTTTATACTTGTTTCAAATCCAGACTCATATTTACGAAGCTAGCCTAGTCACTGTTATACCGTCAATACATGCATTCACTCCAACCAAACAAACAATGCTCTAAGTGGATAGCAACTTGTCTACAATTGTACCGTAATGAATAAAGAGAGATTCTTGGGAAAAACTCATTGCATTGTGCAAAGCAAACAACTCTGTTTTTCAAACGAAGTGTTTCAAGCATGTATTGTTTATTTTTTGAGTGTTCAATTTAATATGGATACAAACGTGTACCCATACAGAAAAACAATATGATATTACTGGTAATTATGTGCTAATACAAACGTATTGTTTTTCTCATTAAGAAGTTTAACTTATGAAAAAATTGTGTTTTCATGGCATGTTAAGAAGAATATTATATTAATCAGAAAATGATCTACTGTTTTTAAATAAATTTTAATCACTATTAAGTCACTACAAACTGTAGTAAACATAAGGACTTGATTATACTTTAGGTTATGGCGTTTAGTGACTACTGACCATTTAAGAATCATTGTAAGTAAATAATTATGTTCTGGAAGTATTCTATACAAGATAGATAAAAGAAACTGGAACAGTCTATATCAACAATAGTTATTTTTAAAAAGGCTATCTATTTTATATACTAATAAAAATGATAATATCATGTTTAATAAGCTTGATATTCCAAGAGTATATACATAGTGTATATCTGCCTTACCTCTTCATAGTGCGATGTAGGATGAGCACAGTCCTTTATTACCGTTTCCTTGCAGTTGAGTGGCAAACTGGACAAGGCAAGCTGGGTCCTTCATGACAAGGCTGAGCACAGCTTTGTCGGCCACAGTGCAGTGACAAGTTGATTTCACAATTTTTGGACATGGTGGACAAGGACCTGAAATACACAGCAGGAAATTATACAAGTTATTTTTTTTTTAATTTTTCCTCTGACAAATTTGTAAAATGAAATCACATAATGGGTTGTAATTTGTTAAACACATTCAGGTTTAACAATACTATTCTAGTGTTCAGTACTACATTCAGTTCTATACTAGAGTAATAATATACCTCATCTTGGTACATTAAGAAAAACATGTTTAATATCTCCAATTAATTCTAAAGTAAAACAAACGGGTTGTCAGTACTGAATGGGGCCGTGTGTGTCCGCTTACCTGTTCGTATCCTTCACTTCAAGAAAGGTTATTTGTATGACCACTAAAAAGGTGCATCTATTGTTAAGAGGGTTTTACAGTAGAGTTTCTGCCCCAGCCCCATCTGGTGGATTCAGTGGCATTTTTCGTTGCATGTAACTTTAGTTGGTTCAAGAACATTTATTTTAGTAACATTATGTAAAAAATAATAATAATATTACTGTTATATAATAATAATAATTATTATTATTATTATTATTATTATTATTAATATTTATTCATAGGCTTAAATTAACACTAAAATAACTCTTTCATTTTTTTGATAAAAGAAATTTAATTTTATTCATATAACATTGTTATACAGACTACGACATCCTTCAGAGAAACTCACCGAGATCCTTAATACTCGTCGCCTCATGTCTTTGAATATGTCATGTATTGACATGACCAGGGCCCAACTGGCCCTCAGGAAAAGGCGCAGACCTTAGGTTTTTGAAGGCGCACCCCTCGAGTGGAGTTTAATGTAATCCCGACCTGGAAACTCGTCATACAACACTGTTTTGCCAAGAATAATATTTTGTTGATATTGTATTGTTCACTATTGATTGCCGTTAACGTTTTACTATTGTAAATGAGTGTTAATATTTACTAGCAATAAATACCAGCTCCTGAGGCAGCTCCTATAAAGCTGAGAACGAAATAATAAAGAACAGACACACAAGAGTTCCATATCTAAATAAAAAAGGGATAAAGTACGGTATTTGAAATAATTTACAATTTGAAATTAAACCTTTTTTAATGTTACAAATGTTTGTACTACAAATAAAAATAAAGGAAAAATAGAACATTAGCTTTCAATGGAAACAAAATGTTGATTAATATTTTTGTACATCAACAAAATACCTTTAAAAATCAAACGTAGTATTAAATTTTTGTTCATAAAATATCAATGTCACTTTTAAGAATTTACAGTAGCAACATCTTAAATAAAACACTGAAGTTAATATATAATAATTAGTGAAACAAAATTATACTCTGTACAACTTGTTGTTATCAAGAAACAATTAAATAATTTAAAATTAAAATTTTTTATGTTACAAGTGTTTGTTTGTGCTACAACAAAAATAAAGAAAAAATAGATCATTACTTTTGAATGGAGACAAATTTGATTGAAATTTTTACACATAAACAAAATACCTTTAAAATCAAAAGTAATACTACATTCTCGTGTGCAATAAAGATCAATGTTACTATCAAGATCTTACCAGCGTTTTAAATAAAATACTGAAATTAAAAAATAAAAATTAGTGAAGGATCTACTCTGTACACATTTTTGTTATCAATAAATAATAAAATATAAAAAACAAAGTTTTAACTTGAATCTGTAAGGAGGCTGTAAACTGAAGAAAATGTTATGATTTAAGTATAGGTAAATTTTAAAAACAAGCTACAAAACTTTTACTAATTTGCTGCCGACTTTATATTTTGCTAACCTGGAAATAAAGTCAATGGATATTACAAATGTGAGACAAAACGAAAATCAATAACTAAGGATAGTACACTTTTTACAATGTCTAACTCTTAATAATTTAGTATTCAGTAGGAGAGTAGGCATTGCATTTCTTCACTCTGACTGAAACCAAGTCACACACCACGGGCACTTATTCAATGCCTGCATCCTATTTGCCTACTTTCCTAGAAAATGGCATTCGGCTATTGTCACGATGATCCCGAAGCTGGGCAAAGACCCTAAGTTTGCTGAGAACCTCCGGCCTATCAGCCTGCTGTCCACATCGAAAATTCTTCGAACGACTAGTCCAGCAGCAAATAGCGGATCACCTTCAACAGTTCGATATTCTGGTCCCCGAGCAATTCGGTTTTCGTGCCGGGCACTCCTCGACGCATCAATAAAACCTTCTTAACAATAGATGCACCTTTTTAGTGGCCATAAAATAACCTTTCTTGAAGTGAAGGTTAGGCAGACACACACGGCCACATTCAGTACAGACAACCCAAACAAACAGATAAGCAACATTTTCAAAATCAAACCAAATCAATTTATCGCTATTTCATACATAGGAAATTAGAACATGAATCAACTACAGTAAGACAATCCTCTATATTAAAGGTTTGATGACATGTTGATATATTGGTAAATTGGTATATTCTACACACAAAAGTTTTTTTTAATCAGAACTCCTCCATCTACAAGAAAAAAGAAATGAGGTGCTAAAACTAACAGACACTTAACTGTTATACTGAAAATGTCAGTTACAATCAAATAGACTATCCTTCATGTTCACCATACAATAATATAATGTTCTGTCACCCGTATCATTCCTACATACAAATCAAAGTATTAAAAATGGGATACCTTAACTTTATACACGAAAAACAACCAAATTTCTCTAGCATCCTTAAACAAATGTCAGAATTAACCCATTCTTGCTACAATATTTGCAGTGTTAAGGAAAGACGAAATGTTAAAAAAAAATTTGTAATATAGTTAACAGTTTTAGTTTATATTATAAAATGATTATTGTAGTTAAGGGTTTTTCTAATTAATCAAAATATAAGTGAGTACTTTCTTATACTTAATTGTATTATAGTACTTTAATATAATTATAATTATTTGTAGCCCACAACTATCTTATAATTATTTTTTAAATATTCTAAAACAACTCATGCCAAACAACTTATGTACTCTTGTAGAATTATACTCATATGCAATATTCAGTGTGATGACAAATATTTTTCAAACTACACAACAAAGTTACTGCTCAATGATATTGTCATAACAATTAGGGAACACTCTCAAAGAAAACATCTCTGACATGGAAAACTTGCCTTGTTTAATCAGATGATGTCATAGTCATTGGAAGGACTTTCAAAGACAATTTGGAAAACCTTGAGAGGTTCTAAATAGAATTTACGCTGTCCAGCTGAAGCTGAGCCCAAATTGTTCTCTATTCCAGAAGGAAGTACTGTATCTGGGTCATCTGGTCTGAGCAGTGGGTGTTAGTATGGATTCTAATAAAGCAGACACAGTAAGAGATTGGCCGAAGAGTAAACATGACGTTCAGAGTTTCCTGGGATTATGCTCATATTACAGACGTTTTGTAAAAGGTTTCACTACTATTGTGAAACCATTACATGAGCTGATGGAAAATAAACATAACTTCCAATGGTCGAAAGAGTTATTTAAATGCTCAAGCATTTAGGACTTCAAAAATTGCATTATGTTCTCATCCAATTCTTGCTTTCCCAGCTTCCGAGGGTAAGTACATTGTAGACACAGATGCAAGCAATACTGATCTAGAAGCAAAACAGTGAAGAACAAGTAGTAGCGTATTACAACAAGAGGCTTTCTAAATCAGAGAGATGATATTGAATTACAAGGAGAGAGTTGCTGGCAATCATCTGAGCTTTAGAGCCCTCCCATAAATACCTCTATGGGAGAGAGTTTTCACTACACACTGACCACAGTGTGCTTGTATGGCTCTTGAGATATAAGAATCCATAAGGGCAATTGGCAAGGTGGCTCGAACATCTGCAAGAGTACAACTTCAAAGGGGTGCCTGCATGGTAATGCAGATGGCTTATCCTGATGACTGTGCTTGGAAAATTTCCAACACTGCCATAGAAAGGAAGAACAGAACACACCCAAACATACTCAAGCCATCACTGTAAGAGTTCCTGGCAGATGGCTGGATGACATCTACAAGAACAGATGTCTGTTTAAGACACTGGACTGATCTTGACAGCAAAAGAGCAGGCCTAAGGTCACCGCCCAGATTGGCAAGATGTCTGCCATGGTTCTGAGGTGCTGAAGAGGTACTGGGCACAATGGGGATCTCTAACTTTGTAGAGTGGATTTTTTGAAAAGTTCTTGGGAAAGTGCAGGTGGACAAGACATAGTCATACAGCCGGTAGTTCCCCAAAGTAAAGTCTAGTCTGTTTTGAAGGAAAAAATACAGAAAAGATTCTTTTGGCTTCATCATAACCAGGAGATAGAGGAAAAGTATCGGACATCTAAATATGTACCACAAGCAAGGGCCCAAGATGTTGGGAGTATTATTCAAGAGAATTGCCATAGACATTGCTGGACTTTCCCAGTCACTCCCGATGGAAACCGGTACATCATGGTTATATGTGACTATTTTAATAAGTGGGTGGTAGCTTATGCAATTTCAAATCAGGAGGTTACGACTGTGGCAAAGGCACTAGTTCAAAACTTCTGTTGCCATTATGGAGTCTCTACGGAAACCCATACAGATCAAGGGAGGAATTTCGAGTCAGGAATCTTTAAAGAATTATTCTGTCAACTCAGAATTTGAAAGACCATGACAACACCTCTCCATCCTCAGTCAGACGCAATCGTTGAGAGGTTCAATAGGACACTTGTTAAGCCCTGTTGAAGGTTGTTGATGAGAACCAAACAGACTGAGACCAGTCTACGCCCTTATTTCTAATGACATATAGGTCATCAGTACATGATACAACCGGCACGACTCCAGCAAAATTGGTGTTTTGGTGGGCGATTCATCTTCCCGGGGTCTTGATGTTCGGATCACCTGAGACTCACTTACAAGAGGCTGCATAACTATTCCTTGCAATTAGAAAATCAACTGCGAATGAATTGTTTGATAAAAGGACGACTGAAGATAGCCAGTGAGAAGATGAAAACTTGGTATAGCATGCAGCAATACTGTGGGTTTCAAAGAAGGAGACCACGTTTGGTTGTACAACCCAAAGCATCGTTGTGGTCGCTTGCATAAACTTTAAACTAACTGGGAAGGACCTTACACTATGAAGAACAGAATCAACAATGTTGTCAATCAGAGTCAACAGGAAGGACAGCAGAAATTCAAGGTTGTCCACCTAGATCTCTTGGCCAAGTATTACTTCAGAGATGGTTTGCCAGTTTGGGATGAACAAGTGTGAGGAGCAGTGTCACAATTACGGAATGCTCACAAAGAGTCGAGAGTGTCCTTCCACCCGCTTGTTGGCAAGCCAAGCAGGTGTAGCGTCTCAGTCAAGGCTGCGCAAAAAGTACTTTCCAGACTGTTTGAGAACACTTGTAAATACACAAATTATGCTCATGCCACCAAATGATTGAAAGTTATTCTGGAACCTCTGCGCGACCTGTATAAGCTACAGCGGCTGGATTTGTAAGTTAATTACAGCTGATGATATATTCAAGTGCAAACTGTGCAAAGTGATTATTATGTTATTATTAGTGTGGTAATCTAATAGTTGACATTATTATTGCTTGTGGACAAATTTAACTTTAATTACTGTATGAGAGTATCTTGTTGATTTCAATTTGTTATTTGTGACTCATTAAAGCTGGTTATTAGTGACTTCATTGGTGTATGTATTTTGTTTCCACTGTACCATACGATGATCCGTGAGACTGTTGTAACAATAATAATCTGAGTAACACAGAAGGAGACATTTATGAACACAAACAGGTTGCAGAGGTTTGCTATATTTTTTACCACAGGAATGAGGCACCACCCAAATATTATACTCTGGATCCTCCTTTCCACGACAGAAGTACACTTGACAATGGCTTAGTTAGTCGAAACAGCTGTCAAGAGTTAATTAAAAAAAATTTGTGAAACTTACCAAGTGTTTTTATATATTTTACAGTAGTACTAATAGCGCTCCAGTATCTGGCAATACTCCTACATGCACTTTGGGTTGCAGAGTATCACATTAAATTAAATAATTAGTAAAGTACATCTTATTTATGTAAATTTACTATAAACACATAGTTTAGGTACGTTTCACAAAATTTAAACAAAATTTATTAAATCAGCTTTTAGGTTTTTAAAACACTGCAATGTTAACATATTTACACAATACAATATTACTTTTTTGTAACACATTATTGATTTTTTTATGCCCTAACACAAATCTGCTATACAATCCTCTCCTAAACTCTTAGTCATATAACTAGAACCAACTGTTCAGTTATCTCAACATCATATGCCACATTTATTTGAATATATGAAAGTTACTGTACAATAATAATAATTAAAGAGATGATTTTTAAAATGGAAGTTTTTGAACTTACAACACTGCAGTATAAGTAGACACTGTTTTCTTATATGGCTATTCTTGGGTTGAACAAAAAAAAAAAAAAATGCACTGAAGAGATTGGTAAATACAGCACAAACCAACTATTTATTTAAATACAACTATTTCATTAACGACTCGGAACACAAAGTTTTTTATGAGTAAAAACTTAAAAGTTTTACCTTGCAACCTGAACCAGTTTTCACTTTTAAAAAGCTTCTTCAGAGGTTTTTAAATAGTTGTATTTAATTAAATAATGGAACATCATGGACAAAGAAATCCAAGAATTCAACTATTTACTATTGGTATACATTTCACCAAAAGAAATGCAAAGTAATGGGTACAGAAGAACCCCAATATGCACCAAAAATTTACATGTGTATAAATGTACATACAAAAGGATTTTATAGAGTTTAACTTTATGTACTCAGAGGAGTGTATGAGAAATAAATATAACAAATACAAAGAGATTGATGTGATATTGAACAAAGCAAACAAATATGATGTAAATCATCTACCTAAGAACAAATTTACTGTATGAGAAACGTATGGTAAACAGAAGTATACAAATCACTGAGCCTGCACACACACACACACACACACACACACACACACACACACACACACACACACACGCACACGCACACGCACACACGCACGCATGCGTACCATACAAAGTTTTTTATTCAGTGGTTAATACAAACAATGCTTCACTCCTCAATATATTAGTGCCAAAACAGCACCAATTTAACACAGTGCTACTCAAAGAAAAAGTCCATGTTCCTCTTCAACTCTTCAAGTTTCTTGCAATGGTAATATTATGTTATTTAATTATCTTGTTGGTACATCCTCTTCGCTCACTTCAATACCCCTAAACACACATGACTACCAAGAAGAATTAAACACAATCAAATATATAGCAGTCAAAAATGGATACAATCCCGATTTAATAAACAAACTACACAAACGCATCCTACACAAAAAGTAAAACACATCAGACCAACAGCACACAACCCAGTAAATACATCACACTTACATACTACAATTCCAACACACACAAAATTGCTAACACATTTAGGAAACACAATTATAAAGTAGCTTACAGAACCAACAACACCATTAGGAAACACATAAATAATACTAACAAAGACACAGACACATACAGCAAAACAGGGGTTTATAAATTAAACTGCAATGATTGTCACCAATTCTACATCGGCCAGACGGGAAGATCTTTTTCCTCTAGATTTTCAGAACATTTAAAAGCCCTCACCACAAACTACATACATTCCACATTTGCCACACATTTACAAAACGAAAGCCACAGTTACACAAACATAGAGCACAACATGGAAATATTACACTACTTACCTAAAAGTAGAAAACTAAACACAGCAGAACAATTTGAAATATACAGATATCACGCACTACAACCAAACAACATATTAAATGAACAATTACATTATAGATCACACATACTTTTCGATACACTGATCCAAACACACCCATCACCATACAAACACATCCCCCCCACCATACACACCTATAGTCCATAACCGTTACTCTGTAGACATTCTGTATTTACTCCCACTGAAGAAGACGTACACCATGTTGAAACGTTTGGGAAATAATAACCATAAAGTAAGTTCATAGTGAAAGTTTATATATATATATACTGTTAATGATTTCGAGGTTCGGTCATTAATCATGAAAACTCAGTTTTGCGACGTTTCGGGATTTATTCTTCTCATAATCATGCCTACAACATTAAAATATAGTCTTACTACAATTATATTATTTGTAAGTGTGTATAGGTGTGTGTAAAGTCATACATTACTATAACTATTACTTACATTAACTGTAAGATGAGCTACAGCAACCACATTACACTAAACACTTATCACTGTTCCAAACTTATACACATATAACACATTACATTTGTATAGTGTTAGCGTTATGTAGTTATCTGACAGACTGCCAGCGATATAAAATTTTAATAGTACCTTAACTAGTAAGTTGTTCAGTATTCCTATAACCTGTAAACCATTGTCCATTTTAAAAAGAGTGAATAAGATTAGAATAACACTTGCTAAGACTTTGTACGTCCGTTTTCTTGTTAACTGAAAGGTGTTTATTCTTCTCTATTGTTAGCATTTCTAAGAATTGCCGTTTAAAGTGATTACTTTCTGCATGAATTACTTTAGCTTTATGAAACTGAAACGAGTGACCGTGTGTACGGGCGTGTTGTGTTAGGGCCGTGGGATCAGGTCTGTTAGTATTTACTTTCTGGCAGCTATATTTATGTTGATAAATACGTCTTTTGAAATACTGTTCAGAACAACCGTAATATTTTTTTCCACAGTTTTCTTCACACGGTATTTCATATATTATGTTGGATCTTAGTTCTATTTCATCCCTGTCTTTAGTATGCGTAAAACATTTATTATTGATAGTGTTAACGTTTTTGAAAGCTATTTTTGTATTGTGATTAGCATTAGTGAGGATCTTGGAAAGTCTTTCTGATAATGATTTGACATATGGAAGGGAAAAATATTTTTTAGTTGTAGTAGTGTTATCTTGATTACTGGATGTTGTATTCTGTCCTACAGGTGTATTACCATTTATTTGGTTATTAGTCGCGTCTAACTTATTTAATAATAATACTCTGCAATTAGGTTATATTATTAGTTTCCTTTGTGAAAATTTTGCTGATAAAAAGTACATTATCAGAAGCTAAGATATATTTATATATTTACATTTGTTTGTTAAATATATCACATATTTTTTACCTGCAAAACTTCCACAAAGAAAACTAACAACATAACATATTTACAGTAGACATCTTATATGACTGTAAATAATACCACAAAACAATATATTTCTTAAAATTATAAATTCAATCAAACATATTTACCACTCATATCTCAGCATGTACATCATTATTTAATTATATTTACATAATGAAAGAACCACATACAAAACCCAGCACAGACTAGAATCACTTTTCCCAGATTGAATACATTCCTCCAGTACAATTTTCTATTGAACAATAACGGTACTGTCTTTTGCCCATCGCTGAATACACAGTAATTGTACAAAATTGTAGCATTTTTTTACAGCTCCAGATCTGTAACCCCTCTTTCCTTTTATGTATTTTTTTTTAATATAAAACAACTTCTTTAATTTTAATATTTTTTTTTTTGAAAGAGAAGCCACAAGTCAATTAGGACTAGGCTGGAGCCTAGAGAAGCAAAAATCGTGCCGGGTCCAGTATGACGGGACTTGCAATGAAACTCAGCTGTAATGTAACAATAACAAGTTTATTGTATGCTTAGAAATCATACATAAAGGCCAACTCTAGTACATCATTGTCCCCCCCATGAATCATAATTATCACGAATGATTTAAGCCCTGCTTTAACAGTATTAAATTAAAACAACATGTGTACATCATAACAAGTGTGCATAAATTCAGTAAATATATACATATATATAAATATAAAGCATAACAAGCAAAACAACATGTGTATAGCATAACAAGTGTGTACAAATTCAGTAAATATATATAAATATAATATAAAGTTCTCCCCCATCTTGTGGCTAGCTAGACACGGACAAACATGACACACACAGAAACATAAGGCACACAAACTCACAATAACATCAATTCTAACACGAATGCCCCTGGAATGCACCCGCCTAGCAGGCAGTATAACTACAATACACAGAACCCAGCAGTGATAAAATATTCGCCCATCAACAACCCGTTTTTGCAGAATTACATAAAAGCCAAAACCCCAGAAAGGATGATAAAACTCATAACGCCTAAATAAAACCGGACCGCCCATTTGCATAGCATTCCACAGATCAATAACCCATCATGAGTGTATGAACCTTAAGTTCCTTCCACAGCATTAAATAAAAATTTACAGAACTACCTCACCTGATTTCAAACAGTTGTTATACAATTCTAAACAGTTACTTTACTTCACAAATTCCGAAGGATTGAAAAACTCAATATGTACTTTAACAATCAGAAATTAATCGCTCGAGCCTTTACAATATCAGAAAAATTTAGACAATATATGCTTTACAAAAAAAAATAATGAGTATATGTTTTAGAGTTAAAGAAAATTAAACAGCAGATACTACAAATGAAAGTTAATCAAATGAATGTGTTTTGCCAATTAAGAAAAACAATCAGTATAGCCCTTTTGTAAGGAGCAAAATCAACTAATATATGTCCAGAAGAAAAAACAAATTATTTTCTATTAACCCTGAATGGCTATATAAATATAATTAAAATAAAAAAATACAATAAGACGGTTGTGCCCTAGCAATTGTGGCAGCGCGCCAGCATGCGGTTGACAAAGTTTGACAGGCCTCCAACCTGCCTGAGGTTGCACCAACAGGTGTCACAGAAAAACTAAGTCCCCTTTTAAACCCCAGAAAACGGCCCAAAAAAAAACACAGGAAACCCCCAGCCCTTAAATGTTAAACCCATAGTGAAGTTAATATTTATTCATTCCTGTTCCAGCCGGAACAGAGCTACTAGCCAGTTCTATAAATTTTGTAAAGAGTTAAATGATAATGAGATGCAAACTGTAAAAGGTCCAAGTGTAAAAAAATATCGGGCACGCTCCCCCAGTGCAGCACACAATTACAAGCAGTTCACTTAGTGTTATGTAAATCAGTTATAAAAAGGTGTTCTTGAATTTAACTTATAATGTTCAGTCATGATCAGCTGCTCCCCTTTCTAGCAGACAGTCTGGACACGTGGTCACATGGCTTCAAGGATATTTAATGGAAAACAGGCGCACTGTCGGTCCGGCCCCAAAAAAAGAAAATAAATGTGTGAATATCACCTTAGTACTGCTGACGAGTGCTACATCGAGAACCAGAGTCACCATCTCCCTCTTCGGACAGGATCTTGTTTAATGGTCCCTGACTGAAGCAGGTGTACGGCTATCAGCAAGGCCAAATCTCCGTCTTAATTCAAGAACCCTGTTAATTCAAATAAATTAGAGAACTGTTCACTAAAAATGTACACCCGATTTCAGGTAATTAACCTCAGAACGGGCCGCCAACTAACTCTCAATAAAAGCACAATTTTCATTAATAAAGTTTTTGCAACCAGCTTAAAGGGTAGAAATCAGCCATGGAATAAGTAAATTTGAATAATGAACCGACTTTAATAAACGTGGCGTTATATAAAAATGATCAGCACTTGCTCTACATGCTTCGACAGAAATTAACAGGTTATGCGCCACCTGGTAAGTGATAATCATTATTTGACCAAAATTTCAACTGCAAGGCACTCACAGCATTAAGAATGTTTTAACATTAATAAAATTTCATCTAAGGAAGTTCACACAAAGAAACTCTCTACTGTACAGTTAATTAAATAGCTCTCCGACAGTCCACTGCATGAATGTACAGTTCATTCACTGACTACGCACTAACTTTAGCCCTTAATTTTTTTAATGTTATACACCCCTATCATGACAATGACAATTGCCATACCTCTTACACTATTACAGTAATAATAAAAGGAACATTGACTATATACTGAACATTAAGTAAATTACTGCACCACGAGTTTTCTCTTAATATAAAAACTGTAGGGTTGCACACACATAATTACGTATTTTATACGGTTGCATACACCTTGTTATTAATTATCCATATATATAATTACTTATAAAGACATAAGATAATGCACTTCTTACCGGGAGTCGTTTAAGTTTTAGCAAGCCATGAAGACGGATACAAACTACGTCGTAATGTTCGAAGAGAGAGCGGACCGTTGTGTTTCTTAGCTGGGCGATGAATTCGGACTGCCTTCACAGGCAGAGCAAAGCCACGTCTCACTGCAGTTGCGCGCGCAACCGCACTCTCTGCCGTTCACTTACACCGCAGAACAAAGTTCGCTCTGACTAACCGGCGTTATTTTACAATTAAAGAAAAACTTTTCTAAAACTTTTTCAACGGCCGGTTTTACACCGGCACACCCCCACCCCGAAAGGGCAACCCGGTTGCCCCACTCTAAAACTCGGGAAAGTACCCTGCAGTGTACCCCCCCTTTCCTTAACTACTCTGGTGGACATCGTGGGTAAGGTGGCCCGGCGGCACTTGCTCCCAGGAGAACAGAAAAACCTCACAACAGCGTCCATTCCCCATGCGACCCTCTCCGCTATGCCAACCCCACGGGACCGCCCCAACACGTCACCCTCTCCGGTGACCATCACCTACTCCCACCGGTACCACTCACATACTCGTCCTAAGACCCAACAAGGTATCTCACACCTTGATATGTGAGCGACCGTAATACTCCACGTCCATCACTTGGACCGACCAGCCACATGGACCCACAAGGCATCTCCATCCTTGCCATATGGCTGGCCCACCTCCCTACACAAGGGCGGACGGCCCCGCTTAGCCAGACAGAGAGGACCGCACCAAGGGCACACGAACATTAATCCCATCATTTACTCATTAGAATACACCATAACTAGAGGGGGTTTACTTTTCTGCAGCACCGTCTACACAACTTTCTCTATCAACAAAAGAACACCAGGAACAACCGGAGAATGCGGCATGGCTCGGACCCTATAATGAACAACATCAACATCAACAACGATTAACAACCAACAACAGCACACCAACACTCCATCTAACCTTTAAAACAGGGGAAACTGACGATCTCCAAGACCACGACAAATCTAAGGGCCACAATCTACTCACTTCCGGCAAGTCTCTCTACTTTCTACTTCCTTATTGATAGTTTTTTTTTTTTTTTTTTTTTACTAAGTGGAGGGGTAGGAAAGTCGGAAGATGAAACGGGGCAAGGATCATTAAAGGTCAATAGCTAGGACTGAGGGTAAGGACCTGGTTCCCTCCGAAAATAAGGATGAATGGAGGAAACCAAGGCTCGCGTGGGCAGGGGCGCAACCCTGAAATAGATGAACACCACTGGGAGTGTGGGGAACATCTACCCGCTACCCGTTAACCTTTTCTTCTCACCTTTCTATGACACACCTTAGGTATTCGCTCCTTTCGGACACCACTCTCCAAGAAATTATCTCGTGTTGAGCTGTACTGACTGGTTTCTTCTGAATCAGAATCAAGGCAACTTACCTCACTACTTTCACTCCACTTTGAATTATGCTCATCGTCTAACTCCTCTGCTACAATTTCTTCCTTTTCTACAACTTCCCCTTCTTCGTCCACATAATCCAAATCAACTTCCTGACACTGCACCTCCTCAGCATCTTCCCGTTGCTCCTCTGATCCATCTTCTTCATCACACGCATCGCCAGCTCCTTCACGAACTTCTTGACTAACCTCTTCTCCGATCTCATTTTCATCAACACGTTCATCACCAACGTCATCGCCATCACTTCCACTACCACCATCTGAACACTGCACATCCTCGTCCTCCTCTAGTTGCTCACCTGGTCCACCTGAAACTTCCTCCCGTTCCTCGGAATCCTCAACACTACTTACAGAAGGCGTCTGCACATCTTCACACACTACATCACTCTCACTCACAGACTCTACAATGCTGCCACCAAATTTCTCCTCAACTTCCACCACACTTGCGGCATGAACATACCCTTGTCCATCCACAACCTCCGAAACACTCGCAGCCCGGACATCCCTGTGTCCATCTGCAACTTCAGACTCTACAGTCTCCCTAACACCTACAACTATACCTTCCGGTGCAGCATCCGCAGACCGCTCTTCTGACTCTTCTGTCGATTCCATTCCTTGACCACTCTCAGCAACAACAACATCATCAACATTTTCCCCCCTGGAATCCAGCTGTCCAGGTTCCTGTGCAATGACTAAACTAATTTCTACTGGCGATGGTGAAGCTACACCATCCAATGACTTCTCATATCCCTGTGTAGGCAATGACGATATTACCGGATCTGGATCCGTCACGAACCGAGAGGTAAATACCGGAACAAATTCTGCGGCCTCTGGATTCAACCATGACGTCCTCTTTGAGTCCTGCAACTCCGTCTTAACTGACGTGTCCTTGTCGTCTTGGATTGATCCCACGAAGCAGTTCCGCTCTTCTACTTCTGCTTCCCCTTCTTCATTCACCACTCTATTAGGCACTTGTACTTCCTCTGGAACTATTAAACTCTCACTTTTCTGCAAATAAGAATAACGCCTAACTACAGGCTCCCTACTTGCCGATGGTTGTTCCCTAACATAATTTCTTTTTCCCCTGTTAATTTCATGTTTCTTTGTTTTCTGTGCTGTAGCTGTTGTTACCATCTTCACACTTGCCACCCCCTTGTAGCCTCCACCACTTCCGGAATATTCTGGCTTTCTAAGCGTCTCTTGGGTTCTCCTCCAACCACCATGTTTGTCCCTTTTGGCTCTTCCTGATGAACCGCTGGAGTATTGGACATCGGTAGCCTCTTTTCCCCGGGAATCGTCAAACTCCTTGACCGTTCCTGAAAGCACACACAGTCGCTCAAGGTCCGCAAAACAACGTGGACGGTCCGCGAATGCCAAACGAGATCTCTCCTGGGGAGTCAGTCCTTCTAGAATCGCTTGTATAACTTCCGTCTCTGGCAACCCCAATCTTAACACCCGGGCAGCTTTCCGTATATCGCGCACGAAGTCTCCTAACGCCTCTCCGTTGGCCTGTGGGTGATAGAATTTTTCCAACTCAAGGTGGGCACGTCGTCGAATGGGTAGGAAGAAGTTCAACACCTGCCCATGGAAAGCATCAACACTGTCACCCCGACGCAGGGCCTTGGTGACCAGATCAGCCAACGTACTCCGGCAATAAGGATATATAAGAGACAAGACCTCCCCATCGGACACCCCCGGGAAATCTGCCACCTGCAGGACCAGGTCCAAGAAAACCAACAGCTGGTCCTCATCAAATCCATTCACCACCGGAAATTTCTGGAGAACGCCTGTAAGAGGGTGGGGCAATTCCTGATAGCATACCGCCGCCAGAATTGCACAATTCAAAACAAACGATCATAAAACAAATCCCCACTAAACACCTAACACAAACATAACCTACAAAACATATTAACAAGAATCGGAAAAACTCAAGTACTGTCCTTCCTTTGAGTAGACCCCCGGGTTCTCTAGCGCTGCGGAGACCTGGCCTATTCTGAACCATTCACATCCACGACAGAAGGAGACAAGTGACAACCAACAATACTAAACACACATAACATCAAACAGCAACTCGACACACACGCCGTACCAACACATAACTCACAACAACCAACTAACAACTGAAAGTCATAATCCGGGAATTAATACTTCGACATCAACCGGACACAAGTCGGTGCCGGTACCGATCTCCGATCGGGCCATACCGCATCCTGCCAATATAACACGCTAAACTCCGACCCCGAATCAACCTTCCATCATCCAGGCCACACTTGAGACTCCCCGGCCATACAACCATTACATTTCTCAAACACAAATAACCGCCTCAGTGGTGCGACCCGACTCACAAGTTATAGTACCCACAACTAGCCTACACGGACATATACCAAAACTATGTCCGAACAATGGCCTTAATATTTCCGAGTTTGCAAGCCCCGTCACACACCAGGACCCAAGGGTTCAAGCCCAGAATGAACCACGCTCACTGCTACCATTTGCAGTGTCAGACTTTATAAACCACGCTCTGCGGTACCATTTGTAACCCCTCTTTCCTTTTATGTATTTTTTTTGAATATAAAACAACTTCTTTAATTTTAATATTTTTTTTTTTTGAAAGAGAAGCCACAATTCAATTAGGACTAGGCTGGAGCCTAGAGAAGCAAAAATCGTGCCGGGTCCAGTATGACGGGACTTGCAATGAAACTCAGCTGTAATGTAACAATAACAAGTTTATTGTATGCTTAGAAATCATACATAAAGGCCAACTCTAGTACATCATTGTCCCCCCCATGAATCATAATTATCACGAATGATTTAAGCCCTGCTTTAACAGTATTAAATTAAAACAACATGTGTACATCATAACAAGTGTGCATAAATTCAGTAAATATATACATATATATAAATATAAAGCATAACAAGCAAAACAACATGTGTATAGCATAACAAGTGTGTACAAATTCAGTAAATATATATAAATATAATATAAAGTTCTCCCCCATCTTGTGGCTAGCTAGACACGGACAAACATGACACACACAGAAACATAAGGCACACAAACTCACAATAACATCAATTCTAACACGAATGCCCCTGGAATGCACCCGCCTAGCAGGCAGTATAACTACAATACACAGAACCCAGCAGTGATAAAATATTCGCCCATCAACAACCCGTTTTTGCAGAATTACATAAAAGCCAAAACCCCAGAAAGGATGATAAAACTCATAACGCCTAAATAAAACCGGACCGCCCATTTGCATAGCATTCCACAGATCAATAACCCATCATGAGTGTATGAACCTTAAGTTCCTTCCACAGCATTAAATAAAAATTTACAGAACTACCTCACCTGATTTCAAACAGTTGTTATACAATTCTAAACGGTTACTTTACTTCACAAATTCCGAAGGATTGAAAAACTCAATATGTACTTTAACAATCAGAAATTAATCGCTCGAGGCTTTACAATATCAGAAAAATTTAGACAATATATGCTTTACAAAAAAAATAATGAGTATATGTTTTAGAGTTAAAGAAAATTAAACAGCAGATACTACAAATGAAAGTTAATCAATATGTGTTTTGCCAATTAAGAAAAACAATCAGTATAGCCCTTTTGTAAGGAGCAAAATCAACTAATATATGTCCAGAAGAAAAAACAAATTATTTTCTATTAACCCTGAATGGCTATATAAATATAATTAAAATAAAAATATCGGTATGGAGAACCATACATGACTTCCATATTCTAAGATTTATATTTAAAATCATTTTCAGCCAAACAGCCAGGCTGTGTCTTACCTGCCTTTTTATTGCTGTATTAAATGAAAAATATTATATTACATTAAAATGAAAAAATTATAATTTTATTGCCTGGCAACAAAATTATTTTATTTTTAACAATTACCATTGTTTCAAAAAGTTTAAATAAATTTTCAAGTACTTTACTCTTGTTAAAACGTAAAAGGTTGCAGGTAAACTACCCCTTCCCCTTAACCGATCTTCACCAAAATCGAAAGTCATTGAGACCTCTACAATTCAGGGACGTATGCCAAAATTATTTGATTCTGTTTGAATTTGCGGCTGTTATCGTTTGCCATAGAAAATACGCTTGATAAAAAAACGTTGCAGGTAAACTACCCCTTCCCCTTAACCGATCTTCACCAAAAACAATAGGTCTTGAGTACTCTACAAATCAGGGCTGTATGCAAAACATTATTTGATTCTGTTTGAATTTGCGGCTGTTATCGTTTGCCATAGAAAATAAAACGTAAAAGGTTGCAGGTAAACTACCCCTTCCCCTTAACCGATCTTCACCAAAAACAATAGGTCTTGAGTACTCTACAAATCAGGACTGTATGCAAAACATTATTTGATTCTGTTTGAATTTGCGGCTGTTATCGTTTGCCAAACAAACAAAATTTCCCTTGCTAAAAAAAAACCGTTGCAGGTAAACTACCCCTTTCCCTCAACCGATCTTCACCAAAAACAATAGGTCGCGAGAACTCTGCAAAACCGGGCTGTATGCAAAAAATTATTTGATTCTGTTTGAATTTGCGGCAGTTATCGTTTGCCATAGAAAAAAAATCTACAGACAGACAGACACACAGACACACAGACAGACAGACACACAGACACTTTTCGGAAAACGACTTTTTTTCATGTTTTGAGTGTAGTAGAATCAGAATCTGCAATAATCTCGAACACGATTTTTTTTGCCATCACCATACTTCCATTCCTTAAGGAATATGGAAGTAAAAATACAATAAGACGGTTGTGCCCTAGCAATTGTGGCAGCGCGCCAGCATGCGGTTGACAAAGTTTGACAGGCCTCCAACCTGCCTGAGGTTGCACCAACATGTGTCAGAGAAAAACTAAGTCCCCTTTTAAACCCCAGAAAACGGCCCAAAAAAAAAACACAGGAAACCCCCAGCCCTTAAATGTTAAACCCATAGTGAAGTTAATATTTATCCATTCCTGTTCCAGCCGGAACAGAGCTACTAGCCAGTTCTATAAATTTTGTAAAGAGTTAAATGATAATGAGATGCAAACTGTAAAAGGTCCAAGTGTAAAAAAATATCGGGCACGCTCCCCCAGTGCAGCACACAATTACAAGCAGTTCACTTAGTGTTATGTAAATCAGTTATAAAAAGGTGTTCTTGAATTTAACTTATAATGTTCAGTCATGATCAGCTGCTCCCCTTTCTAGCAGACAGTCTGGACACGTGGTCACATGGCTTCAAGGATATTTAATGGAAAACAGGCGCACTGTCGGTCCGGCCCCAAAAAAAGAAAATAAATGTGTGAATATCACCTTAGTACTGCTGACGAGTGCTACATCGAGAACCAGAGTCACCATCTCCCTCTTCGGACAGGATCTTGTTTAATGGTCCCTGACTGAAGCAGGTGTACGGCTATCAGCAAGGCCAAATCTCCGTCTTAATTCAAGAACCCTGTTAATTCAAATAAATTAGAGAACTGTTCACTAAAAATGTACACCCGATTTCAGGTAATTAACCTCAGAACGGGCCGCCAACTAACTCTCAATAAAAGCACAATTTTCATTAATAAAGTTTTTGCAACCAGCTTAAAGGGTAGAAATCAGCCATGGAATAAGTAAATTTGAATAATGAACCGACTTTAATAAACGTGGCGTTATATAAAAATGATCAGCACTTGCTCTACATGCTTCGACAGAAATTAACAGGTTATGCGCCACCTGGTAAGTGATAATCATTATTTGACCAAAATTTCAACTGCAAGGCACTCACAGCATTAAGAATGTTTTAACATTAATAAAATTTCATCTAAGGAAGTTCACACAAAGAAACTCTCTACTGTACAGTTAATTAAATAGCTCTCCGACAGTCCACTGCATGAATGTACAGTTCATTCACTGACTACGCACTAACTTTAGCCCTTAATTTTTTTAATGTTATACACCCCTATCATGACAATGACAATTGCCATACCTCTTACACTATTACAGTAATAATAAAAGGAACATTGACTATATACTGAACATTAAGTAAATTACTGCACCACGAGTTTTCTCTTAATATAAAAACTGTAGGGTTGCACACACATAATTACGTATTTTATACGGTTGCATACACCTTGTTATTAATTATCCATATATATAATTACTTATAAAGACATAAGATAATGCACTTCTTACCGGGAGTCGTTTAAGTTTTAGCAAGCCATGAAGACGGATACAAACTACGTCGTAATGTTCGAAGAGAGAGCGGACCGTTGTGTTTCTTAGCTGGGCGATGAATTCGGACTGCCTTCACAGGCAGAGCAAAGCCACGTCTCACTGCAGTTGCGCGCGCAACCGCACTCTCTGCCGTTCACTTACACCGCAGAACAAAGTTCGCTCTGACTAACCGGCGTTATTTTACAATTAAAGAAAAACTTTTCTAAAACTTTTTCAACGGCCGGTTTTACACCGGCACACCCCCACCCCGAAAGGGCAACCCGGTTGCCCCACTCTAAAACTCGGGAAAGTACCCTGCAGTGTACCCCCCCTTTCCTTAACTACTCTGGTGGACATCGTGGGTAAGGTGGCCCGGCGGCACTTGCTCCCAGGAGAACAGAAAAACCTCACAACAGCGTCCATTCCCCATGCGACCCTCTCCGCTATGCCAACCCCACGGGACCGCCCCAACACGTCACCCTCTCCGGTGACCATCACCTACTCCCACCGGTACCACTCACATACTCGTCCTAAGACCCAACAAGGTATCTCACACCTTGATATGTGAGCGACCGTAATACTCCACGTCCATCACTTGGACCGACCAGCCACATGGACCCACAAGGCATCTCCACCCTTGCCATATGGCTGGCCCACCTCCCTACACAAGGGCGGACGGCCCCGCTTAGCCAGACAGAGAGGACCGCACCAAGGGCACACGAACATTAATCCCATCATTTACTCATTAGAATACACCATAACTAGAGGGGGTTTACTTTTCTGCAGCACCGTCTACACAACTTTCTCTATCAACAAAAGAACACCAGGAACAACCGGAGAATGCGGCATGGCTCGGACCCTATAATGAACAACATCAACATCAACAACGATTAACAACCAACAACAGCACACCAACACTCCATCTAACCTTTAAAACAGGGGAAACTGACGATCTCCAAGACCACGACAAATCTAAGGGCCACAATCTACTCACTTCCGGCAAGTCTCTCTACTTTCTACTTCCTTATTGATAGTTTTTTTTTTTTTTTTTTTTACTAAGTGGAGGGGTAGGAAAGTCGGGAAGATGAAACGGGGCAAGGATCATTAAAGGTCAATAGCTAGGACTGAGGGTAAGGACCTGGTTCCCTCCGAAAATAAGGATGAATGGAGGAAACCAAGGCTCGCGTGGGCAGGGGCGCAACCCTGAAATAGATGAACACCACTGGGAGTGTGGGGAACATCTACCCGCTACCCGTTAACCTTTTCTTCTCACCTTTCTATGACACACCTTAGGTATTCGCTCCTTTCGGACACCACTCTCCAAGAAATTATCTCGTGTTGAGCTGTACTGACTGGTTTCTTCTGAATCAGAATCAAGGCAACTTACCTCACTACTTTCACTCCACTTTGAATTATGCTCATCGTCTAACTCCTCTGCTACAATTTCTTCCTTTTCTACAACTTCCCCTTCTTCGTCCACATAATCCAAATCAACTTCCTGACACTGCACCTCCTCAGCATCTTCCCGTTGCTCCTCTGATCCATCTTCTTCATCACACGCATCGCCAGCTCCTTCACGAACTTCTTGACTAACCTCTTCTCCGATCTCATTTTCATCAACACGTTCATCACCAACGTCATCGCCATCACTTCCACTACCACCATCTGAACACTGCACATCCTCGTCCTCCTCTAGTTGCTCACCTGGTCCACCTGAAACTTCCTCCCGTTCCTCGGAATCCTCAACACTACTTACAGAAGGCGTCTGCACATCTTCACACACTACATCACTCTCACTCACAGACTCTACAATGCTGCCACCAAATTTCTCCTCAACTTCCACCACACTTGCGGCATGAACATACCCTTGTCCATCCACAACCTCCGAAACACTCGCAGCCCGGACATCCCTGTGTCCATCTGCAACTTCAGACTCTACAGTCTCCCTAACACCTACAACTATACCTTCCGGTGCAGCATCCGCAGACCGCTCTTCTGACTCTTCTGTCGATTCCATTCCTTGACCACTCTCAGCAACAACAACATCATCAACATTTTCCCCCCTGGAATCCAGCTGTCCAGGTTCCTGTGCAATGACTAAACTAATTTCTACTGGCGATGGTGAAGCTACACCATCCAATGACTTCTCATATCCCTGTGTAGGCAATGACGATATTACCGGATCTGGATCCGTCACGAACCGAGAGGTAAATACCGGAACAAATTCTGCGGCCTCTGGATTCAACCATGACGTCCTCTTTGAGTCCTGCAACTCCGTCTTAACTGACGTGTCCTTGTCGTCTTGGATTGATCCCACGAAGCAGTTCCGCTCTTCTACTTCTGCTTCCCCTTCTTCATTCACCACTCTATTAGGCACTTGTACTTCCTCTGGAACTATTAAACTCTCACTTTTCTGCAAATAAGAATAACGCCTAACTACAGGCTCCCTACTTGCCGATGGTTGTTCCCTAACATAATTTCTTTTTCCCCTGTTAATTTCATGTTTCTTTGTTTTCTGTGCTGTAGCTGTTGTTACCATCTTCACACTTGCCACCCCCTTGTAGCCTCCACCACTTCCGGAATATTCTGGCTTTCTAAGCGTCTCTTGGGTTCTCCTCCAACCACCATGTTTGTCCCTTTTGGCTCTTCCTGATGAACCGCTGGAGTATTGGACATCGGTAGCCTCTTTTCCCCGGGAATCGTCAAACTCCTTGACCGTTCCTGAAAGCACACACAGTCGCTCAAGGTCCGCAAAACAACGTGGACGGTCCGCGAATGCCAAACGAGATCTCTCCTGGGGAGTCAGTCCTTCTAGAATCGCTTGTATAACTTCCGTCTCTGGCAACCCCAATCTTAACACCCGGGCAGCTTTCCGTATATCGCGCACGAAGTCTCCTAACGCCTCTCCGTTGGCCTGTGGGCGATAGAATTTTTCCAACTCAAGGTGGGCACGTCGTCGAATGGGTAGGAAGAAGTTCAACACCTGCCCATGGAAAGCATCAACACTGTCACCCCGACGCAGGGCCTTGGTGACCAGATCAGCCAACGTACTCCGGCAATAAGGATATATAAGAGACAAGACCTCCCCATCGGACACCCCCGGGAAATCTGCCACCTGCAGGACCAGGTCCAAGAAAACCAACAGCTGGTCCTCATCAAATCCATTCACCACCGGAAATTTCTGGAGAACGCCTGTAAGAGGGTGGGGCAATTCCTGATAGCATACCGCCGCCAGAATTGCACAATTCAAAACAAACGATCATAAAACAAATCCCCACTAAACACCTAACACAAACATAACCTACAAAACATATTAACAAGAATCGGAAAAACTCAAGTACTGTCCTTCCTTTGAGTAGACCCCCGGGTTCTCTAGCGCTGCGGAGACCTGGCCTATTCTGAACCATTCACATCCACGACAGAAGGAGACAAGTGACAACCAACAATACTAAACACACATAACATCAAACAGCAACTCGACACACACGCCGTACCAACACATAACTCACAACAACCAACTAACAACTGAAAGTCATAATCCGGGAATTAATACTTCGACATCAACCGGACACAAGTCGGTGCCGGTACCGATCTCCGATCGGGCCATACCGCATCCTGCCAATATAACACGCTAAACTCCGACCCCGAATCAACCTTCCATCATCCAGGCCACACTTGAGACTCCCCGGCCATACAACCATTACATTTCTCAAACACAAATAACCGCCTCAGTGGTGCGACCCGACTCACAAGTTATAGTACCCACAACTAGCCTACACGGGCATATACCAAAACTATGTCCGAACAATGGCCTTAATATTTCCGAGTTTGCAAGCCCCGTCACACACCAGGACCCAAGGGTTCAAGCCCAGAATGAACCACGCTCACTGCTACCATTTGCAGTGTCAGACTTTATAAACCACGCTCTGCGGTACCATTTGTAACCCCTCTTTCCTTTTATGTATTTTTTTTGAATATAAAACAACTTCTTTAATTTTAATATTTTTTTTTTTTGAAAGAGAAGCCACAATTCAATTAGGACTAGGCTGGAGCCTAGAGAAGCAAAAATCGTGCCGGGTCCAGTATGACGGGACTTGCAATGAAACTCAGCTGTAATGTAACAATAACAAGTTTATTGTATGCTTAGAAATCATACATAAAGGCCAACTCTAGTACATCATTGTCCCCCCCATGAATCATAATTATCACGAATGATTTAAGCCCTGCTTTAACAGTATTAAATTAAAACAACATGTGTACATCATAACAAGTGTGCATAAATTCAGTAAATATATACATATATATAAATATAAAGCATAACAAGCAAAACAACATGTGTATAGCATAACAAGTGTGTACAAATTCAGTAAATATATATAAATATAATATAAAGTTCTCCCCCATCTTGTGGCTAGCTAGACACGGACAAACATGACACACACAGAAACATAAGGCACACAAACTCACAATAACATCAATTCTAACACGAATGCCCCTGGAATGCACCCGCCTAGCAGGCAGTATAACTACAATACACAGAACCCAGCAGTGATAAAATATTCGCCCATCAACAACCCGTTTTTGCAGAATTACATAAAAGCCAAAACCCCAGAAAGGATGATAAAACTCATAACGCCTAAATAAAACCGGACCGCCCATTTGCATAGCATTCCACAGATCAATAACCCATCATGAGTGTATGAACCTTAAGTTCCTTCCACAGCATTAAATAAAAATTTACAGAACTACCTCACCTGATTTCAAACAGTTGTTATACAATTCTAAACGGTTACTTTACTTCACAAATTCCGAAGGATTGAAAAACTCAATATGTACTTTAACAATCAGAAATTAATCGCTCGAGGCTTTACAATATCAGAAAAATTTAGACAATATATGCTTTACAAAAAAAATAATGAGTATATGTTTTAGAGTTAAAGAAAATTAAACAGCAGATACTACAAATGAAAGTTAATCAATATGTGTTTTGCCAATTAAGAAAAACAATCAGTATAGCCCTTTTGTAAGGAGCAAAATCAACTAATATATGTCCAGAAGAAAAAACAAATTATTTTCTATTAACCCTGAATGGCTATATAAATATAATTAAAATAAAAATATCGGTATGGAGAACCATACATGACTTCCATATTCTAAGATTTATATTTAAAATCATTTTCAGCCAAACAGCCAGGCTGTGTCTTACCTGCCTTTTTATTGCTGTATTAAATGAAAAATATTATATTACATTAAAATGAAAAAATTATAATTTTATTGCCTGGCAACAAAATTATTTTATTTTTAACAATTACCATTGTTTCAAAAAGTTTAAATAAATTTTCAAGTACTTTACTCTTGTTAAAACGTAAAAGGTTGCAGGTACACTACCCCTTCCCCTTAACCGATCTTCACCAAAATCGAAAGTCATTGAGACCTCTACAATTCAGGGACGTATGCCAAAATTATTTGATTCTGTTTGAATTTGCGGCTGTTATCGTTTGCCATAGAAAATACGCTTGATAAAAAAACGTTGCAGGTAAACTACCCCTTCCCCTTAACCGATCTTCACCAAAAACAATAGGTCTTGAGTACTCTACAAATCAGGGCTGTATGCAAAACATTATTTGATTCTGTTTGAATTTGCGGCTGTTATCGTTTGCCATAGAAAATAAAACGTAAAAGGTTGCAGGTAAACTACCCCTTCCCCTTAACCGATCTTCACCAAAAACAATAGGTCTTGAGTACTCTACAAATCAGGACTGTATGCAAAACATTATTTGATTCTGTTTGAATTTGCGGCTGTTATCGTTTGCCATATAAAATACCCTTGTTAAAAAAACGTTGCAGGTAAACTACCCCTTTCCCTCAACCGATCTTCACCAAAAACAATAGGTCTTGAGAAATCTACAATTCAGGGCTGTATGCGAAACATTATTTGATTCTGTTTGAATTTGCGGCTGTTATCGTTTGCCAAAAAAAAAAAAATTTCCCTTGATAAAAAAAAACGTTGCAGGTAAACTACCCCTTCCCCCCAACCGATCTTCACCAAAAACAATAGGTCGCGAGTACTCTACAAATCAGGGCTGTATGCAAAAAATTATTTGATTCTGTTTGAATTTGCGGCAGTTGTCGTTTGCCATAGAAAATACGCATGATAAAAAACGTTGCTGGTAAACTACCCCTTCCCCTCAACCGATCTTCACCAAAAACAATAGGTCTTGAGTACTCTACAAATCACGGCTGTATGCAGAAAATTATTTGATTCTGTTTGAATTTGCGGCTGTTATCGTTTGCCATAGAAAATACCCTTGTTAAAAAAACGTTGTAGGTAAACTACCCCTTTCCCTTAACCGATCTTCACCAAAAACAAAAGGTATTGAGAACTCTACAATTTAGGGCTGTATGCAAATAATCTTTTCATTCTGTTTGAATTTGCGGCTGTTATCGTTTGCCATAGGAAATACCCTTGTTAAAACATAAAACGTTACAGGTAAACTACCCCTTTCCCTTAACCGATCTTCACCAAAAACAATAGGTCTTGAGAACTCTACAATTCAGGGCTGTATGCGAAACATTATTTGATTCTGTTTGAATTTGCGGCTGTTATCGTTTGCCAAACAAACAAAATTTCCCTTGCTAAAAAAAAACCGTTGCAGGTAAACTACCCCTTTCCCTCAACCGATCTTCACCAAAAACAATAGGTCGCGAGAACTCTGCAAAACCGGGCTGTATGCAAAAAATTATTTGATTCTGTTTGAATTTGCGGCAGTTATCGTTTGCCATAGAAAAAAAATCTACAGACAGACAGACACACAGACACACAGACAGACAGACACACAGACACTTTTCGGAAAACGACTTTTTTTCATGTTTTGAGTGTAGTAGAATCAGAATCTGCAATAATCTCGAACACGATTTTTTTTGCCATCACCATACTTCCATTCCTTAAGGAATATGGAAGTAAAAATACAATAAGACGGTTGTGCCCTAGCAATTGTGGCAGCGCGCCAGCATGCGGTTGACAAAGTTTGACAGGCCTCCAACCTGCCTGAGGTTGCACCAACATGTGTCAGAGAAAAACTAAGTCCCCTTTTAAACCCCAGAAAACGGCCCAAAAAAAAAACACAGGAAACCCCCAGCCCTTAAATGTTAAACCCATAGTGAAGTTAATATTTATCCATTCCTGTTCCAGCCGGAACAGAGCTACTAGCCAGTTCTATAAATTTTGTAAAGAGTTAAATGATAATGAGATGCAAACTGTAAAAGGTCCAAGTGTAAAAAAATATCGGGCACGCTCCCCCAGTGCAGCACACAATTACAAGCAGTTCACTTAGTGTTATGTAAATCAGTTATAAAAAGGTGTTCTTGAATTTAACTTATAATGTTCAGTCATGATCAGCTGCTCCCCTTTCTAGCAGACAGTCTGGACACGTGGTCACATGGCTTCAAGGATATTTAATGGAAAACAGGCGCACTGTCGGTCCGGCCCCAAAAAAAGAAAATAAATGTGTGAATATCACCTTAGTACTGCTGACGAGTGCTACATCGAGAACCAGAGTCACCATCTCCCTCTTCGGACAGGATCTTGTTTAATGGTCCCTGACTGAAGCAGGTGTACGGCTATCAGCAAGGCCAAATCTCCGTCTTAATTCAAGAACCCTGTTAATTCAAATAAATTAGAGAACTGTTCACTAAAAATGTACACCCGATTTCAGGTAATTAACCTCAGAACGGGCCGCCAACTAACTCTCAATAAAAGCACAATTTTCATTAATAAAGTTTTTGCAACCAGCTTAAAGGTTAGAAATCAGCCATGGAATAAGTAAATTTGAATAATGAACCGACTTTAATAAACGTGGCGTTATATAAAAGTGATCAGCACTTGCTCTACATGCTTCGACAGACATTAACAGGTTATGCGCCACCTGGTAAGTGATAATCATTATTTGACCAAAATTTCAACTGCAAGGCACTCACAGCATTAAGAATGTTTTAACATTAATAAAATTTCATCTAAGGAAGTTCACACAAAGAAACTCTCTACTGTACAGTTAATTAAATAGCTCTCCGACAGTCCACTGCATGAATGTACAGTTCATTCACTGACTACGCACTAACTTTAGCCCTTAATTTTTTTAATGTTATACACCCCTATCATGACAATGACAATTGCCATACCACTTACACTATTACAGTAATAATAAAAGGAACATTGACTATATACTGAACATTAAGTAAATTACTGCACCACGAGTTTTCTCTTAATATAAAAACTGTAGGGTCGCACACACATAATTACGTATTTTATACGGTTGCATACACCTTGTTATTAATTATCCATATATATAATTACTTATAAAGACATAAGATAATGCACTTCTTACCGGGAGTCGTTTAAGTTTTAGCAAGCCATGAAGACGGATACAAACTACGTCGTAATGTTCGAAGAGAGAGCGGACCGTTGTGTTTCTTAGCTGGGCGATGAATTCGGACTGCCTTCACAGGCAGAGCAAAGCCACGTCTCACTGCAGTTGCGCGCGCAACCGCACTCTCTGCCGTTCACTTACACCGCAGAACAAAGTTCGCTCTGACTAACCGGCGTTATTTTACAATTAAAGAAAAACTTTTCTAAAACTTTTTCAACGGCCGGTTTTACACCGGCACACCCCCACCCCGAAAGGGCAACCCGGTTGCCCCACTCTAAAACTCGGGAAAGTACCCTGCAGTGTACCCCCCCTTTCCTTAACTACTCTGGTGGACATCGTGGGTAAGGTGGCCCGGCGGCACTTGCTCCCAGGAGAACAGAAAAACCTCACAACAGCGTCCATTCCCCATGCGACCCTCTCCGCTATGCCAACCCCACGGGACCGCCCCAACACGTCACCCTCTCCGGTGACCATCACCTACTCCCACCGGTACCACTCACATACTCGTCCTAAGACCCAACAAGGTATCTCACACCTTGATATGTGAGCGACCGTAATACTCCACGTCCATCACTTGGACCGACCAGCCACATGGACCCACAAGGCATCTCCATCCTTGCCATATGGCTGGCCCACCTCCCTACACAAGGGCGGACGGCCCCGCTTAGCCAGACAGAGAGGACCGCACCAAGGGCACACGAACATTAATCCCATCATTTACTCATTAGAATACACCATAACTAGAGGGGGTTTACTTTTCTGCAGCACCGTCTACACAACTTTCTCTATCAACAAAAGAACACCAGGAACAACCGGAGAATGCGGCATGGCTCGGACCCTATAATGAACAACATCAACATCAACAACGATTAACAACCAACAACAGCACACCAACACTCCATCTAACCTTTAAAACAGGGGAAACTGACGATCTCCAAGACCACGACAAATCTAAGGGCCACAATCTACTCACTTCCGGCAAGTCTCTCTACTTTCTACTTCCTTATTGATAGTTTTTTTTTTTTTTTTTTTTACTAAGTGGAGGGGTAGGAAAGTCGGGAAGATGAAACGGGGCAAGGATCATTAAAGGTCAATAGCTAGGACTGAGGGTAAGGACCTGGTTCCCTCCGAAAATAAGGATGAATGGAGGAAACCAAGGCTCGCGTGGGCAGGGGCGCAACCCTGAAATAGATGAACACCACTGGGAGTGTGGGGAACATCTACCCGCTACCCGTTAACCTTTTCTTCTCACCTTTCTATGACACACCTTAGGTATTCGCTCCTTTCGGACACCACTCTCCAAGAAATTATCTCGTGTTGAGCTGTACTGACTGGTTTCTTCTGAATCAGAATCAAGGCAACTTACCTCACTACTTTCACTCCACTTTGAATTATGCTCATCGTCTAACTCCTCTGCTACAATTTCTTCCTTTTCTACAACTTCCCCTTCTTCGTCCACATAATCCAAATCAACTTCCTGACACTGCACCTCCTCAGCATCTTCCCGTTGCTCCTCTGATCCATCTTCTTCATCACACGCATCGCCAGCTCCTTCACGAACTTCTTGACTAACCTCTTCTCCGATCTCATTTTCATCAACACGTTCATCACCAACGTCATCGCCATCACTTCCACTACCACCATCTGAACACTGCACATCCTCGTCCTCCTCTAGTTGCTCACCTGGTCCACCTGAAACTTCCTCCCGTTCCTCGGAATCCTCAACACTACTTACAGAAGGCGTCTGCACATCTTCACACACTACATCACTCTCACTCACAGACTCTACAATGCTGCCACCAAATTTCTCCTCAACTTCCACCACACTTGCGGCATGAACATACCCTTGTCCATCCACAACCTCCGAAACACTCGCAGCCCGGACATCCCTGTGTCCATCTGCAACTTCAGACTCTACAGTCTCCCTAACACCTACAACTATACCTTCCGGTGCAGCATCCGCAGACCGC
Source organism: Magicicada septendecula (assembly GCA_034769895.1). Classification (NCBI taxonomy): domain Eukaryota; kingdom Metazoa; phylum Arthropoda; class Insecta; order Hemiptera; family Cicadidae; genus Magicicada; species Magicicada septendecula. Next base: position 303,247,504 of record CM068376.1, on the reverse strand, counting down.
TCTTCTGACTCTTCTGTCGATTCCATTCCTTGACCACTCTCAGCAACAACAACATCATCAACATTTTCCCCCCTGGAATCCAGCTGTCCAGGTTCCTGTGCAATGACTAAACTAATTTCTACTGGCGATGGTGAAGCTACACCATCCAATGACTTCTCATATCCCTGTGTAGGCAATGACGATATTACCGGATCTGGATCCGTCACGAACCGAGAGGTAAATACCGGAACAAATTCTGCGGCCTCTGGATTCAACCATGACGTCCTCTTTGAGTCCTGCAACTCCGTCTTAACTGACGTGTCCTTGTCGTCTTGGATTGATCCCACGAAGCAGTTCCGCTCTTCTACTTCTGCTTCCCCTTCTTCATTCACCACTCTATTAGGCACTTGTACTTCCTCTGGAACTATTAAACTCTCACTTTTCTGCAAATAAGAATAACGCCTAACTACAGGCTCCCTACTTGCCGATGGTTGTTCCCTAACATAATTTCTTTTTCCCCTGTTAATTTCATGTTTCTTTGTTTTCTGTGCTGTAGCTGTTGTTACCATCTTCACACTTGCCACCCCCTTGTAGCCTCCACCACTTCCGGAATATTCTGGCTTTCTAAGCGTCTCTTGGGTTCTCCTCCAACCACCATGTTTGTCCCTTTTGGCTCTTCCTGATGAACCGCTGGAGTATTGGACATCGGTAGCCTCTTTTCCCCGGGAATCGTCAAACTCCTTGACCGTTCCTGAAAGCACACACAGTCGCTCAAGGTCCGCAAAACAACGTGGACGGTCCGCGAATGCCAAACGAGATCTCTCCTGGGGAGTCAGTCCTTCTAGAATCGCTTGTATAACTTCCGTCTCTGGCAACCCCAATCTTAACACCCGGGCAGCTTTCCGTATATCGCGCACGAAGTCTCCTAACGCCTCTCCGTTGGCCTGTGGGGCGATAGAATTTTTCCAACTCAAGGTGGGCACGTCGTCGAATGGGTAGGAAGAAGTTCAACACCTGCCCATGGAAAGCATCAACACTGTCACCCCGACGCAGGGCCTTGGTGACCAGATCAGCCAACGTACTCCGGCAATAAGGATATATAAGAGACAAGACCTCCCCATCGGACACCCCGGGAAATCTGCCACCTGCAGGACCAGGTCCAAGAAAACCAACAACAGCTGGTCCTCATCAAATCCATTCACCACCGGAAATTTCTGGAGAACGCCTGTAAGAGGGTGGGGCAATTCCTGATAGCATACCGCCGCCAGAATTGCACAATTCAAAACAAACGATCATAAAACAAATCCCCACTAAACACCTAACACAAACATAACCTACAAAACATATTAACAAGAATCGGAAAAACTCAAGTACTGTCCTTCCTTTGAGTAGACCCCCGGGTTCTCTAGCGCTGCGGAGACCTGGCCTATTCTGAACCATTCACATCCACGACAGAAGGAGACAAGTGACAACCAACAATACTAAACACACATAACATCAAACAGCAACTCGACACACACGCCGTACCAACACATAACTCACAACAACCAACTAACAACTGAAAGTCATAATCCGGGAATTAATACTTCGACATCAACCGGACACAAGTCGGTGCCGGTACCGATCTCCGATCGGGCCATACCGCATCCTGCCAATATAACACGCTAAACTCCGACCCCGAATCAACCTTCCATCATCCAGGCCACACTTGAGACTCCCCGGCCATACAACCATTACATTTCTCAAACACAAATAACCGCCTCAGTGGTGCGACCCGACTCACAAGTTATAGTACCCACAACTAGCCTACACGGGCATATACCAAAACTATGTCCGAACAATGGCCTTAATATTTCCGAGTTTGCAAGCCCCGTCACACACCAGGACCCAAGGGTTCAAGCCCAGAATGAACCACGCTCACTGCTACCATTTGCAGTGTCAGACTTTATAAACCACGCTCTGCGGTACCATTTGTAACCCCTCTTTCCTTTTATGTATTTTTTTTGAATATAAAACAACTTCTTTAATTTTAATATTTTTTTTTTTTGAAAGAGAAGCCACAATTCAATTAGGACTAGGCTGGAGCCTAGAGAAGCAAAAATCGTGCCGGGTCCAGTATGACGGGACTTGCAATGAAACTCAGCTGTAATGTAACAATAACAAGTTTATTGTATGCTTAGAAATCATACATAAAGGCCAACTCTAGTACATCATTGTCCCCCCCATGAATCATAATTATCACGAATGATTTAAGCCCTGCTTTAACAGTATTAAATTAAAACAACATGTGTACATCATAACAAGTGTGCATAAATTCAGTAAATATATACATATATATAAATATAAAGCATAACAAGCAAAACAACATGTGTATAGCATAACAAGTGTGTACAAATTCAGTAAATATATATAAATATAATATAAAGTTCTCCCCCATCTTGTGGCTAGCTAGACACGGACAAACATGACACACACAGAAACATAAGGCACACAAACTCACAATAACATCAATTCTAACACGAATGCCCCTGGAATGCACCCGCCTAGCAGGCAGTATAACTACAATACACAGAACCCAGCAGTGATAAAATATTCGCCCATCAACAACCCGTTTTTGCAGAATTACATAAAAGCCAAAACCCCAGAAAGGATGATAAAACTCATAACGCCTAAATAAAACCGGACCGCCCATTTGCATAGCATTCCACAGATCAATAACCCATCATGAGTGTATGAACCTTAAGTTCCTTCCACAGCATTAAATAAAAATTTACAGAACTACCTCACCTGATTTCAAACAGTTGTTATACAATTCTAAACGGTTACTTTACTTCACAAATTCCGAAGGATTGAAAAACTCAATATGTACTTTAACAATCAGAAATTAATCGCTCGAAACTGTAAAAGGTCCAAGTGTAAAAAAATATCGGGCACGCTCCCCCAGTGCAGCACACAATTACAAGCAGTTCACTTAGTGTTATGTAAATCAGTTATAAAAAGGTGTTCTTGAATTTAACTTATAATGTTCAATCATGATCAGCTGCTCCCCTTTCTAGCAGACAGTCTGGACACGTGGTCACATGGCTTCAAGGATATTTAATGGAAAACAGGCGCACTGTCGGTCCGGCCCCAAAAAAAGAAAATAAAAGTGTGAATATCACCTTAGTACTGCTGACGAGTGCTACATCGAGAACCAGAGTCACCATCTCCCTCTTCGGACAGGATCTTGTTTAATGGTCCCTGACTGAAGCAGGTGTACGGCTATCAGCAAGGCCAAATCTCCGTCTTAATTCAAGAACCCTGTTAATTCAAATAAATTAGAGAACTGTTCACTAAAAATGTACACCCGAGTTCAGGTAATTAACCTCAGAACGGGCCCGCCAACTAACTCTCAATAAAAGCACAATTTTCATTAATAAAGTTTTTGCAACCAGCTTAAAGGGTAGAAATCAGCCATGGAATAAGTAAATTTGAATAATGAACCGACTTTAATAAACGTGGCGTTATATAAAAGTGATCAGCACTTGCTCTACATGCTTCGACAGAAATTAACAGGTTATGCGCCACGTGGTAAGTGATAATCGTTATTTGACCAAAATTTCAACTGCAAGGCACTCACAGCATTAAGAATGTTTTAACATTAATAAAATTTCATCTAAGGAAGTTCACAAAGAAACTCTCTACTGTACAGTTAATTAAACAGCTCCCCGACAGTCCACTGCATGAATGTACAGTTCATTCACTGACTACGCACTAACTTTAGCCCTTAATTTTTTTAATGTTATACACCCCTATCATGACAATGACAATTGCCATACCTCTTACACTATTACAGTAATAATAAAAGGAACATTGACTATATACTGAACATTAAGTAAATTACTGCACCACGAGTTTTCTCTTAATATAAAAACTGTCGGGTCGCACACACATAATTACGTATTTTATACGGTTGCATACACCTTGTTATTAATTATCCATATATATAATTACTTATAAAGACATAAGATAATGCACTTCTTACTGGGAGTCGTTTAAGTTTTAGCAAGCCATGAAGACGGATACAAACTACGTCGTAATGTTCGAAGAGAGAGCGGACCGTTGTGTTTCTTAGCTGGGCGATGAATTCGGACTGCCTTCACAGGCAGAGCAAAGCCACGTCTCACTGCAGTTGCGCGCGCAACCGCACTCTCTGCCGTTCACTTACACCGCAGAACAAAGGTCGCTCTGACTAACCGGCGTTATTTTACAATTAAAGAAAAACTTTTCTAAAACTTTTTCAACGGCCGGTTTTACACCGGCACAGATCTACAAATACATTTTCAACAAGATTATATTAATAAGCTAAGGATGTAAACAGCCATGATACAAGTCTAGAAAAAGATCAACAACAGACTTATTAAACTGACCTCACGAAGTAAGATGGAGCAATAAATATGATACACAATGATCTTAATGATTCCAAAATAATACCTAAACAATATTACAAATTCCACCTCTACTTCAGGCATTCATGTCTATCCTGCAACCACTTAGAGTATTACTTTAGGATGGAATCTATTGTGCCCTTATTGGTCTTCTCCTAGTTGTCCCTTGTCTTCTACTCCCCACTGGATGCAAGTTGGGCCTGTCTTTTCTTTTCTAGTAGGACCCACTGTATAAATGCAGAAATAACTAATGGACTGTATTAATACACTCTCGGGCATGAACTCCCTGAGCTCCATCTCTAGTCCTATCCGCTCTCTTGTCAATCTGCAGCACTTGGAAACTTGGAAAAGGTGCACCAGGCATCTTCATGGGGAGAGTCACCATATTGGTTTGCTCGGCTTTGCACCTTTCCCATTCTTTTGTGGAATAATAATAATATCATTAATAATAATACCAACAACAACTTCATCTTCAAAATAAGTCTTTCGGAGAAGCTAGAAACTAAAGGAAGATATTTCCAAATGTGTGCCATCACCTGGAAACTTGCACATTGTGTACTATTCGCCAGTAAGCTTCATCTCATAGAACAGTCTCAGTAAATTCTCTGACTTACAATGTATTTTTTTATACTATTAAATACATACAAAAAAAACTCATTTTTAAGCTCCTACAGACACTTTATGTATCCTCAATGTGTGTGTGTGTGTGTGTGTGGGGGGAGAGAGAGAGAGAGAGAGAGAGAGAGAGAGAGAGAGAGAGAGAGAGAGAGAGAGAGAGAGAGAGATTAGTAATTTAAAATAATTTGAGCGTGCACATGCAATAAAAAGACATGGGCAATACTCACTAACAATGCTAAACTGTAATTTCAACATTAATAAGACCCAGACGTTCTGCAGAAAGTCAATTTGCACAAATGGTATTCTTTGAATCAGTGTACCACAAGAGGTTGTAGATAAAATATATGGGAAAGTAATACATACTAAAGCAGTGTTTCACAGTTCCTATGCAATTAAGGCATGCAGCCAACTGAAATGGATCTCCCAAAATGTTCTGAAGTCTGCCGAGGTCTTCCAATTTGTCTCCAAGTAATGGACATGACTTAATTACTGATTCTGAAATGAACAAAATACAAATAAAAATTAATACATCACACAAATCCTGATTACATATGAAATGTAAGTGTAAGAAAAGTTTTAAAAATATTATAATTTTAACATTTGAGAAAAGGGAAAAACATTCATATCACATGCTCACACACACAGACACACACCACGATATGCTACTGAAATCAGAAGGAAAAAACTGGGTCAAGTTTATTTTGGTTAAACATAATTTTACCATACATTCTTATATCTGGTCCAATTATAATTTTTTTCGCCTAATTATAAAAAAATTTGGGAAATAAGCATTTCATGCTTACTTGGTGATATGCTACCTGTCATGCTCGTGGTTTAGGACTTGATAATGATGGAGACACTGAACGGCCTTGTGCAGAGCATGATATATAACAATTCGGCAAGTAAAAACTACAAAGTTGGAATTACAGAGACTGATAATTCAAGTAACAAGATGAACTAATTCTAATTAATCTGAACATCAGGAAAACACTATGAATACCAGAATTAATATATTTGTGAGGAATTTGTTGAATTTTATAACAACCTTTGAGGTGAATAAATGTTTTGGACTTACTTATTTACATACTTGAATGTCTTAATAGCTATTTTGAAAGTTTTTATTTGTAATGACCAAGTTAAAATGTTTACTCATTTTCTCAAAAAATGATTTTGTTAAGTTGACATTGTGTGTGTGTGTTTCTATCAAGAAATATGTACTTAAGAAAACTGTATTCATTTTACCCCTAGTTTCAAATAATATAATCGATAGGTACAATGTGCAACAACGTTGTAACCAACTGGCGCCTACAATGTTGTTGCTCTATAAGGAGGTTAGTTTTTTATATATTTCTTAAAATAAGTGAACCACATTCATGTGGGACTATAAAATACTATTTTCAAAATTGTTACAATACATTACGGCTAAAAAAAACTAGCCAAAAAGTATATACAACATGTGAAAAACAGTTTTTACCGTTTTTTGAAAAATTGTACTTTTGGCACTTGCAACGTTGTTGGGTGCAACGTTGAATAATAAATTATTCATTTATTATAAATGTGCTCATACGGGAAAATATAAGATATGGTGCGTCTGAGAGTGTGGGTGTGGTAATTATATAATAAAAGAAAGAAGCGCTGGTTTGCGTTAGGTAAATTGAATTCTCTGTTTTAATTATTTCTATTTCTATTATGAATGTATGTAATCACGTAATCAATGTTATTGTTTTATTGCTAAAGATTGCATCAAAAGTAAGAGAAGGGGAAGACATATTTTGTATGTAATGAGGGAATTGAAAGGAATGTACAAGTTCTTTTATATTAATTGAAAAGATGAATTTAATTCTATAATTTAATAAAGAAAGATTGATTTTGAGAATAAATAAATGAATTATCAGTTATTTCAACAACCATATTTGCTCTCACAAAATTCGCTCAAACGATCTCTGGACCGAGTAAGTATAAATTTCAGAAGTTGGCAACTATGCAAGATGGCGTCCGGAATGTGGACATAAACAAACGAAGGTAAAATTAAAAGTGTACAAATATATTTAAAGTAAAAATAATAAAAGTTACAGTATCTGATAATACTCCTACATGCGCTTTGGGTTGCAGAGTATCACATTAAATTAAATAATTAATAAAGTATATCTTATTTATGTAAGTTTACTATAGACACTGTAACCCCTCTTTCAACTTTTAGACTTTATTAAAAAAAAAACTTTTTTTTATTTTTATTTTATTTTATTATTATTTTTTTTTTTTTGAAAGAGGGGCCACTAGTTAATTAAAACTAGGCCAGAGCCTAGGGAAGCCAAAACTGCGCTGGGTCCAGTATGACGGGACTTGCAATTAAACTCGTTGTTTAGCAACAATAACAATTTTATTCACTATTTCAAATAACATGCAAGTATCACTCCCTGTCTTTACACTCCTCTGAAAATATGCACGTATCATCTCATCAAAATATAATGTATGTAAAACATCAGCATAATAGTATCTCCCAAGTATCAATAATATATAACATCGATCAATATAAATACATAAATACACATAAATAAATAGTTACATAAATACACATAGCGCACACATATCGATATACACACATATATATACTACACACATGTTCACCTGGCAGGCAGCTCACAGACATTTAACCATGCCACCGAAGAATACCATCTTCAGTATCAGTGACCTAGATCCCCATCCCAAACTACTGTAAAAGGGTAAAGTGCCCAGCCTCCATAAAAAACTTTCATAAACCAATCCATTAACCAGTCCGGTTATGACTGCTTGCAACCAATGAAATTATCACAAGAATTCAAAATTTTAGAAAGGTTCCCCCCCGATAGGACTGCGCCATGGCCAGGTCAACATGGCTGCACAGCCGTACGAATGTATAACAGAATTTATGATTGGAAGTAAGAATCAATAGTGTACTCATATTAACAACTGAACTAGTAGTACACTGGCTATGGCAGTAAAAGAAACTGAATGAAATTTCACTTATATTGAATTATTACCGAGTTAAGATAATTTTTATAAAATATATATAATACGGTTTATGATTGAACCAATAGTGTGCTCATATTAACAACTGATCTAGTAGTACACTGGCTATGGCAGTAAAAGAAACTGAATGAAATTTCACTTATATTGAATTATTACTGAGTTAAGATAATTTTTATAAAATATATATATAATGACAATTTTAATTAAAAAAACTTTATAACATCAGCCCCTAATAAAACACATTTGAGATGATCCTACAGAATTGGCTTGGCCACAGGCGAGGCCATGCGCACCACCAGATCCAGCAACCTAAAACATGCTATAGACCTGTTACTAACGGCACCTACGGGTGACGTCCACAGGTTACAGCACCTCCCCAAAGCTTTAAATAAAAAAATTAAAAAAAACGAAACGCATATAGCTATGAATACCCTTAATCAATGCAAGCATAATTCACCCCCTCCCGATAAATCAGTAATCTTAAGTCACACACACTTTTACCCTTAAAGAAATTTTAGCAGCAAAATTCGGTAGCGCATGACCCCGTCCAGGCTCACACTTACTCAGGGGGCTTAAGCCTTAGTAAAATACACTGACAAAATTTACAAGCACTAATTGTCTCGCTGGACTTGTGTCCCAACAACTTTAACTGGAGATGTTCCAGGAAGAGAATAAGATGTTCTACATTGTAGAGGCCAAAATATAGATAAATGGGTTAAATGTCACCTGGTAAAATCCGGCACAAAACCTGATGTATTGTCCATTTCTTCCTCCCGGCGGCACAGACGGAGAATCACTCGTGTAATACCATTGGTGGCAGATGTTCGGCCACCCGCTGAAGTGGATCGAGAATCGTCTTAGGTCGGGAACCCGAAGAGTCGCGTAGTCGCTTATCTAGTCATGATAGATTTTCGCAGACCAAAAAAAATCAAACTAGTGGCCGCCGGAAGAGAGAGAATGGTAGCTGCGTCGCATTCGGCTGCCTGGTGAATACTGCCCAGAGCACTGACATGTAAAACGCTGCGTATCACTCCGCATAGAGTGCGCACGGATCGGCAACAAAGCATGCAGATAACAGCGTATACTCCGCTCAAATAATTAATTCACAAACCCCCGCAATGACCGTCACATAATTAACTGGGAAAAGGGCCGAGTATTCCAAAACTCGGCACAACACATAGTTTAGGTAGGTTTCACAAAATTTAAACAAAAATTTAAAAAATCAACTTTTAAGTTTTTAAAACACTGCAATGTTAACATATTTACACAATACAATATTACTTTTTTCTAACACATTATTGATTTTTTTATGCCCTAACACAAATCTGCTATACAATCCTCTCCTAAACTCTTAGTCATATAACTAGAACCAACTGTTCAGTTATCTCAACATCATATGCCACATTTATTATCTGAATATATGAAAGTTACTGTAATAATAATAATTAAAGACATAAATTCCTTTATATAAAGACATAAAAGGAAAAGGCCTGTCTGTAACATCAATGACTGAGAAAATTTGCAGCCAGTTAGTGCTTCATCACACTGAAGAACATGCTACAGGGGGTTCTTCCGTCAAAAAACAGATGGGACATCTTGCACAGCTGCATTTCACTGAACTTGTACCAAGAAGTGAGGGGCTGTCTAAAGGGCAGAGAAGATACCATGTGTGCACAGGAAGATCACGAACAGCTACAGGAATAGCTTGCAGGAAACTAACACAGTGGCAGTGCAGTGACTGTGATGTCGGTCTGTGTGTCCAACCGTGAGTACAAACTTTATCACAGTAAAGCATGTTATAATGTATAACTTTTTATATGTTTTAAAAACAATTTTTGTTGCTAAAGACAATAACTGAATTATAAGCAAAACAATATGAGTAAACTCTGCCCAAAATGTGTTATTTTATTTCAAATAATAAGACTTTTAAGAATTGTTTTGCTTAAAATTGCACGAAACATTTTAAACAGCTTCAGTTGCAATATATAATATCAATAATAAAAATGTTAAAAGTATTTTCACAAGAGGAAAGTTTGTGAAAAAGTGTGGTATAATTATTTTTGTATTGTAGTATAAAATGTTATTAGGTATTTCTAAATATTTAAACAACAGTGCAAAAAAAACCCCCGCTGGTCATAGGGGATAGTCTATATGCAAACGCCATGGTACTCAAAGTGTTAACAATCCTATAGGCTGAACATTCGGCGATACAGGATTGCCAAGGCTTCTATCACCTTAACGACTCTTTCCACTTTTCCTGCTTTATACTTGTTTCAAATCCAGACTCATATTTACGAAGCTAGCCTAGTCACTGTTATACCGTCAATACATGCATTCACTCCAACCAAACAAACAATGCTCTAAGTGGATAGCAACTTGTCTACAATTGTACCGTAATGAATAGAGATTCTTGGGAAAAACTCATTGCATTGTGCAAAGCAAACAACTCTGTTTTTCAAACGAAGTGTTTCAAGCATGTATTGTTTATTTTTTGAGTGTTCAATTTAATATGGATACAAACGTGTACCCATACAGAAAAACAATATGATATTACTGGTAATTATGTGCTAATACAAACGTATTGTTTTTCTCATTAAGAAGTTTAACTTATGAAAAAATTGTGTTTTCATGGCATGTTAAGAAGAATATTATATTAATCAGAAAATGATCTACTGTTTTTAAATAAATTTTAATCACTATTAAGTCACTACAAACTGTAGTAAACATAAGGACTTGATTATACTTTAGGTTATGGCGTTTAGTGACTACTGACCATTTAAGAATCATTGTAAGTAAATAATTATGCTCTGGAAGTATTCTATACAAGATAGATAAAAGAAACTGGAACAGTCTATATCAACAATAGTTATTTTTAAAAAGGCTATCTATTTTATATACTAATAAAAATGATAATACCATGTTTAATAAGCTTGATATTCCAAGAGTATATACATAGTGTATATCTGCCTTACCTCTTCATAGTGCGATGTAGGATGAGCACAGTCCTTTATTACCGTTTCCTTGCACAGTTGAGTGGCAAACTGGACAAGGCAAGCTGGGTCCTTCATGACAAGGCTGAGCACAGATTTGTCGGCCACAGTGCAGTGACAAGTTGATTTCACAATTTTTGGACATGGTGGACAAGGACCTGAAATACACAGCAGGAAATTATACAAGTTATTTTTTTTTTTATTTTTCCTCTGACAAATTTGTAAAATGAAATCACATAATGGGTTGTAATTTGTTAAACACATTCAGGTTTAACAATACTATTCTAGTGTTCAGTACTATATTCAGTTCTATACTAGAGTAATAATATACCTCATCTTGGCACATTAAGAAAAACATGTTTAATATCTCCAATTAATTCTAAAGTAAAACAAACAGGTTGTCAGTACTGAATGGGGCCGTGTGTGTGTCCGCTTACCTGTTAGTATCCTTCACTTCAAGAAAGGTTATTTGTATGACCACTAAAAAGGTGCATCTATTGTTAAGAGGGTTTTACAGTAGAGTTTCTGCCCCAGCCCCATCTGGTGGATTCAGTGGCATTTTTCGTTGCATGTAACTTTAGTTGGTTCAAGAACATTTATTGTAGTAACATTATGTAAAAAATAATAATAATATTACTGTTATATAATAATAATAATTATTATTATTATTATTATTATTATTATTATTATGATTATTAATATTTATTCATAGGCTTAAATTAACACTAAATAATTCTTTCATTTTTTTGATAAAATAAATTTAATTTTATTCATATAACATTGTTATACAGACTACGACATCCTTCAGAGAAACTCACCGAGATCCTTAATACTCGTCGCCTCATGTCTTTGAATATGTCATGTATTGACATGACCAAGGCCCAACTGGCCCTCAGGAAAAGGCGCAGACCTTAGGTTTTTGAAGGCGCACCCCTCGAGTGGAGTTTAATGTAATCCCGACCTGGAAACTCGTCATACAACACCGTTTTGCCAAGAATAATATTTTGTTGATATTGTATTGTTCACTATTGATTGCCATTAACGTTTTACTATTGTAAATGAGTGTTAATATTTACTAGCAATAAATACCAGCTCCTGAGGCAGCTCCTATAAAGCTGAGAACGAAATAATAAAGAACAGTCACACAAGAGTTCCATATCTAAATAAAAAAGGGATAAAGTACGGTATTTGAAATAATTTACAATTTGAAATTAAACTTTTTTTAATGTTACAAATGTTTGTACTACAAATAAAAATAAAGGAAAAATAGAACATTAGCTTTCAATGGAAACAAAATGTATAAGTAGACACTGTTTTCTTATATGGCTATTCTTGGGTTGAACAAAAAAAAAAATGCACTGAAGAGATTGGTAAATACAGCACAAACCAACTATTTATTTAAATACAACTATTTCATTAACGACTTGGAACACAAAGTTTTTTATGAGTAAAAACTTAAAGTTTTACCTTGCGACCTGAACCAGTTTTCACTTTTAAAAAGCTTCTTCAGAGGTTTTTAAATAGTTGTATTTAATTAAATAATGGAACATCATGGACAAAGAAATCCAAGAATTCAACTATTTACTATTGATATACATTTCACCAAAAGAAATGCACAGTAATGGGTACAGAAGAACCCCAATATGCACCAAAAATTTACATGTGTATAAATGTACATACAAAAGGATTTTATAGAGTTTAACTTTATGTACTCAGAGGAGTGTATGAGAAATAAATATAACAAATACAAAGAGATTGACGTGATATTGAACAAAGCAAACAAATATGATGTAAATCATCTACCTAAGAACAAATTTACTGTATGAGGAAAGTATGGTAAACAGAAGTATACAAATCACTGAGCCTGCACACACACACACACACACACACACACACACACACACACGCACGCACGCACGCACGCACGCACGCACGCACGCATGCGTACCGTACAAAGTTTTTTATTCAGTGGTTAATACAAACAATGCTTCACTCCTCAATATATTAGTGCCAAAACAGCACCAATTTAACACAGTGCTACTCAAAGAAAAAGTCCATGTTCCTCTTCAACTCTTCAAGTTTCTTGCAATGGTAATATTATGTTATTTAATTATCTTGTTGGTACATCCTCTTCGCTCACTTCAATACCCCTAAACACACATGACTACCAAGAAGAATTAAACACAATCAAATATATAGCAGTCAAAAATGGATACAATCCCGATTTAATAAACAAACTACACAAACGCATCCTACACAAAAAGTAAAACACATCAGACCAACAGCACACAACCCAGTAAATACATCACACTTACATACTACAATTCCAACACACACAAAATTGCTAACACATTTAGGAAACACAATTATAAAGTAGCTTACAGAACCAACAACACCATTAGGAAACACATAAATAATACTAACAAAGACACAGACACATTCAGCAAAACAGGGGTTTATAAATTAAACTGCAATGATTGTCACCAATTCTACATCGGCCAGACGGGAAGATCTTTTTCCTCTAGATTTTCAGAACATTTAAAAGCCCTCACCACAAACTACATACATTCCACATTTGCCACACATTTACAAAACGAAAACCACAGTTACACAAACATAGAGCACAACATGGAAATATTACACTACTTACCTAAAAGTAGAAAACTAAACACAGAAGAACAATTTGAAATATACAGATATCACGCACTACAACCAAACAACATATTAAATGAACAATTACATTATAGATCACACATACTTTTCGATACACTGATCCAAACACACAATTTGAAACCCAGCGCCAATTCCCTCCCACCATCAACCCCCACCACACACACCTATAGTCCATAACCGTTACTCTGTAAAGACATTCTGTATTTACTCCCACTGAAGAAGACGTACACCATGTTGAAACGTTTGGGAAATAATAACCATAAAGTAAGTTCATAGTGAAAGTTTATATATATATATATATGTTATTTAATACTCTGCAATTAGGTTATATTATTAGTTTCCTTTGTGAAAATTTTGCTGATAAAAAGTACATTATCAGAAGCTAAGATATATTTATATATTTACATTTGTTTGTTAAATATATCACATATTTTTTACCTGCAAAACTTCCACAAAGAAAACTAACAACATAACATATTTACAGTAGACATCTTATATGACTGTAAATAATACCACAAACAATATATTTCTTAAAATTATAAATTCAATCAAACATATTTACCACTCATATCTCAGCATGTACATCATTATTTAATTATATTTACATAATGAAAGAACCACATACAAAACCCAGCACAGACTAGAATCACTTTTCCCAGATTGAATACATTCCTCCAGTACAATTTTCTATTGAACAATAACGGTACTGTCTTTTGCCCATCGCTGAATACACAGTAATTGTACAAAACTGTAGCATTTTTTTACAGCTCCAGATCTACAAATACATTTTCAACAAGATTATATTAATAAGCTAAGGATATAAACAGCCATGATACAAGTCTAGAAAAAGATCAACAACAGACTTATTAAACTGACCTCACGAAGTAAGATGGAGCAATAAATATGATACACAATGATCTTAATGATTCCAAAATAATACCTAAACAATATTACAAATTCCACCTCTACTTCAGGCATTCATGTCTATCCTGGAACCACTTAGAGTATTACTTTAGGATGGAATCTATTGTGCCCTTATTGGACTTCTCCTAGTTGTCCCTTGTCTTCTACTCCCCACTGGATGCAAGTTGGGCCTGTCTTTTCTTTTCTAGTAGGACCCACTGTATAAATGCAGAAATAACTAATGGACTGTATTAATACACTCTCGGGCATGAACTCCCTGAGCTCCATCTCTAGTCCTATCCGCTCTCTTTGTCAATCTGCAGCACTTGGAAACTTGGAAAAGGTGCACCAGGCATCTTCATGGGGAGAGTCACCATATTGGTTTGCTCGGCTTTGCACCTTTCCCATTCTTCTGTGGAATAATAATAATATCATTAATAATAATACCAACAACAACTTCATCTTCAAAATAAGTCTTTCGGAGAAGCTAGAAACTAAAGGAACATATTTCCAAATGTGTGCCATCACCTGGAAACTTGCACATTGTGTACTATTCGCCAGTAAGCTTCATCTCATAGAACAGTCTCAGTAAATTCTCTGACTTACAATGTATTTTTTTATACTATTAAATACATACAAAAAAACTCATTTTTAAGCTCCTACAGACACTTTATGTATCCTCAATGTGTGTGTGTGTGTGGGGGGGGGGGGAGAGAGAGAGAGAGAGAGAGAGAGAGAGAGAGAGAGAGAGAGAGATTAGTAATTTAAAATAATTTGAGCGTGCACATGCAATAAAATGACATGGGCAATACTCACTAACAATTCTAAACTGTAATTTCAACATTAATAAGACCCAGACATTCTGCAGAAAGTCAATTTGCACAAATGTTATTCTTTGAATCAGTGTACCACAAGAGGTTGTAGATAAAATATATGGAAAAGTAATACATACTAAAGCAGTGTTTCACAGTTCCTATGCAATTAAGGCATGCAGCCAACTGAAATGGATCTCCCAAAATGTTCTGAGGTCTTCCAATTTGTCTCCAAGTAATGGACATGACTTAATTACTGATTCTGAAATGAACAAAATACAAATAAAAATTAATACATCACACAAATCCTGATTACATATGAAATGTAAGTGTAAGAAAAGTTTTAAAAATATTATAATTTTAACATTTGAGAAAAGGGAAAAACATTCATATCACATGCTCACACACACACACACACACACACACACACCACGATATGCTACTGAAATCAGAAGGAAAAAACTGGGTCAAGTTTATTTTGGTTAAACATAATTTTGCCATACGTTCTTATATCTGGTCCAATTATAATTTTTTTCGCCTAATTATAAAAAAATTTGGGAAATAAGCATTTCATGCTTACTTGGTGATATGCTACCTGTCATGCTCATGGTTTAGGACTTGATAATGATGGAGACACTGAAAGGCCTTGTGCAGACCATGATATATAACAATTCGGCAAGTAAAAACTACAAAGTTGGAATTACAGAGACTGATAATTCAAGTAACAAGATGAACTAATTCTAATTAATCTGAACATCAGGAAAACACTATGAATACCAGAATTAATATACAATTATACAAACTGCTTTACTGATTTACAAATATTTTAGAAAAAAATTTAGCCTATCCTGTGGGTCAGATCAAGACAAAATCAACAAACAAACATGAATAGAAATGAATGCAAAATGAAAAATAACCAAATCAAAGTTATTTGTTTACTAACATTGTTGCTAAGAGTGAGTGATATTTTCAGAAAAGCTCTCCTCCACAACAACGAGTTATAACAACATGCATGGCAATTCAGTTACTGCCAAGGTTTCTTAGTTTGTTGCCACATTAAATGAACTGTGTTAAATATATTTGGTAAGTGAATTGAATCAAATGTTTAGCCTCTGACTTTTGATGTTCCAAGTTGAGCCAAAATATTTTAACCATGTAGTTAGTTAATTGGTTATCGCCACATATTTTAACACTTTCAACCCTATACCCATAAAATTTACGAGCACATGATTTTACTCAAAAACCTGTTGCCTGGAAATTTTACATTTGTCACTTCACAAGCATTTAAAAGCATTTATGTGAAACATTTATGGGCTTCTGTTGTTTGTGCTTGTAGACTGGACTTAGTAGTTGCCAACTGAATACACAAATAACAGCACAATCAGTTTTCTGCAGTGATTTCTGACTATTGTGAAACTTGCAATGTCAGTTTGTGTTATCCTGACTGTTTCATTTTGTACCACATAAAGCATATTATTCCAAATAGACTGCTTTTATTATATTCTATGCCTTAATATTGTAATAAAAGTAATTTTTGAACAGCAGTTACAAATAAAAATATATTTATTATATGAAAATACCTTGTAAAACGTTTATTTTTCAAAAACATGCTACTGATCTAGATATTAAAAATTAATTCCACCTACAGAAGAAATAAATAGTGTATTATTTTATGAAAATAGAAGGTACAATCCAACATAGTAGACACCTTTGAAAGGAAAATCCTCAGACGCATTATAGGCCCAATACAAGAAAATGGCTCATGGAGACTGAGATACAACAACGAACTGTATCAATTATATAAAGAGATACCAGTCTCAAAATTTATAAGAATTCAAAGATTGCGTTGGGCCGGACATGTTATGAGAATGGAGGATGGCAGGAACCCTAAGAGGGCTTTGCTGGGTACATGGGAGGGAACGAGACCTAGAGGTAGACCGAGGAAGAGGTGGGAAGATTGCGTTGCAGAGGACGCGAGAGACATGGGGATAAGAAACTGGAGGAGGGTTGCAATGGATAGAGTGGATTGGAGGCGGAGATTGGTGGAGGCCAGGGCCCGACTTGGGCTGTAGCACCATAGGAGAGAGAGAAGGTAGCTACAATCTTTAATTTTAATTTTAAAAAAAAAAAAGGTAAAAACGTGGAAAGCAGCCAGGCTGCTGGGACTTGCCTGTGCTGTGCTGAAATGGCCTGGGTTGAAAGTGTTAAAACATACTTTGCATAGCCAAGTTACTGAGTATTATATATATTATGTGTTATTCTGGTTTATCTACCTAATATCCTCCTTAATTATCAGTTAAAGGGGTTATCTTTACACCTATGTTAATTCATTCACAAACAGCTTTAAATACCTCTAATACAAAAACTTGTTCCATTCATACTTTATTTCCTAGACTTTAATCAGAATTGAAATTTGAATTATCAGGGTTCCATTCTAATTAGCCTACAGAGAGTTCTTTCTCTAGACACTGAAAAAACAGATTTACTGACTGACAGATGACAGATGTACTAAAAAAACCAACAAATACACCACAATGGACATATTTGACAAGTCTCTAACTTTATGAATTGAAACAATAATACTGTAGATACAAAGCTGGTTAGTGTACAATTAGTCATAAACTAATCACACAACAGTAATATTGTCAATTACAGCACAACGTTTGTATGGTACCTGCAATCAATTATAAAAATTAAAATGTCAATTCAGTCGATAAATTTAACTTTCAGCTAAAAAATAGAATACGGTACCATACAGTGATCCAAAATTTATAGAGGTGGGATAAATGAAGCGTATCTACTGTATATTTATGAATAACTGGCACAACTTTAAGTTAGTTTGTCATAAACGTGGCAATTCCAAAAACAACATGTAATATATCAGTAAACATAAATTGTGACAATTTCTATAAATTTACATACAATTGAACAATATTTCCAAATATTAAAAATCAGAAGAAACATGTCTGTACCTACAAGTAGAATAATTATGGGGCTTTGTCTTGTTTATTTCATCAGTATCACAAGTAAGAGGTTAGCATGAGAAAATAATACAGAGTTCAGACAGAGATATAAGGAAACTTACCTATCAATTCTTAATCAATATAAAATACATAAACTAAATTTATTGACTACAACTGCAAATAAAAGACATGAATATACAAAAAAAAATTAATAAAATTGAGATACAAACACTTGAACTTACTAAAAACCACAATATGTAAATCTATAATGTTATCCAGAAATTGTTAAAGCTATATCTTAGATCTTAACGTATAGCCATTTATAGTATCATTTAACATGGCCAAAAACCACTGAAAATGAAAGCTTTAAAGATTCGTAACAGATCATTAATTTAATAGAAACATGTCGCCTACGAACTGAGTATGTTTAGTGGGTGTAATCCCAAATGAAGTTTACTGAAACCACATGAGTCTACAAGTAATAATCATTTTTAGAAAAGTTTAATTATAACAAGTGACCTTTCCACCACTACATTTTACAAGCCTATGAAATATACACAGAATGTGGAATGGGTAATAAACCAGTAACATTAACTTTTCAAAACAGAGAATACAAAAGTGCTAAGCTGACACAGTATCATTTAATAATTATGTAAAGTGTTGGATGCAAGACAAGCAAATATGCAGTAAATATTACAGCAGTTATGGGTTAATGTTTACCAGAAAAGGAATACATAAATACTTTAGTCATGTTGTACCTACCATATTACCATATAGTCTACCATAAAAATTTGTCAGAGTTCCATGTTTCTGGTAACCATGAATTAAAACAAATCTATGATTTTGCATTTATACATCTACTGTGAGTCTAAATAAACTTTCAGATGTACATACTCTGTGTTCATTGTATAGTAAAAATGTCATTGTTAGACATACCAAAACAACATTAAATTATTCCAAAATTAATGAACAAGGTAAACTGCAATGACTAATTTCAAATTCATTGAGATTATCCATGCCCTGATGGATAATTTCATTTTTTGCATAAATATAAGTGGACTGTAGCAAAAATATGACTGTATAAAAAAAAACAGATGCTTAGGTTAGGTCGGTTTGGCTAGTTATTCTGTTTTCTGATTCAAAGGGATAAATAAGAGTTAGCAAAAAAAAAGAAAGGTACAAGTACTGTATGTACAAAAGAGCGATAGGTTATGCAAGTTTGGTGTAGCTAACTGGGTTGCAGTCTGCGTGTTGGGGATCAGTGCGAGCGCGCGCGGCTTCCATTGACTCCAGCACGCATTCTGGTAGGCGCATGCATATGCGCTCGCAGTGTACACACATGCTTTGTAGATTTAATCATAAAAATCACTCAAAACGTTTTCCAATTAGAATATATTTGCAATGGGCAAATACGCGTTCAGCCTGGGATGAATTTATTGCAGAGACAACATATATAAAGCACGTTAGCCTATATGGTTTGGACTACCATTCGACTAGATAAATATGTACCTGTTGGACGAACACGCATTACATGTAGAACTTTTAATAAGTATGTTAACAGAAACTACAAGTTTTAATGGACGAACACGCATTACATGTAGAACTTTTAATAAGTATGTTAACAGAAACTACAAGTTTTAATCATTAGTTAACT
Source organism: Magicicada septendecula (assembly GCA_034769895.1). Classification (NCBI taxonomy): domain Eukaryota; kingdom Metazoa; phylum Arthropoda; class Insecta; order Hemiptera; family Cicadidae; genus Magicicada; species Magicicada septendecula. The sequence continues at coordinate 303,227,476 of CM068376.1, read as the reverse complement.
CGTTTGGTAAACCACTCGTTTAATATACTGCTATTACAAATATAAATAGAATGTAGGCCTACTGTTATCGGTATTTCAAGCAAGTTGAACATAAATCAAAGTTGTGTTTTTTATGGATAAAAAGTTAAACTTTCGGTAGGGTTAATTTTTTCCCATTATCTGTACCAACACTACATATTCGATATTTCGCCTATGAGGTAATATACTGAATATCGCTTAAGTTTGGTAAATCGGAACATGTTAGTGAATTGTCTTATCTGACCTGTTTCCTTTTAATGTTAATAGTGTTTTATTGTCACCTAATTACTATTGGAAGTGTTTCTCACAATATTATTGATTATACCTACCTGTACGTATTACTGGCGGCAAAACGCTGTTAGGTTAATACGCAAAATGATGCAAACACACTAAAACAGATACTTACACTTGAAAAAATATTTTTAATTCAAAAAAATGTCGAAGTAAGGTGAGTTGCCATACCAGACTCCCACTGGTACGTCAAACTTTTCACTACATTTTTTTGATTTTGCTGTAATCAATTTGTTTGGTTGGTATTTATCCCAATAACCGTACCAACACTCGTTCTCGATTGTGAGATTATAGACATCGATATGCAGTAACTAAACATCGCAAATAATTTTTTGTTAGAGTTATAGAAATCGTGAAAATATATTTGTGTATGTTATAAAATAGTCTGACGATTGCAATCGTGTTTCACTTTCATATTTTTACAAACAATTTTTCTAGCAATAATGTACCTCTGATGTGTGTCTGTGACGTAGGCCTATGCGTAGGAGTTTTATCGTGCGGGGAGGGGGCTTAAAATATTAGGAACGCGGTGCACAAATTTGGTTTTCCTCATTGTTTTCTCTACAAGCAGGGCTTTTTACTAGAGGAACTATGACACGCAACTTATAAGGAGTCAGTGTCGCACAAACAGATAAAAATGTTGCTTTACAGAATTTCTCAAGAACGTTCCACCTATAGGCCTAATGCCAAAAAGCGCCCTTCATACATGTAAAGCGCCCTAAAAATCATGTAAGAACAGACTTACTAATTTCCACAAGCTTACTCATGTGGATATTGACTTTATTGAGATTGGGATAATAATACAATAATAATATAGTTAAAATGATCAGACATGAAGTCGCGCAGGCTGTACTGGGGATAAAGCGGGAACACTGTAACACACGAGTGGAAAAAGGCTACAGATGAAAATATTAACCAACAGATGAGTCTACGTATCCAAGTTTTGATTGCGATTTCGATTCCCACACGACTAAACAGAACATGTGTACGTTTTGCAAGACGAAACAAGCGTTAGACACAGCAGAGGGACAATGCAAAGATTTTACCGAGTCATACATGTACGTCTTGTCTAGCTCGCTTAAACATGTGTTATGTCTGGTCTAGCTTGTTTTTCACCACGTAAATATGTCGTTTTCAATTAATTAATATTTGTCTTTTGGGGCCTCCATGCACCTGGGGGCCCCGGGGCAGTGCCCCCGGCTGCCCCGGCCTGGATACGGACCAGCACACTTCGCGCGTAATCCATTTCCCCTTCGCAAAAAAAAAAAATTAATCAATGTCAGTGGAAAGTGGACTATAGTTTCTTAGATCCAATTTCGTGTAACGGATTCTGGTCAAACATGGAATGAATCACAACTCAGAGTGTGATATTTCAAAAATTAAATACGCTATTTAGGCCTACCTACTTCGTGATAATGTAAGCCTATCTTTTGTTTTGCGTGTTAGTGATTTCCCTATAACTTAATTATTAAAAAAAAGACTTAATATATATTGCACTGTCTCATTTTCCCATCTACCCGTTCTCCCTCTTCCTTATTATCTTTCTCTTTACCTCTCTCTTTCGTTCCCCTTCTGTCTTCAACACCTCTTGCAGTTACCGTTCGAGTGTTAATTTCGAAATCAACGGTTAGAGGTTTCGCAGTCTAGCTCTTAAGCTCTCGTGTTTTCACTGTTAACAATAATTCTGGGTTTCGGTTTAAATCGTTTCTTTACTAACTTTTATATTATTAAATACACAAGCACGCGTTAAACAGAACAGAGTTGTTATCAACGGTTAGACTATACATTTTTTAACCAGTCCACGTAAGTTACTTGCGGAGAGTAATTATAAATTTGCTTTATGCCGAATCTCACCTGTCACCATCTAGCGGTCGCTCAGTAAAGCACATTTCGGCTTAATAAATTCGACAGTCAGTAACAATGTATAATCTTTACGTTACGTAGTTCATACGTATTTATAATTTTTATTCTACAGAATTTTTAGTGTAGGCATTGCCTCAATTGCCTCCATGTAACTTCGCCACTGATCGTTATATTGCCTAATATACTCCTCCGTTAATCTTCCTCGCCTTACACAGACATTCCCCCCTCACTCACTCTTTCTCTCTCTTTGATACAAATGCCAATTAGGCTAGCACATGAATACAGCCTTTTCAGTTTACCCTTCCCCAGCCAGCCCTTTATCACTGCTATTGCGGTGCTCTCTGTGTCTGTGGCTTTGTTAATTCTCAATTGCGCTATATCAGTCATGCAGTTGCAACTAAGGTATTTTACACTTAAACTCCGGGTTTTGTTCATCTTTCATTACACTGTCTAGTATACATTACCCTACAGTAAGTAAACTCAGTCCATAATTTTCAAGTACCGTATAAGTAGCAACCTGCAGCAGTAAACATTCTGTTTTTGTCTACCTTTCTTCTCTCTCTCTCTCATTAATTAATACAGTCTGGACATAACAGATCCTTAAGTAACATATTGTATGACATATAACATTAGGCCTATAACATGCAGAATCTTATACCTTAGTTCAGCTTCAACTGTAGCAGTGTTACAATGTCGCTGTTAACAGTGGCGTATCTAGAATTTGGCCTCGGGTGGCTTCCGGCCTAATCGGTCTCATACAAAAGAAAAAATAACTTAAGACTAACCAATATTACTGTCTTTAAAGTGGCTGAATATCGTGACATAACATCCTGAAATCAATCCCCTCAAAATAAACGGCAACAACACAATAAAAACACGCGTTATTGAAACTAGTGTACAAGATAGCCCTACTTATTGACCGAACTGATTTTCCTATAGGCCTATTGCATATTTCAGACGTATACGCAGATCTGTGTAATAAACCTGTTTGTATATTTAAAAAAAGTTACTACAATATTATACAGCTGGGAAAAAAGTGATATAACAGTCTAAAAACTAAGAGATTAACAAAAACCTCGTCAACTTTTTTTGACTCTCTTCGGGGGGGGGGGGTTCAGTCTCGTTCGTCAACCCCGTAAATACGCCCCTGCCTGTTAACGTTTTCGTGTTATTCCTGACAAAGCCAAAGCCAAAATCGTTGAATTTTTGCAAAATAAACGTATTTTGCATCGCGATAGGTATTGCGGTCGCGGTCATCTAATGTCGTTATGTCTGTGCGAACAATCTGACAGATGGCGGTGTAAAAAACAAAGATTGTCGCATACGGAAATTGCATTACGCAAGGAAGTCGTTCTTTTCCCGCAGAACATTCGAAGTCGGCAGTGTATGCCCACAACAGTCGGTGTTTGGCCGCTATCTGCCGTTAAGATAAAGACTGTTTACAATTGCTGTGCCAGACAACCGCCTGAGACAATTAGAGCCTGCATAAGACCTGACACAACTGTATTTTCTGGTTTGTGGAGAGCCTACAATGGAGTGCTCAAACTACAGTGGATGGATCGGTCAATCACAGCAGATCCTGTGAACAGCAGATTCATACGCAGTCGTTATGGGCGGCCGTTAATAATGTCGCATCAGCCGTAAACGCGGAACTAGCCGAAATCAGCTAGATTCACACCTCTGTGAAATTACATGGTGACAGGCCTATCTCTACAAGGCAGACAATTTATTTCAAGAAATGTGGACAGATTTTCATGGCCGCCTGAATAGTTTCTGAATGTGTATTAACTAAACATTATGTTTCACGTAGCCTATGTGGTTAGGTTTTACATACAAATTTTGTGCGGTGTGTAATCAACAGAACGTCATCTGAATTGGAAGTACGTGACTTAGAACAGTTTTGTAGTCACTATATGCAAACAGTTCCTTGGAAGATAGGAGACACGTATTTAATAATGCTGAAGACAGTGAAGGAGAAGATAATAAAAGAAGAAATTAGTCAAGAGATTTAAATTGTTGTTAAAATTTTCCGTCTTTTTTACGGAAAGAAAAGTTACAGATAAGTACTGCAGGTGGTCAGACGTATTCTAGACACATTCAGCGTCAATTACTGAATCCGGGGATAAGGCCTAAGAGAAAAAAGACCCGTCATTCTCTCTCTTTCTCTCTCTCTCTATATATATAATTTGTGATGTTTTCAATTTGTTTCTTCTGTAAGTAGTATAATTTTGTATATTCTTTTATAATATTTTTGTATATTTTTTTACAAAAAAAAAGAGTATACAAAATTATACTACTTGCAGAAGAAACAAATTGAAAACATCACAAATTATATAATTACTGTAAGAAACATCGAGTTACTTATATAGAAAATGATATATATATATATATATATAATATTTTATAATGAATTTACCTCAAGATGTTTTCTTTCTATTTGGAACATGTTTCGGGAAGCCTTGTGTTCCCATGTTCCTTCGAAGATCGGAACACAAGGCTTCCCGAAACATGTTCCAAATAGGGAGAAAACATCTTGAGGTAAAGTCATTATAAAATATATATTATATACATCAATAAGCGGATTGTAGCAGAAAGTGGTTGATTAGGCTATAGGCTATATATAGACTATCCATCTATTATTATCTCACTCTTCTATTCATGCGTCCTTTCGTGACTCTTAACTTCTAACTCGCATTAAGTAGCCTATGCTTATAGATTTATGTTGCCATTTTATTTTTGTTCTGAGCTCCCTTCGCTCGACGCTTCTATAGCCTTACGGGGGGGGGGTACCGGACCCCCCAGAGGGTCGAAAAATTTGACGAATTTTGTTAATGTCTTAATTTCTAGGCTGTTTTATTACTTTTTTAAGCTATGTACTATAATAAAGTAGCCTAGTAATTTTTTTAAAACGTACAAACAGGTTTATTACACAGCATTAGCATATAAGCCTACGTTTGAAATAGGAAATACAGGAAAATCATTTCAGTCAGTATTTTGTAAACAATGTTTCAGTAACGCGTATTTATATCGTATTATTACCATTTACTTTAAAGAAACTGACTTCAGGCACTTTAAAGATAGTAATGTTGATCTTAACTTGTTTTATCTTTTGTATGAAGCCGACCCGCCTCGGACCCTCTTCCAAAATTCTAGGACGCCACTGACGGAGGATGACAGGCGAACTCGGACAAAACGCATTGCTCAAACTATAGACCTACAGTTGAAAACGCTACGATCTGTGCAGTAACGGACGCATAGTTAGTACCGCACAGTGATTTGTTGTTGCTCAAACGTCGTTGGCAGGTTATATTTGATTGTAAGGAAAAAGCAATGACGTTGCCTCAAGCGGAATGAAATCTACATAGTGTTCGATTAACGACCCTGGAATGGTGCGAGAAAAACCGATCGTTATTAGGGCGATGAAACCAGCCTGACTGAAGCTGCGTTGAGAGTCGTTGCTTGGGGATAATAGAATCTGTCGTAAACTCTTGTTAGGCTTATATTTATTTATTCACGAACTAGAAGGCACTCCTTTACCAATATTTTCCGGTGAAGTTGGAGCAGGCGATCGGTGTAACACCGATTGGAAGTGTTTATGCCGATTCTGCGTCAATGAAGCACACTTATAATTAAATGTGTAATAAAGAAAACAAACTCCTTTGCCCTGTAACTGAGGAATTGGTTTCTTTTATTCCTTTTTAAGAAAATAGACTTTTTATGCAAAATTTGTATGCTACTTATATACATTCTCCATAGGCCTAAGTATTAACTTGTAGGCGTATAAACATTAATGTTAAGATCATTAAGTTTTCTCTGTTAGTAGAACATTTTTAGGATATTTGAGCTCTTGCCTAGTTACAAGTCTCCACAGTACAGCAAGTACAACAATAGTACGTATTCCCCTCAGTGAAGAACTTCATTACTCACGATAGATAATTAATTTCATCCAATAAGAAACAACCACAGGGCTAGGGGAGTCCCACCCCCCGTGTGCACCTCGCCTCGGAGCAGCAGCGACGCACGACTGCGCTTTATCGCGTGGTGAGCGGGCGGCTTCAAACAACGTTCCTCCACTGATGTAGTGGAGACTGCCCCTTATTCGCTCGCGTATAATTCAGTACAGACAGGCACGGCATTATTGTTAAAATTAGTATCCCTACTTTATGAGGCAGAGGCAGCCGCGAGACCCATTCTCTCATAAAACCGATCGACAGTCTCTTCAATCCACTTCTTACATTCTACGTAACACCTCTTGAAGTGCTACTATAACAAAGTTGTACCTATCACATGAAGTTAACAATCTGTAGACTGAACTTTTGGCGATACAGGAACGCCAGGGCTTCCGTCACCTTAACGACTCTTTCCGCTATTCCTGCTTTATGCTTGTTTCAAATCCAACTCATATTTACGAAGCTAGCCTAGTCACTGTTACACTTTAAAATACACGCACGCACTCCAGCAAAATAATGCTCTAATAGTCTACGTGCAACGCAACTTGTCTACAATGTTATGGTAATGAGTAAAGAGAGATTCTTTAAGTTTTTCAAGTATGTGGGTCCATTGATATTTTTTTTGTCTTCAACTTAATACGGATACAAACTTGTAGCCATACAGAAAAACGATACGAAATTAATTATGTGTTAATACAAACGTATTGACTATCTCATTAAAAAAATTGACTAACAAAAAAAATTGTGTTTTAGTGGCACGTTTAAGAAGAATATTATATTGATCAGAAAATGATCTACTGTTCTTAGATAAATTTGAATCACCATTAAGTCACTATAAACTGTAGTGAAAATAAGGACATGATTATACTTTACATTGTTATAAGGTTAGGTGACTACTGAAAGTTTAAGAATCACTGTAAGTAGAGGTGGGCCGATATACCTATAACAGGTATCATGGAACGATTATTTTTGTGGAACGGATATAACTGACTAAAAAGTTGAAATACCTGTTTCTTTTCGACGATAACTGAAAAGTCGAAATACCCGTTCCGATTACTCGCGGGACCCCCCTACCAAACTAACGAATAAACGACTAAACTGTCTTTGTACAAAGTCACAGTTATTGGTGCTGAATAGACTACTAGATTCTGCGCAAGTGCCGATTGCCATGCAAGTATGAAACGAAGCAAAACAGCGAGGTTCAGAATATATCTATATGCCAAAGAGACGAAGCTGTTTTTAATAAATGAAAAAATTCATAAAGTTGTTACATTTATTCTTGTGTTTTATGCAGATATATAATACAGATTATAATAACAAATTGTATATTATACTAGTCATCAACTTGGTAAATTTTGAAAAAGCGAATTATAGTGTGTTATAACCTACAGAGTACAGAGTGGCTGATAGGCTATATAGTGGACCAGCAGGAATACTGCTCTACTATTTGTTAATGTGATTTCGGATATGATTTTTGTTTGTAAAATTGTTTTTATTCTCATTCACTCTTGTAGCTTACTGTTATGTTTGTTATATGTTTCTGACGTTTTTTTGACATTATTTGTTGTGCTACTACGTGCACTTTAAATTTCATTGCCTGAGTTTAGCAACTGATTTTCTAACCAAAATGAAATCACTAATTTAAAAATTATAGAATAATATTAAATTACATTTAACAATAATTTTATAATTTATAGGCCTAATATAAAAGTATGTCAGTTTGTTTACTCCTAATGAAAACTTAAATTAGTATTCCCAAAGGGAGGTAGGCCTATAAATTCTCTTGTTTCTTATTTTCTTTTAAACAGTAACAGCTTAATAAAGTCACAGTGTAAAGAGACACTGTTAGTACTTTTAGTTTCAATTTATTTCTTATAACAAATTATATAATACAGGTATATGTACGTGTTATTTTTTTTTGAACGGTTTCGTTTGTACTGTTATTTTTAAATACGGTACCAGTTTAGCACACCTCTAGCTGTAGGCCTAAGTAAATAATTTTGTTCCGAAATATTTGAATCGTCAGTGGAGCAACATAGTGTGTAGTCTGTCTCGTCTGTGTGTGTGTGATTTATTTATAACATTTTTTAATATGCATATATTTATGTTAGCGGGTTTTCTTGTACTGTATTCATTTCAATACAACATTGTGGAACATTATTAACGATTTTTTTGAAACAAATTTTAATTCTTTGCGTATAAATTAAAAATTTTTAGTTTCTCGAAAACTTAATAATTTGTCAGAAAACAACTAAGAAAATGTTAGTCAACTTTCTAAAGTAATTTACAGAAGAAAGCCTAATAAAATAAATATTTGAATATTGCAAAATATACTGTAAACAAAATAAAATTGTACCAATGTATAAGATGTGCAGAGCGGAAGCGTTTGAACCGGGTTTTGCTGCAACTAACAGACTTCATCAGTCTATAGTAATTGCATTGGATCAAACATTTAAAAATAAAAATGACGAGTGGAAATTTATTCACAGTAATTTAACGAAGAAAAATATAAAGAATCCTTTTCCCGTGAACGTGAACGGCATTATGGGTTATTACTGCCAAATGCGTAGAAATGACACTGGATATGAAGCCGAAATGAAAAGAGCATGATAAAAGGAAATTAACTAGATTTTGGCTTAAAAATAAACAGTGTAGATTACTGACGCTTGGGCAGATTGTCAGTAGCTATAGCTATAACTTTATACAGAATAAAATACTGCCTTACGTGTAGGGCCAGAAAGAATTTCTCAAGTGAGCAATTAAGGTGCAAGAAAAATAAACCTAAAATGGGTATTTTACAACATACGAGTACCTAACTCATCTGCCCACAGTCATCATTGTAAGAAACGGTTAGGATGGGCGAGACCCGGGAAATACTTATGGGTTTTACGTTCGCTACTATTACGAAACTTGAAAATCTCGAACAGATAAAAATAATTTACTAGATAAGTCTATAAAATGTACACAGTAGTAACAGTATTTTTGTTCTTCATATTTTGGTACATGTAAAATAAATTTAGCCCAAAGACTGTGTCGGTAAATATAAAAAACCTTATAAAACAATCGAACACTATTTAGTACGTATTAAAATATGAACTGTCCTTACGCAAGACGTTCGTGCTCCTTAAAAATAATTTTTTTGTACACATAGTCCAAATCACGTACATGAAGTACATGCTATTTAAATTTAATAATATTCCTATAAGAACAAAATAAAAAATAAAATTTCATACCAAATTTTAATTTTTTTCAGTGGTAAGGCATAAAAAGTAGCCTGCGAGAAACGTGTTCTCAAAGATAGACTAAGACATTAATCGAGTGAATTGTACAGAAAGATTCAAATTTAATTTTGATCTAACTTCCGAATGTTCTATGGTTAGGCTATTGGTTTCCAAATTATTGAGCTAATAGTACAAATTACTTCAGTGGTCTCACTGCGTAAGCCTACTGCCAAACGTCCGTTTCCAGCACTCTTCCATAATGTGTTAATCATGACGTGTTTAAATTAAAGTATTGTACTGTTACAGAATCGTTAGAAATACATTTGTTGTAATTTAAGACTTAAAACACTAAATCGGGTGTTAAATCGGGCAGCATTTAGGAAATCGTAAATTTAAATAGATGATTTATTAGGCCTAAATAGACCTACAAATAATTATTACTTGAAAGAAAGTATATAGCGTGTGTAGCTAATAAAATAAAATAAACCAAATAATTTGAAAGTAATAACAAGCGAAATAATAATAACAACAGAATAATAAGAAACGTACAAAAAAAAAAAACATAACAATAACAAAGACAGAAGAAAGCAACACATTAATTGCTATAAAAACAAACGAATATATCAACAAAACATAAGACTTTACAACAAAAAACTAATGCACAAAACTAGAATACAACCAAACACAAAAATACCATAACCAAATAAATAAACTAATCAAAGAAAACAAAACCATAGGATACATAACAAAAACAACACAATTCATCAACAACCGAAAAGCAACACAAATGAAAGGAATTATAAAGATACATAAGGCAGGATACTCCATAAGACCACTCATTAACTTCAAATCAGCACCAGCTTACAAAATAAGAAAACAATGAATAAAACATTAAAAAACGAAATCAAAGTAGAAACTAATATAATATAAAAAACATCACACAGCTCGTTGACAAACTAAAAGACATCAAAATTAACAAAAACACAAAATTTGCGTCATTTGAAATCACAAATATGTACACAAACACACCTATCAATGAAACAATAAACCTCATAACAAATAAAATCCAAGGTAAAAATAAACAATATTTAAAACACATTAACCAACATATTACAACAGAACTATTTCCAATTTAACAACGAATTTTAAAATAAATGAATAAGTATTACTTTCTTAGTCCGTCCTGTGGCTTCCTTATATAAAATTTAAAGATGTAAAAACAACGCGTTTCAGAACTTACGTTCCATCATCAGGTGCGTTTCACTAGTTGGAAGTCGTTTTCGTTGATGATGGAACATAAGTTCTGCAACGGGTTGTTTTTACATCTTTAAATTTTATATAAGGAAGCCACAGGACGGACTAAGAAGGTAATAGGCCTACTTATTCATTTAGTTTATTTGGCTCGGATACGAATATGAAGTATTTCAAAACGAATTTTATAAACATGAAGACGGATACCTACGGGTAATTTTGCGCATAGCAAACATTACAATAAATATGTATTATTAAACTTATTCACGACGTCGTTGCTTGCATTATAAGACACACTGCAGCCCAGGTATTCAAAACTGCTAACTTGTTCCAGAAGAGTACCATCTATAACAATTTTTGCCCGTACGGGATCAGTTCCAAAGTAAAGCCATCACCTTGGTTTTAATTGTGGATATCTGCAATCCACAGTCTTTGAAGATTCCATTTAACAAATGTATACCCATCTGCAATCTGTTTTCAGAGTCCGACAGAATAGCCTGATCGTCCGCAAACAAGAAAGTATCAATTGTAGAGTAACCAATCTTAAAATGGTCTGGAAGACACATCTGCCAGTTTTGTATGGCATCATCAATATATAAATTAAAAAGAGAAGGTGATAATGGACATCCTTGTCGTACTCCACAATTGTTCCATCATCAGGTGCGTTTCACTAGTTGGTGGTCGTTCTCGTTAATGATAGAACATAAGTTCTGAAACGCGTTGTTTTTACATCTTTAAATTTTATATAAGGAAGCCACAGGACGGACTAAGAACGTAATACTTATTCATTTAGTTTATTCTATTTTGGCTCGGATACGAATATGAAGTATTTCAAAACGAATATTTCAAACATGAAGACGGATAACTATGTCTAATTTTGCGCATAGCAAACATTACAATAAATATGTATTAGGTGCCAGCATAGGCCTATATCTTACCTTTGCGTCATTACGACCTATGTGCTGTGCTGTGATACCTTTGCTTCCTCATATTTAAACGCTATTTCTTCTAATCAACGGTAAAACGTTGTTGTTTTAAAATTTTGCAGGCTGATGTCACTGTTGACAGTGTTCAGCACGGGATTCACAGTTGGCAGCACATTTGTTCTAATAAAATCGTGGAATTGTGCTCCTAACACAGCCATCGTATTTGATGTTACGGCTGCTTTTAAGTTAAAGTCCTTTCCTAGCTTTCCTTCTGAAATACCTGGACCTTCTTTAGATTGTATCTGGAGTCTATAAAACGTTTCCCGACTTATTCCCGTGATTTCACAACTCTGTCTAATAATGAATGTTATTGTCGGATTTATTGGGTATTTCACTCTTAAAGAGTTGTAAACACGCAATATGATTCCTCGTTCCATTTTTGAAATGTGACGCAGTTTTTAGCCTCTTGTGGCGCCATCGTAAATATTTACACTAACAATAAAATATAACAAGAATTATATAAGTTATACACACAGAATATATATACATACACCAAATAATTTATACAGTAAGTATATAGCCTACACTAAAAACACACGTACAAAAGCAATTAATGTGACAAAGAAAAGCTTATACTGGAAAACATTAGCACAAAACGATAACTGTAATCTGAATGCTCGGATTGAAACATTTCAAAAAACTGATGGTTTATTTTTTTTAGAAAGTATTTTTTTCCCTTGCAGGCTACGCTAGCACTCGTAAAATCGTTTTCATGACATATTTATTGCTCTTTTGGCAAAAGCACTTAACCCAGTTGCCGACTTTCTAATGACAGTAGGTAAGAAGGTCAAGATCCTAATATTTTGTTCATTCTGCGTAAGGGTCGCCCTCTCCCTACGGTACGCTAAATTTTGGTCTGTATCACCACTTTAAAATTTAAGTATTATTTCGTTATTATTTTTTATGCGCAAATATGGTTTCTATATACTGTTTGGTGCAGACCACGATGGTATTATAGATATTTGTGTAAACACCTAATGTTGCTGTAACGTTAGTTAAGTGCCATGTTCTGTCAATTAAAAACATTGTAGTAATAGTTATTATATTTATTTAAAATATACAAAATATGAAGAATAAAACTACTGTTACTACTGTGCACATTTTGTAGACTTATCTAGTAGGCCTACTCCATTTTTTATCGGTCGAGGTGTTCAAGTCGCGTAGCCTAATAGTAGCCAACGGGGTGGTTGTAACTATAAAAACGCTCCTTTGCCAAACCAATAATTAGCCTCCGTAATTACATTTTTATAAGATATAAAAAATATAAAAGAAATTATTACATTATCACAGTTATTTACAAAATAATTTTTACTAAATGTAGGCCTAAACGAGTAATTTGCAAACTAGGCTAATTAAAAAAGCGTCTATTGAATTTATCAAGTTTTATTTATTGTTTCTAAAAGAAGTGTTAAAATTTCCATTGGAATTAAACGCCTAACTCTTCACTTCTACTTTTAGAAAGTGTTAAACAATAAAATATTAATAGTAGAAAAATTTTATATCATAAACCAAATTATTTTTTCATCAGTATAATTGTAATCTTAAAGTTAGTAGGCTGTAGACTATAATCCAAATACAAGTGTGTTTAGTCAAGGCCACACTATACTGTAGTATAGTGTGGCCTTGGTTTAGTGCGGTGTAAATAGACCTATTTGTATGATGCTGGCGCCTACCTGTTCTATGCAGTTCTCCGCTGCTTATAGGCTGCCTGAGGCCATTAACACCTGCAACCAATCTGCGTCCAGCTGGCCACCTGGCACCGTTACCTTTCAGGTGGGCAGCTATCTGTTGTGCCGGCCCTCTTGTGAGCGCTGTGATGACACCTGTGCTGTTCTAACACGTAGAATGGCGTCCCAAAGGCTGTCCGTTTAGTGCAAGACAACTGAACGTGAAGTTAACCTGGTACAGGCGTAGAGTGGGGATGGAAGGGTAGTTGACAAGGGCTGTCAGACTACAAGCGTCTAGTGCAAGCCAACTGCGCATGAAGTTAACCCAGTTCAGGAGTAGAGTGGGGAGGGTGGGGGAGGGGTAGTTGACAAGGGATGTCAGGCTGATGTGAGTGAAATTGAAACTCTTCCGACTTCCGACCGTAACCTAAGTCTGTTCAGTTAGTACCGAGTATAAAGTAGGGATAGTATTGCTTTTTTACAACTTGTTTACATTTATAAATGGATTATAATTACTTTTATTATTAATAAATGTTACTTTTATTCTCCTGTGTTATGCAAATAAAGAATACACATGATAACAAATTATAATATTCGTGAAGTAGGTAAATTACAATATCGTGTTATATCCTATAGAGGGGTTGATAAGGTATGCAATAATTTTTTTGTGATTTCAAAGATGACTACCTAATTAAAATGATTTTGACTTCAATTCATGCTTCACATAAATTATAGAATTCTATACTTCATTCAGAAGTCACATAACACAGTGGAGTAGATAGGGAAATACACTGCGTAGGCCTATGTGGGGTTTTCACTCGTAAGTATTGGTGACTTGAAAATTTAGTCGTCTAAAAATTTACAGAATTATAGCCTAATTTTTAATATCTTGTAATGTAACGATCGTTATTCTCCATCATTACACAAGTTTTAAAATTACTTTGGCTATAAACTTAATCAAAGTTGAAAAAAATCTAAACACAATAAATTTTACATTTCAAAAATTTATTAATTAGCAATTACGAATCAATATGATTTAATAAATTATATTCAATAATTTATATAAAACATTTAACTTATTGTAAGATTTTATAATATTATAAATATACTATTTGTCGTACATAATAATTTAATTATTATAATTAATACATTATTTAAAAGCAAATATATTTGTCTTATTTATAAAGTAGCAACGCAATATTCGATGTTCAGCAATGCTAAGTGCAACATTATGATGTGCAGTACTTTATCAACTGTAAAAAGGCGTAGGTCTACTTCGTAAGCTGCAAAAAAGCGAACCAACTAAGCTCTAACAGTATAGGCCTACTAGTAAGCATTTGAACACAGAGAGGACGAATAAAATACTGGTTTAAAAGGAAGCGTTATAAGTAACCGGTGTATGTATAATGTAGCCCTAGCAGTTACGCGGTAACAGATACCTCGAACGCGTACTTTGTAACGGTTATTTTTGTAACACCTACTTTGACATGTTGGTTTAGCACGCTTGAAGTAGCAGGTGAGCAATACTGTTGGTAAGTTATAAGATTACCCCTCTATCCGCCACTCTTCGCCTGAACCGGGTTGGCTTCGCGAAAAGTTGTCTTTGTACTCCGACGCTTGTCTCCGTTTAGTAGTAAAAAGTAACCAAAGGCCATCGACAAGTCTACGAATTCCATTTTTGTCACCTTTCGTAAATTTATACACATTATAAATCACTTCCCGAGCCTGGCTATGCACACTCTTTTCACCTAACTTTGATTTAATAGAAGCTATTTTTCCTAATTACATACGATAAAAAAAAATATACTGTCAAAGAAACAGTATTTTTAAGCAAAATAAAATATTAGATTAACCATACACGATATCTGAAAACACAAACGTACACAGCATTAAGTGAAGTTTAAAATCGAATTAGATTTTTTAGCGCACGATACACTCCCAAACGAAACACTAGTAACGGTACAAACCAAAAAATTAAATTAAATACGGACCTGTACGTTTAACGACAAAATGTTTTTGGAGACGCATCAACACTTACGCACTCAATGAGGTATACCGTTAGGCTGACAAAAACAGGGTGGGCTCTGGGCATGTAACTTTCACCAAGGTTGCCGGCCACCATAAAGTAACGAGGGAGCGCTACACCCTGTTCTTCACAAACTGCGCGACTGAGAAAAAAAGAATCTTGTTTTTGCATTTTTGCATTTAAACGCCAGTTGGCCGTAACGCTCAATAGTTATAGACTATATCTTATAGTGTCGTGCACATGCACTTAAGCTGATATATAAATCGCTTATAGTTTTTAAGTAGGCTACTATAAAAAAACATGTAAGCCTAAGTGTAAAATTATTATTTAAAGGTTCCGCATACTGGGCTGAAAGCGTGTCTCTTCTTGACAAAAGGTTATTGTTTTCTTACTCAAAGCGAGGAGAATATCCTTTGGGGAGGGGGTGTGAGAGAGAAAATAACCTTGCGTGATACATGTTAAGAAAACTGAGAGAGCCGTTTGTCTAAACATACAGATTAGAGATGGGCAAAGTAGTTCATTGAAACGAACGCACCACAAGTAGGTAGTAAAAGCGAACTAGCACAGTGAACCTAAAATTTCTATAGATATTAAATGAAGAAAAACTGACTTAAAGCATTCTTCCTCCTCACGCACTTGAGAAACATCAACGCGAATGAAGCTTAGCTGAAGATAACCAATAGCTTTTTTTTTGGCGTTTCAACAAAACAGACCAATAAAATATTATTTAAGTAAAGAAAATTATGAAGATAATTTTATTTATTACATTATTTTATGCATTGCATACATCTTAATGATTTATAAAAATTTAAATTGACTAATAGAATTGTTAGTCTTTTTCTATAACTTCCAACTACATTACTTTATGCAGTGCGTGTAATATTACTCACTGATTACTTTACAAGCTTTAAATGAAAATTTACATTTACTAAATTAATTGTTAATCATCCAAGTAAAGATTTAAATTAACTTTAAATTAATTGTTCATCATCAAAGAAACTTCTTACTGAATTTAAATTATATTCTCTTATCTCTATCTACATTTACATAACTTTTATCTATTTTTAAATTTTAAAGTGTCTTTTCAATGTCTTTATTCTCTCATTTACAAATTATAAATTGGTTATTTGTCACCTCGATTCTGTAGATTGTACCCATGTCCTCCGTTGATCCGTATGTCTTCTTCTAATGGAGTTCCCTGTACGTTCTCCGGTTCCACTTGTCGTCCTTCAGTTACTCGTCCCTCATGGTCCCATCTGCTTGCTGTAGTGTAGAATGATATGTTGCTCTGCACCAGCTGCTGTTGTTCTAGCAGACGCCTCTATTGCTCTGCATAGCGTTCCTCTGCCTGATGTGACCTCGTCGGTTGTCTTGAGTGCCGAACGTTTGTGGTTGTAGACTTGTAGAGTATGTTCGATAATCGTATTTAAAATCAAACTAAGAGTTACTGTTTGATACTTGGATGAACGTATCGTCCATCCGACTTTACAGTTTATTTAAAAATCGCGTCGATACTGAACATAGCGTCCCGCCGCTTCTGAAGACTGATTGAGAGTAAAATTGGCTCTACTGTCGCCGTATTTATATTCAATCAAGAAATCACACCTGTCGGAACAGAATTCTGCATGTCAGAAATTGTTCGTGGCGTCTGTTCCCCCACTATCGTCCAATTTCATATTTTCGCACATTTCTGCCAATTGCAATGTCTAATGCGGATTTCAAGGTGTTCTAACATTGTATGATTTAATTACACATATTCTACGTAATTACTATCGGACTTGCATAATTCTTGTAATTACTACGCTCTTAAAATTGCACAGAATTCGCACTGAACGTCCTATTCACACCGTTTTCGCACTCCACATGTGTATTATTTTTATGGATATTTAGAAGTCTTTGCAATTTTTCTACCATTTCTGCTTTGCTTATAATTAAATAAAACTATAATTTAGCATCTATTTGGGGTGAGATTGCAAACTTTCAGGCTTGAACAGGCCTCACGCACACACTCTATTTACTAGTGTACACACTCTCAGCGACAATCGAGTGATCGTGTATGTTGATTCCTGCGTATAAACTCACCTTTCAATCTCACACCTGCTTATTTATTACATATTTCTAAAATTAATCTAAATATTTATTTTATTTAATAAATGCACAGTACAGCCTATGCTTGTATTGTCGCAATATATATATATATATATATAATTAATAATATAATAATAAGAATAAATATATAAACTGTCCTTACGCAAGGCGTTCGTGGTCCTTAAAAATAATTTTTTTGTACATACAGTCCAAATCACGTACATAAAGTACATGCTATTTAAATTTAATCGTTAACACTACGAAGAGGTGCCTATTAATGTTTGTTACTATAGATCCCTATAGGCCTATACATAATATTTTTCACAGATATACATAATTGATAATGTAACCTTTTTTGCATAACAGCTTAAAAAGATTTTGAAGGGACCCACACCTTTTGACGAGAATTGACAGATATTAACTTTGTCAAATTATTAAAGACACCGAGTTTGTAAGCTTGTATGTTGAATAGAATTTCTTATAATTTCACCCCCTACACAAATTTGCCCGGTGGTGCACCTAAGCCAAAAAAGTTGAAAGTAAACACTAAATTTGCATAGGGGTTACAATTCTCTTTAATCCGATACGCGGCATGGATTTATAAACTGTTTTACAAATTTAAATGTTTTTGGGCCCTGGATTCCTAAAATTGAGAAATTTCCAAAACTGGAAACTATATTCAGACTTTGGTAAAAATTGCTTTTACTTTGATATTCCACGTGGATTTTTCAAAATTTTAACCCTTTATATTTTTTCTCTCGTTATTATAATTTCATGATAATAAAAAGTAACAACAACAACAACAAAAACAACGACAATAATAATAATATCATTATTCAATTATCAAAGTTTACTGTGTCCATTATATTCACAGCACTGCGAATTACCTGCTCACCACGAATTGACGTCTGCCGGTGAACGATCTGATGATTTCTTGGTAGTCATATAAACATGCCTTGTTACGTGTGATAACTGTTGTGAAAAGTTTGTAGCTGTAAATATCATTTTCGTAGGGAATTTAAAAGATATTCTGTAATAAAGATTATTTGCCTACTTTTGTTTGCTTGCGATTTTTGTTTATCCTTTGTATTACAGTATAACTGAAATTAGAATTTTATTTCATATTTTTTCTATTTTAAATTATAAAATGTACGTACCTAAAATTAGTATGTAATTGTCATATACACCGATATTATAATAATATTATTAACGCAGTTAAGGGTAGCAGAATTCGAAAAATTCAAATAAGAAGCCAACCTTTGGGTTTCGCCAGGTGTCACCAAGTAGTTAATTACGTCAAAATACCTAAGAGAGAATCGGTAATTCAGTGCCTAGTTCCATACATAAAACCGTGGGTAAACGTAATACTCAGCGTCCAAAATTAAAAATTTCATCAACAAAATGTTTTTTAAATTTTCATTTATGTAATTTAATTATTGCGTAGAGTTCTGGTTTTAGAGTACAGTCGGATAATCTGAGGTCGGATAATCGAGGTTCTGCTGTACTGTAAAACAATCTGCGATAAGAAAGCCATGATGATTTGATTTCGATTGTTGAAAATTATGAAATACTACTTTCAATATTATAATTGAGATTTTGAAGTTATTCTACATTCTTACATAGTTGGGCAGAGTGTTTCGAGTCAAGTTCTCGGATGCTACTTCTCCTCTATTACCAGTGGGGTCAGGTGTTCCGCAAGGTAGTGTCCTCGGTCCTCCACTATACCTCTTGTTCACCTCGGACTTACCGTCAGCAAGTGAAAACAATGTTGCTCCCTACGCCGATGACACAGCGATTCTAGCGACACACTCCGACCCCTCAATAGCATCTCTTACGCTACAAGAATCATTATTAAACAGCGTTCAGTTATGGCTTCATAAATGGCGCATAAAAATCAATTCGTTCAAGTCAGTAGACGTTACCTTCACCACAATTAAGGCTAACTGCCCTCCAGTAACAATTAACGGTTAACCAATACCCCAAGCTGAAAGTGCTAAGTAACCTTGGATGCACCTGGACAGGAGACTAACGTGGAAGAAACACATAACCTCTAAGAAGACTAAACTTAATCCAAGGCCAGAAATATCTGCTGGCTGATATGCAGAAAATCGCGGTCATATCTTGTCAATAAACTTTTAATATAAAGCAGTTCTTAAACTGGTATGGACTTACGGTATTCAACTTTGGGGTACTGCTAGTAAGAGTAACATCGAGATTATACAGCGCTTTCAGTAAAAACTTTCAGATCAATTGTCGACGCTCCATGGTTTGTCTCCAACAGTTCTATACACCAAGACCTCAAAGTTCCAACTGTGAGAGAAGAAATAGTGCGCCTCTGCAGGAAACACATTTTTCAATAACAAAAGCATCCTAACCCCCTAGCAATTAATTTGTTAGATAATAGTGAAGATATTTACAGACTAAAAAGGCATAAATTGTTAGACTTACCCTTTAGGTTCAACGTATAATGTGTACTCTGTATTGTCTGTGTTATCTGTTCTCTAATATCTGTATCTTCTGTGTTCATGTCTACATTAAGTGTTAAAGTCAACCAGTATATCTGCCTTATACGCTTAGTGCTTAACATTTTGAATTTATTGTATCATGCCAGCAGCAAGTAGAAATGACTTTTGTTCATTTGTTTACACGTTTTTGCCATTTAGTCTTGTAATTTGTGTAGCTCTTTAATCTGTTAACAAAAACAAGAAGAGCTGTCAGTGGTCAGCTCTTCATAATCATGTATGTGTTTTGTCAGTCAATTTGTTCAATGTTCGCTTAGTCGAACAGATTACAAATCTGCAATAAATTGAGAAAAAAATGTTTGAATTTATTCGATTGTGAAATTAATGATAATAATGTGTTTGATGTATGTTAAAGATGGGTCTGTATTTAGCTTCATTCACCTCGAATCACTACTCTCCCATAACCCCCCTAGCCATGAGCCCACGCCCCGGCGGCAGGCAGACCACTGACTTCTCCGGATTAGCGAATTCACCGGATGTTGAACAACACGTTAAAAATTATTACGGTGAATTTTTAGAAGCACATATAACATAAATAGAAAAATGGAAAAAATGGAATAAAAAATTAAAAGTTTGCAGTCCTGTTACCCGGTTTAGCTCACAAGACTTTGGTAGCATTGTCAAGGGAAACTTTTCAAAGCTCCGAAACTACAATGTTGGGTCAGGTAATGTACGAGTTGTGTCAACCGGATGGACGACGTGCTACTGATGAGGTACGTATTATATTTTGGTAAAGTATTTCTATTGTTTAACTATAAACATTTTTCGAAAGGGGCAGCTCTAAGGTCCCGATTTGGGGGGAGAGGTTTGAGAGGAAAATACGTCTACGCGAGGCAGGGGTAGCCTTTTGACCCTCACATAAAAGACTTATGGAAGTCTTTTGGTAGTCTTCCATAAAATATTTTCACACTGTTAGGTTATATTAAGACCAAGCAACACTGTTCTGACTTCAGAAATTCTGACAGGTAATGAACACAGCGTAACCCCTACAGGGCAGGGTCCACTTACTGGACCACCCACGCCACTTCTACACTGTATAACTGAGTCCGCTTGCCGGCGTTTTTGTCACTTAGACCTGAGGATACTCGCTGTAATATGAGCGAAACGTTGTCATACAAGACATTTTTGACGCGGTCCATACCGGAAGTAGACTTCAAAAACATGATGGACACCGGCCGCGCAAGCCTACGTGAGAATATAATTCTGCAGTTGCCTAGATCAAAATCGAACCTGCACATATTATTTTTATCATAATTTATGTTTTATTTTTGTGACAAAAATTATGAAAATCGGAATCATCCTTATATATTATGTAAGAACACAAACTGTACATTTAAGGGAATTCTCTGGGGCATCCTAATTACAAAGAACCAAAGAACATGTGTACCAATGTGGAATAGCTTTAAACTACTCAATATTTTCTTGCTGCCAATTCCTTAAATGTCTAAGTACAAAACGAGCTTTGAGGAGGCAGCAACTCAGTCCACATTGAGGGATATTATCTGTCACAGGTTGCATCGAAGCAACGTAGCGTCGGCAGTAGACTCACTAGTACAATGAAATTAATTAATTACAGTCGTACCGTGTCAGAAAAGAGAAGTCCTTCGAAATGTTTGACCAATGGTGGCGAAAACGGTCTTAAGGTAACGTTATTCATTGATGACTCGTTGGGCACTTGGTGAAACATATTACTACAAAGATTTTCAAAAAAACCTTTGTGTTAAGGTAACGTAACACAATTAGAAGCAAAACTTCAGCTAATCCCCCCCCCCCCCGCTTATTCAAACGAGAACCAGGCCGTTAAAAGTTTGAATAATCCGATTTGTATTTTTCAGCGGTAAAAAATTCTCCTTTTGTTCCCGTTTACATCCGTTCCCATACATGATACTGGGTCTGTATGTGTGTTTCGTGTTAGGTCATCCGTTAACCCAATGAACGTACTTCGATAAACATCTGAATATTTGAATTATTGCTCAAATAAGGGTTCTGGAAATAGACAAGAGTGTTCTGGGAAGAAGGGGAGGGTGAAGTAAATAAATAAGTAAATAAATGTAAGTAAATGTAAATAAATGTAAGAAAGGAAAAAATGTAAGAGCAATGCAAAACAAGCGTATAGTGCAGGAAAACATTATTTTAAACGGAATTTTCCGTAAGTGCGTCTTAAATATCACTTTATACTGAAACGTGTTGAGAAACTTTTTTTTACTGTGTTTGCCTCATAACGTTGATTACCGAACTAAAATTAAGGATGAAATCTAATGTGAGCGCTTAGTATATTATCAGAAAGAACTAGGTCTAAAAATTGTATTCATTATTATCCGGAACAATCAGATAATCAAACACTCCTAGCACTTCTCTCACGGTGGTTTTAAGAGGGTGGGCGCACGGATCCCACCCTCGGAGCCCTATATATGCCTGTAACATTGTGTGCTGTATTTGAAAATAATCCAGTTTAATATTATATAAATACATGTGTTTAATTATATTAACATAATTGTGTACTTACGCCTTATGATTTATGTACTTAGCTCTTAGAGACAAATGTTACATAAACTGAGAAGCGACAGTCCATTTAATTAAGGCAAGGCAGACCTGCACCACCTGGTCCTCTTGAGGACATACACTTAACATTAAACGAAGTAGTTTAGGTGGGTACAGTCTGTTCTCTACACTACTAAAGGATGTAAGGGATGCTGGCTTTCCAGTACTTTTAGAGATTTAAAATTACACAAAGGAAACGCAAACACACACGCACACACACACACACACACGCACACACACACACACACACACACACATAAGGAGAATTTTGTGTGCCACACATGTTTATAAATTATTTCCAAAATTGTCAGTACATTTAAAATGTCGTCTTTAATTAGGTAAATACAAATAAGTAGTTTGATGTCGCGGTTTGAGTACTAATCGAGGGCTGAAACGCGAACTGGCGGAGAGAAACTGAACCTCAGAGCGAGTGGTGATAAACCTTCGATGTAATAATAACATTATATTATTATAATGTTATTATTATTATACATCGATGGATGTAACGGAACACTTTGTGAGATTGCATTAATCATTTGGCCGTTCGACATTACTCAACATTGGATGAACTCGATTTCAAATTCGTCGCTATGTTAGGTAATTTCTCTGTTACGAATACACCTCATCCTTTTCCTGTTTTAATTTATTTATAACTGTTATGTCGTATCAATTTACATGTAACAATTTATTATCGTCAGAAACTGTATGTTCGTCGCTACTACTTACATTTAGACGGGAATTATAAGACGTTTGCGGACGCCTACTGTACAGAAATTACTTTCATATTTACAGAAGATAACCGAAATTAGTTTTCTTAAAATTTTTTTAAACAAATTTTAATATTTGTGTAACAAATTTTTTGTTAATTATCTTAACGTTTTCAACTTTCAGTTTTAGGGAACACTTCATCATGCCTCGTTCACAATGCTTAAAAAAGTTTCTCGTTACGAAATTATACTAATTAAAAATCACATCATGATAAATTTGTAAACAAGGAGGAATATCGTTACTATGCCACACTGTTATCGGAAAACAATATATACGCGCATTTTACGTAGAACATAAATAACTCACAGCGTTTGTGTAAGTTACCTCAAATACGAACTGTAGTTGATGGATGACATGAGATGGTTCCGCAGAGATGAGAAGCATTTGTTGAGTGAAAGATTTGGGAAAGAGAGAGAGAGAGAGAGAGAGAGAGAGAGAGAGAGAGAGAGAGAGAGAGAGAGAGAGAGAGAGAGAGAGAGAGAGAGAGAGAGAAGATAGACAACAGAGAGAAGAGAAAAGTTAAACGTTCTACTTGAAACGGAAATGTATAAAAAAAAAAAATGTAAATTAGCATTGGATTTTGTTCGTACACCAGTAATCGCTTACTGTAAGAGTCTTGTTGTATATAAAAGCTTTACATTTTGTTTATAATTCTCTGGTGTAAGTACGGGGTCAGTGTGCTTCATTATCGTTCGGGCGAACATAATACATACTTACAGGAGATAGGTGTCCGCTTTTCACATCACTGTGAGAACCACCCTAAAGTTACAAAATAAATATAGAACTATTAAGTTGCGGAAGCATAATTACAAATATAAATGAACCATTAAGTTGCGGAAGCATAATTACAAATATAAATGCAACAATATAGGTCTACAGTCGTCTTGTCTGCTTAATGAGTAGCTTAATAGCGGTGCTGCTTGGCCGACAATGTGAAGATTCGAACCACGAGTTCGAATCCCGAAGAAGCACAAACTCAAGCCTCCTTTTCTACCCCTAATTCAACCACTACTGCCATCCTTGTAGTCACTACTCGTCTTAAGCTGGGCGCGTATAGCCATACTACTTTTCCTGTGTACTATGGTTCTTGTATTTAGGAGAGGAAGAACAAGAAATTCTCCTTGTATTGTTTTATTACAGTAATTTATGTAAGTAAAATATGTGTGTTCTAATCAAACGGTTCGTGTCACTATACCTTCACACGTCACTGGACTGCACCTTACAGCACTTTAATGTCAATGTTCTAAAAACAGAACATTTTTTTCTTAGAAAATATAGTCTTTTATTTTAATAAATGCCGGACAATCATTTAGACTTGTTATTTTAATTTTTTTAAGCTACTTACCTCACGGTTGTGCAGACGAAGTTGAAGCAGTTAGGTTATAGGACGATGCTTGTCAATAGCATTTAATTTTTAAAGAAAAACTGCATTAATTTCTTACAAGTCTTGTGTTTGCCACTGTATTTTACCACAGCGATCCTTAAAACTCGACAGTATTGTCCAATATCGGCTGAATTGGTGGGAACATCTTTAGCCGAATGGATGACTGCCGCATCCCCAAACAACTATGGAACTATAAGCTGAGGGGATGGAGAGGTGTGGAACGTCCGAGGAAGCGCTGGAGTGAACAGCGCTAATCATTGCCTATTTGAGACCGGAACACACCATCCTTGGTTTAATCCGTGAAGATGATGATGGTCTCTAAACCTGGCATTTTCAACAAACGAATTCTTTCTTTTGTAGTTGAGCACTGATTAGAAGCGAGAACTCTGGCAAATCTTAAAAAGGTTAACAAATATTTCACTGCTATTGACACTCTTGAAATTTCCACACCACTCCCCACTGGCGTAGGCAAGGGGTGGGTTGAGGGTGATGGTTGAATCGCCCGAAATTTCCAACTGAGCTGAAAAACCATAATATTGTGTCCTTTTATTCACTTTTAAGATACCGATAGGTCAAAATATTATGGTAATATTATGTAAAAATCAATTCTGTGTATCTAAAAAATTATCTGATGATGACATTATCGCAAATGTCAATCCATCTCCTGTAAAAATTCTAATGGTATAAAGAAATCGTTTCTCTGTACAGAGTAACAAAGAAGGCGCGCTGTAGGAGGCTAGTTGAAATAGTTGACTGCAGATAGCAGCACACCTTTGATACTCTGTAGTTAAGTCTACTGTGGAGACGTAACAATAATTTGGTGCAAGCAGTTTCATATTTTATGACGTAGTGGTTCACTAGTACAGAAGTAATATCATTTGAATTCAAATTAAATCTTTATTAATGTAAATTAAAATGAAGAATACTGATTGCATAAAAATAATTATTATAATGAAGGGCGTTTTAGACCACTTTTATGGGTCTTGGTTACTAACCTAGAGCGTTCGTCGATTGAGCCTATGGTTGCCAGCCGTCCGTCTTTAGCCGGACATGTTTGGCTTTTTACAGTTTAGTCCGGCTAAAAATAAGCGTGTCCAGCTGTCAGGGTTTTGTTAGGGCTTTTGCATGACAAATTTGGACTTAGTATTCTGGTAAAAATATAGCACATTTTATTATGCCTGAGAAAGGTACTAGGTATTAGTAGATCTGAAACAAAGGTAGGCACTAGATTTTTATTTCCTTTCCTATCAGAATGTTTAGGCCTTTTATGATATTACTGTTAATCATCAACGTCGCCGCTCTCGTTTATGCGAACTGGTATCGCCAAATCAAAGAGGCAGCCGTAGACTACTCCAGCCTAGCAGTGTCAACATTATATTATATACCCATATAATAGGTACTAATTAATTGTATTACTAAGTGTAACTACATTCTCAGCGAAGCCATATAGGCCTATTTTATTATCCACGAGTTACTTTCAAATTACATTTATTAAATTTTTTATTTTAAATTATCACTCCTACATAAATTAAATTGCTTTAAGATCTTAAAATGTCGAAGAGAAAATCTATACTTTGAACAGTTTAAAACAACAACATAAAATGTTTAAACCGGGAAAGCGAACTGCTGTCCGGCTTTTCGGGTAAATGCCCAGCTACATTAACAGCTGTGTTCGTCTATTCTGATTTTTTATCAGGCAACCCTTATTGGGCCAGGTTTAAACACTAAATCCAAAATGTTCCCCACTTCACTGCATACAAACATATAGGCACAAAACACACAAACACACACATTCACCAATCCACTAGCCTCTGTGCATGTTACAACTCTTATCTTCAGAATCGATTCTATTTCATGATTCCCCATTTTGATTTGTAGATTTTACCTGTGTTTTGTCCCCCTCAAACACGTATATACATTTGGAAACAATATTCAGCACTAAAGACATGAAATGTTTATATACACACTCAATTATCGTTAAATATGCATACACGCTATCACGAGAGACAATAAAGTCAAACGGACGTTTACAATTTGTGTTTGACTAAGTTGTGTACTTTTACAACTAAAAAGACATTTTTAATACAAAAATTTGCCGCAGTATAATTGAAAACATTCCAACACGTGGATAGCAAGGAACTAATTTTGTGTTAGCCCCAACACCTTTAAACGGTGAGGGAAAAGTTAGCAAGTTTTATTATTTTATCAAACATTCAATTCATAAAATTATTTTAAATAGAATTTTACTTTTCATAGATTTAACAACTTAAGCAACATTAATACAGTCATGATTGGCTTAAACATGTTCACTGTCTAGTTACTAATGTTAGATTAAAATAATCTTCTTCTTCTTCTCCTTCACTTCATGTTTTAGGCATTCTGCCTGTTACGGTTCCCACCTTTTCCTTGGTCTACCTAAATTTCATCTTCTTCTGGCTTTGTATTTTCTAGCTTTTACTGGAATCCTGTATTGTTGCATTCTTTCTAAATGTTCTTGCCACTTGTTTCTATTTAATTTTATGTTTTCATTTAAGTTGAATACATGAAGTTCTTGTCTAATCGTTTCGTTTCTTATTCTGTCTATTCGACTACAGCCCTTAACTCGTCGATGCCTGAAAAATAAAGCCAGGAAAGAGACAATGTTGAAATTTTATACAACAATGGCTGTCTCCACACTTATATATGGCAGCGAAACATGGGTAACGTCAAAGGCACAAGAAAATCGAATTCAGGCACAGGAAATGAGATTCTTAAGATTAAAATAATATAATTGAAATTTGTATATTTTAACGACAAAACTCTCTCGAAAAGGATTTAATAGAGACACAGCTCAATCAAAACAATCAAAATGAAAACAATAAAAACAAAGATAAAATTGTATATTGGTTGTTATGTATGCTGTAACGACTGTTATGGAACACCTCGCAAAGGCAAGAGTGTCGTTCGTATAAGTTATACGTGTTACTATCAGGCATTCTAACAACACAGAAAACTACATTAACAGGCCCAGCTGTTTTCGTAATTCTTATAGTTATTGATTCGATTCCTGGCTCAGTTTTTGTTATATCATATTTTATTCTGTCGGTTCTAGTTGTACTTCTGACTCCTTTCGGCTATCTGAACATCATCACTTGTAATCCAACTCTCACACTAACGAATTAAGATTACCCGAAACGTGCTTCATCCTCTATCTTCGCTTCCCCACGTGTCCATTAGAACTCTTATTTTATCCGTTTTTTGGTCTATAACTACGTTCACATCATTTTCCTATCCGCGTTAACTACGTTCGCTTTTACTATGACCTTTGTTCCGTTTCCATTTCTCTCGTATATGGTTCCTAAACCTTTTCTCCACCACTTCTAGATTCTCTTGAAGTTTGTTTTCATTCGAACCAAGCATCACTGAGTCACAGTATTAGGGTATAATCTAACTGAACTTAATTTGTTGTAGTAGATTGTCGGTTCTTCCTGTCGCTTTAATGTTATCATCTACTACCACATTAAACAATGTCGGATCATAACTCTACTCTGCCTTACTCCGTCATTTATTTCGAACGTTTTGGACTACAACAACAATATGCATTTAGGTTCAGAGAAATTCTTATTTTATATAATAAAATGGTTCTTTAGTTAAGACAAAGTGTAATCAGAGGCAAAACAAAAGCAAGTAAAACTTTAATGCGTAGTAATAAAGAATTATATGATGAACTGATACAATGAGTCACATGAGGGTATTACTGTTCCCTAGAGGTTGGACTAGCTCAGTACTGTTGGAATTTTAATTGGAGATTCATACAGAAAATAGTGATAGGTAAGACAAAAATAATGGCCGTTCCAGGTTTAATTTGCAGCATTGGCTCTTATGGGAGCTGTCGCGCTCTTTTTTGCCCATGCGTTCCTCATATAGCTACTTCTCTCCTTTTCTGTCGTTACAATGTTCCCATTCGTAGTAAATGTAAATAGTATCAATTTAAAATCAGACATGAATATCAGTTTTAAAAAGTTTTAAATTTTATTGATGTTCTACATGCTATGCCACACACGTCGTGTGTGTTTTGCATTTATTGTCCAACCAGTTGTAAATAATCGTTGAACTTCCCACAGTTGTTCCGTATGAAGTCTTTGAAGAAATATAAAAGTTATCTACTTGCGACAGACTTTAATTCACAGTCTTGAAGGAAATGAAACTGAAAATCATCTTAGAAGTTCTATGCTAATTAGCCTACCACCTACACAAACACACACACAGATCAACCTATAGTTATGTGTGAGTGGCTGCCCGCACGTCCGTTTCGAAGATTTTGCAGTATCTTTATGTCATAATCGTCACAAAAATAATTAGTTCTTTCTGCAA
This sequence comes from Magicicada septendecula, assembly GCA_034769895.1. Lineage (NCBI taxonomy): Eukaryota > Metazoa > Arthropoda > Insecta > Hemiptera > Cicadidae > Magicicada > Magicicada septendecula. Next base: position 303,198,547 of record CM068376.1, on the reverse strand, counting down.
GTATGAAAAATTATATATGCCATATTTTTATCTTATAAACACGTTTTGGTGGGTGTACGAAAATGTAGTATTTAATACTCTAAATAAATTGTATGTAGGCCTACTGAATTACTGTTCATAATTTTAAACGTTTGTATAACTTGTAGTGTTTAAATATTTTAATATTTTATATTTTAACTTTGTCGCAGGCTTGATAAGGTGCTGCCACCACACTACTACGAGCATTTAATCATAGGCTACATTTTATAGTTCCAAACTGAGTATTACTATACTTTATTACTTAATATTTCCCGACAGAATAGGCTATTTTATCATTCTAATATTATAATGTCTCCGTTACACACTGTTGTATGGTTCTTAGTGAGCCACACACTGAACGACGTGAAAATTTACGACTAAACTTATGTGTAGGGTTCCTGAACGACTGCAGTAGAAAATAACACAAAGACAGGTTTATTATTTTAATTTTCTCGTGGCCGAGGTTCTCCAGAGTGTACCTCTGAGGTATTACATCTGAAAGGCGAAGAATACCTTATTTAGAATGTGCTAAAGGCTAAGTAGACTACTGTGTGGTAAGAAACAACCAATTGCAAACAAAAAATTGTTTCTGGTAATAGGGTTCTCTGTCGAGATAAAGGGCTTCACGATACGAGTATCTACGAAGAAAATACCGACCCTTAACTTAGCAGAGCTACATAGGGGTGGATAAACAGAGACGTCTTGTAACAGGGTGCGCTCAATGGAAATGGACCCGGTGGAGGCACTTTCAAGGGAGGGTTTGTATTGTAAGTGCTGTAACAGGATTCGGCGGCTGTTGCCTAGCAACTGGAGTCCTCCCCCAGATAATCCCCTCTACCGTACACTATATTATAAATGGCTACGTCACGATTCGTTGCACTCTATTCATTGTACCTAAATCTATAATCCACTACTAAGTGTCCTCTGCCAACCTTGACGCCACCCTGTCGCCACCCTCCAGCTTTGGCGACCTGCGTTACACGTCCCTGTCTTGGCCGCCCTCCAAAAGAAAAATAAACAAATAAATAAGTAAACAAATAGCTTTGAAAGGTGTCTCCAATCTGCCTCTTCTTTCTTACACCTGGCTACCAACTACATAATATACACAATTACCCCAACATGCATTACTCTTCCAGATGGATACGTGTCTCCACCTTCTCAACGGCCGGTCTGCAATTGCGTACGACTACCCACAATTCCCATACCATCTGGCTAAAGGGGGCTTGCCCCAGACCAGTCCGAGTCTGGCCCAATTCGGTCCAGACTCAAAGAACCCAAAAGAAATTCATTGTACTGATAAATTTGTAGTTAACTGAAGAGCATACTACTTTTTGCAAAGTACAGAGTTTACAATGCAAATTTTAATAATTATATTTATGTATTATATTATTATAATATAATAATAATAATTATACTTATGAAAATACTGCCAAGACATTTTGCCGGTTCTGCGACGATTCCAGCCTTACACGATGCTGTTTCCCACAAAACTGAATAGTTTTTTTCTTAACGACATTTTTATTTTTAAATACCGCTTTCAGTAGTGTCTCAGAGTAGAAAATTCTTCGAAAATAAAACAGCCCTCTGAATATTTTTCTCATCATTTCTATTACTTCTTTCCTCAACACGAACTGAGTCTCTTTGCTGTGTTTTTCCCCTACCGCTGTCTGTTTATCTATCCATCCCATCCACCTGTCACTGTCTGTCTTCCACTGTCTGTCTCTCACTCCCACCACTCTCTGTCTGTCTGTCTCTCTCTGTGTCTGTATGTCTGTCACTCTCTGTGTTCGTCTGTCTCTGTCTGTCTGTCTATCTGTCTGCCTGTCTCTCTCTCTCTCTCTCTCTCATCTCTTTCTCTTTCTCTGATATTCTCTTTAATGTTTCTCTTATTGACTACTTTTCTCAGTTACCCCGCGGCTCTCGTCTCACTCTCTCATTTTCTATCTCTAGTTTCTGTTTTTATCTCCCAGTGTGTGTAGGGCCTACTATTTATGTTGAACTACACATTTGTTTGAACTATGTCTGAACATCTGTACTTCTTAGTATAGTTTCAACAATTCTACTCCTCACGTAAATATTTGTCTCTTTCCTTTACTCAATACGTTGATTTCTTTCTTCACACTGAGATTCTTCCTCCCTCATTCCATTCTGTCTATATAGTTCTGTTTCTCTCTCTCTCACTCTCTCTCTCTTTCAGTCGTGCCCTGTTTCACTACGTTATATACGTAACTTATTTCTATATATCACTTCGAGTATCGCCACTCTTTGTTTCTTTCTTCTCTTATATTTTCTCTCTCTATCTATCGTCAGTTATAGAATTAAATACAAGTCTTTGTTAAGGCCGTTTGTTGCCGATTCGTAATTCCATTGCACAAGATACGCAAAACGCTAACGGACAAAGTATGAATCAACCGAATTTATCCGAAGAAGACTGGAAAACTTGAAGGCATGATAAAGGTTTTAAAACCGTGTTAGACAAACTTATTCTCGTGCGATTAAAAACAGAAGTGCCAAATACACATACAATTTGGCGACATGAAAATCGGAGGCAATAACTCCGTTCTGCGTTTAGTGTTGCATGCAGCACTGGAGATCACCAAGCCTGAAGCTCGTGTGCTAGTCAGTTCATTGGCTACAGCAATAAAAACACGCTCAATCTACGTCTCACAATATTCCACTGCTCAGTTCGCACGGCCTTCAGTAGGACGGGTAAAGTTTGACCGGGTAACGAGAGTGGCTGGACTACCAACCGCTCACTAACGCACGCGCGCGCAGCTGGCCTGATCTCACACTCACTCGGCGCATAATGCCTACTATCTGAGTCTTTAACTGGTCATTCCAGTACTTAATCAAACTTTATTACCTATATTTTATCACAATAAATCTGTATTATTTGGAGTTTGCACTAAATTTTAAGAAAAACAAAACTTATGACTTTGTAAATACGAAGAGAATTACTGTGTACTGTACAGTATTGACTCATGTAAATGACGTTTGCAAATAGCTAAAGGGTGAGATACTGTTTTTCCCAGACACTCGAGAGTTCTGTTAGTGTTAAAAATGTGTTATTACACTGCGTACTGCACCTGTGTAAATGTGTGACTATCAAGTAAAAGATTTACAGTACGTGCAGCAAAAAAACGTCAAGGTTAGAACACGCAAAAAACACGCAGGATAGAACAATGGTAGCTTCTCTGATAAATTACTATGCAAAGGAGATCAATGGAGGTCCTCTTCTGGATACCCAGAAAATCTTTCAGAAAATAGCGGATGCAAGAGACGTCTCTTTAAGGTCAGCTTAACGAATTAATTCGGAATTCAGGCAAATTTAGGAAAGCAATGAAAGCCATAATGAAGAGAATCTGGAAGACATGGAATATTCAAATCTCTATGAAGATGAAGTAGTTTGTATCCCTGATGCCTAGGAAACGTTATAATTCGAACTCCGAAGAGTGCGAGAGATGACAGGGACGCCCGTGACGGAAATTGATGACTTCAATAGGGCAGAAATTCGTCGTCATATTCTTGACTATTATAGGTGGAAAGAAGGGCCTACTTCTAGAAAACTAAATGTTTCTTTTCACCGCTGAGCTGTTCGCCGATGGAAGGACATCTATACAGGTTCCATTAAAAGAAAAACTATCGACAGGGTTGTTGAGATGTCGATTTCTCAGAAAGATGCACGACCAGGGAATTAACAACTGCATATTTCAGGGCGAAAGCTGGCTGAACGAGAACGTGAAGAAGGAGACAGAACCGATGGAATCGTACGGAGATCTCGGCAAAGGCAAACGTCTTATTATTTGTTATGCTGCCATCCCCAATTGCTGGATCAAATTACTTTTTTGTTCCGGTCAAAGAGGACAGGAGGTTACCATGAGATATGAACAATGCTTTCTTTGAAAAGTGGTTTTTCGAACACTTGTTTCGAATGATCAACCATTGTAACAGACAACGCCCCGTCCCATTCTACAGTAAAAAATTAGAGCACCGACTTCACTATATATCAAATGCCTTCAAGCACGAGGAATCTCCTTCAGAGAGGATCTGCGGAAGCATGAGATATACGAACTTGTCCGCTTGGATAAACCACCGATGCCGACCTACATCATTGTCGAAAAAGAAACTGAAATGATGTTCAAGGTCATACACCTTCCGCCATACCACTGCTACTACAACCCCATTGTAATGGTTTGTTCAAACATCAAGGGCTATGTGAAGGAGCGAAACACAACTTTTAATTTCAAGGGTGTTGAAAACCTGTTCACGGAGTTGACAGACAACTTTACATCGGATAAGTGGACCTTGTAGAACATGAAAGTAGGTAGAACGTATGAAAAAAGTTATGGATGAAGATTGAAGAACGTCAAGTCTGTAAGAATGCATGTTAGCAGGCCTGTGAAATACATACCTACCTGGAAAGGAAGAGAGAGATAGGTGACGTAAAACAACGGGAAGACCTAAGATGTAGGCAGGCTTAGCCGGTTTGTTTGGAGCGGTTCACTGACAAAAATTAAACAAAAATTGTAGAGTAAATTTTGCACACACGATCCAGAACTGTAATGCATTACAGACCTACAAGTTGATAAGCCTATATAGTCATCCCCTCCCACCATCATCATATGTACTTATATTGTATGTGAGCGTGTGTATGGCCTATTAAGCCTATATGCAGGTTTAGTTTAAAAATACCTATAAAAAGTGGCGACAAACCGTGAAGTAAGGGGCGTCCTTTCATTTTCTAGAGCAAGATACGGATTTCTTATCGTATGAGTATACATTTTATAAATATTTAGTAATTTTTTTAGCTTCCTTTTTTCACCTAAGAAATCTAGGAGTTGGACAGGGTAAGCTTCCTTGTGTGAACCGTTTGGCATACAAGGATATACTGTGCCATCACTAAGCTTCAGCTGCTTTTATTATTTTACTGATACGTACCTAAATATTTTACTTATTATTTAGAGCTTTTAACGAAACGGATAAAATAAGACGTAAAAAACCGAAAAATCCAAGCTTTATTCAGTTAAAATTAAGTTACATGCAAATTACTTTACGGTTTCTTGCATTTATTTTATTTATCTATTACGTCATCAAAATAAAGGAGATACAGTTTTTCTTTCTGTAGGCAAAAATGGCCAAGTTTTTCAGGCTTTCCTTGCTCGTTGTTCATCTAAGATAATTTTGTTATCATCTCAAGTTCTGAGAAACGCCTTTCACATGCTGCAGGCTGGAATGGATGCATGTTGGGAATGGATTCAGTAAAGTCCCATTCGACAATAAAGTGAAGATCTTTCTTGGCGTTTTGTGTAACTGCTGGTTCTGCTATGGCATTGGTAGTGCTAAAGCGTTTTGCTTCCTGCACTACTTGTTCTTTGTCAAACTCACCATATACAAGGATGAACTACAGTGATGGCGATTATTAATCATTATTAGAGAATTCCGTGAGGTATTTACTTCCCAGACACTCAGACACAGTACCGGGAGTGTTACCGTTTTCATAGTTTCATAGTAACTTCGCTTAACGTAGGTTATATTATTGTGTGCTAAAAACTTTCACGGCCGGCGTCAAGGGTGTTGGACACGGTCTTCGTTAGTTAACCACAGTACTGTGGCCAAAAATTACGACAGTCTTTTGCCAAAGTACTGTGGTTAGCGAATCGTTAGCACACTGAAGATGGCCTGCAGAGGAGAGGCGGAAACGTCTGTTAGTAGGCCTAACAACAGGAGTGGACTACGGCCCAATTGCTCGGAGTATAGTCAGTCTGTTAGTAACAACAGGAGTGGACTACGGCCCAATTCCTCGGAGTATAGTCAGTCTGTTAGTAACAACAGGAGTGGAGGCACGGCCCAGTAGCCCGGAGTATAGTCAGTCTGTTAGTAACAACAGGAGTGGACTACGGCCCAATTGCTCGGAGTATAGTCAGTCTGTTAGTAACAACAGGAGTGGAGGCACGGCCCAGTAGCCCGGAGTATAGTCAGTCTGTTAGTAACAACAGGAGTGGACTACGGCCCAATTGCTCGGAGTATAGTCAGTCTGTTAGTAACAACAGGAGTGGAGGCACGGCCCAGTAGCCCGGAGTATAGTCAGTCTGTTAGTAACAACAGGAGTGGACTACGGCCCAATTGCTCGGAGTATAGTCAGTCTGTTAGTAACAACAGGAGTGGACTACGGCCCAATTGCTCGGAGTATAGTCAGTCTGTTAGTAACAACAGGAGTGGACTACGGCCCAATTGCTCGGAGTATAGTCAGTCTGTTAGTAACAACAGGAGTGGAGGCACGGCCCAGTAGCCCGGAGTATAGTCAGTCTGTTAGTAACAACAGGAGTGGACTACGGCCCAATTGCTCGGAGTATAGTCAGTCTGTTAGTAACAACAGGAGTGGAGGCACGGCCCAGTAGCCCGGAGTATAGTCAGTCTGTTAGTAACAACAGGAGTGGACTACGGCCCAATTGCTCGGAGTATAGTCAGTCTGTTAGTAACAACAGGAGTGGACTACGGCCCAATTGCTCGGAGTACAGTCAGTCTGTTAGTAACAACAGGAGTGGACTACGGCCCAATTGCTCGGAGTATAGTCAGTCTGTTAGTAACAACAGGAGTGGAGGCACGGCCCAGTAGCCCGGAGTATAGTCAGTCTGTTAGTAACAACAGGAGTGGACTACGGCCCAATTGCTCGGAGTATAGTCAGTCTGTTAGTAACAACAGGAGTGGAGGCACGGCCCAGTAGCCCGGAGTATAGTCAGTCTGTTAGTAACAACAGGAGTGGACTACGGCCCAATTGCTCGGAGTATAGTCAGTCTGTTAGTAACAACAGGAGTGGACTACGGCCCAATTGCTCGGAGTATAGTCAGTCTGTTAGTAACAACAGGAGTGGAGGCACGGCCCAGTAGCCCGGAGTTTAGTCAGTCTGTTAGTAACAACAGGAGTGGACTACGGCCCAATTGCTCGGAGTATAGTCAGTCTGTTAGTAACAACAGGAGTGGAGGCACGGCCCAGTAGCCCGGAGTTTAGTCAGTCTGTTAGTAACAACAGGAGTGGACTACGGCCCAATTGCTCGGAGTATAGTCAGTCTGTTAGTAACAACAGGAGTGGACCACGGCCCAATTGCTCGGAGTATAGTCAGTCTGTTAGTAACAACAGGAGTGGAGGCACGGCCCAGTAGCCCGGAGTTTAGTCAGTCTGTTAGTAACAACAGGAGTGGACTACGGCCCAATTGCTCGGAGTATAGTCAGTCTGTTAGTAACAACAGGAGTGGACTACGGCCCAATTGCTCGGAGTATAGTCAGTCTGTTAGTAACAACAGGAGTGGAGGCACGGCCCAGTAGCCCGGAGTATAGTCAGTCTGTTAGTAACAACAGGAGTGGACTACGGCCCAATTGCTCGGAGTATAGTCAGTCTGTTAGTAACAACAGGAGTGGAGGCACGGCCCAGTAGCCCGGAGTTTAGTCAGTCTGTTAGTAACAACAGGAGTGGACTACGGCCCAATTGCTCGGAGTATAGTCAGTCTGTTAGTAACAACAGGAGTGGACTACGGCCCAATTGCTCGGAGTATAGTCAGTCTGTTAGTAACAACAGGAGTGGAGGCACGGCCCAGTAGCCCGGAGTATAGTCAGTCTGTTAGTAACAACAGGAGTGGACTACGGCCCAATTGCTCGGAGTATAGTCAGTCTGTTAGTAACAACAGGAGTGGAGGCACGGCCCAGTAGCCCGGAGTTTAGTCAGTCTGTTAGTAACAACAGGAGTGGACTACGGCCCAATTGCTCGGAGTATAGTCAGTCTGTTAGTAACAACAGGAGTGGACTACGGCCCAATTGCTCGGAGTATAGTCAGTCTGTTAGTAACAACAGGAGTGGACTACGGCCCAATTGCTCGGAGTATAGTCAGTCTGTTAGTAACAACAGGAGTGGACTACGGCCCAATTGCTCGGAGTATAGTCAGTCTGTTAGTAACAACAGGAGTGGACTACGGCCCAATTGCTCGGAGTATAGTCAGTCTGTTAGTAACAACAGGAGTGGACTACGGCCCAATTGCTCGGAGTATAGTCAGTCTGTTAGTAACAACAGGAGTGGACTACGGCCCAATTGCTCGGAGTATAGTCAGTCTGTTAGTAACAACAGGAGTGGACTACGGCCCAATTGCTCGGAGTATAGTCAGTCTGTTAGTAACAACAGGAGTGGACTACGGCCCAATTGCTCGGAGTATAGTCAGTCTGTTAGTAACAACATGAGTGGAGGCACGGCCCAGTAGCCCGGAGTTTAGTCAGTCTGTTAGTAACAACAGGAGTGGAGGCACGGCCCAGTAGCCCGGAGTTTAGTCAGTTTGTTTCCAACACTATAGGTTATATTGTGTTACCT